>CM021108.1:590872707-591611650 GCA_007115665.2 Sequoiadendron giganteum
GGAGATGGAGAGGGAGAGGGATAGAGGGAGAGATATAAGGAGAGGGAGTGAGAAGGAGAGGGGAGAGTGAGAGAGTGAGAGGGAGAGTGGGGGGAGGGAGAGGGAGAGAGGGTTTAGAGTTGAGGGAGAGAGGGAGAGGCAGAGGGAGAGGGAGAGGGAGAGAGGGAGAGATAGAAGGAGAGGGAGTGAGAAGGAGAGGAGAGAGAGAGAGAGAGTGATTAAGTGAGAGACTTGAGAGAGATAAAGGTGGAGAGAGCGAGAGGGAAAGAGATAATATTTAAATATTTTATAAATTGGTAATATATATATTTAAATATTTATGGATTACCTAAAATATTAAAATAATATTAAAATATTTATAGATTAACTAAAATATTAAAATAATATTTAAATATTATACATTTAATAATATATTATATATTAAATACATAATTCGGTAAGAGTTTACCATAAATTGTATATTAAATATATTACATTATAAACTTTATTGGATATTATATATATATTAAATTATAAACTTAATTGCATTTTTAAATAATATATTAAAGATTGTATAAATTGTTTTAAAACTGATCTAAAAGATATCATATATCAAATTCAAATCCGATATCCGATATTCTGACACAAAATTTAATGCCTTGGTATTAGGCTCGGGATTTGGTTCAGACCTGCCAGTCCTAAAAGTCAACACGTAAAACGTGTTTAACAACTTACCTTATTTTTCTAGACTTCGCCCATGTGGTTGACGACTTTTATTTTACCTAAAATTGATAAAATGAAAAGGGTTTATAAAGGAGCTTCTCAGCTTTCTACCAGTATAAATTATATTTTCTTTAGAATCTAATAAATAATTATTATTTATTTTTTATTAGAATTATGACTAAAGTCCTGATTGTTAGTTTGATAGAAAAACATCTATAGCTTTCAAACGGTATCACATTTTTTGAATTCAAAACTTGCGTCACATTCTATGCTTCACATACTAAAGGATTAAAATAAATAAATGAAATCCATTAAGTTTTGACCAAGTTAAGGTGGTTAGACATACAAGTTTTTATATTTTTAAAAAGTTGTAATAAAAAATTCATAATTAATTATTTATTTGAAAAAAAATTACAAAAAAATATGCATCACATTCGGACATGAGTCCTCTTCTTATATCTAAAATTTCATAAAAAAAATTTATGATTTTATTATGGTTAGGGTGGTCAGACATACACCTACTTTTTATTTTTTCCCTGAAATTTTAGTACTACTGCATTGAAATTTCAAATTTTCACCAAATAGATTTTTCTTTTACAAAAATTAACCTAGTAGTTTAGAAACTACATTCAATTTTCCATAGATTCTATTCTTACATATTTTTGAAATAATATAGATAATTTATTCAAATTTTTATGTCAAGTTGCCCAACTCTGATTTTCTAAATTTTCATTGCCACTTAAGGACCTGTTTTTTCCATGATGATCTTGCACATACCCGCATATAGATTAAATTGATGTAATTCAAAGATTTTTCTTTGAATTACATGGGCATTATGAGGAACTAAGTGTTGTGCAAGAAAAGCTTTCCACACAACATGTGATTTTAAAGTAACGGTGGTGCGCGAAGAAATTTTCCTACACAACACATGTTTGGTGGGTAGGTGATGATGTTATGTGGGAAAAATTCCCCACACAACATGAATACTATGTTTAGTATGTTGCTTGGAGAAATTTCCCCAAACAACCAAAATATGACTGCTTGAGGTTTGAAGGTTACGATGTTATGTAGGGAAAAATTTCTGCATAACTTGAAGAATTGGATTGCAAACAATAGTGACAAAGATGGTTTGGAAAGGTGATGAAAAATACATTTTTCGGAGTTTTATCTTCGATCATCATCTTTCATTTTGAACAGTGCATAAAATAAAACCATAAATCCATGGTAAAAACACAAAAAAGTATGCAAATTTATGAACATTTCTTAAACAACAACCTAACCAATGAAACACAAAACAAAAACCTAAACTTGGCCTAAACTATGTTTAAAACACAAAATAAAATGCATCTAAAACATGAACAATGTTTACAAACAATGGTGAAGAAAATAGTGAAAAACTAGACTGGAACTCTAACATACTTGCAAACCTTGGATTATGGCGAGAAACTTGAATAATCTTTGTGAAAACTAAGCATAATCACAATGAGAAGCGGGGAGTAGGAGGAATGCAAATGACCAAGAAAACAAGGTAATAATGAACATAAAACAAGATTAAAACAATTACAAATCAACATCAAAATAGGCATTAATGACCATTACGTGCGGGTGTAGGAGTGTTATCGGGCTAGGCTTAAACATCACACACTAAGTGCTAACTACTTAGGTGGATGTTTCCTTTAACTCAACCCTTTACTTAGTTGAGTTATGTTTTCCCTCTTAAATTTTTTAGTTACCGGTTGTTTAAATATGCTGATGATGTCAGCAGATTTTAGTAGAGTACGATAGTTTGGGAGTGGGTTGTGCTGATTTTCATCTCGTGGGCACTGCATTTATTGATTGCCCTACCAAAAAAACTATGCAATATGTGAATGTGGGAAGAATTTCTAAAACTTTTGAAATATATATTATTATTTTATTTTATTAAATATATATTATTTTTTAAATTTTTTTAATATTTAGAATATTATTAGAATTTAATAAAAATGGAGTATTTTATTTGAACGTAAAAAAACAAAATTAATATTAAAATATTGATATTTTTTGACACTTTCTTTATATTAAATTAATTTAAATATTTTTAATATTTTAAATTTTGATTAAAAAAATTATTTATAATTTTATAATTTGATTATTGATAAACATATAATTTTTAAATTTTTAAAATAAAATTTTAAATTCTCTGTATAAGATTTCATATAATCCTTTAAATTAAAATAAATTAATAGAAAAGAATATAATTATTTTGAATAAAATGTAAGTTTAGTTTTTATCAAAATTTCATATTTTAAAAATTGAATGTATTTAATTTTTATAAAGTTTGTATTTTTATAATTAAATACATATAAAATATATAAAAAGATTGAATGTAAAAAATTAAATGCATTCAATTGTTAAATATGAAATTTTCTAAAATTTAAACTTACATTTTAACAATTGAATGTATTTAATTTTTTTTTTTTTGACAATTTCATATTTAACAATTGAATGTATTTAATTTTTTACATTCAAAATATTTTAAAATGATTCTTTTAAATATATTATATATAAAAAATCACGTACAAAATAATTCATTTTTTTCAAATTGTATTCATTATATTTTGAATATTTCTTCTTCTTATATATTAGTTATTTTAATATTCTTAAGAAACTAATATTTGGTTTTAATAAAAACTTACCTTTTATGATGTTAGTCATATGCTAAAGACTTTTCGTTATGTTATTTAGGTTGTAAATCAAATGTACACATAACACTTTTACTTTTACTTGATTTTTTTTCTAAGTCTTTGTGTTGTTTTTTATTACCTTACACACCTTATCCATATTTTTTTCATCTTTGCCATATTTTTTCTATTTTTTCCTTATTTCTTACTTTTCTAATTTTTATTCATCTATGCTTGATTGTGTATCTAAAGAGAATGCATAGACATGCATTAAGTTACAAATGTACTTAGACATAAAAAATATACTATAGTCCATATAAAGAAATTGGACCAACTGTTCATATTTGGCATGCTTGCTCCTTAGAATCCTACAAAAGAAAGAAAAAATATGCAATGAGTTGTGTGTTTCTCACAAGTAGAATACAAGGTTCATAAAATTTCTTAAATG
This sequence comes from Sequoiadendron giganteum, assembly GCA_007115665.2. Lineage (NCBI taxonomy): Eukaryota > Viridiplantae > Streptophyta > Pinopsida > Cupressales > Cupressaceae > Sequoiadendron > Sequoiadendron giganteum. Next base: position 590,876,518 of record CM021108.1, read on the forward strand.
TGTTAGAAAATTAAAAAAAGTAGGAATAATGTTAGGAAAATATTATATTTAAAGAGTAGTGTGACATATTGGTTGCTACTACATTATGCAATCAAAATATAGCATATTAGGTATTTTCATGTCATGATCTAGCTCTATTTAGAGATAGTAATGAATATTTGTATTTTTGTAACTATATCTATTTCAAGCTTGATAAGGAGAGTTAAAGATAACATGTACCTCCTTAAATTGTTCACGTTTGTTGAATGCAAGGAATTAAAGAATAGAGGAAAATAACACATAAAATTTAAATGTATGCTAATCATATAGAGCATGTAAAGTAAATCACTATCATGGATACATCATGTAACAAGTCAATAAGACATATATAAAGATAGGTGTTGCAACACATGGACTATAGATAAAAATCTAGGCATATAAGATTAACCCTAGTATGAAATTTAATGGTAAGGTGAAAATGGCCTTGGAGGTGCAATATAAGTGGTATGAGGAGGCATGGTTTCCCCAATGTGGCTCTTACAACATGGTAGTCATGTGATAACATATGATAGGATAAGAAATGTATGATGCATCCAATGTGGTAAAGGTAGCTCTAGTAACATAATCAAGCATGTAAGCATAAGATGATATGGAGAAATTCAAATTGCATTCAATGTAATATGATAGTGTGTTATAAGAAAAGGACAAAACGATGGATAAAATAAGATGGCCCCAATCTAAAAGGGTGTCTCTAGAAGCGTGATAGAATAATATGAGTGAATATGGAGGAAGAATGATGCCTCAAAAAATAATAGGATGATATGGCAGTAGAGACACAATATGGCTACATAAGTTATAAAAGTAGGCATGAGCACATAAGAGTAATCTAGGAATGAGGTAAGTTGATAAGGCACATAAATAGAATACAATGATATGACATGGACATATGATCAAAGCATGGTAGAAGGTCATAAGTATAAGCCTCAAGTAATCAAAGTAGAATATAGGTATTACAAGGGATGGGATCATGGTTATATAGGCATTAAAGAATAGGAAAACTATCATGATAAAATCAAGCATAGATGAATAAAAATTAGAAAAGTAAGGAATAAGGAAAAAAGACGAAAAAATATGGATAAGGTGTGCAAGGTAATAAAAAACAACATAAAGACGTAGAAAAAAATCAAGTAAAAAGAAAAGTGTTATGTGTACATTTGATTTAATCAACCTAAATAACATAACAAAAAGTCTTTAACATATGACTAACATCATAAAAGGTAAGTTTTTATTAAAATCAAATATCAGTTTCTTAAGAATATTAAAATAACTAATATATTAAAAAGAACAAAAATATTCAAAATATAATGAATACAATTTGAAAAAAAATGAATTATTTGTTATGTGATTTTTTAGATATAATATATTTAAAAGAATCATTTAAAAAAATTTTGAATGTAAAAGATTAAATACATTCAATTGTTAAATATGAAATTGTTAAAAAAAAACTTAAATACATTCAATTGTTAAAATGTAAATTTAATTTTTAGAAAATTATATATTTAACAATTGAATGTATTTAATTTTTTACATTCAAACTTTTTAAAAATATATAAAATATTTTAAATGTATTCAATTATGTATATACAGAACTTTATAAAAAATAAATACATTCAATTTTTAAAATATGAAATTAAAAAAAAATCAAACTTACATTTTATTCAAAACAATTATATTCTTTTCTATTAATTTTCTTTAATTTAAAGAATTCTATGAAATCTTATACATAAGATTTATAATTTTATTTTCAAAAATAAAAAATAATATATTTATCAATAATCAAATTATAAAATTATAAATAAAAAAATATTTTAATCAAAATTTAAAATATTAATTTATATTAGAAATATTAAAATTTTAATATTAAAATTAATTTAATATAAACAAGATATAATAAATTTTATATTAATTTTTTTTTTACATTGAAATAAAATACTTTATTTTTATTAAATTCTAATAATATTCTAAATATTAAAAAATTAAAAAATAATATATATTTTAAAAGTTTTAAAATACTCTTCCTACATTCCCATATTGCAGTTTTTGGGACAGAAATAGTAAATGCAACACCCACGAAATAAAAATCAACCTAGTCCACTCTCCCAAACTGGCATATAGTGGCTAAAATCTACTGACATTCCACTCTCCCAAACTGCCGTACAACGGCTTAAATCTGCTATGTCAAAACATTTAAACAGCCAGAAATATAACTGAAAACTTTAACAGCCGAAAACATAACTCAATTGAGATAAAGGTTGAGTTAAACTAGACATCCACCTAAATAGTCAGCACTTAGTGTGTGATGTTTAAGTCCAGCCATGTTGTTGTGGAGAAATTCTTTGTGATACACTCAACATGTAGTCACCAAAATATGCAGTCATGCCAAAATTCAACGACGTTGCATGTGAAAGAAAAAAATGACTGAAAACTGACTTTTGGCAATTTTTTCAAAAGTGAAAAAATAACCCAATCAAAATAATTTTTCGAAGGGTCGAACTACGCACGAGACGGATCAAAATCTGTCTCGATATGCATGCTTAGTGATCGTGGGCTACGAAATGGATAAGCTTAATTGAACAAGTGAAATTCGAAGATAAAAATGAGGAAGAAATATCTGTAGATATTGCCCCCCTACATGGTGTATCATATGGTTGTTGATATTTCATCGAGCTCTCTGCTCTTGTTGATATAGGACAGCGAGGGAGAACTCCCAACTAACAGTTTGGGAAAAAAGAATCTTGATTTGGTGGCATGTCTTATTTGGCACTGCGTCATCAGAATTAATCTCTGGTGCTTCCTCTACAGAAACCAGTACTCCAAAATAGTGGAAAGATTTTAATCGAGATTTTTCCCCCAACTTTATGTGCTTCAGAGTCCATTCACTCGTGCCATTCTTATTTGGAACTTCTGGCTCATAATTCTGATGGAGGATACCTGGTTTGGGTGTCACCTCCACGACTCATTAGTACAATCGTTCATATTTTTTTATCTGATATATTTGTAGCCACATGTGCAGGTTTATGATTTTCCCTTGGGAAAATGCTCTTTTGGTATAGATTTTTATTCATCATTCATAGCAAAATTTCATGAATTAGATCTTGCTCAGGTGTATTACCAAAAGTATGATATTTCTTGGCTATTATGCTTTATATGTATTGGTCTCGAGGCTTCTGTTCAATTGTGGTCGAGCTGTTTCATATATTTCATTATTTCTATCCACAATGGATTCAAAATTCAGGCACGTTATTCCATGTCACTTCTGGGAGGCGAGGGAATCTCTTCCTTTTTCATGGGAGAAGCTTCATCACACTTTTACGTTTCATTATTGTCAAGTTTAAGATGCTCTCAGATGGGTGGTTGGTAGCGACTGGTTTTTTAAAATATCCTTTGGCTCTTCCTCATGAACTTGTATCAATATTTGTCTCAAATCTGATGGATGTCACGTGGTGCTCCGAGTTGGTTAAATTTCTAGTGGGTAGTTATATAAATCCCTCTATCTTTTCACTCTCTTCACTATCTGAGGCTTTGGAAAGTTATCTTTGTAATGGATCTTCTGTGGCGGGTGGATTCTTGGATCATAATGTCATTTTGTCTAGTGAAGCTCACTCTTCCCTATTATATCCGTTGGCTACTGAGTTGGTGGGGGATAATCCTCATGTTTTCTCTGTTCAACTTGGTAGCCTCCATCCATATGTTGGTGAAGTATTATGTAACAAGGCTCAGTCCTCTTTTAATGCAACTCACTTTTTGTACAAGTACGCTTTGGATGACCCTCATTCCAGTATGTTTTTTCCTTCGCGATCGGAGTTGGCTAGTTCATCTGAAAGTTGCACTAATTAGTGATCTGCTACTTACATAATTCTTTCCTTGTCTCTAGGGGAGACCATCGATTTTTCTCTACTGAAGCTATGTAACTATTTTATATCTTTTAATATATATGATACAGTGGCTTTGCCACTTTTACCTTAAAAAACTATAGACTTAAGCATGGAAAATCCTAAGATGAATAATATTAATGGGCTATTTTAACTCTTGACCATCAAGGATAACCAAATTATATGCTCTTGATCTACATTTGGCAATGATATTGTAAGGGATCAATCAATGTGGCTCAAACATGATTTATATTATTGTGACTTTCTTTGAAGATGAGGTCACCAATATCAAATTAATAACTAGTCTTGATGTGCTTATTACAAATGTAGAATAGTCAAATTTGGTATTCGTTCAAATGATTTAGTGTATTTAGTCTTTTATCATCAAGGATTTCTAACTCATGGAAGCATGTGATAGAGTACTCCTCATCATGAATGATAAATTGTTTTCTATTAGAAAGATTACTTCAACTCTTAATATAATGGACTAGGGAGTAGCTCTTGTAGGTGCACAAATTCTATTGCTATAAGCCTATAGGGAATGATGGAGTTGAAGGTGCCAATTGTGGCTTGTATCATTGATAACATTTTTAAGGGTTTTAATGAGGGTTTTTAGATTCCTCAACTTGTTCATTATCTTGTGGAAAATAGAGAGTTTTTTTTATTTACGTGAAATTTCTTGTAGAGGATTCAAACTTCATGTTTTTTAAAGGATTTGTTATTATCTTTAATAATTTGTGTAGGGGTATACTAAAAAATTGATATGGTTTAATATGAAATTAGAAATTTGTTGGGGGTGTGATATATATGAGAGGAATTACTTTGATCCACTTAGTAAAGTATTCTATTACAATAATAATTTTATTATGACATTTTGGAGGAATAGGGCTTTATCTTACCAATGAAATCAAGTCCTTATGTAGAAAAAGGCTATAAAGTGGTAAGTGGTAAGTGGTTGTAGATATTGAGATTCTGTGTGAATGAGATCTCTATATTTTTGGTAATTCATACACTTTCTAAAATATTTATAGGAGTCTTGTACCATGGTGGGCTAATAATATTCTATCCTTAAGAGTTTTTTTGGCTAATACCATACCATTTTTGTCTGCTCCATATATGCCATCAACAACATCTTTAATACTTAAGTTAGCCTCAACCAAATTTAGGAATCACAATAAAGTGCCATTATAAGCCCTATAGTAGAGCATGCCACCTAAGAGGGTGAAATGAGATACAAATTGTACAAGGGATTTGTGTTGCTTATGAGAGATATTGGATGGAAGGGTTTAACTATGAAGGTACATATAAATATTATGATACCATAGGGAATTAGGGTTAATGATCTCGTATACCATTTATGGTTATAGGATATCATGTGATAGGATAAAAAGTTGTTCAACCAATAATTGACATTACTACATATTTGTGGGCATTGTAAGGAGGGAACCGATGGTTTCCATTGTATTATCTACTCTATTGTTTAGATAAGGACCCTATTCAAAATAAATATGTGTAAAATATTTTTATTTTTCAATCATTCTTTTGTAAGGGATGAGCTAGAATAGATTCATCTACAAAATTAGTGGTTCATGGTTGAGTATCTATGAATTTGGATTCAGTCAAATAATCTACTATTACCCACCCATTGATTATTTATTGATTGACATACTCAACATTAAATTCACTATACATCATAATCCACTTAGCCATTTGTATGTTAGAGATCTAATTTTGATAAAAAGGTACTTAAGAGGGTCAAATTTTATAATGAGCTTGATGGTTGATCACATAGTGCCTTAATTTTTGAGATCTACAGAGATGAAAACTAAACACACCCTCTTTATAGATGTATAATTTATTTCATATCCTATTAAATTATTACTTATGTAATAGAAATACTTTTCTCATCCATATTCATCATGTTGTGCTAGAAGGAATCCTAATGCAACATGTGTAGCTAAAAAATAAATTATCAAAGGTTTATTTCGTATAGGGGCCATGAGAACTAGTGGATTGGAGTGTCATTACTTATGTTGATTAGAAACCTATTGAAATGACTCATCCCAATGATATTTTACATTTTTCTTTCTAGGATATGTAAGAATTGTTGACATTTATCTACAAGTTGAGAAATAAATCCATATTTGGTCCAAAGCTTTCCTTGGAGGTTATAGATTGTTTTGAGGTTTTAAGGTGGAGGCATCTATATGATTTCCTTGATTTTTGTAGGACTATTGGTGTGAACATGGATGCTACCTAATTTGTTTACTCCTATTTCCTAGTCACACTTTTTAATCGGGTGTTGCCACAATAGTGGTTTACAATTTCTGAGAGGAACTGATTTTTGCCGAAATCATATTTTTTTAGAAAATATAATGATTTAAGCCTTTAAAAGTTCCATTTTAAGGATTTCAATTGAATAGGGTTTGATCAAACCACCTTAGCTCAAATCCCCTTGGATAGAACCTTGCTAGTTTTAAACCGTACCTATAAATGAGTCTCCTTTACACCTATCAAAATGCTAATAAAAAATCACTTTTGATTTACATTTTGGGGGATCAAATGAATTCATTTATAATTTATTTCAAATGATTATGGTAGTCCTCAGAACGATCTATCGAACAAATATAATTTAATATATTTTGGTTTTATTATGTATTTGTTTTCTTAGTTTTATTAAACATAGGTTTTTCATCGAAAATGAAGGACTTTGTTCTACACTTGTAAAAAAATAGTAGATTATCAATTTTTTTTTTCAAAAATATGAGTGGACCAGATATTGAATTCCTTGATCCAAAAATAAAATAAAATTGAATTTCGATATATACAAAAAAAGTTACGCGTTATACGGTCGCACTATGTCTAAATTGTAATTGGTTTGACTTCCAAATGTGATTAAAGAAAAAATATTCAATAAAAATCTATCTAACCAAGTGTAAGCACTAGATATCATAGTTAAAAATCTAAATTCGAAAGAATTAGAATTTTATCCTTCATGGAAAAAAATTTCTGCGTTATACGATGTGCTGCACTTTTTAAAAATGTTATTTTCTGGGAAAAACCAATTTTCGTGGGAGATGGAAAAAGAAGTGCAAAAGTGCAATCTGATTCCAATTTTTTTTTTTAAAATATTTTTAGAATCTACAAACAAAATGTGACGAGACTCTAGTTTGCATCATCTTCAAATTCCTCACGGTTTAGCCACTATATGTGCCCGAAAGTGAAGATTTAGTTAAAAATAATAATTTCAGTGTCGAGTTTGGCCAAAAATTGTAAACCACTATTGTGGGATCACCCAATCAAGTTTACTTAAGATACACATAGGGTACTTATCTCTTTATGTCTCTTATCATAAGTTTAAGACACTTCTTATGTAATCCTCTATCTCACATTGGTCTATATAACCAAGGGGTTCTCATTGTAATATTAATCAATCTATATTAATTTATTTACATTATTTGATAGAAATATAGTTTATTACTATCATTTTGATCTTTTGAGTACATTATGCTTTCTATCAGACCTTTATATTTTGAGTGGCTATCTCTATAACTAAATATTAGATGGTACCAGATCTTGTTGAGCGCCTTTGTTATTTTGGGATATCCGAAGTGTATCTATCTTGTTTACTCTTGAAAATTAAGTATGGTCTTCTCTTTCATCAAATAATTTGACCTAAAGAAATAAAAAAACTTGTTAAAAATACCATATTCTAGGGGAGTTCATCTTTGTTGGTTTTTATTATAGGTTCATTTTGGAGCTTGTTGATGTAAATATAAGCTTACTATTGAGTTCATGGTGTCCAAGAAAGCTATTTAATCCTTTCAATTTGTCTAAACTAGACATGTGAGGCTAGATCTAAAAGGTTTTTGAAGTTGGAAAGTGGTTACCATATTTAAAGGTATCTATAATTTTTGAGTATTCTTGGTCAAATTTGATCATAACATCACATCTAAGAGTCCCAAGAACCTAAATGCTAACACCCAATTTGTCATATTTGGAGGCTTCTACCATGGGCACTTTAATGACTTTTTCTTCCATCTGCCATACATTTTTATGCAATTTTATTTTTATCCTCCATGTAGGTATTATGCAATTCACAATTTTTTTCATAATTAGAAAAGTGGAGGGTATGCAAGGTACTTGAAAATTGTAGAAATCATACAATACATCTACATGCATGTGATCCTAGCCCCCAATCATATTGGCTTGCTAAATCCTAGCCAATAGGTGGTGGTTTATAACTTACCCACCAAGGCGTTCGTGCTGGTGATAGCAACCTCAAGGCTCCCCACCCATTGTTATAGATTCAGTGACAAAAGTCCAAAAACAATATCACCACCAAATACCCTCTCCACCCTTGAAGCAACCTTAGCCCCCACTAAGCGGTTTCCTATAGACTAAAATGAAAATATTGGTATTATATAATGGCTTTATAAAAATAGATAGAGGTTTTGAATTATCCATGTGATATTGACATTATCATGATGTCAACATGACATCAGTAGGACCTTCTCCCAAGCCTCCCCTCTCACAAATACATTTTTTATTTTGACAATTGATCTTGAAAAGGCCATAGCTTAGTCATTCAACCTCCTTTCTACAAGAATTTACTATTTGAGGTATAATTTAATGAGCTTTGAAGTGGTTAAGATGGTTTTTAACTATGGTAATTTTCAATAGAAATTATATATTATCATATGCATTGTTGAGTAGCTCTCATTTTGGGAACTTCTAGGGCTCCATTTGAGATAATATAGTGATATTTTTTGGTAGATTTTTCTAAAGCACCTAAATTTTCATTCAATTTACACTGTTGTGATCAGATTGGTCCCATTCTATTAGAAAATTATAGTTTTATTTATTTGGTCACATTCAAAATATGTAATGTACTAAAATCAAGACCACTTCTCTATTATTGGCAAGTGACAACTATAATTGGACTAAACATAAAGTGTCAAATCATAATTTCTTGGGGTTCTTTCATTGGGTGAAAAGTGGGGGTGTTTTGTGTGTTTTCCTTCTTGCATTTTCTTGCACTATAAAAATAATCTAAACTAGATAAGTATGTTCTTATAATAACACCTTAAAATTACTTTGAGTGGAAAAATAAAATGGACGCTCACTTGAGAAAGATTAAATTGTATAGGATAATAATGGGTATTGATATAGAACCTAAAGATGGTAAGAAAATATAATAAATTATTTTTAAAATGTGATGAATATTTTGGCACCTTATGTATGGTTGTATCTCCTAATATACACTTTCATATTATGCTTTCAAAATCACCAAACAAAGTGTGGAATATTTTGAATACTCTATTTGGTACATAAATTGATTTGAGGTTGCATGGTATCCCTTCTCTCTTATGGAGTTATTCTTTCCTCACATGGGTTTTTACTCTTTTCATACTTTTGAGAGCATTTAACATTTTCTCTTTTTTGGGGAGGAGTTTTATCTTGTTGGGTCTTCTCCTTTTCTCTATTTGTGATTGTAGACACTTAAAAATGTCCTGAATGGTATCACACACTTGAATGCAATATATTAACATCGTTTCATCCTGAATTTCATCTTCTCTTCACTTATTTCATTAGATTAACCTACTTATTTAATTAAATACATCATTTTCATCAATTAATCTGATTAATCTAATTAGGTTAATTCCTACCCCTTTCATGCTAACCTTTCATCTTGTTAAATTGGATAAATAAAAATATTCAATTTTAACACCCTAAGTCCTCTCATTTAAGGGTATGTGTAGGATCATCATGGAAAAAATAGGCCCTTAAGTTGCGATGAAAATTCAGAAAATCAGAGTTAGGCAACTTGACGTAAAAATTAAATGAATAAGCTATCTATATTATTTCAAAAATATGTAAGAATATAATCTATAGAAAATTGAATGTAGTTTCTAAAGTAATAGGTTTATGTAAAAAAAGAAAAAAATCCATTTGTTGAAAATTTGAAATTTCAATGCAGTAGTACTTAAATTTTAGGAAAAAAATAAGAAGTAGGTGTCTGTCTAACCACCCTAACCACAATAAAATGATAATATTTTAGATATAAGTAGAAGACTCATGTCTCGATGTGATGCATATTTTTTTGTAATTTTTCTCCAAGTAAATAATTAATTATGATTTTTTTATTACAAATTTTAAAAAATATAAAAATTCGTATGTCTAACCACCTTAACTTGGTCAAAAGTTCATGAAATTTAGTTTTTCTTTTTTAGTCCTATAGTATGCGAAGCATAGAATGTGACGCATGTTCCAAATTCAAAAAATGTGATACCATTTGAAATCTATAGATTTTTTCAATCACCCTATCAATCACGACTTTAGTCATAATTCAAATAGAAAATGAATAATAATAATTTACTAAATTCTAAGTAAAGCATAATTTATATTGGTGGAAAGCTAAGAATCTCCTTTAAAAACCCTTTTTGTTTCATCAATTTTGGGTAAAAAAGAAATCTCCAGCCACATGGGCCATCATATCACTTACATATCGCCACTTTTTGGCCCATCATGATCCTGCACATACCCTTAAATTAAATAATTTTAATTATTTAATTAATTTTTATTTTGACCTCTTTTCATTAAATAAGTTAATTATTTAATGAATATACTAATTTCCCCTAATTTATATAATTAAAACTTTGTTTTAATTATCAAATTACTGATTAAATCTAATCCTCCCACTTGCAAGGGAATATTCCTCCTTCGCACATTCCTCCAAAAAGGAAATATTCCCATGGAATATTCCTTTACACAATTAATTTTAGTTTTAATTAACTAAATATGGGTATGTGCAGGATCATGATGGGCCAAAAAGTGGCGATATATAAGTGATATGATGGTCTATGTGGCTGACGACTTTTTTTATCCAAAATTGATGAAACAGAAAGGGTTTTTAAAGGAGATTCTCAAATTTACACCAATATAAATTATGCTTTACTTTGAATTTAATAAATTATTATTATTCATTTTCTATTTGAATTATGACTAAAGTCCTGATTGATAGGCTGATTGAAAAACATCTATATATTTCTAACAATATCACATTTTTTGAATATGAAACATGTGTCACATTCTATGCTTGACATACTATAGGATTAAAAAAAAAAAAATTCATAAAGTTTTGACCAAGTTAAGGTGGTCAGACATACAAGTTTTTATATTTTTAAAAATTTGTAATAAAAAATTCATAATTAATTATTTACTTGGAAAAACATACAAAAAAATATGCATCACATCGGGACATGAGTCATCTACTTATATCTAAAATATTATCATTTTATTGTGGTTAGGGTGGTTAGACAGACACCTACTTCTTATTAAATTTTCCTTCAAATTTAAGTATTACTGCATTGAAATTTCAAATTTTCACCAAATAGATTTTTAAAAAAATAAACCTATTATTTTAGAAACTACATTCAATTTGCTATAGATTCTATTCTTACACAGTTTTAAAATAATATAGATAACTTATTCAAATTTTTACGTCAAGTTGCCTAACTTTGATTTTCTCAATTTTCATCTCCACTTAAGGGCCTATTTTTTTCATGATGATCCTGCACATACCCATATATAATTTTCCTCACCCATGAGAATATTCTCTTTATTCACTCATTTGAAAAAGGGAATACATTTTTATAAAAAACTTTCAATAAGACTTCTTGTGCAAGTTTTGAAAGTGTGTTTGTTTGGATGAATGTAAGCCCTTGATTAAATATCATCTTGCATCCTCAAACCTTGATGAGAATCCATGATCCATGCCTCCATCTTCCTTCCATTTTGACCGTTGATTAATCCTTTTGATCTTGACCATCAATCTCATTTTTTCTATTCTATAAATAGAGCGCGCCTCTATTGAAAAGGGATCCACCTTTTCAGAGAAAACTTATGTTGCTGAAACTCATCCATCCATATTTTAAGAGAAAACTTATGCTGTTAAAATAACTCTCATCTTGCACTCATAATTTAGGTCTTAGAAATCATTTTAGGTTAATTTCTTGCATCATATTAGCTTAGCTTCCATTAATGGCTTTCATGGTAACATATATGCATCCATTTAACACATTTGGTAATTAGGGTTTTAATCTTTTGAGCTTAAAATCCATTTAGAATAGCTTTGCATACACCCATATCGATCATCTTAGTATATATCATGTTAAAATATCTTTCATCATGTTAATTCAGATTTTAAATCAAGTTTTCATACACATCTCTCATTGGTTTCATCGATTCTCTTCAATAGAATCGATCAAAACAAACTCATTTATCCACATGATTGGGAAAGGGTCACCATTCCACATTAGTGAAATAACACTCCCCCAATAGGATAAGTTTCAATAGATTAGAATAGGTGTTCTTGAAGATTTCGTATTTTAATATGTTAGTTTTAATAGATTCTTACTTTAGTTTTGAATTGAATGATCTTATTAGGACCGATGTTTAGTGGCTTAAATACAGTTTGAATCCTCATGGATCAAGTGTAGTCAACCTATACTAAGTCATCAGTCATAATGAGAGATTCATTTGTACATGAATGCCTAACATGTTGTAGTATCAAAGACCCATCTTTGCATATTTTCTCATTATCCCTAAGTTACATTTAAAGGGGTTGTTGGTTTGAGCAAGGATATTACCTAACTGGTTCACCTTTAGGTCCTATTTACACGTGTTAGTTAAGTTTACTTCGGGTAAACATAGCATACTTATCTCTTTATGTATCATATCGTAAGATTAAGATGCTTGTCATAATATTATATAGTCTTATGTTTTACCTTGGTCTATGTAACCAAGGGGTTCTCATTGTAATCTTAATCAATCCACATTATTATATTAGCATTCTTTGATAGGAATATTATTTTCTTAGAATTTTTATACTCTAAGTACATTATGCTTTCGATTAGACATCTAGATCTTGGTTAGCTATATCCATATAAAATTATTACAAGGATCCACTTATCAACCTTTTCTAGAGATGATTAAGCCCAATAGTTTTCCTAATATTGCACCAAACACACACCTTTTAGGATCAAGAAAAAAATATATTTTGAGTCTATACAAGATGTACTATAGGATCACATGATTTTCTTCTTTGATTTTTGATCAGCCTACTAAAACATCCACATAGAATTCAACAACATCATGAAATATGAAAACAATTTATTGTTGGTAGGTTTCCTTCTCATTCTTTAAACCAAATGGAATGAACTGATAGTAGATTGCTACGCAAGGAGTAATATAAAATATTTTATGTTGATACTTGGGTGAAATTTGAATCTAGTTGTAGCTAGAGATGTCATCCATGAGAGACAAAATTTCATATCCTACTATAAGATCAACTATTTATAAATATTAGGAAAGAGAATAATATTTTGGGCATGCCATGTTAAGGTCGTATAAATCTATGCATACACAACTATCAATGGGTTCTTCACTTACATATATAATGTTGGAGAAATATTTTGAATAGTCGATAGGTTGAATGAAACCAATATTGATACTTTTTGTAGTTATTATTTAACAAAAATGGCTATTGGGTGTATTTTTTCAATTTTTATTTCACAAGCTTGGCATCAATGCACACAAAAATATGGTGAACCACTAGTGATGGATCTAACCCAAGAATGTTAACTATAACCATGAAAATATTCCTATACAAAATTCTACAATTTGCTACAATTTTAACTTCCATAAATTATTCAACAAAGGAGGTATATTTATCTTGCAGTGGAAAAGGTGCAAGGGAAAGGTGAAACTCCTTGTACATTTGTTCTCCAAAGGGGTTTTCACAATTCTTTTTTTTTTTCATTTTCTCCTTTATTTTATGTTTTTTATTTTTTTAAGCTAAGGAACACTTCTAATTCCCTAAAATATGAAAATTTATGATCAAGGTTGATTTTAAAACATTTTTTGTGATCTCAGGTACTAAAACATTAAATCCTAAAGTCCCATGAAATACACAAGTACCTCATCATTTTTAAATGTGTCTAATGATACTTGATATTGTTGGTCCTAATTGATAATGTTAGGGTACTAAAGGGTAAGGTTAATGGTAAAGATGAAGGTTTCATAAAAAAAAAATGATTATAGAAAGATCTTTGTAGGGGTCATAAATGGAATTTATTTCAATATTTTTAATATTGAGAGATGTCATGCCCATAATTTTTCACTACTTAAACACAAGACACACACCAATTCTTTTTTTTTTAAATGCAACACAAGATATATGATGAGAAAACGTCTTTACACCTTTGAAGGAATTGTGTTTATGATGCCTCCTATGCACTTTGCACATAACACAAGACAAGGATGGATGCAATTAAGAATAAGGATAACTCTAATTTTGTCTTCAACTATGAATATAATTATTTAAGCTAGGTGACTACATGAAACATATAAAAGAAATATACTTATGTGAAAAATTCTTTAATTAATGAAAATCAAATTCTAGAAAAAAACAACAAAACCCAAGTTATAATTCATAATCTTAATATTAAACAATACTTTATTATTTATTTGAATAATTAATATTTTTTGTGAATTTAGTCTTTCTCCATGATTATTTCAAATTTAAACAACAATGATTAATGTTAATCTAAACATATTCATTTAATAAATTTCTATTTACTAAGTTAATAACCAGGATATTCTCTATCACAAGGTTCGACAATATTATCTTCAAATGATTTAACTTGATTATTGGATCAACACATTATTGATTAAATTTTTCAAGTGGGACATACTCTAAATTTTTTTTAAGGGATTCAAACAAAATATTAATAAATTTGGTATAGATTATTTTCTAGATTTTTATCTATTTAGGTGGCATGCTTCACTTAGTATATTTGTCTCCCTCATGTTATATGATTTCACATAATGCAATCACGTTATAAAATTCTCACATTATGATTTGATTAGTATATTTATCTCCCTCACATTATCTCTCTCTCCCACTCTCTATTGATCCTTCCCTCTCTCCATCCCTTTGTTCTCTCTCTCTCTCTCTCTCCCAGTCTTTATTGATCAATCCTTCCCTCCCCATCCCTATATTCTCTGTCTCTGTCTCCCATCTCTACGTCTCTCCCTCTCTACTTCTCCCTCCATTCTTACCTCTCTCTCCATATTATTCTATCCCTATCTTTTCTCTCTCTCCCCCCTCTCTAGGTCGTTACCTCTTTCTTTTTAAATTGAGGGTACATAGATTTTAGGATTGAGGGTATAAGGTTTAGGGTTGATGGAGTGTAAGGTTTACGGTTTAGCATATAGGATTTAGGGCTTAGGGTTGAAGGATAATGTTTAAGCTTTAGGGTATAGGGTTGAGTGTATAGGGTATTGGGTATAGGATCAAAGGTATAGGGTTTATGGTGGATGGTATAAGGTATAGGGTTTAGAGTGTAGGGTTTAGGGTTGAAGGTATGGGTCAATGGTGTTGGGTATAAGGTATAGGGTATAGGTTATAATGTATAGGGTTGAGGGTTGAGGATATTGGGTATAGTGTCAAGGATATAGGATTTATGGGTTAGGGTATAAGGTATAAGGTTGATGTTATATGGTTTAGGGTTTATGGTTGAGGTTATGGAGTTTATGGTTGAGAGTTTAGTGTATAGGCTTTAGGGCCTAGGTTTGAGGGATGGTGTTTGGGGTTGAGGGTATAGGTTTGAGTGTTTAGGGTAAAGAGTTTAGGGTTTAAAGGTTATTTGGTATAGGGTCGAAGCTATAGGGTTTACAATGGAGGGTATAATATTGAGGGATTATATAGGGATGTATGTGAATTATATGATAGAGGAATTTATGTTACATACAAGAATAAAGGGCTTATCTATCATTTGAGTCTTTGGTGGATATATATCAAAAATGGGATTAATGTTAAATAAAATTGAGGCTAATATTTTGTGTAGTATTCACAAGAGTCCAAAACAATTATCAAGGTTATTTATTTGAAGCCAACCCAATTAGTTTTTAACCTTATTTATTCTTTCTTCTTATGACAAAAGTTGAAATGAAAATATTTGAGGCAACTAGACCACCTTTGATGTTGATCATTCTATTAAATTTATATATAAATTTAAGAGCCTTATGATCTTTGTGAATAATAATGTCCTTCCCCAAGATATAGTAATACCATATTATTTGCAAGCTTGAGAAATGTATATAAATCCTTGTCTCACATGGGGTGTCTATACATAGCATTAGATAAATAATCACTGCATGCTAGGCAATTAGATGACCACATTGAGGGCCAAAACTGCAAATGCATATTTGGAGGCATCAACCTTAATTTTAAAGGACCAGTGTACCCATTTAAAAAGTCCATTTGGATTTTAAGGTATTATTTCATACATCTAATGACTAAAGGGTAACTTGGTGGTACCTGTAGACACCTAAAAATGTCCTAAGTGTATCACACATCTTGTTTTCACTTACACTATTTTTCTTCATAATCACCCTAATTCCTCCATTTAATTAAATAATATCCAATTATTTAGTTAAATTCACTTTATTCTCATATTAATCAAATAATTAAGGTTATTTAATTAATTCATCATTTTCATGCTAATAATCACACTTGATTAAATAATTCCTAATTATTTAATTAAAGATCTTAATTCTTTCAACTTGCATAATTATTTAATTTAATAATTTTCCTCCAACTCTCCAACTTGAATAAAGAATATTCCCTTTTCAAATTCAAATTCTTCCCTCCAATTCAAAATATCTCCATATATATTTCCATGAAATAATAGATATTGTTGAGCTCTCATGGATTATGAACCATTGATTAATCCTTGATCCACATCTCATGGATTTTGAACCATTTGATTAATCCTTGATCCACACTCACCTCTTTTATCTTCTCCCATCCTTTGATTATAATTTTCAATCTTGACCATTGATCAAAATTCTAAAAATATATAAAAGCAAGCCTTCTCAACATGAATTTAATTCACAATATTCATAGAATCCTTACTCTCTAGAATTTTTGAGCCAAACTTGAGTATTTTAGATAATTTTGTGAATCATCCCTGGGTGAAGCCACAATAGTGGTTTATAATTCAAGTGAGGAAGGAAAACTCACAAAAAATGACCCCAAAGAAAAAAAATTTATTTTAGGGGTTCGTACGAACCTATTGGTTCGACCGAACCAAAAAGGGGTTCGCTCAAACCAGGGTTTGAGTGAACCCCTTTACATCTTTGCAGCCAAAAAAGCCAATGCAATGCATAGCAAAGGGGTTTGAGCGAACCCCTTCAAAGAGGTTAGCTTGAACTAGGGTTCGACTGAACCCTAGTTTGAGAGAACCCCTAGAGATTCGCTCGAACCCCTATGGGTTCGAACAAACCCCCATATCCCTCATTCCCCATCTTAGGCACAAAAAAAATAAAAAAATTGGCACTTCGGAGCTCGGGTTGAGGATGAAAATGGAGGAATCTTCACAAACCCAACTAGAATTAGGTAGTCCTCAGAACGAGCTATCCAACAAATATAATTTTAATATGTTTTGGTTTTATTATGTATGTGTTTTTTTAGTTTTATTAAACATAGGTTTTTCACCGAAAGTCAAGCTCTCTATTTTGCACATGTGGAAAAATAGCAGATTATGAAAATAATTTTTTTAAAAATACGTTGAGGCTGGGTATTGATCTCTTTGATCTATTAAAAATAAATAAGTTGAAATTTGATACATACAGAAAAATTTATGTTGTATACAGTCCGCCTATGTCTGAATTGCAATTGGTTTGACTTTGAAACTTTATTAAGGAAAAAATATTCAATAAAAAACCATGAGACCAAATGCAAATGATAGATATCGTAGTTACAAATCTAAATTTGAAAAAATTAGAATTTTATCATTCATACAGAAAAAGTTATGTTGTATACGGTGAGCGTCACTTTTTAAAAATGTTGTTTTCTAAAAAAAACCAGTTTTCGTGGGAGATGGAAAAAAAAGTGCAATCTGATTCCAAAAAAATTGAAAAAAATATTTTTAGAATCTACAGACAAAATGTGATGAGACTCTAGTTTTCATCATCTCCAAATTCCTCATGGTTTAGCCGCTATAGGTGGCCGAATATGAAAATTTAGTTAAAAATAATGATTGCAGTGTCTAGTTTAGCCAAAAATTGTAAACCACTATTGTGGGATCAGCCCCCTCTTCAACCAAAATTTTGAAAATTGATTATGCATTAAATTGTGCAATCTACATCACAATTATGCATCAATTCAAAATGAGATTGAGGGTTTTCACTTCCAATTTGTTTAATAGATTTGAAATATGTTCAATTCTTTAGATTAAACTCTTTTGCATGTTTTGCAAGTGAATTTCATTAATTATGAATTTTATTTGATCAAATGTTACCTTGTAGATTCTTAATGTTTTAGGATCTAATTGCTTTAATTCAGTATTTAATTGATCATTTAAGCTAATCATACGATATTTTGGCAAGCCCTGTGGGACCCATATCCCAATTTTAACAATTTTTGTGAAGATTTGTTGGCCTTGCAGGTTGCAAAGATAGAGTGATGATTTTATTTTGATAGTACAATTCCTTTGCAAAATATTGACACATTTGCAAGTCAAAGATCAATGTCTTTTCTTAAAGATTGACACATCTAATTTTCTATGCTTTGTTTGTGTGGAGGAAACGGTTTGATGCCTTTGCATAAAGATTGAAACCTTTCCAGAATCTTGACACATTTGTTTTTGATAGTCCAATGCCTTTGTCCTAGAATGACACCTCTTTTCTATTTTTCTTTATATTTTTTGACAAGACAGTCTAATGCCTTTGCAAAATGTCAGCACCTTTGGAAATTGATAGTGTGACACCTTTGTTTTGAAGTTCGATGTTTTTGTCTGGTAAATAGTGTTTTTTATTGTTAAGGTTCGCAATCTAGTTTTGAATTCTTTACTTTGACTAGCTTTTAACAATATTTTGTTTTCTTGATTTTATCTAATAGTTTGCAACATTGTGGTGATTGATGGAGGAAGATTGAAATCAAAGAAAACTACTAGAATTTTTGGTTGTAGGTTTTTATTAAATAAATGATTCATACTTTCATTTGGTGCATAAAATTGAATCTCACATTTGAATTTAGTGCATTAAAATTGAACAACACAACTTTCATATTTGATTTGGTGTGTAAAATTGAACCAACAACTTGCACACTTCAATTTGGGTTTTAAAATTGAATCAATAACTTGCACATTTTAATTTTGTGTTTTTTAAAAAATAAACCATACATTTCAATCCTTGGTGCACTTAAAAAGAATTCTATGGCATGTTTGGTAAGTGATTGTGTGTTTATGCTCTTTTCTTGAGCTTAGTATGATCTTGAAAATTAGAAACATCATTCGTTTGAAATCTATTTGAACACATCAAGGTACAGTGTTACATATGCTCCCCTATCATGAATCCTAAGAATGATCTTGAGGACCAAAATCAACACTATTTTCATTTATCTCTAAGTAGGAGACTTTCTTGGGGGCTTCATCACCCCAAGCTTTGATCTCAAACACATTTCCTAATTGGCTATATAAAGGGGGGAGAATGAAAGTTGTACCCTAAGGAGTAGCTAGCATCCTTCAAGCCAAGCCCCATGACCCTCGAACCATTGAGATAGGGAGGTGATGAGTAGAGAGAAGACCCCTCTTGACACATGCATATCTAATGAGCTCTCTATTCACAACAGACACCTACTAGGAACTTGTAAAATCTACAATCCTAAGAGCCATTTGTAAATTGTTAGCTTAAAGTGGCAGAACATACACAAACCATTGTGTGAAGTTACTTGCTATGTGCTAACCTTTGTTGAGGCCGTAGATATTCCTTGTTAGGAACTTTTCCTTTCAAGATGAGAGGTGTCAAGGTGGTACATGACCTTGGAATAATCTAGTTGCCCATTCATTGGATGGTATTCTATTATGCAGGTCTATTCTAAGATGATAATCCTAATCTACCAATAAATTAAGATTTGTATCTATGGCATGTATTTATTGTAAATCTACTCATGATACCAATTAGTGTGGTATTGTTGAAGAAGACACATGAAAATATTCCAAACATACAATTGAGTTAGTCCTACATTTTTTTTTGTTTTCTATCACTTGCCAATTATTTTAAACACAATATAGACTTAAAAAAATTCAAACCCCTATGCCAACTTACAAAAAATCAACCTCTAAAACAATATGGCACCTTTTTTTTGATAGTGCGATGCCTTTGTGCAAATCAATGCCTCTATTTTTATGAAATCAACACCTCTATTTGCATCTCAATGCCTCTTTCAGACTAAAACTAGAAATATATAGTTCAATGCCTTTGACTTAATAGTGTGATTTTTTTTTTGTGTCTTGATGCCTTTACAAGTACTTTGATGCCTTTGTAGAAAATAATCTGACGCCTTTATAAAAAAATGTTTGATGCCCTTGACTATTAGTAGAAAAAAAGGAAACCTATGCTTTTCGAAACATCAAAAAACTTGATATTCATGCCAAATAAACTTGTAGTCATCCTACTCATTCAAAAGAGTAGAAAACTCCATAATTTCCATCTCTATTTCATGTTACTACTCCACTTTGAACTAGTATTAACATCTTTAAGTAATCAATGGATCAATTCAACCCTATCACAAACAACAAATCAATCCATACAAAAACAAAATTACCTAAAAATTGACATACCTCACTTTTGGTTGCAAATCTCTACAACTATCTCCTAGTTCAGCTATTTACTTGAAAAATGGCCTTCTTTCAAGTTCTTAGTTGAATTAGTATCAAAAATCTGAAAGCTGAGAAATGTATTAATCAAAGAGAGAAAATAAAATACAATGACCAATCCTTATGAAAGGAGATTGTGCAACCCAAAAAGAAACCCTAATAGGTAGAAATTTAATAATTAATATAATTACTAAATGTCACAATATGAAAACTAAAGTGAAATCTTAAGAGAGGAATAAAGGTAACTTAATTAACATAATAAAGTTTAAACCTTTACTCTAACACCCCCCCTTAATATGAGCAAGAGTGCAGCTACAAACATTTGCAAGAAAGCAAGGGTGACTACAATGCATAAAAATAAAAATGAGTCTCGACAACTCGGCCTGATCAGGTACCCATTTACAAAAGGAATTCAAACTAAATGAAATGGGGTAAAGGAGAAAACCCCGTGGGAACAAAACTCCTCCCCAAAATAGAATGCAAAGAGAGGAATATGATGTACTAATGAAAGAAGGATAGGAGGTGGATTACATGATAGCCCCCATAGAAAATTTCTATCATATAAGTACATGTACAATGGTCTCCATAGGAGAGATAGAAAGAGAGAAGAAGTCCCCCCCACAATGAAGAAACTCATGTCACAATGGTAGATGCATGATGTAGAATCCAAAAGGAGAACCTGAAGTGACAAATCATATTCCTCCCCTTGGGAAGAAACGGATCCAAAGGACGATGTCAAAGAAACCCTATGAAGAGTGATGAACCAATTTGTGTCAAGATGTGTGACATGATAGGATGTTGAAGAATCTCTCTGTCTGAACTGAAGCAAATGATGTCAAATCCAAACTGATGTGGAGAATCTTGAATGCAACCTCTGAATGCACTGATAATGGTGGGCGTACAGTGATAACCTGGTTGTCAAGCGAGAGGAGATGTATGTCCTCATAAGAATCTTCCAAATCTACAATATAGGACTCAACAAACAAGAAAGATATGTCTGCAACATAAGAGTCCAAAGTAGCTATGTCTAGAAGATGTATGATTCCCTACTGCACTAAATTAGGAATAGTAGGAGATATTGATGAAGTCTCAATCTGAAGAGTGGTAACATGAATACAAGTCTCTGAACCATCGACACATGCAAGACCTCTAAGATACTCAAGCTCCTCTAGATTATCACGATCAAAGGTTGTATTCTCTCTCCAAGCAATGGGTAAGAGACAATTTGAAGCAGGATCCTCTGGGAATGGAGAGAGATCGGGGTATCCATAGAACTCCCAAAGATGTGTCCAAAGTGGGTGAGGACAATCAATGTCTGATATAGCCAACACAGTGTTATGGTCAACACTAGAAAATATATGTCCTACTATGTGATTTCTAATGATATCCCATGCTAATTTTCTCTCTGAAGTGGTTGCTTCAGGTACGAGATCTTAAAATAAGGCAAAATATTAAGCCAACTACAATGTTTAAGTATGCCCTTTTCCCATGACTCATAATTACCCCATTCCAAAATTACAACTGAAGGGTGAGTAGAAAAACCCATGATAACTCTTTAAATGAAAAAATCTAAGAAAAATGACCTAACTGCATGTAGATCAAATGAAATAGAGCCTAATGACACAAACAAGAGGTTATCAAGTTCCAAAACGTCCAAGTAATTAAGCAAAGTGTGAAAACACAAAAGTTTGAATAAAATATACCTAGGAAAAATCTGGGAAAATAATTTTGATCGTTGTGTAGAGAACTAAACTAGCTTTTTGACGCCTATTCTTTTGCGCAAAATGGAGCTCAGATGCAAATGATATGCCCCTGGGAGGGAAAAGCATAATTTTTTACTTTGATTAGTAAAATATGCATCAAAACTGAAAACTCAGAAAATCAAACCCACACCATTGGATAATGCCCAGAACTAGCTTTCCGACGATATCTCGTTTGCTCGATCTCGATATTGTATACCAAAGATATGACCATTTTACTAAAACGTGCTCATTTAAGAATTAAACCAAATATTTTATTAATTTAAAGATTAAAAAATTAATAAAATATTCGGCTGTACCTTCATGACACAAAAACTGAGGCAACACGAAAATAGATAGAACACGAAAATCGAGGCAAAATGGCATGAAAACTGAGGCAACTCAAAAATGTTTTGGACGCCAAAAAATATGGCACAAAAATTGAGGTAAATTGGCACAAAAAATTGAGGTGTTCGTACGGATTTTTCTCACAGCGTTTTTGGAAAACCCCAAAAACTAAAAAAAAATCAATTTTCAGAAAATCCTATCATATTTTATATGAAAATAGGGGTTTTTGGGTCTTCTGAGCACATACATGATGTCCGTTTTACACTAGAATACACCATTTGAGAGATCAAGATCGAAATATCTCAAAAAATGATGGAAAAATCCTCTGATTTGGCCAAAAAACTGTCGTAGCTTGAAACCCTTGCACATAAAAAAACTCTTTAAGCTGATATCTTCAAATCATGAACAAACAACCATAGGCCTTGAGCTCTGATACCATGTAGAAGTTGTGAAATCCAACTTCACAGACCTCGAAGATCACCTACATGCAAATAACTTGTCACAAAAGAAGACATTGGAGACAAAAAATCAAGGGTGCTCTAAAATTTGAGAAATGTATTAATCAGAGAGAGAAAATAAAATACAATGATCAATCCTTATGAAAGGAGATTGTGCAAACCTAAAAGAAACCCTAATAGGTAGACATTTAATAATTTATATAATTATTAAATGTCACAAAATGCAAACTAAAGTGAAATCTTAAGAGAGGAATAAAGGTAACTTAATTGACATAATTAAGTTAAAACCTTTAATCTAACACATAAGAAAATACAGTTTGGTTATTTGAACCTTGGAGTTCTATCCTACTCATCGGTTCCTTCACCTTACATTGATATCACATATCCAAGGTCATATTTTTCTTCTTTAGTATCAAGTGTTCCTACATCATCAATTTCTCATTATTCAAGGCAGCAATATATTCATAGTTGTGTTTCCACTTACATGGTATACCAAACCTTTTTAGTGAATTCCAATGTTGTTGTCAAGACATCTACATCTTTGGTTTTTGTTCTACATGAACCTTCACATGGAGTATTAGAGAAAATTTCAAAGATTACACTATTGTCTTTGGATTTTAAAAATAATTTATATACTTATATTCTTCTCATATAGGAAGATATTATGAACCTATTTGCAATTCATCTTCTTCCATGTGGAATAAATATTGTTCAACATTCAGGGATCACTTTTTGCGTTCTTCTTTGAGCATCACTTAGCACTGTAGGTTCTGTGATCTTATGGGTGGGCTCCATAGTCTCTCTCTCTTTCTCTCCTATGGTTGAAATATTTCTTGTACTTATCTGATAGAAGTAGTCCTTGGGGGGTCATCATGAGTCCTATCTTCTTCACTTGTACATTTCATTTCATTCCATCATTTCTCTTTTTGGAGAGGGGTTTTATTTCCCATAGTGCTTTTATCCTTTACTCCACCTTTTGAGATATTTGTACATGAGTACCTAACATAGAATAGTAGTAAGGACTCATCATTAGTTCATAAATTACTCCCTAAGTTTCACTTAAGGGAGGTGTTAGTGTAAATAGTACATTTTATCTACCTAGTTAGCTAATTACCTATCTAGGATTGACCTATTCATGCCTAGCTTAAGTTTACTTAGGCTTATTTTGATTTTTTCTCACCCCTTAGCACTGAGACACATTTCCTCATGACTTGAGACACCTATTACATGTACACTTGCCACTTTCTCACCCACTTGTCAAGTGAGCTCACAAGTGTCCCATATTTGGAGGGGTAGTCAGAGTTTCATTCCTACATTCTCACCTCCTCATCCTTGCCTATATATGGAAGGATTGATCATTGTATTTACACACTCTTCCCTTTTTATATTGATAAACATACTATTGTGCTCATTTTGTTCACTTGTGGAAGTTTGTTTCATGCTCTCGATCTTGGCATTCTCTAATAAATTGCACTATTGGTCAAGGTTGAATTGAAAAAACTACTTGATGTAGGTTTCATAAGACCTATTGATTATCTAGAGGGTTTCAAACCTAGTACTGGTATCAAAAACCATTGGGGGTATCCAAATATGCACATACTTTATCTAGATTTGAACAAAGCATGTCCTAAAGATGACTTTCCTCTACCAAACATAAAAATTATCATGGATCTAATAGCTAGGCATGAGAATTTATCTCTCATGGATGGATTTGTAAGATAAAACCAAAGAATGATAGAAAAAGAGGTTCAATACAAAATAAAATTCATATGTCGATGGGGTACTTACTATTGGAACTTTATGCCATTTGGTCTGAATTGTTTTGGAGCTGCCTATAAAAGAGAAATGATAGTTATCTTCCATGACATGTACCACAAGATCCTGGAAGATTATGTTGATGATATACTTTCAAAATCAATCTCAAGGAAAATTTTGGGATACATTATAGCACAAAGAGGAATCAAAGTGGACCTAACCAAAGTCAAATCTATAATGGAGATGCCTCCACCTAAAAATTTGAAACAACTCATAAGACTTTAGGGAAAAGTACAATCTATTAAGAGGTTCATTGCATAATTGGCAGACAAGTGCCACCCATTTACACACCTTTAGAAGGGTGTGGCATTCAAATGGGACCATCATTGTGAATAAGAATTCCAAAAGTTGAAAGACTATTTAGCATCACCACCAGTCTTGATGCCGCCAGCTACAAACAAACCATTAATATTGTATATCTCAGCAACATCAACAACACTAGGAGCTCTTTTGGTACAACATGCTGAAACAAAAAAAAGATGGATATTTATTACATCATTCAGACCTTAGTTGGGTATGATCTTAACTATACTCATAAAAAAAGAACATATCTAGATGCGGTTTTTTCCTCTCAAAATATAAGACACTATATGCTTTCTCATCAAATCAAGCTTATTTCCAAGATGAATCCATTAAAGTGTCTATTATTAAAGTCTACTCTCATAGGCCACATGGCTACAAAATTATGATCCTCAGTGAGTTTGACATTGAGTATGATGATCAAAAGGTTATCAAAGGATAGGCTATAGCTGATCAATTAGTTGAAGCACTAATATATGTAGAGAATTCATTGGTATCTAAATTCTTAATGAAGCAATGTTAACCCTCACATCAAAAAACCAGTGGAATTTATTCTTCAATGGTTCCCATACATAGCATGTATTGGGAGCAAGTATCCTATTTATCACCCCACAAAGTGATTGCATACCAAAGTCCTACAGATTAGCATTCCCATGCACAAACAAAATAGATAAGTATGAATCCCTCATCACAAGGTTAAGAATCAATATCCAATGGAAAATATAAGAACTCCAAGTCTATGATGATTCCTAGCTGATAGTAAGGAAAGTCAATGATAATTATATCAGACCAAGGATGACAAGTTAATACCATACAAGAAAATGGTAGATAGATTTAAAGATTAATTCATATACATCACTTTTGAACATATTTCAAGGGTTAATAATAGAGCAACAAATGTAATTGAAACTATTAGATATTTTTTAGTAATTTCATACAATATATTGAAATGCAAGTTTCTCATAGAGTAGCTTCTCTTACTAGCTTTTGGCATCCTTGAATTAGAATTTGTGTGTCAAATTTTTGGTTCTAATTTCCCTTGGTATCATGAAATATACCAATACCTTCACGATGGTTTTCATCCATCTGATGTCATTAATAACCTTCACAATTTTTTTATCCAAGGGTCCTCATGCTTCATCATTATTCTTGATACCTTATATCGAATAAGTCTTGATGGAATGTTATTAAGATTCCTTAACTAAGAAAAAGCTTCAATGGCCTTGAAAAAGGTACACAAAGGGATTTGTGGATCACATTTGATTGGTATCACCTTGGCTAATTTTTTTTTTGAAAATAGGTTATTATTGGCCTACCATGGTACAAGAGGCTAATCAATTTGTGAAGAGGTGTCTACAATGTCTATAGCATAGGGACCTCATCCATTCTCCAGATAAAGAGCTTAGACCTATCACCACACAATGGAATTTATCGTAGTGGAGGCTCAATCCCACTGGTAAAATAACACCTACATCCTATAATGGCCACAAATTCATAATCACCACCACTGAGTATATCATGAAGTGGATTGAGGCTACACATCTGACTTATATAATTGGAAAAAAATATCTAAATTCATCTTGAAATACCTAATCTATTGTTACAGTGTGAACTTCGGGCTATTATTAATGGAACACCTTTAAAAAACTAGGATGTCCTCCAACTTTGCAATCAATTCAATATCCAAAATTATTTCTCTACCCCATACTACTCACAAGGAAACACTCAAGTTGAAGAATCTAACAAGACCATAATCAAAATATTGAAAAATATAGTTAATGATGTTGGCTGAGATTGGCACTTGCATTTAAACCTCACCCTATGGGCATACTAAACTAGTAGCAGGACACCCACTAGTGCTACTCCATATTCCTTGGTTTATGGGAATGAAGCCATCTTACCCATTGAGGTCAAGCTCACATCTTTGAAAATTTTATTGTAGCATGTGTTCAATGAGGACATATACAAGACATCTAGGTTGAATGAATTTGAATTGCTAGATGAGCATCACCTAGAAGCATTGAATCACTTACAATTCTATTAGAATTGGCTGCAAATAGGATACAAGAAAAAGATCAAGGGTCAACATGTTCAAGTAGGAGATCTCATTCTAAAAGAAAATCAAAAGACTCAACTAGATCAAGATAACAAAGGAAATTTTGAGCCAAATTGGTTGGGGCATTTTGTCATCACCACAAGCTATGGTTCAAGAGCTCATCAATTAGCAACACCTGAAGAAGATCCCTTGTAAGAACATATCAATAGAAACCATCTCAAGAGGTTAAATTCCTAGCCCATGAAGGGTATATTATTCTATTTTTTTTAGAGAAATCCAAAAACAAGATAAAAATAGTAAAAGGAAAATCATCCTCTAGTGAAAGCCACTTCGGTGGCACTTTGGGAAAGTACCTTGGTGAAAACCTAGAAAAAAAGAACATTGTGTTAATAAGAACCATTTACCATCTATCAAGTAATTTTTCTCCTTTCATCCATTCATAGTAAAATTTTCATCTATCCATCCATCTTTCACCCATCTATCTCCATCCCTATTGTTGGGTCTCAAAAATGCTGGTTTGAATGAACCATGAGAGGTTGCCAAGCTCTCACAATGTTATTGGCCAACTAACAAGGCCAACTGATATAGTTGAACGTTCTAATCTTAAGGCTCTGCTAAACCTAGGCAAGTGCACCTATATGAGTGACACAAATTGTGAATTTGCTTCCTACTTGACCAAACTATCCACAAATGGCAACTTGATAGTGGAAAGATATGATTCTAATTTATTATAAATTGTCTATGCAATATCAAAGTGAAAATTTATATGTTCAATTAAGGTATGTAAATAAAATGGATGGAACTTAAAAGGATAAAAGAGACCAGTGCCTTGTTGGGTAAAATAAAGTTAAGTGAAAGCTTTAGATAAATGACTTCTATCTGGCAGAGATTCTAATTATTTGGCATATGATATTAGTCTATAAATTGTATAAACATGCAAGAATGTAATTACCAAGCTTCTCTTAATGATCCAAATGATACTTCTAGATTACTATGAATGACTTGAAGGATTTAATCTTTATTTGAAAGAACCAACCAATCAAACCACACAAATACAACAAATGTGTATTGATAAACTGAGAATATACTTGATATGTCAATTTAAATAACAAAGAAATTTCAACCTTGGAGACAACCTGATAACATCTTCAATTAACTTAACAAATAATTGAAACCATAAAGGTGCCATAATATCAATTTTCTTTCATTGATCCTTCAAAATTTATACATGCATCATAGTTCTTTGCAATATTCTGAAAGTACTGTATTTCCTACTAACTATCTTCTATTCTAAATTCGTCCCTTTTTTCTTTGTAAACAATGGATACTTATACATTAGTGGGTGGAAGGATGTGTCCTTTCAAAAAATGTTTTAAGCGTAAAACACTAACAAGATTAGCAATAACTAAGCTCTATTAAGCCACAAGTGAACTTCAGACATGTGATCTGTGTATTCTTGACGCTCTTGTGTATCTGCATCTCCTAACACATCGCAGATCATGATCTCCATCATCACCATTCATTCGTTCTATTCACATGCTTCATCCAACATTGCATCCTTTGTAGTGGTTGTCTTTAACATCTCTTGGAGTATTCATTCACATTTGTTCTTCCATGTAGCCATTTATTTTAATTCCCCTGAGAGTATGCACTTGATCCTTCCCAATGGTCCTTCACCTGTGAACTTTCAGCTTGAGTGAGCATCTTTGTTGGCCCTGTTGCAACATCTACCAAGTCCTTTAGACATTCATTCTCTCTCAATATTCTTTCACTATTGGTTTTGTACATTTTTCTCTCTCTGATCAATGCTTGTATTTGGGCTTTGTTAATTTTTCTATATTGATCCCAATTTCTATAGTTGTAACTGGATCAGCTTATCCAGCCTTCAAAGTAATGACATGTCCAAATGCCTTCTCAATATCAATGAAAATTGCATTATTGTGGGGGGAATATAAATCCCAAATCATCAATGTCTCTTCATTAGGATTGTATTTTGATCCTGTATATACTTCTGACACCTTTTCTATATTGAGCTTGTGTGTAGCATTGTTGTCTTTCAGGAAACTATCAAAGACCAATGTAGAATTGAGATCTAGCCCTGGGAAAATCATGACACCAGCCTTTTCCAACATTTCTCTCCCTTTCTCAGGAGTCATGCTTGTCATCTCTTTATCCAACTCATCCCTCAAGTTTTTTAACAACTGCTCCTCATTTCTTGGTGTGACATTGTCAACCAGTCCTCTTATTTCTGTTCCCTTTTGTTTGTATAAATAAGTTTTGAATTATGAGGTGTTCACAAACTCATCATTTGCTATAAAATATCTATATTCTTCATGTCTTGTATTCACATCCACATTTTCCTCAATATTTATCTCTAGCAGAATAGGTGTAATCTTGAGTTCTTGTCTTTGATATCTTTCCGGATGGGTCTTGTGGCCTATTAGCCTCTAATACTTCTTTATTGGAAGATAAAATCTCAACATATAACAATTCTTGATCATGTTTCTCAATTACCATTTCTACTTCTTCTGCTTCCAAGTTTCTGATTATGTTATTAGACTGATAGGGCACATGTTGATACCCTCCAAAGTTTATCCTTTGTCTAGTAGAATGAATATATCCCTATGTATCAAAGTTTTTCCTTGATGAGACTTTTCCAATGTTATAATGCAATAACTTATCCATAATTAAATTGTATCCCTCCTTTTCTAACATAGTAAAATCACCAAAACACAACGTACTTGGCATAAAAGCTTGTTTCCCATAAGAGCTTAAGTTCATGACACTAGAGAAATCCATTTGCCTAACAATCTCTAAGTATGCAATTCTATCTAGAACTATCCTAGGAAAAATAAATGGAGTACTTTCAAAGCCATAAACCCTAATCATGGTGGCATTTTATAAACAATACCAATCCCCCCAGTTTTGGCTGATTGGTCCATTAAAATCCTTAAGCTTGAGAAATATCTTTATTTCATTAGACAAGGAATAGTCATAGGGATGATTATAAAACTTGTACAATGGTTTTACAAAATATTCTTCAAAATGCAAGAAATTAGAATTAGCAAATCTGATATCCCAAAAAAAAATCCACAACTAAATAGGAAATGGCTTGCCTTCCTTGTCAAATTGTGAAATTCTCAGCTCTTGGGGCCACAATCCTAATTCTAGTCCAAAATATAGCACCATGTGCATCAACAACAAATAATTCCTGAGGTGCAGGACAGAGGCTCCATTCTTTATTTCCATCAACCCAATGTCAAGCTCTTTAAAAACATGTGAATCATAATAAAATGAACTAGAGTTATGATATTGAACATCCACAATAATCACCATAGGTGCAACTGTCATATGCTCTAGGACCTCCATCCCCAATACCTGTCCAACTGAAAAATAAGTGTACTTCATGTAGGGTTCAAACAGATCCACATGAAATGGTGGTCCCTCATTGTCTTCCATTGGAGTTGGTTTGCCACCATCTCTGATTCTATGTAAGTGTAATATCCATCCCTTATCAATGGTGTCCATTATTTTGAATTCACTCTCAAGCTCCTCACTTATAATCTTTTCACTACATATTCCTTCTAATTTGAAAACCTCACTTTTTGCATTCTCAAACACATGTATCAATGGATTCCCAAATATATCACATATAGCCTTATTTTTTGGATTATAATGACCAACCAATAATTTCACCGATTCGACATCAACAAAAACATTAGGGCACAAGAGTTTTCCCAAATTAAGCCTCCATGGGTTACATACTGGCTCAAAGTGATTTATTCTATAGTAGTGGAAACTGAACAATTTGTATCCTCTAATTGGGGTCCAAACATCTCCTATGAACTTACATTTTTCATCCAATTTATCTACTTCCGCATTAATATATGCAGAAAACCTAGCTTTAGGTCCTGAACCAGGTAGCTGGTCTATGAGATCTTGGTTTGATTTTCTCTCGGTGCCCTTTGGTCGTATTTTAGTTTTTTGCTTTTTTCCTTTTGGTTGACTACCCTCCCTATGTTTTCTTTCTTTTATCTTTTTTGAACTAGTGCCTTCCATTATTTGAAATTTACAATTTTTAGAGGATAAGGAACTTACTGTATTTCGCCTGAAAATCCAAGTTAGACGAGCGCTCTGATTTTTTTGCTCATTCCTTTGTTCTCCTTTGTTGCCAATTCTACGAGAAAATGATTTCAATTGAGCTCACCTTGATTTGAAAAACATTTTATGCTTCGTAGCACCATTAATATCTTCATTGAGACATGAATGAAATAATTTTTCCAAAATTCTCATTGTCACATCAGGTATCATATCGGCAAGACATTTCAAATCTCTGGCCAATCCATCTGTTCAACGTTCACACATCCGCTAAGATGTCTTGTAGTTCCCCCTAAATTGCAAGTCTCCCTGATAGTTCTCTTTTTTTTGTTTTTTATATCGCCATGACCTTCATCGAAGAAAACTATCACCCAAACTTAATGAATCAAGCCAATGATTCTTCATTTCACTTCGAAGGCTCTTTGTCAACTTAAGTTGTCGAGACCAAGTAACTTTCCTGCCGACAGAATAAAATTCACCATGACCTCTCTTAGATCTCCTCGCTGAGACTTATCTCACCGATACACTTTTTCTTCAGCGAGACCACACACATTTTCTCTTCAACAACCTTTATCTCTATATGCTCAGTTCTATTGGTATAACACGAGGGGTCGATGAGACTCCCTAAACTCTCCCCAACATCATTGTATTACTGAATGAGTCTTCCTTTTGTTTTATCGGAAATACCATTGAACGCTTCAGGAAGTCCTTTGAAATCTCACCCCGATGACTATAGTCTAGCCGATACACTTTATTATACTTCAATCGGTAAAAATAAACTTATCTCGATGTGACCTCACATCATCACAATGATACCTTTTTTCTTGTCGATAGAAAATATCACATTCTCTTGGCATATATCCTCATCGGTATGTCACTTCTGGTGTCTTACCGATATAGTGAAAAGATGCATATTATTATCGGTGAGACCTACATCAACTTATGCTGATATTTTCAAATGTTAAAGATTTAGTGTCAAATGAATTTTATGGGGCTATATGACAAAATTTAACTTGGACCTTGGTGAAGATGCTATGTGAGGAAATTTTATGTCTGTAATATGAACTTCTTGGGAAACTAATAAGCATGAAGGGTTAATGAGGTTATCAAAATTTTACAATTCCAACACCTATCATGGCTTGGTATTTGAAAAGTATATATCCCTATTAGCATTAATTGGAATTATCCTAAGGTCAATTTTCCCCACTTATACCCAAGTTATCTAACATATGGCCAGGGGCATCTTTCGATACCTAGTTTTCATCATGGATTCTTCTATATCACCTAAGTCATTTACATTTTGATTTTGTTCAAAAACATCCAAATAAACTCAAAGAGACTCAAAAAAATCCAAAATAACTTATAAATCTTAAAAACATTCATAAACATCCAAATACATCAAAATCCTCAAAAACAACATCCAAAAACTGTCAAAATCCCAAAAACATCTTTAGTTATCATGTACTAATCCAAGTCCAAATAATCAAACTATGAAGCCTCTACACATTCACGTAGGAAAGGCCATCTTTGATGAGCCCTTGAGGCATAGGTATATCCCTTAGGTCCCATTCTATTGGTCTACATATTTTGAAAAATTCAAAAACATTCAAATATTCTCAAAATACCAAACACAAACTCATAAAAACATTAAAAAATTCCAAAAAAATCCTCAAAACACCTCCAAAAGTCAAAACATTGAAAAAATTGAAACAAAAGAGTCATCCCTCCCATTCTCAATTTGATTTGCAATAAAATCATTCATAATAAACCTATCATCACCCTCACCTTTGGTAAAAAATAGAACCAAATGCAATTGGTGAAACACATATTTTTATGCAAAATCATAAGTCTTGATCATTACCAAAACATATTAGTTAACCCTCATGTCAATGGGCTATCAAACATTTACAACAAATCAACAACCAATGTATGTCTTATGGATAGATATTTTCTATAATAGACACCATTTTTGATATTAGCTAAAAAACTCTCTTTGGCAAGAGATATGATGGCATTTCTATTTTTTATGTTGATCTTTTCTCCTAGTTTTATCTTATTTACATCACTCATTCGAATTTTCCTTGATATTTAATATCTCAGTATGTCTAGAAGGGTATGCAATGGGGTATCTTTCATTGCTTTCATCTGTTATTCTTGTTGGATGTTGTTGTAATACGATCTTGGTGAATGCTTTCCTTGTGTGTATAGGGTGTTGACAAATGGTCAACACTCCCCTCAAGATTCATAACATGGCTTAACCACCTCCCATGGATCTGTCAACTTTGGCGGTTGTATCGAGCATTAACAGATTAACCTTTTGGTGCAAAAGAAACCGTGGGGCCAAAAATTGGTATTAGAGTGAAAGGTGTTGGGTTTGAATCCCCTTGGTTAATGCTGAGGGGGAGATTGTTGGTAGATGGTCAAAACTCCCCTTGGGATTCATGACATGGCTTAACTAGCTCTCATGGATCTATCAACTCTGGCAGTTGTATCAAGCATTAACATATCGACCTTTTGGTGCAACAACTATGGGACCAACAAATAGATAGTATTGGGTAATATAATGACTAGTGCATATTAGGATATTCATGCCTTTTTCATATTGGTCTCCTTACTTTAATGGCTTCATTCTCTCACATGATAAAATAAGGTGTTTGTATGTCAAGTATGAAAAGGGATACTCCTATCTATTTGCAAGGTCAAAGTCCATGCAACATATACAAAGTCACCCTAGTTTTTCATACCTTGGTGCATCAAGTCTACTTGCTACATAAAATAATGGTTTCTCTAGATATAATATTGCATAATATAAAAAGAAAAAGAAAAATCATCTATCCTATCTCAATCACATATCTAATAAAATATCAAAATAATCATAGGTTTAGTGGTATACTAATCAACATCATCATCCTATTCTATTACATCGTTCTATTTTAAATTCTATCCCATTCTTCTATCCATACTAGCATTTTTATCCAAGTATCATGAAACAATAAAAATAAGTACATCCATCTTGCATCCATAAACCATTGGTACCATCTCATATCATACATCATGAATAATCATCATAAACATAATAAATCTCATGTCATACATCCTACATCCACCAATAATTAGCATAAACATAATCATAGTCATACATCATAGCATCATCATATCATCTTATCATGGAAATATGAAATAACATCCCATCTCATAAACATAATAAATCACATACATACATAAAAATGCATCTACATCCATAATTATAGCATAATCAGACATAATAAAAATATCATAAATATGCAATAGAAACATAATATATAATAGCCACATAATCATCACTCATCTCATATATATATATATCAAAAAAATAACTATCATGATACATATCAGGTGTGTGATATACATCAAAATATACATGAGGCTATCCATAGCTGATGAATGTGTATACAACATAAAATCTATCTACATTAGTATATGGATACAAAAATGTCTATGTATAAATCAAAAAATATCTTGAGCTCCTTCGATCCTCTCAAGGGGGAGGATGTTGCTTATGGAGGTGGTCCCATTGATGGTCCCTATGATGGTCTCCCAACTGATCCACCCTTTAATCTAGTTAGACCTAGAGTACTCATGTGAGAAAAAACTGGTTCTCACCTATGATCCAAAATAACCATATGGTATATAGTCCTATATTACATGGAATCACTAGTAGCTTGTGTGTACTAAACAAGTGGTATAATCTACCCCTGCACCTATGCAACAACCTCAAGATGCTACATCTACACTATCTCTTGAGATAACTACAACTCTATCGACTGACAATGTGTAGCCTCTACATCTAGCTATGTCCAAACACGATCCCACTCAATCCTAAGTTGATATCACTCTATTTGATTTTGGACTATCTGACCTAAAAGGCCATCTCTCTCCTTCTTGAGTCTATCGTACTCTTGACAAGATTGATCTCTATCTTAGCCCTAAAACACTCATGCTCTTGGTGTGCATGGTCCCTATCTCAAAAAATAGTTTGTAACCTCTAATTTGGAGCACCTATGAAAATTTACACCTATTTTTGTTGGTGTCCCTATGGTCCTTGAGGTGGTCCCTAAGGAAGTCTATGTGGTCCTTGTCCTAGACCCTATCCCCAATCATCCACTTGGTGCCCCTTTTCCTCATCTCTCTAACATTGGTGGCACCATTTTTTGGACCCATCCCTATGTATCATGTCGCCAACATCCCTCCCATAAAGATATGTGAGCCTATGAGTTATTTGTGCAACAAACCAAGTTGTATATTTACCGGGTATGTGCAGGATCATGACGGGCCAAAAAGTGGCGATATGTAAGCCATATGATAACCCATGTGGCTGACGACTTTTTTTTTACCCAAAATTGATGAAACGAAAAGGGTTTTTAGAGGAGATTCTCAGATTTCCACCAATATAAATTATTCTTTACTTTGAATTTAATAAATAATTATTATTCATTTTCTATTAGGATTATGAATAAAGTCCTAATTGATAGGTTGATTGAAAAACATCTATAACTTTCAAACGGTATCACATTTTTTGAATCTGAAACATGCGTCACATTCTATGCTTCACATACTATAGGATTAAAAAAATAAAAATTGAATTTCATGAATTTTTTACCAAGTTAAGGTGGTTAGGCAGACAAAATTTTATATTTTTTTAAAGTTGTAATAAAAAAATTATAAAAAAATATGCATCACATCGGGACATGAGTCATCTACTTATATCTAAAATCTTATAAAAAAATACTATCATTTTATTGTGGTTAGGGTGGTCAGACAGAAACCTACTTCATATTTTTACCCTGAAATTTAAATACTACTGCATTGAAATTTCAAATTTTCACCAAACAGATTTAAAAAATTAAATAAAGATCTAGTATTTTAGAAACTATATTCAATTTTCTACAAATTCTATTTTTACATTTTTTTTGAAATAACATAGATAACTTATTCAAATTTTTATGTCAAGTTGTCTAATTCTGATTTTTTGTCTTTTTATTGCCACTTAAGGGCCTATTTTTTCCATGATGATCTTGCACATACCCTACCATTAGTCTTGGGATCCTCCTCACCATATGAATAGGCCCATGGAACTAGGACAAGGTCATCAAAATTAGTTTTAAATTTATGAATTATTGGTGCAGGTCTCTAGTCAACTATCTCTCTAAAAGTGTGTGCAAATATGGCAACATAATCATCTTTGGGAATAGTTTATATCTCCCTAAAATATATCATAACCTTATCAGGAAAATATCTCTCAATAATCTGAGTAGTGTGGCCAATGAGCCATCATGTTTTCAAATAGTATGGAATATGATCAACACCATTATCCGAATCCTCCACATCTATTCATGGTATCCATGTAAAATCTGGCATATTATTGATCACTTAGTTCTAGTAGGGTGGCTCTCCCATATGGTGGTGTGTGATCATTCTCACATATCTAAATACAAAGGGATATCCCTCATCTTGTTGTAGATCACAAGTATGCCAGAGCACTAAAATGTGCTCCTAGGCCCAAATATGAAGAGGAGTAGCTCTTGTAGACAAGCTACTAGTACCTCAATATACTATCTGATCCATGTCATGATAGATGTGGGATAAAATGCAAGGTCCCCAAGCAAAGAGAACTTCATCCTCAAGTATCCTCTCTAAGACCTCACCCCATCTATGGTTAAACCTCCTAGAATGTATATTAGGCATTAGTGGTCCCATAATCAATCTAGCAATGACAATGGTAGAATTTTCAACAATGCCAATAAACTCCCTCAAGTTGACTTGACCCTCCTCGAGCTTGATATCCTCAACCATGAGATTTTGTTGAAAAGCCTCGTAGCTATGGTACACATCATTAAAAATGCACTCCCCATGGATCAAAACATGCAAAATATGCCACACATCCTCCAAGGTGATGGTGGCCTCCTTAGTCAAGAAATGAAAAGAGAAAGTCTTTGAATGCTACCTCTCTACAACTACAATGATCATAGAAAGATGTGCTCCAATATCAGACATATATGTAATATGGATTAAAATGATGGCATGTAGGAACTTACCCTCAATGTGTGAAAATCTAGCAATCCTCTCTAGACCATGGAGCCTCTACTCTCGAGAAAGAATAGGGTGGAAGGTAGCATTCAAGCATAATGATCACAATGTCAATTTTCTAAAAAAATTACAAAATTCTAAGTCAAAAATCCTAAAAATAAAAAGCACACCTTTATGTAAAGGCTTGCCACTATTGTATTGCAAAGGTGTCACCTTTTTGTACAAGAATCACACATTTGCAAAAATGTGCCACTTTAATACATTAACAAAGGAGTCACCTTTTTGCAAATGTATCACGCTTTTGCAAAAGTGTGCCATTATAATACATTAAAAAATGCGTCACCTTTTGAAAAAGGCATCGATCCTAAAATTGCAAATGTGTCACCATATTGCAAAGGTGTTTCCCTATTCCAAAATCCACGTGCAAATGTAGAGCCCTAATACCTTTGTAAAAGTGTGACTTTAGGCTTGCAAAGGCATCCCATTGGTTTGTAGAAGAACCAAACCAAAATTTGATGCCTTTGTTTTTCCTACTTCTAGCCTACCTTTATCTCTTTTGATATGCACAAAAATAGAAATTAAAGTAGTACATATGGGAAGACCTAAGCTAACTAGTCGTTGGGACTCACTGACCTAGTCTAAGAGATGTATGGATCAAATAGCATGTGCCATAGTGTTAGTGACTCTGTAGGATCTAAAATCAAAAATATGTTAAGGGCTCTAAATCTCACAAAGAAAAGTGTGCAAATGAAGTTGAAACTCACCCAAATGAACATATATGCCTATAAAACTGTAGGGTTTCACCTTGTAACTTAATTTTCTAGCCTTGGCTATCAATATTCATCACTTTATCAACTTCCTAGGACTTTTTTAATCATCTTCTCAATAAAACTACTCTCATAACCTTGTCATGATATCAAATCTAAAATTTATTTTTTGAGTCGATCTCTGAAGTGGGCAACACACCAGAATTCCTTTGTGTAAGGAAGCTAATGTAGTGGAACAAATTCCTACACTAATCTTGAGAGGAGGATAATGCAAAAATTTATAGATATTTTCAATAGTTATAGAAACATAAACAAAAATAAACATAAATATCATGCATACCACAACATAGTGATTTACATGGGGAAAACCCTTTCGAGAGAAAAACCCCACACTCCAAAATTCACCCAATATATTATTTAGAAATAAAAAAGATTACAATATACTTGTAGAGCAATCTTCTCACAAGAGTATCACCAACCAGAGATCTAGAGGTAACATGACCACTATCAGAGTCTCAAAATACATCACAATACACAATCATAATACAACACCCTCATAAAATAGGATTTCCTTTCTCGGAAAGTCAAGCGAACGAAATATCGATCGTTAGATCTGAGACCTAATGACAAATGATCCAAATTTACAATAATAAAGTATACATAAAATTTGGCTTTCGAGGGCACTACCCTTGATCCCCCACTAGGGTGTGTGGCCCTCAAACTCCTCATGGAGGGCTACCCCTTGGACCCACCATGATCACATATCAGCATTACCTTATGTAATTGTAAGGTTGAGACATATTTTACCAAGACTTTGTCCATCAAGCTACAATAAGGCATCAAGTAAAATTAGAGAATTTTTTAAATTTATTTTGAGAAACATTAGATATTTGAAGATACACAACAAGAACCTTGCTTCAAAGAGGGGGAAAATGTATACACTTTAAAATGTCCTAACAAAATTATCACACATCTTGATTTCACTTAATAACAC
Source organism: Sequoiadendron giganteum (assembly GCA_007115665.2). Classification (NCBI taxonomy): domain Eukaryota; kingdom Viridiplantae; phylum Streptophyta; class Pinopsida; order Cupressales; family Cupressaceae; genus Sequoiadendron; species Sequoiadendron giganteum. The sequence goes on from CM021108.1 coordinate 590,915,797, forward strand.
CATTTTATCTCATAATCACCCTAATTCCTCCATTTAATTAAATAATGTCCAGTTATTTAGTTAAATTCACTTTATTCTCCTATTAATCAAATAATTAAGGTTATTTGATTAATTCATCATTTTCATGCTCATAATCCCTCCTGATTAAATAATTCCTAATTATTTAATTAAAGATCTTAATTCTTCCAACTTGCATAATTAAATGCTTTTCATAATTATTTAATTAACTAATCTTCCTCTAACTCTCCAACTTGCACAAATAATATTCTCTAAAGAGTATTCCATTTTCAAATTCAAATTCTTCCCTCCAATTCAAAATATCTCCAACATATTTCCATGAAATAAGAGGCATTGTTGAGCTCTCATGGATTATGAACTATTGATTAATCCTTGATCCAAACCTCATGGATTATGAGACATTTGATTAATACTTGATCCACACCTCAAGGATTATAAACCATTTGATTATTCCTTGATCCACACTCAACTCTTTGATCTTCTCTCATCCCTTGATTAGCATTTTCAATCCTGACGATTCATCAAAATTCCAAAAATCTATAAAAGCAAGCCTTCTCAAGATGAATTTCATTCACAATCTTCACAGAATCCTTACTCTCTAGAATTATTGTTCCAACCTTGAGTATTTTAGAGAATTTTTTGAATCATCCCTCTTCAACCAAGCTTTTGAAAATGGATTACATATTCAATTGAGCAATCTACATCAACTTTATGCATCAATCCCCAATGAGATTGAGGGTTTACACTTACAATTTATTTAATAGCTTTGAAATATGTTCAATTCTTTAGATTAAACTCTTTTTAATGTATTGAAAATAAATTTAATTGAGTATGGATTTTATTTTATCGTTACCTTGTAGATTCTTAATGTTTTAGGATCTAATTTCTTTAATTCAGTTCTGAATTGATCATTTAATCTAACCATATTATTATACCCAATCTATATTGAAAAATTAACCCCCTAAAGTTGATCAAAGAGGCCATCAATCCAAGGAGTTGATACTTCTATTAACCCAAGTTATCTATACTATTTGATTCTTCTATTCATTGAACTAATTTACCTCTCTTAAAAAATGATTAGATATCAAGATTTTCTACTCCCACTTTTAACAATAAATTCTACATCCTTCACATTCATCCAAATCTATGATTGGACTACAAGTTTATTTTTTTCTTCAAGTATAAGTTATAGGATAAGGATATAAGGTATAGGGTTAGGGTGTAGTGTTTAGGGTTGAGGGTATAAGTTATAGGGTCAAGGGTCTAGGATTTAGACTTGAGGTCTTAGTTTATAGGTTTTAGGGGCTATGGTTGAGGGACAATGTTCAAGGATGAGGGTTTAGTTTATAGGCTTTAAGGGATATTATTGAGAGATAGTGTTCAAGGTTAAGGATATAGGGTTGATTGTATAGGGTATAAGGCTTAAGGTTGAGGATATTGGGTATAGGGTATTGGGTATAGAGTTGACGATATAAGGTATAGGGTTTAGGGTTGAGGGTATAGGGTATAGGGTTAAGGGTATGGTGTTTAGGCTTTATGGTTGAGGGTATAGGGTTTAGGATTTATAGTTGATGGTATAGGGTATAAGGTATATGGTATAGGTTTATGATTGAGTTTCTAAGGCATAGGGTATAGGGTTGAGGGTGTAGGGTTTAGGGTTTAAGGTATGGGGTTGACAGTATTGGGTATAAGGTATAGGTATAGGGTATACAATATAGGGTTGAGGATTGAGAGTGTAAGGTTTAGGGTTTAAGGTTGAGGGTTGAGGGTATAGGGTTGATGGTATAGGGTTGAGGATATTGGGTATAGGGTTGAGGGTATTGGGTTTATGATTGAGGGTATAGGGTTTAGGGTTGAGGGTATAGGGTATAGGTTTTAGGATTTAGGGCTCATGGTATAGGGTTTAGTCTTTAAGATTGATGGTATTGGGTATAAGGTATACGGTATAGGGTTTAAAGTATAGGGCTTAGGGCTAGGGGTATAAGGTATAGGGTTGAGGGTTGAAGGTGTAGTGTTTAGGGTTTAAGGTATAGGGTTGAGGTTATAGGGTTTAGGGTTAAGGGTTTTAGGTATAGGGTTGGGGATCTAAGGTATAGGGTCAAGGGTATAGGCTTTAGGGTTGAGGTATGGATTTTAGGGTTGAGGGTTTACCATATAGGAATTAAGGCCTAGGGTTGATGGATAATTTTTAAGATTGAGGGTATAGGGCTAAGGGTTGAGGATATTTGGTAGACGGTTGAGGGTATTGATTTTATAGCTAAGAGTTTAAGGTATCTATATAGGGTTGAGGGTATAAGGTTTAGGATTTATGGTTGAAAACATTGGGTATAATGTATAATATATATAGTTTAGGGTTTATGGTTTATGATTAGGGGTATAAGGTATACAGTTGAGGGTGTAGTGTTTAAGGTTTAAGGTATAGGGTTGAGGGTATAGGGTTTAGTGTTAAGGGTATTTGATATAGGGTATAGAGTTGAGGGTCTAAGGTATATGGTCAAGGGTTTTGGGTTTATGATTGAGGGTATAAGGTATCTATTTAGGGTTGAGGGTATAAGGTATAGGGTATATGGTTAATCTAGGGTATAAGGTATATAATTTAGGGTAGAGGGTACAGGGTTTATGGTGGAGGGTATAAGGTTGAGGGTGTAGGATTGAGGGTATAGGGTTCAATTTTAAGGATATTGGGTATGGGTTTTAGGGTTGAGGGATAGTGTTTAGGGCTGTGTATAGGATTCAGTGTATAGGGTATACAATTTAGCATTGAGGATATTGGCTATAGGGTGTACGATTGAGGGCATAAGGTATAGGATTTAAGTTATAGGGTATGTGGTTGATGATGTAGAATTTAGGATTCATAGTGGAATTTTATACTTATAATATTTCATGAAATTTGTAACATGCTTGTGCTTTGGAGAAGTTGAAACACACTTGTGCTTTGTGCACTTTAATGTGAGTACATTTTGGGAAGTACAAAAAATGATAAAAATGCATGTGACCCATGATTTATGCCCACATGCTCTATTATTCTATAGTTTCTACACATTATTCAAAAAATACATTATTTTTCAAGGTGTTGACAAAAGAGCAAGCATATTTTCCACATTCCACCACCTTTCCACCACAATGTTTTTTTTTGATAGCATAGGAGGAAATACCCAAGTTTTTAGATCAATTTTGATCATATGAAGTAATATTTTCATGTTTGTAGTGTTGGAATGATAATTATTATTTTTTTAATTCCATATTATCTATTGGTTATTTTCATAGTTTTTACTAATTCTATTAGATTTATATAGAATTGTATATTGAAAATGAAGGAACTTGGTGAAAAGCTCTAATTTTTTATGAGTTTGAAGCAAGGAAAAACAAACTAGATATATTTTTGTTGTTTGTCAAATTTAATCTCAAAATTTAAGGTATGTTATATTTGTGCATGCCACCTTGTCCAGTTTCTAATAACCAAAATATTATATGCAAAGGATTACACATTTGTTGAAATAATATTTTTTGTATATTGAAAAATATAGTTGGGAAATAAACAAAATTATCTTTCTACCTTAGCATTCACATAATTGTATCAATTTTGTGCAAACCTCAATAAGTATTTTCTATCATGCAAATTATTTATAAAACCTTAGATGTTTGTTAGTAAAACTATTTATTCTAGGGATACATTTCATATTTCCTTGATAAAACTTGTCATCCCCACACCTTGAAACATTTAGATGTGAAAAATGTGGATGCATAATTGAAACCTATCTTATTAAATTTTGTTGCGTCTATAATTACATAGTATATTTTATTAATACCATCTTGTCATTCCATGGTTCATACCACCACTTATCATCATCTGAAGACCTAATAATAATTACAAAAGGTGATTCCTAATGTGGTAGATGGTAAAATATAGAAAGGTTCATAATAATTTAAACTTACCAAGGTTGATGCACCTTGAAGATATTCCTTAATTTTCATATATACATTAGTGGATTTCTTGCTCCAACTAACTAATTACTGATTCACATCATCTTGGAGATCAAGTAAAAGGATTAAATCAATAATGGTTTCATTTATTTTTCTCATCTTATTCTTTTCCCTTTCTTTCTTCTTAATATTTTAATTGAAATTCTCTTTTGATCTAGTAGTAGTACCATTAAATCACACAAAAACTTGTTTGATCATTGGTTGTTAGTAATTTTAGACTTTCACCACTACTACATTTATGTGGGATATTTTTTTCATATGGTGGCTTGCACTTGTTGAGGGGTGTTTTGACACACTCATCAACATGCAGGTAGAACAACAAATACACCACCTCTCTTGAAATGAAATAAACCTCAAGAGATTGATAACCCTAAGGTCTCTTTGTGTTAGGTCATGAACATGTTGATACTTCAATGGCTTATGTAGTTGAACTTGTGTAAGGGGGTATTGGTAATCAAGTAAACAATTAGTTAAATGCACTTAAGAGATCAACACATAAGATAAATAATTCATTAATTGTTTCTCCAATCACCTATTGCATAGAAATGAATACTTCTAGCACTATAACAACAATAGGATAACTTGAAAATATAGAAATTTTGATTTATAATAGAAAGTTGTTTAAAATGAGATCCTATTCTAACCTTAATCTACTCTTAAACTACCTAGTTTTGCAAAAAAAAAATTAAAAAATGAGGGTTTAAAGAAGAAATAAATTTAAAATAGAGAGGATGAGCTTTACATCTGATTTACCATTTCTTATCTTAGAAAATTCAATCAAATTTGATTAAATTATACTATTATGAATAGTATTTTACACAATCATAAATATCATAAGTGGAAGATCCTAAGGAGTTTTATGAAAATAACAAAGAAATTACATAAAACTATGATATTGCATACACAAGTATTACACAAACTTTGAAAAATTTACTATAAAAGATGTAAATAATTGAGAATTTTATTGAATTTCACAAAATAATCCAAGTACCAAAATACAAAATACAGACACATCACCATCCACGGTGAAGAATTAGTACTACAGACAAATATCTAACAAAAATTCACACTGAAAAATTGTCCTTTATATTTCCTTTTTGCTCTTAAAAAAATTCTCCTAAATTCCTCCTCCTCTAAAATGAGCAAAACTCATCTTTTTATAAAATTGATTTTACATTTCACATTATGAGTAATTTTCCAATTTCTTCATCAAAAGCCCATGTCCAACCTTCTAATCTTCATTATTTATTTATTTTTTCCTAGCTTTTACATCCCAAATCTGCAAGAAAACCTAAAAAGAATCAAAATCCACATTAAAAAATTGTTTGCATCATTCTATAAAATTATATCCATCCTTATAATTATCATTTAAATAATTTTTCTTTTTTTTGCCAAAGTTGATTTTTATTATCAACAAAAAAACAAGTTTAATCTTTTTGCATGCCACAAAATCTTTATAAAAATAAAAGTAAATTATAAAAAAATGCAATATATTACTCCCAATATCTTTCTATAGATGTATAGGACAAGGATGAGGAAGTGAAATACCCAAAATGCAAAAAAACTTCATTTTTTATGCTAAAAACCCTCAAAAAGCTATCCAAAAGCTAACGACGTTCAAAATACAAAGAAAACTAGACCATCAAATTTAAGATGAAAGGTAGTGGAAAATTAGAACATAAAAATTACATTACTACATGCAGATCAATGGCCAAGATTTGAAGATGGAGATAGAATGGTCTAGATTAAAAGTAAAGTTGCAACAATATCATTTCCTCCACTTTTTAGTTTAAAAATAATGGTTTCCACATTATTTTTAATTTTTGAAAAAAAATAAAGGTTTTAAAAGGCTTTTTGGCATTTTAATAGATTGGGAAGTCTTGTGAAGACTCTAGGACCTCACTTAAGCTATCAATAGATTTTTAATCAACATTTTTTCTTAAATAGATCCATTTGACATATATAACCAATTAAGCATAAAAAAATCTATTGCCAAGAGACCCAAAATCATTAAATACATCATCAATTCGAGCCAACCCCTTCAATAAAATAACAAGCGAAGATCATAAATGGAAAATTAATCACTATATTGAATCAATGATATCAAATGATACCATCCAAGTACCAATACCAAACCTGGAACCATAGAACCTTGAAAATACTTACTCAAGAACTCTAATCAAATAAAAAGGAGGTCGTTGTTTCACTGATGCAAACTATGGGGCATGTGTGAGAGGGCACAACAGGTCTTATAATTTTTTTTACATGAGTGCCCTTGGATAATCAATAATATTAGTTGGAAACTCATAGTGATATGCATTTCTACTCTAGTTAATTTTAATGTCACATACCTTTATATTACTAGATAAGGACCTACAACTTTTAAATTATCATTTCATATATTGTGTAATCATGTTCCATCACATGTATGATCTCATGCTACTCTTTATCATCAAGAACCCTCGTGTATTTATCATCTAGTGAGCTATCATGTATGAATTGGCATAAATTTATTTAAATACCTTTCCATTTTATGCATACATTCCTCCCTTCCATACCATCCCTACTAGTGCCATAAATACTCCATATTCCTAGTGTCTCCTCTACTATCCCAACCATTTAGTGTTATTCCTACCTCCATCATTACCATCCCTTTATTTATTCCTCACCCCACCCCTAATTCATTAACTCATTTTATACCTTCCATAATTCATTTTGCACCTTATTTCCTACCTTATTCTAAACCACATCTCACATAGGTCCTATCATGGTCATTCCTTATTATCCTCTCTCTTATCAACCTTTCTTTACCTAAAAAATTGTGTCTCATATTCCTACTACCACCATCCTATTGAACATATGTTTTCATTGATGTCAAAGGCATGACAATGGTATGCTATCTAAAGGTTCAACAAATCAATGAGAATTAAATATAATTTCTTCTTGTTTTATTGGAAAAGGAGATCTTAGGTCTAATGGATAGATCCCTAAAATCATTTTCTAAGAACATAGATCAACAAGGATATGATATTGAGTAACAACTTGAAAGGTGAATCAACCAAACCTAGATCTAGATTATTTTTGTAGGTGTATGTTGGAGGTGGTGGGTTGATGGATTAAAAATTTGATGTAATGATGTAACTAGGTAAACTATGAAAATACAATGTTTTGATATGAATTATGATAAACTAAAATAAATAGATAAATTAAGTTCTAGAAAAGAAAAAGGAAAGCACTAATACACTTGGGGTTTAAATCTGAGCTGATTTTGGGTGGTCTAGGGTGTAAGGATTGTTGGAAAAACATGAATATACAACTAAGAGGGGGGGTGAATCAGTTGTTACATAATTTAAACTTATCTTAATTTATCAACCTTTAATCTCATATATGATAATTGATAGTGAAAGCATGAATAAAAAACACATCAGAAACACACATACACCAAGATTTTTGAGTGGAAACCCTGTTAGGGGAAAAACCATGGTGGAGGTTAGTCCACAATTTATACCCTGTTAAATGTAGAAAATAAATGAATATGAAATTCACATAAATTTAGACACACTGCTTAGAGCTCACTGCCTTACATAAATATTCAGATTAAATCCATTTGAAGAGGTTGAACTGAAAAATTAGCTTCTTTAAAATCCCAATGACAGTTTCAATTAGGCCGAGAAACACTTCTTCACACTTCACTTAAAATCCTTCACACTCTTCTTTGTAATCAAATGATTTGATCTTTATTGACACATATCCTGCACATACTTTGCATTCATTCGTGCCAAATGAAGAAAAAAATCGCTCTTATATATCCGCTTCATGAAATTACATCAACAACTCTGTCGGCCAAAGATAACGAATAGATGAACACAAACTATTGACTCAATTCATGAAAAAATGTCAATGCATACCAATTTAAGTTGGTCACAACATAATGAAGACCTAAAACATCTTCTTCAAACTTTTCAAACGTTAAAATTTTAATCCACAAGGATCCACAACACGCTACAACCACCATGTTGGCCAAGAAAATGAAAACTCGAACACACAAAAGAAAAATATTTGATCAGGATTACACCAATCAACGCAGACATGCAACAAGGATAGAGCACAATCTAAAAACATCAGAGAACAATGCATGAGCATACACAACAACTGAAATTTCCAAAATCACATTCTCTTCTTCCAGAAACATCATCTACAGTAACAAAATAACTATAGGAACACATAAATTCACAATTCGCACAAATCTTGATGTGCACCCTTGAAACTTCCAGAGTGTAAATTAGATAGGCTTAGAAACAAACCCTTTAAAGAAAAACTTTTGAATATTGACATACTTAATTTTAAACCATGTTGAAATTCGCAACTTCACAGTTTTATAGACAACCTTCAACATATTTATTTTAATTTTCTCATTATCCTCGACAGATACATCCTTCAAAATCATCAATGCTAATAGTGTTGATGTCAATGACAACCACATATTAGTAACACAACCACAACATCCAAAAATCACCCCCTTTCGAATTGATGGCAACACATGATGTGAAAAATACCATCAACACAACTAAACTCTTTTCAAACTGTTCTTCTCCTCCTTACATTACTCTTCCATCTTCTCCCTTAGTTCTAATTACTCTTCTCCCCCTTTGAAATCAATGACAAAGGTACATAAGCTCTCAACCACATATCTGAATCATTTGACAACTCCCCTTGAGTAGCAACCACCATAACATCAATCTGAAACAAGATATGACTATGAATTCACATATTGATGCAAAGAATTGCATCTTAGTTTAGATTAGGAGGGGAAATCACCCCTAAATTTCCTCTGAGATACTCAAAAGTATCCTTAGTAATGGATTAGTAAAGATGTCCACAATTTGTTCTTTTGTAGGTACATACTCTATTTTGACTTCTTTATCACTCATTTTGTCTCTCAAAAAGTGATACTTGATAGATATATGTTTTGTCTTTGAATGTAACACTAGATTCTTGGAAATGTTTATGGCACTTGAGTTATCACAAAATATGGCAATAGGCTCATTATACTCAATTTTGATATCTCTTAGCATCTACTTCATCCATATTACCTAGGTACAATTGTTTGCAATAGCAACATATTCTGCCTCAGCAGTAGATAAGGAAATGAAATTCTTCTTTTTACTTAACCAAGACATCAACTTCTTCCCCAAGAAGAATGCACCACCACTAGTACTTTTTCTGTCATCCACATCTTTCACCCAATTTGCATCTATAAAGGCATTCATAGTAAGATCATCATCTTTAGGATACCAAAGACCAAAATCAAACATCCCTTTCAAATATCTAAAGATTCTCTTCACAACAGTTACATGTGATTCCTTTAGATCAACTTGATATCTAGCAACCATGCATACAACATTCATAATGTCTGGTCTGGTCTGAGTAAAATAGAGTAATCCATTGATCATTTATTTGTATCTTGTTTGATTTTCTTTGGGAGAATCATCATTATGTGTTAGATTGCATCTGGTTACCATGGGTGTACCTACAAGTTTTGAGTGTTCCATGACAAAAATTTTCAGTAACTCTCTTACATATTTGGATTAAGATATAAATATTCCATCATCTGACTAAGTAATTTTCAATCCTAAAAATAATTTTAGCTCTCCAATCATTGACATCTCAAACTCAATTTTCATTTCATCAAAAAACTTCATGCATAAGTCATTATCACCTTCAAAAATGATGTCATCAACAAAGACTTCAATAATAAACTCTTTATTCTGATCCACCTTGAAATACAAATTATTGTCAACAATACCTTTATTGAATCCAAGCTTCAACAAGTATCTATCTAGTCTAGCATACTAGGCTTTAGGGGCTTGTTTGAGTCCATACAGTTCTTTCTTCAATCAGAAAACCATGTCTCCTTTATCAGTCAGTTGAAATCCATCTGGTTTCTCAACATAAACTTCTTCTTCTAACTCACCATTTAGAAATGCTGACTTTACATCCATTTGATAGACTTTGTAGTTCTTAAAAGCAACATAAACAATAAATAATCTTACAACTTCAATTCTAGCAACAATGGAAAAGGTTTCTTCAAAATCAATACCTTCCATCTACGAGTACCCTTTACACACTAGTCGTGCTTTATTCCTGACCACTTCACCTTGTTCATTCAACTTATTCTGAAAGACCCATTCGGTTCCAATCACTTTTTTATTCTGAGGTTTGGGAACAAGAATCCATGTATCATTTTTTTCTATCTGCTCTAGTTCTTCCTTCATTACTTCCACCCAATATTCATCTTTACATGCTTCATTGACATTATTTGGCCCAGTCTTGGAAATCATACAATACTCTTATGCAATTCTTCTTCTAGTCTGCACACCTTTGTTCTTATCTCCTATAATCTGATTTTCAAAATGATTTAGCTTTACATACCTTGAGATTTTGGGATTATCTCAAACTTCTGGCTCTTCTATTCTCTCTTTTGCACTTTCTCTAGCTTCTCCTTCATGATTCTCTTGATTCTATTTCTGAGCACTCTTTCCATTATTAGTACTATCATGTTGTTCATCTAAATCATATCCACAATATCTGGATGATCTAACAATGTCTTCATCAACTTTGACATTTTCAATTTCAACCATTTTATTTAATCTTCTATTATAGCACTGGTAGGCCTTGCTCTTAGTAGAGTAACCCAAAAAGATTCCTTCATCACTCCTAGCATCAAACTTGCCAATATCTTCATCTCTCTTGATATAACATCTACTTCCAAAGATTTTAAAATATTTAACAATAGGCTTATAACCAAAGCAAAACTCAAAAGGAGTCTTACCAAAATTACCATTAATATTTACCTGGTTAATAGTATATACACCAGTTCTTACAAATTCTCTCCAATAGATATGAGGAACATTACCTTCCACCATCATAGTTCTAGCAAAATCTAGAATTGTTATGTTCTTTCTCTCAACAACTCCATTATGTTGAGGAGTCCAGGGAGTAGATAACCGTCTTTTGATTCCATGTTCTTCACAGAAAGAATTGAACTCCTAGGAAGTGAATTCACCACCTTTGTTCGACCTTAAGAATTTAATCTTCAAACCTGTCTCATTTTCTACGATAGCTTTGAAACATTTGAGCTTTTCTAGTGCTTCGTGTTTTTCTCTCAAGAAAGCAACCCATATCATCTTGGAGTAATCATCAATAAGCAACATAAAGTACCTTTCTCCTTGTAGACTTCTGATTTTGGATGGACCACATAGATCAATATGCACTAGCTCCAACACTCCATTAAAATGATGTTGTTTTCTCTAAAAATAAATTCTTGTCTGCTTTCCCATCTGACATTTCTTGCATATAGTGTTAGTAGGCTTAACTAACTTAGGTAGATATCTAACTACTTAAGTAGAGCTTACTTTGAAAATTTTATCAAAATTCACATGACACAACCTCCTATGCCATAAATAGCTTACATCAACTTGAGAAATCAAACAACTTTCACTAGTGGCACTTAGGTGAAAAATATTACCTCTTGTCTTTATACCTAAAGCAATTACATTTCCAGAAATTCCCAATATCCTACACTTACCATCTTTGAACTAAAGATTGTATCCCTTTTCTACCATCCGGCCAACACTCAACAAGTTATGCTTCAATTCTTCAACATAAAGGACATCATCAGTATTATATTTACCACCAATAGAAATAGTGCCTCTACCAAAAATCACACCAACATTGTTATCTCCAAATATTACAACACCACCATCATATTTTTCCAAGATTAGAAACTTTCTTTTGTCACTAGTCATATGATGTGAGCATTTACTATCAATCACCTACTCATCCTTTTCATCAATTCTGGATGGAAGAAATTTCTCAATATTCCAATTACTAGTAGATTCAGTGGACCCAAAACCATTTTCGTTGATAGCAATGAATACCCATCCATCTTCATTTCCAGTTTCTTTATCGGATTCATCACCAATAACACCTTCTTCAACATAATAACATTTCTTTTAAAATCTAGACTTGTCAGGTTTGTACTTAGAAACTCTTTTAGGACACCTTGATGCAAAATGACCTATCTTACTACAAGAGAAAAATTTAATAGGAAAATTTCCTTTATACTTACCTTGTCCTCTTGCTTCTATTTTCATAATCAATCCTTCCAGCTCTTCTAACTCTCTTTCTTCATCTTCAATCTATTTAATCTCATCTTCATACTTGAATGTCTTTCTGGAGCTTTCTCCTAGATCATATCTCTGTTGGTTTCTTTTGGATATAGTAGCCTTGAATGCAGATTCTGTCTTAGGAGTAGATTCACCAAATTCACTCAATTCAAAGGCAGCAAGTTTTCCAATCAACATATCTCTTGTCACATTTTTTACCATCCTGAGATCTTCAATAGCACAAGCTTTCATTTTGTAAGAAGTTGGCAATGATCTGAGCACTTTAGCCACAATCTCATCTTCTTCCAAGGTTCCAATGGCACATCTAATAGCTAACACTAGTTCATTTAATGTTTGCATGAAAGCAATAATGTTTTCATCTTAACTCATCTTCAAGTTTTCCCACTTGCCTTTCAGAATTTGTAGCATAGCAACTTTCACTTGTGTATCTCCTTCATACAATGTCTCTAATTTCTTCTAGATCTCATGTTTTGTTTGCAAACCCATCACATTTGTCATCTCTAAATTTTTCAGAGCGCTCAGTAATGCTTCTATAGCCCTGATGTTATTTTCAACTACCTTGATCTCATCTAGAGTAGAGGGACCATTTTGAGGAATAGTATATGAGTTCTTTGTAATTTTCTAGAAGGGCCCACCAATGCACTTCAAATGAAACTCCATTCTAACCTTCCAAAGAGAATAGTTTGTACCATCAAATCTAGGACTATCCTTCTTGTATGATGCCATCTTGGATCACCTCAATCTATTAAAATTCTTCAGAGAAACCTCCTCTGATACCAATGTTGGCAAAAAAAGAATAGACAACTAAGAGGGGGGGATGAATCAGTTGTTATAGAATTTAAACGTATCTTAGTTTATCAACATTTAATCTTAGATATGATAATTAACACTAAAATCATGAATCAAGAACACATCAAAAACACACAAACACCAATATTTTTCCGTGGAAACCCTGTTAGGGGGAAAACGATGGTGGAGGTTAGTCCACAATTTATACCCTATTAAAAGTATAAAAGAAATGAATAAGGAATGCACATGCATTCAGGAAAATTGCCTAGAGCTCACTGATTAGAAGGGACGGCTCACCGCCTTACATAAAAATTCAGGTTAAATCCATCTGAAGAGGTTGAACTAAAAAATTAGCTTCTTTAAAAGCCTGATGACACTTCTAGTTAGGCACAAAAACACTTCTTCACACTCTGCTCTATAATTGAATGATCTAATATTTATTCAAACATACTTTGCATTCATTCATACCAAATGAAGAAAAAAATCACTCTTCTATATCTGCTTCATGAAATTACATCAACTCTATTGGCCAAAGATAAAGAATAGATGAATACAAACCGTCAAACCAATTCATGAACAAATCTCAATGTGTACCAACCTAAGTCGGTCACAACATAATGAAGACCTAAAAAAAATTCCTCGAACATTCCAAACATTAAAATATTAATCCACAAGGATCCGTAACACGCTACAACCACCATGTCGACCAAGAACATGAAAACCCGAACACACAATGGAAAAATATCCTATCACGATCACACCAATCAATGTGGATGTGAAAAAAGAATAAAAAAAGATCTAGAAACATCAACAAACAATGCACAGGCATACACAATAAATGGAATTACCAAAATAACATTCTCTTCTTCAAGAAACATCAGCTACAGTAACAGAGTAACTGTTGGAACACAAAAAATCACAACTCACACAAATCTTGATATGCACACCTGAAACTTCTAGAGTGTAAATTAGATAGGCTTAGAAACAAACCCTTTAAAGCGCAACATATTGAATTTTCCACCATGCTGAACTTCATAGCTTCATAATTTCACAAACAACCTTCAACATATTTATTTTAGTTTTCTCAATATCCTCGACATATACAACCTTCAAAATCATCAATGCTAATAGTGTTAACATCAATGACAACCACAAAATCCAACAAGGATTCCCTAGAGTGAGGACTTGGATCTAGAGATTGCTTTCACAAGCCTGAGGTCCCTACTCTGTAGATTCCTTCTTCCAAGTTTGGTTGTTGTATCTTTGTTTGTTGTTGAGATACTGTAGATTATTTGGCTTGTCAAATTGTAGGGTTTTGATGCATGAATGAGAAAATTGTCTTCAATATTCCTCCAATCCTCTTTAGATCTACAACCTACACACATAAAAGGAGGGTAAGGGTTGTTCCATATATGAGCTTTCCTTAGTCAAACTCCTTGTTGGTATTTCTACCTCCATAATTAAAAAATGATGAAAAGATAGCTTATCCTTTTGAGGGATAGAGGCTAACTGATAAAAAAATGATGAATCGACACTTTACTACAACTCACCATTCAGATTTGATCTTCTTGATGGATTGAATTTGCACTCATCACTTTCAAGGACCAATTGTTTATTGACTTGATTTTATTTGAAGACCTATAAGTGTTAGTGCTCCAAAATGAAATGCATGCAAAACCTAAACAAAACTCACATAAAACTTGACATGATGATAGGATGAAAAAATGCTACAATACTTCTAAAAATTATTCTCTTTACTACTCTTGAATACTTCTTGAATTATAATAGTTGCTAGTGAATTTTCTTATGATTGCTTGTTCCCCTCTTGTTAATAAAAATTATGAAAATACTATGTATTTTTATGAAATTAATCTAATTTATTAAAAATTAAATCTCGAAGTCAATAATTTAAATTTAAATTTCAAATAATAAATTACCAATACTAACATATTTAATTTTAGTGCCAAAATAGGTAGTCTAGGGCACCTTGTGCCCTATATTGGATTCATGTTTTTCAGGGATCCAAATTGTCACAGGAAAAATATTAAATGCCCACTTTGTTTTCCCATGTTTTATTTTTTGATAAATGTTTTAAAATAGACAATTACACACATAATTAGGAAATTAGGTTCATAATTAGGTCCAAACACATAGGGGGAGAAAAACCTAACGTGAAATTGTCAAGGGTGACAATTTATGGTGCTACATTTAGCCCCCACTTTAGTGAGAGTATGAAATTACACTCAAACTCACACTAAAGTAAGAAAATGTCAAGAGGGGTTCAATTATCCAAATATTGAAGAGATAGGATGACATTGAATCTAGGAGAGCATGCAAGGCCCTAGGATTCAAGTTCCTATGGTAAGACAACATAAGGACAAAGGAACACATGTAAATGATGTCCAACGTAACATGCCAAAATGTGAAGCATAAAAATAAATACACACAACATAAACATAACATAAAGATAAAAGTGCACACAAACATGATGCAAACAGAATGAAAATAAGATGCAAAAAAGGTAGGTATGACAATCAAAGACTAGAAAGTTTCATAGAAATATTAATAGGATCCATACCCAAGTCATTCATGAATCACAAGCTAAAAAATTCCTATATTTTCTAGGTGAACCAAGAACCAAAGTATCATAGGCTAGTGAAGTCTGATATTCACTAGGTGAGCCTTCTAAAAGGGTAGAAAATGAGAAACACACAAGGGCTAGTGAGGACCGATTTTAAGTAGGTGTGTACCCATGCCAACCATACAAATAATTATTGTCCCAATAATTTTGATAAGGTGCTACACAAATGATCAAAATTCCAAGACAACACATCACTAAGTCCAACGTGTTTGAATAAAGTGAAGCACATAATGGAATGTATGCCCCCACCTTAAAATAATTGCTAAACACTAATTTGTGAGAAATTACTTTTAGGTAGAATAAAATGATAAATGCAATGTGATAAGGTCATGAGATCTTATTTGGAAATCCATATTCCAATGATATGTTCCCAAATAAGACTAAATCATGATAATGGGTTTTCCCCAAGATAAAGCCACATAACAAGATAAAAAATGATCACATGAGGGATCCATGTATCCGAGGTTAGTCTATATACTTGATAATATGATATAATTAATTTTGGAATTGACATCAGTTCCCAAACACTCGTGGAAATAAAAACACAAAAAAATAATGACATGTAGAGATAATTAAACAAACCTTTTGGGTCAACATGGAAGAGACGTAAATGTCTTGATGCCTTGCATTATCCCCAAAATGAAAACAAAAGACAACAAAAAGTTTATGAAATAAATAATGGAGATACAAATAGATGAATGTCACAACAAATTCATTTCTTTTCTATCCCTATGTCAAAAAGGATAACAAGGGAAACTAATATACAAAGAAAAATATGGGAGATAACATCACGTGTAAGAAAATACACTAAAGACAAAAAATACACAAATGGTACTGAACATGCAAGCTGATTTAAAGAAAATCATCTATGTCCCAATATTTCTCATCATATATGGAAGGTGAACATCTATAACCAAAGGGACTATAACAAGTGGCATACAAGTAGTATCACTAGGTTCAACACGTGGTGAATCAATCTCATCAAGAGGATAATGACAGTTGACCCCAACTAAACCCATAGATTTCAAGAACAACAAAGATAATTCATTATGAATTTTTTCATCAATATTTTCATCTTCATCTTCACTATCCAAATTTATCACAATGGGTGGTTTAAGGATAATATTAGTCATATATTCATGTTTCATTGTTTGTTTAGGTTGAGACATGTAAAGTTAAATGGAATGGTTTGTTAAGGGTGATGAGGTGGATTCAAGTGAGTATAAGGATGGATGGGTGGGTGGTAATTTATTGGGGTTTGTTTGGATAGGTGGTTGGTTATTAGGTAATGTTTTATTCTTTCTAGCCAACTAGAAAGTAATGAAATGATGTCTACACTTACGCTCCTTAGCACTTTTATTTCTTCTTGTACGAGTTTCAATTTATGAAGGGGTAAGAAATGGTTTCTCCACCATCAATCTATTTTATTCCTTTAGAGGAGGAAATTTAGGGACCACTAGTGGTTGAGAAATAGTCATCTTTAGGTTTATAAAAAAAATATTTCAAAGGCACAAAGGTAATCATACAATTATCTCTTGGTATTTTAAATGATATCAAAGGATTAACCACAACATATATACCTAGTGTACTTGGGGGGATATCAAGTTTGGACATATGTTCATCCATGATCATAGAAGTCACCATAGACTAATCATCCTCGAGTGGGATATTACTAAGGGATAACTCAGCTATGCACTTAGCTTTAAAAGTTCTATATGATATGGAAAATAAATACTTATGATGCCTAATAGGTTCCATAGGTTGAAACCAAAAATAATCCAATGAATAGTTTTCACGGGATGATACAAGTTTAAATCCACTATAATGAACTGTATATATTTCATTTTTAAAAAGAAAATTTATACATTTGTGGATTACCGATGGGGTCCTGCATTCATGAAGTATAACCATGGATGGCCTAGTTTTCCATTGGGATGATGGTGAATGAAACACCCAATTTTTTCATCCAACTTTAAGTGGGATAGTTATTGAACCTATCATAGGATGGACAAAACCATCATGAGTTTTTATCCATGATTTTGATTATTCATAAGTCTTTATAAAGCTCATGCATAAACAAAAATTCTTAAGTGATCAAATTCTATAGACACACAAGCTAAATGAGTATCCCTGGTGTAGGTTTTTCATTAATACAGTTTGTGATATAGAGCGGATCATTAGGTACATGTATAGATGCATCAAAATGTATTATAAAAAAATACTAGGTAATAAATTGGTTTGAACCTTATGATTTTTAAATTATATTGCATTAACAACATTACATAGATCATCATCATCATGTGTATCATCACTACCTTGCGCAAAGTTGGATGTATGATTTTGCAATGGATTTGTGAATATTTATAAATTCTGGTTCAATGGAGCTACACTTATTTCCTTTATCATTAACATCAACAACCTAGATGTGATCAGAATTGAAAAGGTCGTGCACTCGGTGTTTAAGAGGAATAAATCATTCCATATTATGTCCAAGTGTATTATGGTATCGATAAAATTATTTTATGTTAAATTTTGGAGGTAATGGTTTAGTTGTATCCATGGGCCTAATCGAAGGTAATTGGATTAATTTATTTCTTAGTAATTGTAACATGATCACATGAAGAGAGTCAGGTAATTGGGTGAATTTTCTATCTCTTGACCTAAATTGATTACGAGAGGTACTTGTGGTAGTGACATGTGTGTCAATATGATTAGTAGTTTGTGAAGTGTTTATCTTAATGAAGTTTATATTTTTATTTTTAAATGATTGGAAATTTTTTCGAGGTATGAATTTAGATTGATCAATATGAGTGATGAAGGCATTCCCTATTGACTAACTAATATTTGATAATGATGGAGATTCGTACAAAAGTTTGAAAGGATGGATACTTCATCAACAATATCTTGTCTCAATTAGGTTGCAAATTTCATATAAAAACCCTTTGAACATTGACATCAAGAAGACTATAGGATATTTATGAATATAGCAATTGCTATCATCCTATGAAGTTTGTTATCTTTTCATTAGGTCCTTGTTTACAACACACTAAATTAGTTAATGTTAGTTAAAGACCAATGTTTTCTTGAAAATGTTGGATAAATACACTAACAAGTTTGGTGAATAAGTTTATTGAGTTATTCAACAATAAGAAAAACCATTCCAAGGCCATGTATTTTAATGATCTAGGAAATAGATTAGCTAGGATCTTGTCTTAAAAAATGAAGTCACTACACAATGCGGTAAAATATGTGGTTGTTAGGATCTCCCTTAACATTACACTTCTCAAATAAAGGTATTTCCTTTTTTTGGGGTATAAGTGTTTTGAGGATAGTGATTGATAGTGGGTTTCACGTGAGATAATGTGGGGGTTTACCATTTTGATTCTGATTTAATGTTAAAATTTATTGCTGAAATGATGTCACATTTTTCAAAATTTGATTTATGATTAGATCATAGTTTGATGCATTTTAAGAGTTTGTTGAATATGGTGAGATTGTGTAAGTGACTAATGAGCTACTATGTTGCAAGTTTATGAGGGGTGTCAAATATGGAGGTGTTATAGGTGAGGTGAAAAAACTATAAGGATTTCCACTAGGAGCTCCTAAGATTGGAGTTAGGCCATTAGTATATTCTATGGTTGATGCTACTATGGGTGGTGTAAATGTAAAAATAGAAGGTATGGTTTTGGGAAAGGAAACTTTTTTCCTCCTTGTTTTTGAGAAATTGTGAATGCTTGAATGCAACTAGATACCATATGGATGTTAACATCAACTATCCAAGTTAGACTACACAAAAATTCTATTCCTTGAGTATCATTTATCAAATTCCTAAGGTTATCTATAATAGGTACCATTTTTCTGACTAAATATTCAGTTCTTAATAATTTTGAAGATCCTCTAAATCTTTGTCCAATTGTTTTAGTTTATCTTCAGGGACATGGGCAATAAAAATTTCTAAGTCCACACAAATGTAGGATTGTGAGGTAGTCATAGGTAATATGTGGTTAGGAATGGAATCTAAAATGGATTGGGTTGAAGTCATACCTTGTTTGAAAGAGGTAGAGACTCGGGCTCCACAACGGATGTGGTCACAGTGTTGGAAATCAAGGTGTATCAACCTTGGAAATTTCCTATGTTATTTATTTATTCTTGTTTTATACTTTTCCACAAATATTATTATTTATGTTATTAAGTAATTATGCTCCATAAAAAGGGTGTGGGATTTTGAGTTGGCACTTTTTCCATGTGTCAGTTCCTTGAAAAATAAGTTATTAGTTGTCAAAAGATGTCCATTTAGTGGTCTACCATGGAAAGCCTATTTTAAGGATGTTATAAAATATTCTATGACAACTATAAGGGCTAAAATTAAGGGATATCATTTTGGACGCAAGAATAATTTATGACACATAAGAGTATCTTTGTATAAGCTATTGATGGTCTATGACACATGTAAGGGTCATATGGATTTTTTCCATGGTATTTAAGAACCTTGTTTTGACCCATATTAATATTTTATGGTGGTATTTTGAGCCCCCATGAGTCTATATATTGAGGGGTTGAGATGGAGACATCATGAGATATTTAATAGGTACATAAATGTTGTTGGATTGGATTCAATATTGAGGAAGTTCTATGTATTGTAATCTCTTTGAAGAATAATACATATTTGCCCTCTTTTCTTGGTGGATTTTTTTACTTGAAAGAGTTTCCTCCATGTAAATGCTTGTTTTATGTGTATGGTTCTTGAGTTGTGTGAATTATTTTCAATCTAAATCATTTCTCCATTAATTTCTACAAGTTTATATTTTAGATTTGCTACTTAAATCAAATTTCCATATTATACTGGTTGCCTTCATTTATAACATACAACACGAGATGCCATAAGTTTGCAACTTCATCTCACAGGGATATTAGCAGTAGGAAAAAAGGTCATGAAGCTCATACGATTTTAACAATGCTTGATTAATCCTACTATCTAGGAATAGGTTTAGGACAGTCACAACAAACTACATAGAGTGCACAATCAGAAAGTAGAGCCAAAAAAAAGACAAAAGGAAATATATGACCTAAATTTTAGCTGAATTTTATGGTCTAGGGAATAAGGATTCCCTAGACTAGAAATATATTTTATAAAAATCATTTTTTTGATATGCTCTACAATGTTTTGGTGTCCTTCTTTGTGACTATGTAGGTCTGATAGTAAGTGAATTTTTAAAATTTTTCAAGTTTATGATTTTGAAATGTAAAATGCAAGTATGCAAGAAATTTTAAAAAATTTCAATTAATGAATGTAATTCAAAATACTATTTTCAGATTGTGAAATGAAAAAATTCATTGGAATCCAGAAAATTCAAAGCTTGATATCTTTTTGCAAAAAATAACAATGAACTTTTATACTTTTTCATTGTATGCATATGCCTAAATGAATGCTTTAAATATTTTCATATTTCAAAATCAGATCTAACATGTCCTAATGTATATTTTTAAATGTAATTATGATGTAGATCTAACTTATGATGGCCGAAGTTAACCCTATTTGAACTTTGAGTGCAATATGGTATGCAATTTTTTTATTTTTTCAATGCTTTTTCATGGAATAGTGGATGTCTAAATGATGAATGCAACACAAAATACAATTAAAATCAGATCTAGGATGATATGTTTTAAAATTTAGAAGGTATGTAATGCAAAATTAGTCAGGTTCACTAAAAAAAATTGTTGGAAAAGGAGATCTTAGGTCTAATGGATAGATCCTTAAAATCACCTTTTCCAAGAACATATGGACTTGAGAATCTAGATCAACAAGGATATGAGATTGAATAACAACTTGAAAGGTGAATCAACCATTCTTGGATCTAGATTTATTTGTATGGGTGTTGGAGGTAGTGAGGTTGATGGATTGAAAAATTGATGCAATGATGTAACTAGGTAAACGATAAAAATGCATTGTTCTGATATGAATTATGGAAAACTAAAAACACAGATGAGTTTAAGTTCTAAAAAAGTAGAAGGCATACACTAATGCACTTGGGGTTTTAATTTGAACTGATTCTACGTGGTCTAGGGTGCAAGGACACCCTAGACTGAGGACTTGGATCTAGAAACTAATTTCAGAAGCATGAGGTCCCTAGTTTGTAGCTTCTTCCTTCCAGGTTTTGTTGTCAAATATTTGAATGTTGCTGAGATAATGTGTATTTTGTGGCTTGTCAACTTGTAGGGTTTGATGCATGAATGAGAAAATTCTCTTTAATATTCCTCCAATCCTCTTTAGATATGTAACCTACACACATAAAATAAGGGGAATGGTTGTGACATATAGGGGCTTTCCTCAATCAAACCCCATGTTGGTATTTTTACCTCCATAATGGAAAAATTGATGAAAAGAGAGCTTATCCTTTTGAGAGATAGAGGCTACATGATAAAAAATTATGAACTAGCACTTTATTGCAATCACCACTTAGAATTTATCAAATTGATGAAAAGAGAGCTTATCCTTTTGAGAGATAGAGGCTAAATGATAAAAAATGATGAACTGACACTTTATTGCAACTCACCACTTAGAATTTATCTCTTTGATGGATTGAAATCACCCTCATTATCTTCAAGGATCAATTATTGCTTGAATTGATTTGAAGACCTACAAGTGTTAGTGCTCTAAAATGAAATGCATACAAAAAATGAATAAAACTCACATAAAACTTGAGATGATTCTTGGATGAAAAAATGCTGCAATAGTTCTAAAAATTATAATCTTGATTGCTCTTGAATGCTTCTTGAAGTATAATAATTGCTAGTAAATTTTCTTATGATTGATTGTTCCCCTCTTGTTAATTAAAATTGTGAAAATATAATTTGTTTATATGCAATTAATATAATTTCCCAAAAATTAAATCTCGATAGTCGATAATTGAAAATTTAATTTCAAATAATAAATTACCAACACTGACATATTTGATTATAGATCCAAAATACGTAGTCTAGGGTGACCTATGCCCTAGACTAGATTCTTTCTTTTTAGAGATTGAAAGTGTCAAGGGAAAAATATTAAATGCCTACTTTGATTTCCCTTGGTTTTTTTTCCATAATTTTTTTTAAATCGGTGATTACATGCATAATTAGGAAATTAGGTGCATATTTAGGTCTAAGGACATATGGGGAGAAGAACCTAGCATGAAATCGTCAAGGGTGAAAATTTACGATGCTACACTTTTGACATGACTTGTCTGAGAATTTGAGTTTTGAAAGTATAATGACAAGTTGTGAGATTAGCTATAGTATAATTGTAATATCATCATGTATATGTTCCAATTATTGGAGGTGATCAAGAAGTGTCTATGACATGTTTCTAAGGTTAGTTGCTCAAAAACAGATTGTGCACTCAGTTACATTTTCATGATGATTGGCTCTACATTCTACCATTGTTGAATATTATTGCATGTGGTTTGGAACTAAAGTACGGTTACTCATGAAGGACCATATTCTACAATTTCATTAGATTTGAGTTATATATTACAAGTTAGAAGTGACAAAGTAAGTTCTATGTTTGATTGTTGACTACATATAATGTTTGGGTGTTTGTGCTAGAGAAGGGAAGTATGCACTGGTTGGAGGAAGAGTGTGAGGGTAAAATTGGACCAGTTTAAGTCCATGGAATGAAGCACATGATGTTATCTTACATCGGTGATAACACATTTGATTTCGTAAAAATCCAACTACACACTTCATATCATTTTGATTTAAGGATTAACCTTGGCCGACTTAGATAATTATGAATGGTGTTAAATGATTCTAGGATTCCATGAGATTTTAATATGTTGGAATGGATATATATTGAAAATTAAGTGTGACTTATGAATGAAATTTGAAGAATGTGTCAGCATGAAGAAATGTATATGTAAAATGATGTGAGAATAGAAAAGAGAATTCAAGGATGTTGAGAAAAATTGAGATATCTTTAGATGAGATGTTTACCTATTGATATAGAGCAGGTTGAGTGAAATTAGATCTATATTTATTTCTATGATATGACTTTTTGCTCAATGACTATGTTGTAGCTTAGTCATAGAGGATTGGTGTCTCTTGTAGGTTGGTTTCTGCAAATTAGAATTGAAGGGGATTGGTGTCTCCCTTTAAGGTTGTGATTCCTGTGGGTTAGTACCTATAAAATAATTGTATGTTTTATTTTGTTAGGCTAGATTTGGATAGTAGCTCCAAGTAGATTTTCTCACCATGGTTTTTCCCATTCTAGGTTTCCATGTAAATCTAGTGTACTTTGTGTGGATGTGTGCATTTATGTTATTTCTTCATCATTAAGATTGTTTCTTTGATTTTTTTGGATTCATGTGTGGAGAATTTCTTAATGGAAATTAATGTTTAATCAAGTTGAAGTTAGATTATACTAATTCACCTCACCTCTCAGTATATTATGTTCCCTTCAATTGGTATAAGATATTAGTTCCTTGGTAGAAGCTTAATAACTTAAGGTAGATTTGGGATGGCACATTCATTTTCTCAAGAAGGTATGTCTTAAAATAAGGCACCAATTTTTGATGGATCCAATTATTGGAGTGTAAGTATGTAAGCATATTTGAAGGCCCTAGGGTTTGAGGTTTGGAAATTAGTTGTGGACGGTTATGAAATTATTGATAGTCCCTCAAGACATCAGACCAAAAAGAAGGCTTGTGAGAATAATGTTGTGTGCAAGTGTTTCTATTTGTAAAAAAGAAAGAACACAAAAACACACTTGAATTAGGCCCAGTTGAATCTAAACAAACACAAACTAAAATTGAAACCTTTTACCTTGTTTATATTGATGGTTTGGTTGGCCTTTTGGATTCTTGATATGTGTGCTCCTTGGTGGAAAAATGGCTAAAATCCTAGCTCTAAATGATTGTGGAGTGATGAGGATTCTAATGATGCAAATGGGTATTGTAATGGATGCAAGATGAGAGCTCAAAGGTGGTTGCAACAATGGTGGATGCAAGATGAGATATTGAGTGCTTGAGATTATGATTTCTTGAGATGTCAAAGTTGTGTTGTTGCAAATGAAGACATTTCCACCATTTTTTGGCGAAGTGCCTCTAAAGAAATGAAAGGTCAAGATTAGGCCGTGATGGATGAGATCAAGGGCTAGGCTGAGTTGAGAACTCAAAAGCCCTCACATCTTGACATGTGGCAGGTGAGATGAAAAGGAATGGATGAGGTGGAGGTGACATGAAGGTAATTTTATGTACTTTGGGAAGGGACAAGATCTCCTCATAAAGGAGGTATTTATCCACATGTTCTTGAGAGGACATGTGAGGAATTGAAAATTCCAGACAAATCCTCATGGGGATGAGAGAAGGAATTTAAAATTCCTTAAAATGCATTGGATAAAAAAATATGAATTAAAAATTCACATAGGGAAGGGGTTTCCTTCTCCAAATGGAGAAAGAATTTAATGTTGGCTGAATTAGGACATATGCCATAAATGACATGGAGATTAGCTTGGATTAATAAGGTGATTAATGTTGTGCAAATGTGGGATTAGGTAGGCTAATGAAGGATTAGGGGACCCACTATCAGATCTAAACTCATGGAGGGATAGTGAATGAGTTCCAATGGCACCATCATCACCATCCATTGAAATATTGAAGGCATAGAAATATTTAATTAAATATTTCTCAGCAACTATGAAGGGTTAAAGGGTGTGTTACTAAAAGGATATAAATTCATGTGCAAAATCAATCCATCAAATGTTTTAATCTGTATTGTTCATCACTAAAGGAAGATATCCATTATGATCACTAACCTATTGATTAAGGAGGATGCATGTTGAAGGTCGTGTAGTCGATCTAAGACTTTTCTCGCTATCTCGCGACCATAGATATCAAACTTGTGAATCCAAAAGGGCTAGTGGCCTATTGACACATGAATGTTTTAGTAGCTTGTAAGGTGTAGTGGGGCCACAATGTTGACGATAATAATGAACACTTGGCTGAAATGAAGCATGGTGGATGTTGAGGTAGCTAAAAGGAAAATTTTCAAACTTTGTCAAGACTCCATCTGAGCTGCACACTGATCCACAACAAGATCGAATCAACAATATAAATTCAAAGTTTCTAAAATTACTCCATTGAGTCATTCTGGTTCGCGCGAGTGAACAATAATAGTAGAGTTGATGGTTCTCTGCCGAATTGAAGGACTTTTTCACCATAAAAGTGTGTCTTAAAGCTTATTGATTGCAAAAGCATTCAAAATGCATCTAGAACTTGTTGCAGAGTTGTTCAAGCATTTGGTATTATTGAATTAGGGTTTCTTGCGTCATAAAACCAATAAGATAAATTTACCTCTCTTGAGTTCAAAATTACCCTAGTTTGCATTTGATTGTTGTTGTTACTACCTACTTTCCAAGTAGGGCATATTTTAAGGTTTGAAGTTCATTAGATATCTATAATTTATGATTCTACTCACTCCTTTGTGTCAAGTGTTTTCCTAAAAACGTAAAAAATCCCTTGTTGTAAACCAATCAAGCCCTAGGTTGAATTACTTAAGCAATGAAACCTAAAATCCAAAATTTTGCATCAAAAGGCCAAACCTCTGAGTCAAAACCCAAAGTTAGACCCTTTGTCGAGGATTTGATTGACCAGTTGAAACCCTCAACCTCTAATAAAGAAAAAGGTCAACCTTCTATGGCACCGAGGTCAAGCAATGTATTGTTGATAGATTTTGCATATTCAAGGATGCTCCCTTATTGTATACTAGGTGGAAACTCTTCCATGGTTGATTTGGAAACAAAAATTCTAGGATTATAATTTGCAACCCATGGAGGTTGGATATGGCTAGGCTAGTGGTCCCCAATATGTATGTGGATGTTGATCTCTTGAAGGCCATTACTACAAATTATGATCCTCTTGTTAGGGTAGTAAGGACCTATGATGGACAATATATGGTGTGGATCACCAAGGAGGAAGTTTGAGAAGTGTTCAAGTTGAGCAAGTAGAGAAGATATATGGTGGAAATAAATGAGAATAAATTGAGGGAGAAATATGGGAAGGTGAAACACAATTTCAAATTTTTAGAGCTGACTCTTTCTAATGTCAGTGGGAAAGGGAAAGGGTAGGATAATTCTAGGACCTTCTAATGTGGAGCCCCTCCCTATCGAGTATTTTTTCACCTATTTCCAAAATACTTTCTTTGGCCTGTGTCAAATTTTGGGATTTGATCTTGCTTCCAGAATGCCAATTTCCCAAATGTATATGGCTGCAAACATCCAACACCCCAATATTAAACCTCTATATGAATTTTCTACATGCATATTGGAGGAGATAAATAAAGGATTGGTAGCATTGAAGAATGGATAATAGGTTGCCAAGTTTTGGTGGTTTTCTCTATTGATGCATATGTTTTTATAGAGGTGAAAATTATTTTGGTCAGGATATGTAACTCAAAAGGAATGTAAATGGTATTGAAATATTAGTGCAATAATGGACTACACTATTGGATAGACATGAGAAAAAGACCAATTTTTTAGTTTCCAAAAACCTTTTTGCTACCAATTTGAGAAGGGTTTTGATGGTGGATGTTCCCAGGGTTCCTAAAGAGTTGCATGATTTTCTTAGACCAGCTGAGAGGAAACCAAAGTTAAATATCATTCACAATTGGGGAGATGTAATCCTATATAAGGATTGCATTGTTTTCAGGGTATATTGTACATTGCTAACATCCCATATAATTCCCAAGGAGGTGCCATTAAGAATAGGTTTTCTTGAGGTAATGTGGCAGTTGGGTAATGTGTATGATGCTTTCCTAAATGAGAAGAGAAAGAGAATTTTTTTCCCTACATACACTATTTTTACTAAGTTTTTCATGACAACACATGGATGGAGGAATATTGTTGATTATTACCTCAGGCCCTTTGATATGAAGCTTTATGAATATAGGAGTTGCGATCCTGAGAGATTCATGGTTTGGTTGTTGAACATGATTAAGGGAGGGTAATATGTTCATACCCATTCACTCCCTAATGATCTTATTAGAAATGTGTTGGACCTCTATGTCCAGGTGGATAGGATGAGGAAATGGGATATTTTTATGAAGTTGGAGAGAGAAAGATGAGTTAAAGACCTTGATTTCAAATCTTTGCCAAATATTAGTGATATAATTTTGAAAATGGAAGTAGTTATTCAAATTTTTGACAAATTTTAACTGTAAAATTGAAGGAAGAAACGGTAGTACAAAATTAGAGGAAAGTCCCCATGGAAGAGGGAGAGTCTTCCCAGTAGCCTTCTAAGAAAGTTCATATTTATTCAAGGAGGAAAAGAACAATAAAGAGGTAGTGGAAAATTGAAACTCTTGCATAGTCTAAGGAGTCTAAAGCATAATCTTCACAACAAAAATTGCCTCCATTATCACCACAACATTTTTCTGCCCTTATATTCATTGATTTAGATTCACCAATAAGAGATCCATCCTCTCCATAGGATCCACAAATAAAAAGGAAAAGGGATGAAACAACTAGCCTTGTTGATTTCCTTGTAGGGGATTTTGATGATGAGATTGTTATAACTAAAAAATAATGCAAGGGATGCCATCCATTGAAAGGAAAATAGAGCCACATAATTTGAGCCTCAACTTGAGCAAAGATTACTTGAGTGGGATTAATATCTCTGAAGATGTAAGGGTTAAAGCTTGTGAAAGCTTCATGGACGATGATGCTTTTTTCAAAACACAAGATTTCCAAGAGTATGCATGGAGAGCTATGAAAGATGAATATGCAATGATGGTGCAAAAAAAGAGAAATGAGATCCTTGAGAAGCCCCAAAATATTATTGAAGTTGAGGTCCGTGAAGAAATGAGGACCAAATATTTGAATATCACTGCAACATAAGGCGGGGAACTAGTAAGAAAGAGTGGAGTGTTGCTTCTTCTAGAATGGGACTTGGCATCAACAATTGCATTTGACACTATAAGGAGATATGCTGCCCAAATTTTCAACAGTTAAGAAGAGGTCACATTGGCCTTGCAAGGATCAAACTTCAATAAACAATGGGATACTCTTACTATTTGGAATTTGGCCCCAACCACCAAGAATCATGAGGTTGCAAAACCAACTCTAGGGGTCAGGGGAGGACTAATTATTAAGAGGGTATCAAGCACATCCACCATTGAAGCTCCAAAAATGAATGTTAATGTGGCTCAATTCACTAAGGCCACAGTTGAATCATTGAAAAAAGAAAGAGCTAAGTTTAGGACTCAGTATAATGAGATGGTGGTGGAATACAATTTGAGTAAGAAAAAGGTTGCATAAATGCTAACACAAATGGATCTATGGAAGCAAAAATTTCAATCATTGCAACCTGGCACCTCACAAGCCACAATTTCTCCTCCCCCCTCGCCATAGGCTTAAACCCCACTTTCTCCAATTATTTCACCACATCTTATTCAAACTAAGGTTATACCTCTTGAGTACGAGGATGTGCAAGTCGCACAATCAGATCAATATATTTCAAATGCACTTGAAAAAGAGGAGATCAACATGGAGGAATTATTGGAAAAGATAAAAGGTTTTGAGGAGAGGTGTAAACAATAGGATGTGATCATTCATATGAGAAATTTAAATATTGTGATTGTGGTGCTTGAGTACCTGAATATAGGGATTGAGAAGAGATTAATTAGCATTCATTCAAATTATTCTTTAATGTTTGATGCTATCAGAAATTTTGATAGAGATAAGGAGATTTTCATTCCTTTAATGGACAAATGGATCCCAAGAGCAAAAATTTTGAGGGATATATAAGTTGCATCAACACATGATGTGAATAAACCTCCAAACATTCTTCTAACCATCAAGTTTGTGATTGAGATGAAAGATTCAAAAAGGGTTGATTGAGACCTTGGAAATGAAAATCAGGGAGTTGGTAAAGAAATTTGATGAATGGAAGTTTGGTATGCTTCTAGATATTCTAAAGGAAAATGGTGAGGTTAAATCCTTACAAGAAAGGAAGGACCAGGCCAATCAAGTAGAATCCACTAAGGCCAAGCTAATATGTGACAAGGTAGACTTGCATATGTTGAGGAATAGAATGGATAGGCTAATACATATAGGGGTTTTCCTCGAGGATTTTAACAAATAGGTCAATCAATAGGCAATTAAATACAACCCATATAGGCTAAAGGAAGATAAATTTATGGGATTTAATTGGCCAACAAATGTTGAATTTACACTGTGGAAGTCCAATTATGTTGATATATTGGACATATGAGCTACTACAAGGAGGAGGAGTGAGTGGGATTTTGGTTTTGTGTCTACAGTAACAAAGGCTTCAGTGGAGAGAAGTATAATACATGGCCTGAAACTAATATAGATTAGGCCTTTGATATATCAGGGTGATCCCACAATAATGGGTTACATTTTTTGGCCATACTTGACATTGAAATCAACATTTTTCACCAAATCTTCACTTTCATAACCTTATAGAAGCTAAACCATTAATAATTTGAAGATGAAGAAAACTAGTGATTTGTGATATTTTGTGTTGAGAATATAATTATATTTTTAAAAAAAATTAAAACTTAAATTGTGAATTATTTATTGTACTTTTTATTAACTTATTTTTTTTACTAAACATCATTTTCAAAAACTGATGTTTACTTTTGACTGCATAACTTTTTTTTATAGAAACCATACAATTCTAATTTTTTAAATACAATGTTTTCACACCATTATCTAGGGGATGGATATTTTTTCATAATTTTTGTTGGATATATATTTTTAAATTAATTTTCTAATTCAGAGTAATTAT
The DNA here is from genome assembly GCA_007115665.2 of Sequoiadendron giganteum. Lineage (NCBI taxonomy): Eukaryota > Viridiplantae > Streptophyta > Pinopsida > Cupressales > Cupressaceae > Sequoiadendron > Sequoiadendron giganteum. The sequence goes on from CM021108.1 coordinate 590,946,201, forward strand.
TATTTGGATATATTATACTTTCAGCTCCATAACTTTTTTTTTAATCATTTGAATTAACTTATTCTTTTTTTGTTGGAATAAGAATATCAATAGCTAGTGTACATGGATTTTTAAGAATTTTTTTTCTCTCTTTTCCTATTTTTCCATATGTGTGAAATAAAGACCTTGATGTTCATTGAAAAACCTACATTCACAAGAAATAAAAAATAAATATAATAATAAAATTAAATATATTTCAAATTATACTTTTTGGGAAGCTTATAATAAGGACTACATGTTTACGAAAAAATAATTTTAAATAGATTAATTTGATCCCTAAAAGGTAAATCAAAAGTAATTTTTTATCAGCATTTTGATAAGTGTAGAGGAGACTCCATTATAGGTATGGTTTAAAACTAGTGGCTTTCTATCCAAGGAGGTTTGATATAAGTGGGTTTGATCAAACCCTCTTCAATTAAAAACCTTAAAATGGAACCTTTTTAATGCTTAAATCATTATATTTTCTAAAAATATGTGATTTCAGCAAAAATCAGGATGTCCCAAAAAGTGTAACCCATTATTGTGGCAGCACCCATCAACATTCACATATTGTACTCTCTCAAGTATTAAATTGGTGACAAGGATTGCATACATGGAGATTATTTGGATTTTTCTTCTTTCTCTATTTTATGCTTTTCTCCCTCTAGTTTTGGAGGACATGGATTGAGTGCTTAGATCATGGAAGGAATATTTTGCACCGACTAAAGAGCCTTTTGGAAGGCAGAAGAATATTCATCAATAAATGAAAATGGTTTTTTGTCTTATGTGAAGTTCTCCCTCATAGCTGGGCAAATATAACTGCCTTCTGATGTAATGTGATTGTTAAATGAAAACCTAACATGTGTACAATATGGCCCAAATATTTTTTTTCTCCCTTGTTCTTATAAAAGGGAATTTGAGACCAATTGTACAAGGTTGCTAGCATATTGGTTTCAGAGATAAATTTTGTAGCAAGTTTGGATAATAGAATATGAGTCTGTTTTAGATTCTATGAGTTTTTTGAGTCCTATAATGGTGAATATATTCACAACACTGCCATCTTTTGATATATAGATGGCAAGATATTCGAGGTCAATGTTCTCCACTATCAAAATTGCATAAATTTTGAATATAAGTAATCAAAATATTTCTATTATTCATCTTATTGTCTTTCCTTAAATGCTTGTTCAATGTTATTACTCTTATTCAAATAATGAGTTCAATTTTATTAACATGAATGAAGTTTTATGAAATTTTATCCATAGATCATTAAGTATTACTAGTTAAGTCTCTAGTATTAATGGTGTAAGGCATCATTGTTAGGAATAGTCATGACATAAATAATGTTGTGGCATTTTTTCAATTAAATGGTTTAAAATCCTCCACCCTAGGATAAGGCACTGGTCATTTAGTGTTGCAGTCTAATAAGATCTTTTGTAGCATCTACATTCAAATAAATTTTAATCTCTACTTTTAGTGTGAATGTATGTCGAGCTTAATGCATAACATTTTATCATGTTTAAGTTAGATATTACCATGAAGATTTTCTAGATATTTGAGGTATTTTATCTTTTAAACAATTAAAAGATCGTTATTTGTTTGAATTACAATGTATGTGATAATTGGCACAAGAGTATCATAAGATACATCGTAGGTATCACCCTCCTAGGTTCTGTAGAGCCCAAAGTGCAGAGAGAAAGCCTAGCAAGCTTTCACTTGTTTGTTCGCCAATCCTCAAAGCTATTGACCATTGAATTTGGAAAATTCATAGATACTTGATGAGATTAAGTTTGGTTCATTAAAAAATACCAATATATTGGTGACTCTGCTAGGGATAATGCTAGTCCAATATCTTCAAGTTTGATCTGGTATAGTTAGAGTCAGTGAATTTTATTTTTCATTCTTATTTATAGAACAATTCAAGAAAATTCTCATCATAGGTTACATATATTTTCTATGCGTCAAATTCTGATTCAATTTCCTATTTCCTATTGGGTTATGTTCAAGGTTTTCTTTGAAATTGCAAAAGCTTCTCAAAAGTGTGATATATTTTCTTATCCCCATATAGTGGGGGACAACTCTGAAGTCTCTTTTTCCAATGCAAAATTAAAATCTCAAAGGAGAGAGAATAAAAATTGTAAGGAGACATTTGAAGCCATGAGAGAAACTATGAGCAAGATGACGAAGCATCTTGAGCATAAGCTAGATTCTGAATTACCAGAGAGTAAGAAGTCATCCTAGATAGAAAAAAATGTTGAAGCAAGTAAGTCTACAAAAAATCTTGATCATGCATCTAAAATTTTAAATGAAAATGTTCCTAAAGAAATATTTGATTATGGTATGCCCTCTAATAATGAGGAAAACCTTGACACAAATGAGCTTCCTATTACTATTGGTTAGCTTAAACGTAATCCTTTAAAATCAAAGGAGCTAGAACTATGGAGATTCTAGGATAAGGAAAGTGAATCCCCAACTAGAAGGGTGAATCCTAGGGGTACATCTCTTTGCAATGATGATAATTTCAATCCAAGAGGAAGATCCCATAGTAGAACCTTACTTATTATACTTTTGAACCTAGTGAGTTTGATATTATTCTAGAAGATGAAGATGAGATAAATAAGGATATGCAAGCGTTGCAAGAGGAAGATTTCATACTGAAGGATTTGAGGTTGAGACAAGCAAAGAAAATAAATTGAAGGCAAAAATGATGGAAGGGATCAATTTATGAAAAATGGTTGAGAAGATGAGAGAAATGATGAAGGAAGAACCAATTCCTGAAGATCCTTCTAAATCTATTGCTAGGGAAACCTCTGACCCTTCTAAAGTAACTATGCCTATGGGAATCTCTTCTACAAGAACACACACTACTTTTGTTGTAGCAAGTAAAGTTTTAGATTCCTCTGCTACTATTAAGAAGTCCCATCCTGTTGACCATGGAAAGAAACCTATGGGTCAACCTAAGAAACCCATCCCCAATACAAACACAAATAATTCATTCACCAATGCATCCACCAAGGAAGTTGAAACAAAATACATTCCATCAAATGCACCTCCTAATCCAAAAGTGTTGCATTTGCAATTAGCCAATGAGAAATCCCAACAAGAGTTGAGTAAGATGGGGATTCTTTCTACAAATGAAGAAATAGAGAAGAAAATTGCATTCCTCAAAACAACTATCCCAGATCTAGGAGCTTCAAGCTTTGGTCATTCTATTCTTGACCCCCAATCATAAAACACTAAGTCAAGTGGAAGTATCCCTAGTAGTAATGGTGGTGGAGGTGGAGCTGGTAGCAAGAGAAAGCACACCCAAATTGGAGGAGGGAATGTAAATGGTGTAGACACCCAAAAATGTCCTCTTATGAACACCTTGTCACAACATTACATCATTTAGACATCTTCTAGCATGTTTTTCACTAGGTACCCATGTCATCATCTAATTAGTTAAATAAATCATATTTATTTGACTAATGTCATTTATTCCCTTTCTTTTCATATTCCCTTTGTTATTCTAATATTAACTAAATAATTTATATTATTTAATTAATTAAGTCATTTCTAGCCATAATCCCTTCGTTCTTCTAATGTTAATTAAATCATTTCTATTCATAATCTCTCCATTCTTCTACTATTTTTTTGTTTTAAAATAAAAGAGGGTAAAAACTTTATTGAATCAGAACAACATTACAAAGTCCGAAGAAAGAAACCATAAAGGGTCCAACAAGACAAGAATTAATTCACACCCAAGAAGCACCTCATATCCTCAACAACCCACTCCTCAATAACTAGGGCCATGTCATTAGGAAGATTGCCCCAATCATCCACATACCAAGAATCAGTCCTCTCCACTACCCATCTAGCTAGCCCATCAACCACCCTATTCCACTCCCATAGAATATGATGGAAAACAATGGAATCCAAAGAAGAGCACATAGAACTAATATGCTTGACAACCTTAACAAGCTTCCAATTCACATCCTCCACATTTCACTTATTCAACATATCAATTACCACCTAAGAGTTAAATTCACAAACAATCTATCACCAACCAAGGCCAACCACACGCTCCATCGCCATAAGAATAACACTCGCCTCCATAAGATTATTAGTTTGCAAACCACGATACATAGAGAAGGAAAAAACAACCACTCCAAGGCTATCTCTACCAATAACTGACTCCAACATGCCCAGGGTTACCCCTAGACGACCCACCCATATTGATTTTTAGCTCCCCCAGAGCAAACATACACGAAAATCCATCACGAGAAACCATCTCTCGCCCACTCCTATGATGTAAATTTCTCAAAATAATCCTATCCCTTGCGACAAGACCTAGGGCATTAACTACACCCAAGTCCCCAGGATCAATTAGCATAGACAAGTCGCAATTTTCAGTCAAAGTCTCTTGTAGAGTCCCAAGGATTCGCCTCCATAGTTGCCCCATGAGAAAAATTTTATCCAAGAAAATATGCCTATTACGCTCCAACTAAATTTGCCAAACAATCAAGCTAGGACCAATGCTCCAAACAATTTTAAGAAAAGAGGTTGTGGCGGGAGAAGACCCTTGTCTCCTCCAAAAATACTCCAAAGAAGACACATGGCAACACGGTAAGTTTCAGAGATTCCATCCATCCATTCTTCTACTGTTAATAAAATAATAAATCCAACATTAATTAAATAAATCAAATATTTATTTAATTAATAAAATCTTAAAAGATCTTCTCGCTTTCTTTCTAAAATTGAACGTCGTGTGTATCTAGTTAATTTATTTAATTAGATAATTCATCAATTATCCCTCTCATCTTTTTTAGGATCTATTTCCTTTAAAACAAAAATCAAAATATTTCTATCTTTCTACCTTTCTATCTTATCTCATCTTGTTGTATTTCCTCTTTTGTCAAAAATCAAATCCTTATTGTATCTCGTCTCCAAAATCAAATCTTATCTCCGTCCACATCAAAACTCTATAAATATAGCCTTTCAGAAGCCATTTGGGGGGTTCGATTCTTCAAGTACCCTTACTTTATCAAAATCATTCTTGATTTTTTCATACATTTCTATCTATCATCTTCCATGTATCACCTTCATCATATTGTTATGTTGCTGGAGTGAACAACCAACATATCAAGTCAACTGATCCATTCAACCATGATTGCATCTATTTAAGGTATTGGAGATTTGGACCAGGTAATGCATGCTATTGTTTTATCATTTTATTTATCCAAGAAAATTGTATACATTTTGGTGAACCTGCTAGGACATGCTTCCAAGATCTAATCAGACGTTTTTTCAAGTTTTTTTTCTTCAAAAATTTATGTTTTTTAACCCTCGTTTGGCAAGTTTTGCATGTGATCTATTATAGGTGTTGCAAGTTCATGCATTCATATATCGACTGATTAAAAGGCTCTAAAGTTTGTTCCTTTTTAGGTTTATATGTGCCTTCCCCAACTTACATTTGATCTGAAAAAGTCTTTATACAATCATTATTCCATAAGGTTGGGCATAGCTTAACAAGATCATAATCCTTGCAACAAATTTTTCTATCCTTTCATCAATCTGAAAGTTATCAAACTAGACATTTGCCATGGCATTTGAAGAGAAGCGACTATCATCATGCTTTGAATGATTTTGGTTTTAGATCAATTTTGAATTAAATTTATAGATTTAAGTTTAAGTTAAATTAGGATTTAATTTAGTTTTTTTATTTTCAGCTTAGATTTTAATTAGACTTGGATTTTTAATTATTATTATTTTTAGATTTTTTAGATTTTTTTTTAGAATTTATTTATATTTTCAATTAATTTTTTTTGATTTTGTTTTAATTAGATCTTTTTGATTTTTAATTAATTTTTTATTAATTTTTTAAAGATTTTTAATTAGATTTTTTAAAGATTTTTTATTAGTTTTTTTATTAGATTTCTTAGATTTTTAATTAGATTTTTTTTAAGATTCTTAATTAGCTTTCTAATTAAATTTTTTAGATTTTTAGATTAACTTTTAATTAATCTTTAATTAGATTTTCATATTTTTAATTAGTCTTTAATTAGATCTTTAGATTTGTAACTAGCACTTACAAAAGGAAGTGCAATGATTACGCCGATTTTTTATAATTTATGTTTGAGAGGAGGTCCATAATTGAATGTGTAAGTCGTAATTAAAATCTTTCTTCATTTGTTGGGAGTAGGATTGGTTCATATATTGATGCATCTTTTATATGAAGATATTATAGAAAAATAATAATTAAATTTAAGTTGATATTGTCCATTTAAACTTATTACATGTAGTTGATGTTGACCAAAAGCAACATTGCATCTCACATTGTGCATGTTACTTATACCCAAGGGAAATTCTATTGTGATAATATTTTGCATTTTTTTGTGGGAACAAAGTTGGTTTTGCAATAACAAGTAATATTGAGTTAGAGTAAAGATATTTTACAAAATATTTTTTTTTTGTGGGAATAGAATTGGTTGAGAAGTGTGATACATACATGTAGTTGATAGTACATATTGACATCTTTATTCTTAAGTGTGATACATAGATGTAGTTTGTATTCACATTTTAGACTCCAAAACAAATCTTTCGGAGAGGTATTGTATTACTCTTGAAGCTCAAAATTTTGTAGTTCAATATTGTTGTATTTCAATTTCCAATTTTTTTTTTGTGACATTTCACCAATTGTAAGTTTGAAAATTCAAAATTTTATGTATTTTAATTTTCAAAAACAAGTTTCTAACTCCAACAACTTTTTTATTTGTGGCATTCTTCTGATTGTAAGTTTCAAAATGTGATATATAAAAAAATACCCCCTTCTCAAACATAAGTCCCCTGTCACATAGTTGAGGTAAATTCCTCATTATTTTTGGTTCACAAAGGAGTGAAAAATGAGCTATGGGTAGCATGATGTTTCTTTGTAGTCTATATAGTTGTAAAAATTCGTAGACAATAGAATGAAAGGCAATGTGCAATTTACTTGAGTTGAAAGAGGATGTAAGTATTAGGAGGAAGACATCTCATAGTTTTAACTTTTAAGGGCTGAAAAGTGTGCGGAAAAGCGAGATGAATATTTTTTACAGCTTTAAAGAGTTATAAATTAACAAATTTGATTGAGGGATGATCGCTGAATAATAGCTACAATTAGTTTTCTTGTTTGGTTTCCATTAGATTTATGGTTTTAGTATTGTATATAAATGATGAGTATAATCAGTCCATAAAATATTTCATTTTTCTATAAGTGGCAAGGCATCTGCTAATATTACATGTTTATGCCAATATTTAAATTTATAGTTTATGCGTGCATTTAAAATTTCCCCATTTCGTGAGTATTGGGAAGAATCAGTTCCCAAAATGAAAATGTTAAGTTACTTATTTTTTTCCTGTTTAAGTCATTGTGAATTGTACTTTTGAACAAATATTCAAACTACAGATTTTTGTCATCTCACTTATACTTGAGAGCAACTTAAAAGTGTTAGTTTTTTGAAGTCTAAATTTAAGTTTAAGAAACTTCTTTTTCGAATAGATGTTTCCACTTCCTATTTAGAAACATCTAGTTTGAATAGAAGCTTCTAGTATCTCATTCGAAACCTTTCCCTCTTTTATAAATGTCATCATTGATCTCTCATTTGTATTGTTGAGAAAAAGAATTAATTTCCTGAGAAGAAGAATTAATTGCTGAATCGAAGCTTCTGATGTAAAGAGATTTTCTGAGATAATAAAAGCTATTGATCCTTGCCCCGTCGTTTTTCCTCCACATTGGAGGTTTTCCACGTAATCTTTGTGTTCTTCGCAATATCTTATTTTGCTGTCTATTTTATTTACTGTGTTTATTTTTATTGTTGTTTTCGTTACTTTTATTCTGGCTTAAATTTCATAACAACTGGTATCAGAGCACCAGGTTGCTGGAAGATTTGGTGTGTGTAGGTTTTTTTTTCTTTCGTTGAGTAGCATGGAGGTCACAAAAAGTGACATGGAGAAATTAAATGGGGCTAATTTTGCCTTATGGAAATCCCAAATGGAGGATATATTAATTCTGAAAGATTAGTATTTGCCGCTCGAAGGAATATCAAAGATACCCACATCAATGGCTGATGAAGATTGGAAAAAGATGGATAGAAAGGCAATTGCAACCATCCGTCAATGCCTGGCTAAGAATGTGTATTTTAATGTTGTAGGAGAGAAGACAACAGCATAACTATGGAAAAAGCTTCATGATCTATATGAGAAGAACACTGCATCAAATAAAGTTTTTCTGATGAAAAAATTATACAATCTCAAAATGAAGGAGGGTGCTTCAGCAGCAGAACATTTAAATGAGTTCAACATAATTACTAGTCAGCTTGCCTCTGTTAAAATCACTTTGGATGATGAGATTAGAGCCATCTTATTAATGTGTTCAATGCCGGATAGCTGGGAGAATTTGATCGTAGCTATTAGCACTTCGGCACCTGGAGGAACTCTAAAGTTTGATGATGTCAGTAGCAATTTAATGAATGAGGAGCTACGACGTAAATCAATGACAGAGAACCAGGGAGGAGAAGCCTTAGCCCTAGCTGATCGTGGTAGAAAATTTGATCGGAACCGACAAGGGCGTTCGAAGTCAAGAGGAAGATCAAAATCAAGAAGAGGCAGAATCACCTGTTATCATTGCGGCAAATCGGGACACATGAAAAGAGAATGTCGAATCTGGAAGCGAGAGCAAAAGGAACAAAAACCAGCAAGTGCAAATGAAGAAACTACAGCTGTTGCATCAGATGGTGAGGTATTAATTACTGTTTCATATGAGGATGCATGTCTTTATACTTCTAATCATGATATTGATTGGATTTTAGATTCTGGAGCCTCCTACCATGCTACCCCAAGCAGAGAAAATTTTATTTCTTATAAATCTGGTAATTTGGGTAAGGTTCGCTTGGGTAATAATAATTTATGTAGTATTGAGGGAGTGGGAGATGTTTTAATAAAAATAGAAGATGGCTGTAGTTTATTGCTTAAACAGGTTAGACATATACCAGAGCTTGGAATGAATTTAGTTTCAGCTGGAAAGCTAGATGATGAAGGCTGCCATATAGTATTTGGCAAGGGATGCTGGAAAATTGTAAAAGGTTCGTTGGTTGTTGCAAAGGGGCAGAAAATAGGCACTCTTTATACATTAAAATCGAAGCTGCAAAAGTCAGATATTGCTATTGTTGCAGAGGAGCCTGCAGCAGATTTGTGGCACAAAAGACTTGGACACATGACAGAAAGAGGTCTGAAAATACTTGCTGAGCAAAAGCTTTTGCCTGGAATAAAAGGTACAAAATTTAAATTTTGTGAACATTGTATTATGGGTAGACAGAAAAGAGTGTCATTCTTAAGGAATAATTCAAAAAGGGATACTGAAATATTAGATTTGGTGCATTCCGATGTTTGTGGCCCAATTAATATAAAATCACTGGGAGGGGCTGCTTATTTCGTTACTTTTATTGATGATGCATCAAAAAAGGTGTGGGCTTTCCCTATTAAAAGTAAGGATCAAGTTTTAGATGTTTTTCAAAAATTTCATATGGCTGTTGAAAGGGAAACTAACAAACTTCTGAGATGTATTAGAACAGATAATGGTGGGGAGTATTGCTCCAAAGCCTTCGAAGAATATTGTAGTAAATATGGGATAAAGCATGTCAAAACAGTTCCTCTCACTCCACAACAAAATGGGACAGCTGAGAGAATGAATCGGACAATAATGGAGAAGGTGAGAAGTATGCTTTCAAATTCTGGTTTGCCTAAACATTTTTGGGCAGAGGCTATTCATACTGCTTGTTACTTAATAAATCGCTCTCCCACAACTTCATTAGATGGAGGCATTCCCGAAAAGGTATGGACCGGTAAGGAGTTATATTATTCTCATTTGAAAGTTTTCGGTTGTGAAGCTTATGTGCACATTCCTAAAGAACAGAGGTCCAAGTTGGATGAAAAATCATTGAAATGTATTTTCTTAGGATATGCTGACAATGAGCTAGGTTATCGGTTGTGGGATCCTCTAAAAAGAAGAATTATCAGAAGTAGGGATGTTATTTTTAATGAAGGAAAAATGTTTAAAAATATTAACAAATGTGTGGAGATGTAGAAATTTGTTGAAATTAAAGGACAGCAAGAGGAGCAACTTGAAAATCTACCACCATTGGAAGAAGCCACTGCTGAAAATAATGACCAGCCATTACAACATAATGGAAATGAGGAACAACAAGAAGTAGAAGCCGTGCAAGAGCCGTTACAAGATATTTTGGTTCGCAGATCTGCTAGGCCTCATAAGGTTTCACAAAGATATTCTCCCTCTGATTATATTTTATTAACTGATGAAGGTGAACCTAGTTGTTTTCAGGAAGCTTGTACAGATGAACATAGTAAAGAATGGAAGAAAGCAATGGAGGATGAAATGGACTCTTTGCTGGAAAATAGAACTTGGGAGTTGGTAAAGCTTCCAAAAGGAAGAAAAGCTCTACAAAATAAATGGGTGTACAAGATCAAACATGAGGGTGATGAGAAGAAGAGATACAAAGCAAGGTTAGTGGTGAAAGGATTTGCTCAGAAAGAAGGTATTGACTTCAATGAAATTTTTTCACCTGTTGTTAAAATGTCATCCATTAGAATTATTCTTGGTCTTGTTGTTGCTCTAGATTTGGAATGTGAACAGTTAGATGTAAAGACTGCCTTCCTTCATGGAGAATTGGAAGAGGAAATTTATATGGAGCAGCCAGAAGGTTTCAAAATAAAAGGAAAAGAGAACTTGGTTTGCAGGTTAAAAAAGAGTCTCTATGGGTTGAAACAGGCACCTCGCCAGTGGTATAAGAAATTTGATTCATTTATGTTGGAGCATGATTTTAATAGACTAGAGACTGATCATTGTGTCTACATCAAAAGATATGACCAAGATAAGTACATTATATTATTGTTATATGTGGATGATATGTTAGTTGTTGGACAGGATAAGGATATGATTAACAGGTTGAAGAAGGATTTGAGCAGCCAGTTTGCAATGAAGGATTTGGGTTCAGCACAACAAATATTGGGCATGAAGATTATTCGTGATAGAAAGAAGAAAAAATTATGGTTGTCACAAGAAAAGTATATTGAAAAGGTGCTTGACAGATTTAATATGAAGGATGCCAAGCCAGTTGGTACACCTCTTGCTTCCCATTTCAAATTGAATTCCAGTTCATGCCCTTGTGATGACAAAGAGAAGGAAGAAATGAAAAAGATTCCTTATGCTTCAGCAGTTGGTAGTTTAATGTATGCCATGGTATGCACACGGCCAGACATTGCACATTCAGTGGGAGTAGTCAGCAGGTTCCTTGCCAATCCAGGTAAACAACATTGGCAAGCGGTGAAATGGATGTTAAGATACCTTAAGGGTACTAGTCATTACTGTTTATGTTTTGGTCATACTGATATGGTGCTTGAAGGTTTTACAGATGCAGATATGGCTGGAGATGTGGACACTAGAAATTCTACCACTGGTTTTCTATATACATTTGCAGGTGCAGCAGTGTCTTGGGTATCTAGGCTACAAAAAATTGTAGCTCTGTCCACAACAAAGGTAGAATACATAGCTGCAACTGAAGCATGCAAAGAGATGTTGTGGATACAACGATTCCTTGGAGAGTTAGGCATAAAACAAGACAAGTATGTGTTATATTGTGACAACTAGAGTGCCATTCACTTGGCAAAAAACCTAGCCTTTCACTCACGAACCAAACACATTGACTTAAGATATCATTGGATTAGACAGGTGTTGGAGGAAGGAAAGCTACACTTGGAAAAAATCCATACAGCTGAGAACCATGCAGATATGTTTACAAAAATACTGCCAAGAGCCAAGCAAGAGTTATGTAGGAGCTTGGCAGGGCTGTAGATGACTTGATGCATAAGCTTGGGCAAGGATCAATAGCTTTAAGATCATCTACAATTGCAGTTTGGTATCTAGGAGTCTTGCATTTAGCTTCAAGTGGGAGAATGTTAGTTGTGAAGGCTAAATTTAGCTTCAAGTGGGAGAATGTTAGTTTTTTGAAGTCTAAATTTAAGTTTAAGAAACTTCTTTTTCGAATAGATGTTTCCACTTCCTATTTAGAAACATCTAGTTTGAATAGAAGCTTCTAGTATCTCATTCGAAAGCTTTCCCTCTTTTATAAATATGTCATTATTGATCTCTCATTTGTATTGTTGAGAAAAAGAACTAATTTTCTGAGAAGAAGAATTAATTGCTGAATCAAAGCTTCTGATGTAAAGAGATTTTCTGAGATAATAAAAGCTATTGATCCTTGCCTCGTGGTTTTTCCTCCACATTGGAGGTTTTCCACGTAATCTTTGTGTTCTTCACAATATCTTATTTTGCTGTCTATTTTATTTACTGTGTTTATTTTTATTGTTGTTTTCGTTACTTTTATTCTGGCTTAAATTTCATAACAAAAAGGCCATATTCCTACAAATCATTAAACATTTAATTGCAAAACAAAGCCAGATTCACCTTGCAATGGTGTTCTACACAGGAAAGCAGAGAATAACTATATGGAAACCAAAAACAAGAGCCATATACTTCATTTGGATATAAAGTCAACAGTTGTACCAATTTAAAAAATAAAAAAGAATGTCTTCACTGGTCCATTTGGAATCTAAATTCGATGACTACCGAATCATATAGTTTCAAATCAAAGTTAAAAATCAGCCTAGGCATGTCGTTCAATATGATCTTTTATACAGGATAATGACAATTCTACTGCTTTAAAACCAAAATAATTTGTCTGGACTGAACCATTTAGATGTTAAACCTGAGGACTTCAACACCATAGAATTGTGATGACACCTCAAAATGACCTGATTCCTTCAGTCTGACCTTTACATGAACAGGTCTTTAATGTGTTGTAATAGAAAAAAAACCCCCCCTTATGAAATTCAATTAAATTAGAACATTAATTCAGTTCCCTACTTCCTTTTTGTATCCTTTTAAATCTCTTGTTTGATTCACAAAATTTATGCCCTTCTTAAATGAAAAGAGAAATACTTATACACAAGGGAAAGTATAAGTATTTTCAACAAATCAAAATCAAAGTGTGCTTATTTATACATTTTGAATGATTATGACTATATGTGCATATAGAATGCAATAAAAATGAGGGTGTATATGTGTCCAAATGTGTTATTAGGATGTCATTTAGGGTTGCAAGGTCAAAACCGAGAGGACACAAACACAAAAGAAAGAATATATGCGTAAAATGAAGATGGCCATCTAGTCCATGTAAGAAGGATTGTATAATCCAAGGCTTATGGGCTGGGTTGGGGCCTAAAAATCTCATTAACATGTTAGCATTTACTAGTTTATATTTTGGAAGAACAAGAATGTTGTAAGTGCTAAAACAAGTTGTACCCATGCGTTGTTTCTACAAATCATTAGATCCATAATAAAATGCAGTCTTGGACCTGCTGTGAAAGATATTGATGTTAGAAGTATGAATAGAATCCAGATTCCCAAGTCTAATTTTATTTACCATTTGGATGAAACTAAGCCTCTGGACATTTTAGAAGTGAAAGTCTTTGGTGGGATCAAACCAGAGGTAAATCCTCTACTCTCTGTCAGCTTTACCACTTGCATACAAATTTTTCTAGAGTATGTAAGGATCTCTTGATTTGTTCCCCAAAAACTCAAAGTCCAGTTCATCATGGTTTGATCCCTCAAAAGAAGGTTGCAGTACAATTCATCAAAAAAAATAAAATTTCATGATAAATCAAGCTCTATGAAATGAACTAAGACTGTAATTTCAAATACATACTTAATAAGCAGTCGCATTGCCAGCAGAGTCTCCAGGAACTAGTGTGATTTGCATGTTAATATACTGATGCAGGCTTCTTTTGCTTCATGACCATGGTAAAAGGTGGTTGTAACCAGTTAAGGGATGACTTATCATGACATCAGTGTGTCATTATAATACACTGATGTCATGATATTGAAGCTACTTGATCATTTTTTAATCTATTAAGGGGCAGTTCCTTTTCTAGAGTTGCGACCTTGCGAAGTTGAATTTCAACTTATAATTTTTTAGGCTAATTATATCATGAATGAAATTTCACCAGTATCCCCTACCTCTGGATTAGCTTCATTATTTCCACTGATAGGCAAATTTTAAGGAGGTAACTTTTGGCCATTTTCGAAACATATCGATGGAGTTTTCTTTATTGTTTTCAAGTGATCATAATTGTAAATTTCGTATGGCAACCGAAAATTTTATTTGGCTTATGTAATGCCCAAAATTTCTACCATTGTTTTATTTATACACACCCAAACACCTGTCCTCTAACATGTAATAAGTTTCAGTTAGCTTGACATTATAGTTGCTTCACATGTGCACAACCTTACCATGATTAACTTAGCAAGAAGATAAAGGGAGACACTGAGGGGTGACATATAAAGCCTCCTGAGTCCAAATGGGCCCCAATGTTAGATCAAAAAATATTTTTCATCGGTAGAATTCCCCCATTATAATCTACCTTGGATCAATTCATGACACAAGTCATGACTATGATAACCTGCTGATGGTCTATCTTCTCAATTGCCAGATTGATTCATCTACCAGACCTTAATTTATTCTTTGTGCTTAATTTCTTCATAGAGCCAATAACTTATTATTTTGATGGGTCAACATTTTTCACTTATATGCGAGCTACTAGTTTCTAATCATGTCTACCAAGGTAGTTATGTCAAAAACCATGAATTTCATGTCTATTAATTCTATTTCATGAGTCTTTTCAATTATCTGTTACACATTGATGGATTTCATGACTCCTCTCTATTCCACCTTGCATATTAACTTGGTCAATTCAATTTAATAATTGTATTTATGACGGTGAATGTTTCTTTTAGTTTTATGACTGAGTCACTAACCCAAACTGGGAGTAGTGGACATGAAGCAAGGGATTAATGCCATACACTAGGTAGTTAGGAGTTGCGTAGAGGTTTTGTTTGGGGCAGTTGAGAGACAGTACACTTGGCTTGTGGAAAATATATTCTGAAAGTTCAAAGATGATAAGGGGAGATCAGTGGGGCTTGGAGAGTGGTTGCTCATGGGGGTTGCATTGAATTAATGGGGAGATTGGGTATGATATTCCAAAGATCTCATTTTGGTACAAGAAGATAGGATTCTAGTAAAGGCCATTGAATCTTGCATTACGCCTACCAATTACATTTGTTTGAATGTTTCTAAAGCCTTTTTAACAAAATTCATTTTGTGTATTTTCTACAAACGTTTCACTCCTTGAGAAGGCTTCACTGTGAGGCATTCTATCAAATATTTCACATAACATGTATATTCACCTGTACCTAGATGGCCTCATGTATGAAAACATTGGGTAAAACCTTATACACTATAGATATCAAAGTAGATATGCATGAAAATTCAAAATGCCTAAGAGATGTGGACAAGCACATGGCACAATAATTTGTTACTACAATGGTAATGCATCACTATTGTTGGCCACTTACATGATGGAGGCCTATGAAACTTGGGCGTCACTTCCATCTTTAGTTCAATCTTAAGATTTAAGGTATGTAAACAATCAAGAAGATGTCTTGACACACCGAATATCCAAACTGGATTCTGCTTGTTTCCAATTTTGAAATCATATACATGAGTAGACAAAAGTAGTTGGACTGAAATAATGGATAAGCTAGGATGAGATGGTAATGGTTCAAAGACTGTTTTCATGGCTGGAGAATTTTAACTGAGACAAAGTATTTTTCATGGAGTATGAATGCATTAATCTAAGAGCTTAATGGAATACCAAGTCTAGAATAAGAAAGAAATAACAGGTTCTAATACTAGTGCAAGCTCTATCCATGAATTTTTAATTTTAAATTTTGTGATTTACGAAACAAAAGGAGCCACATTAATATCATAAAGATCAACCTCTGTAACAATCATCTCCATCATAGATGACTCCTGTTAGCTTGTAGTTATCATTACCAATTTCATCTTTGTTATGCTTCTTATTTTTGCTTGCAAGCCACTACTGATCCTTCAAAGCACAACTCAAATGAAATTTAAAATCATATTTGTCACAATAATATGACCATTGACTTCCTTTTTCGTCACATCCATCATAATTAAATTCATATTTTCTTTTCAATACGAGAGGTTGCTCATTTTGGCTGCCATCAATTTCCTTGGTTCATTTCTCAACCAAGTCTTCAGTCTCCTTTTGTAGCTTCCCAGTTTGCAAACTGGTGAAAGGATAAGCCTTTGCTCCAAAGACAGACATGACACTTATAGCATCATTTTTCACAGTCTTTCCACCTAGGACAATCACGATCAATGTTAGCATTCCTTCTATATGGAAATGAAAGTTGAGACCCTTCTCAATTTTATCTCCAAAAGAAAGTGCAAGCCAGGGCATGTTTTGAAAAGTAGTCTTTAAGAGTGCCTTGATCTTCGTCAGCTATACAAAAAAATATCAAAGGATTATCCTCTATCCTTGAGCTCATTGTATACTTGTATCAGCTTTGGAGTGAAGGCTTGACAAGGAGAGCACTAATTAGCAGAAAAATATAGAGGTAGTCTTTCCCAAAGGATCAAAAACTTGGATCTATCAACAAAATTAGAAAAAAGAAATAATTTGCATCACTAAAATTGCTTTACAGCTGTCATAAGGTGGAAAAATAATTAAAAAATCATTTTCACCACCTGGGTCATTGGATAGGAGAAAGCTATCTCCTAGACAAAAGTGACCTATGTATGTAACATGATATCGTATCCTCCATACCCCATGCCACGTGGTGGGCAAAAAGCACCTTGACGGACAACTAGCTGTGTGTTGTTAGGTGGCGTCGCCAGAAAAGGACGCACGACTGGTGGGAAACGAGAAAAACCTAGACAAAGCACACCTACCATCCACCATTCTCCACATTTGCATTTTTCCACTTGGGTGGGTGGGGAGGGACGAGGCGTGGGCGAGGAAAATGGCTGAACCAGAGTAATTTTTTTTTCATTTTTTTTTGTATATAGGTGCCTTTTGTCTACATTTTTTTGCGTGCGTAGAGGTAAAAGTCACCATTTGGAACATTTCATTTTGTAGTTTGGTTGGGAGTGCAGGCAACGCAATGGAGGCTGCACAAGAGAAAGGCATTCAAAACGCATGACGACTACCCAACAGGTATGCATATCTGCCATTGTGTGTGCTATTTTTCCATTATGTAGGAAATGTGAAGCACGAACAATGGTTAAATGGGTTTTGTGAAAAGCATTGAATGACTATTGGTTAAAGAAAAAGGGTTTTCCTTGATGGAAAAATAAAATGTTTTGTTTGCATGTAGGGTTTTCATATGAAATAGTTGTTTTTGAAATTTAGCACTTGCCAAATGAAATAGCGTGAAAATAGGAGTGAAATAAGTGAATAACGTTTACAAAAACCAAAAATCATGTGGAAGAATGGCGCTGTTCTAGGCTTTATGTGGTTTTCAAAATATATCATTTTATTGCAGAACACAGGTTGTGTTTTCCAACCTCGTAATATATTTCTCATGGTTTTTGCTTTCTATAAATGTTATTTAGTAATTTCTTTCATATTTCCACAATGGGTTGTCGTTTATTTCATTCGGCAATGGAAAAATTTGAAAACCCGCATACGGAAGGAAAGGAAACAAAAATTAAAAAACCCTCGACACAAAAGAACATTAACAACCTTGCATTTCAAATAAATACCCATTTCCTCGATGAAAACCCTATAACGTTCAAAATAAGAATGTGAACAATGGCGACATTCTGGGCTTTATATCATTTTCACAATATACCATTTCATTGCAGAACCTATGTTGTGTTTTCCAACCTCTTGATATATTCGACATGATTTCTACTTTTTGTAAATGCTATTCACATATTCCATTCATATTTCCACAATGGGTTGTCAGCTATTTCATTCGACAAGCGCAAAATTTCAAACCAGTAGATGGGAGGAAACAAAAATTTAAAAACCCCCAACATAAAATCACATAAACCATAACCCCGCAGAATGGCATTGGAAATCATAATTTGCAAATAGAAAAAAGCCCAGGCGAGATCCCATTTTTTCCGCCATTTTCTACACTGTCGTTTTGGAAAACAAATTGTCTCCTAAAACCCTTACTGTTCTAAAATCCTTTAGAAGTAACAACCTAGTTGGTTACTCACACCTAACCTCAATTTGGTATTTTTTTGATTGTCTTGAGAAGCTTTTGTGAATTAGATAGTAATAATGTAATGAAATTGGAAAACAATAGGTATAATGAAACCTTCAATGCACAATGTTATAGATTGTTTATAGTGTTGGAAAACACAAAGTCGCATTTCAGTTAGTTTGATATGAAGAGTTTTATTTTGTTATGCTCCAAGAATGTAATGAAGTCCACTTTCAAATATTTGAACAAGTCTTTGCTACAGTCCAAATGTCATTTTGCTCTCTTTATCTGATTGGAACAAATAAATTGCTCGCATTATTTGTAGAGTTGGAAAACACACTGTGTGCTCTCAATTCTAGAGGGTTTACAACACTATATGGGTTGCTTATTTCTTAACAACTTATATGGAAACAGTGTGTTTTCCAACACTGCAAATAATGTAAGCATTTATTTGGTCAAATCAGATGAGGAAAGTGAAATGATGTTTTGATCTCATGTTACATACATAGGTGCTTTTTGTCTACGAGTTAGCTTTCTCCTGATTGGAACAAATAAATTGCTCGCATTATTTGCATAGTTAGAAAATAGACTATCTCCTCTCAGTTGTAGAGGATTTTACAACACTATATGGGCTACTTCTTTCTTAACACCTTATATGGAGACCATGTTTTCCAAGACTGCAAATAATTTGAGCATTATTTTATTTGGTTGAATCAGATGAGGAAAGTGAAATGCCATTTTGACTGTACCTTTCAGAAGAGAAAAAAAACAAAAAATAAAATGCTCACATTGTTTGTAGTCGTGGAAAACACACTCTCTTCTCAGTTATTCGCTCATGAAAAGTGTTGGTTTGTACACTCCAAAATTGTAGTGAAGTTCACCTTGATCTTTTAGAACAATTCTTTGGTGATGTAAATATGGCATTTCCCTTTTTTCATCTGATTGGAACAAATAAAATGCTCACATCATTTGCAGTGTTGGAAAACACACTGTCTCCTCTCAGTTTAAATGTAAAGGACTGTCTCATAGTGGGTTTCTTGCTTCTTAACATGAATGGTTTTTCAACATGGAATGTTACAAAATAGTATGAATGTCTTCAAAATCAAACCTTCCATTGTTGTGTTTGAATTTCACATGATTGAAAAGAAAAAGTGCACAAAATAATTGCAATTTGGAAAACACAATGTTGTGTTTCAATTATTTGAATTTCCTTGTTTAAATGTAAAGGGTTATCTCACGGTGGGTTGCTTGCTTCTTAACACATATAATTTTGCAATATTGAATGTTACAAAATAGTATGAATGTCTTCAAAATTACACCTTCCATTGTTGTGTTTAAATAAAATACCTGCATTATTTGCAATGTTGGAAAACACACTATCTTGATTTTTAACACCTATAGTTTTGCAACATGGAATGTTAAAAAACAGTATGAATTTCTTCAAAATCACCCCTTCCATTGTTGTGTTTAAATAAAATGCCTAAATTATTTTCAGTGTTGGAAAACACACTATTTCCTATTAGTTGTTCCCTCTAATATATTAGGAGCCGACTAACTCCTAGACAAAAGTAACCTATGTGCATACAAAAATGCATGAAAAAATGCATAACGACATACATGGTAACATACATGACATGAAGAGACAACATAGTGTGGGGCCCACCAGACAGATGATAATTATATGAATCGGCCTTTAATACTGGTATATACTCTCCAGTATGGAAAAAGCTAACTCCAAGACAAAAAGCATGTATATATGTAACATGATATCATAGCCCCCATATCCCATGCCATGCAGTGGAAAAAAAGCAACTTGACAAATGGCTAGCCATGTGCCATCAGGTGACGTCACCGGAAAATGATGCACGATTAGCGGGAAGCAAGAAAAAGCTAGACAAAATGCACCTACCATCACCATTTTCCACATTTGCATTTCTCCACTTTGGTGGGTGGGGAGGGAGGAGGCACAAGTGAGGAAAATGGTCGAACCAGAGTAATTTTTTTTCATTTTTCTTAGTACATAGGTGCCTTTTGTCTACATTTTATTTGCATGCACAGAGCTAAAAGTCGCCATTTGCAACATTTCATTTTATAGTTTGGTGGGTGGGGAGGGAGGACATGCGGGAGGAAAATGGAGTTGTAGGCCGCCTATGTATGTAGCATGATATCGTACTCACCCCCATCCCCCGTGGTGGACAAAATGGCCCAGCCGGAAAAGGTGGCTAGACAGACAAATAACACTGATGGAAAAACTTGATGGTTAGACATTAACTCCACGTGCTGATGCCTGTCCCATTGTCGAGAAAACATGTCAGCGCTGGTGAGTTTTTTAAAACCCAAAATAACGTGGCATTCAAAACCATTATTTGCAAATATCGAAAGGTCCAGATGAGGTCCCATTTTGTACAACGACATTTTGGTGGAGAGCAACGGGAAGGAGTTGCAAGTGTTCAGAGCTAGCAGGTATGTATATCTACTTGAGTGGATTGGAGGTTTTGTAAAACATAGTGTTTTGAATCCTAGGATTTTCCAAAATAGTATGTATGTATTGAAAAGATTTGTGTTATTTAGACTGTAGGAGTGTGGTGATAAGCACCGTTTTCTAGACAACCAGTAAGGTATTTGGCTTAAGTGTGTACAGGGTTTAACAACATTTTGTGTGTTGGAGGTTTCGTAAACCATGTTGTCACCTCACCTCCCATTGTGTTTTCCAACCTGCAATCATACTGTGCATGTATATTTGGATCATATTAAGAAATAGAAATACAATTTTGATTCTACGTAAGTCTTGTTGTAAGGTTCCTTTCATTGCATTTGTACTGTCTAAATTACATTGATACCATTTTGTTAAATTCCAGGTTTCAAAACATTGGTTTTCTCCTCCAATTCCTACATGTGCACTCCAACCTTCATCTCTCAATGTGCAAACATGAAACGCAGAGTGTTTCCCCCCTTCTTTCTCCAAATTAAAAACACACGTCATTTTTCCTCCAATTCTCGCACCAAAAAAATATATCTGACAAATCACAACTCATACTCACATTGTTTGTACTGTCTAAATTGCATTCATACTGTCTTGTAAAATTCCATGTTGTAAAACACTAATTTTTCAAAATCTGCAACCCACATAATGTTTTAAAACCCTTTACAAGTAACAACCCTATTGGTTACTCACCCCTCACCTCAATTTGGTATGTTTTGTGATTGTCTTGAGAGACTTTTGTGAATTAGATAGTAAGAATGTAATGGGATTGGAAAACATTGAGTTTTAAGAAATCTGCAACCCACACAGTGTTGTAAAACTAGGAAAATTGAGCTGATGTACCTATGTACATATAGCTGGTTAGAAACCCCTCACTTCAACTCAGTTGGTCATCTCCCCTACCTGCAACGCCCTCTTGCTCTCCAATGATTCACTTTCAACCTGCAGAATGAGAAAACCTAGAACACTGAGTGTTTTCCAAGAATAGTACTTATTACAATCTAAAATGCATGTCTTAATCACATGAACGCCCTTCCCTCCTGCAGTGAACGGATAGCTTCTTGCACAAGGAAAGAAAACTCCAACGTAATTCAATGTGATGGGACATCTCCTCGCTTTCCTCACTGTGACATTTCCTTTTTTATGTCGGTTTTGTCACTTCTATCATCTATTTGGTGGGTCCCACACTACGTCTGCTCTTCATATTATGTATGTTTCCATGTATGTTGTTACGTATGTTTTTATGCGTTTTTGTATGTACATAGGTGCATTTTTTCGGGAGATTAGTTGTGTCTGTAGAGGGTTTTACAACATTGTGTGGGTTGGAGGTTTCATAAATCATGCACTCACCTCCCATTGTGTTTTCCAACCTACAATCATTCAGAGTTTTAATGGTTGTTGGGAAACAGTGGGTGTCTATAAAATGTTGCCTTTCATTGCATTCCTACTGCCTAATTAACAAAAGCGTTTCAAGACATTCTTGCCCATGCTCTCAACCTAGTAACTTTGAATGTACAAAATGAAATAAATGGCAAACCACCTTGTGTTTTCCACCTTGCAAATTATATTGTGCATTTATTTTTAAATGATATGACGAAATTGAATTTCATTTTTTTTCTTCTGAAAGTAAGAGTTGCTATAAATTGTGAAGGTGAATGAAATTTAGTACATTCTTACTGCCTACAAACTCTAAGGTTTTCATTAGAAGCATGTTGTCTATATATACTTGCATGTTGGAAAACAATGTGTTATGAAACCTGCAATCCAAATACTATTCTCAGCTTTGAGAGTGTCCTTCTAATTAGAGAATGCAGATGTTTTGTTTTTAAGAAGTTGCTTACAAAATTTATCTACCTTTTTCACATAGGAGTCTCATGTCTCCATCCAACTGATTCTCTTTTCTACATTGACATCCTATTCTACCTTCTTTTCATGTTATGTTTCTATGTATGCTTTTGTGTATGGTTTTATTCATTTTTGTATGTACATAGGTGTGTTTTGTTGATAGATTAGTTGCTATTTTTTGGTCAATCAAGGTGATCAACAAGGATTTTGTTGACTTGTTAACCCTTGTTCTTGCAATGATTTGTATTTTTTCAGTCATCTGTACAAGTAATGGTTCAGTTTACAATATCATTGAAAAATGGTTACGATACCGATATATCATTTAGATGTTCATTGAGAGACATAGGATATAAACAAAAGTCTGATAATTGTACGTGGTATCCTTCTAGTTCTGTCTTGTATGCACTTATTGACTATTTTAAGTTATGGCCTCTTTCATATGTTAGGAGGGATGTGTATTTTATATATCCGAATGAAGGTTTTGTGCTTCACAGTTCATGTAGAATGGTAGATATAATTGCTGATACATACTACTAGTGTTGGCGATAGGTTAAATTGGAAATTAAATTCCCATTGTAAAGTTTAATATGTTTGTTGATTTTCTATGGAAGATGGCATTTTGCACTCACCACAACATATAAATTGTATATTGGTGAAATTTGGAATAAAAATAATTCTTTGTAGTACCAAATGTCTTTAATTTTCCAATTTAATCTATCACTAACACTTGTCTTCCTTCTAGGTGGTTGATATATTTGAGGAAACAAAATTGAAGAAATCAACGACAAGTGGATTGAGAAGGACGCTTTAGGAGACGCGAAGCTTCTCCACTATATATAGATGATTCTAGCTGTCATAGCTTGAATTGCAAGTGTACAGGTCAATTAAACTTCCAAAATTTACTTTGCATTAAGAAGTTATGATATTTTTATAGATGACATGCTTACTGTGGTGAATGCAAATAATTTCGAGTTCAATTTTTTTATTCTACATAAATAGAATTAGTTATGCATTTCATATGAAAACCCTACATGCAAACAAAACATTTTATTTTTCCATCAATGAAAACCCTTTTTCTTTAACCAATCGTCGTTCAATGCTTTTCACAAAACCCATTTAACTGCTATTCAATGCTTCACAGAAACCCATTTAACTGCCATGCTTCATAGTTCCTACAGAATGGGAAAATGGCATATACAATGGCTGATATACATGTACCTATTGGTTAGCCACCATGCATGTTGAATTCGTTTCTCTCATTCGGCCTCCATTGTGTTGCCTATGCTCCTGACCAATCTGCAAAATGAAATGTTCCAAATGGCAAATTTTAGCTCTGCACACGTAGAAAAAATGTAGACAAAACACGTCTATGTACATAAAAAAATGAAAAAGTTTTTACTCTGGTTCGACCGCCTACAACTCTAATTTCCTTGCCCGCACCTCCTCCCTCCCCACCCACCAAAGTGGAAAAATGCAAATGCGGAAAATATCAATGGTAGATGTGTTTTGTCTATCTTTTTCTCATTTTCCGTCGGCCACACATCTTTTTTCAGTGATGCCATCTAATAGCACGTGGCTAGCTGTCCTTCAAGGTGATTTTTGTCCACCGCGTGGCATGGGGTATGGGGGGTATGATATCATGTTACATACATAGGTTCTTTTTGTCTACGAGTTAACTATCTTCGACTCCTAGACAAAAAGTACCTATATACACACAAAAATGCTTGAAAACATACATAATGACATACATAACATGAAGAGATGACATAGTGCGGGGCCCACCAAATGGATGATAGAAGTGACAAAACCGACAACAAAAGGAAACGCCATAGTTAATATGTAAGAAGTAATATTATTGGAAAACACTCTATGTTGTGGGTTTTCTCATTCTGCAGGTTGAAAGTGAAAGGTTGGAGAGCAGGTAGGGGAGATGCAAAACCAATAGAATTGAGGTGAGGGGTTTGTAACCGATTGGGTTGTAACTTGTAAAGGGTTTTAAAACATTGTGTGGGTTACAGATTTTGAAAAACCAGTGTTTTGCAACTTGGAATTTTACACAATAGTATGAATACTTGTCTCGAAAATATATTTTTATTTAGATCATAGGAATGCAATGAAAGGCATCATTTTAAACACCTAGTGTTTTCCAACAACGATGAAAACTCTATTTTTGTGGGTTGGAAAACACAATGGGATGTCAGTGCATGATTTATGAAACCTTCAACCCATACAATGTTGTGAAACCCTGTATGGACAAAGCTAATCTCCCAAAAAAACACACCTATGTACATACAAAAACACATAAAAGCATACATAACATGACGAGATGGCATAGTGCAGGCCCCCCCAAGATGGATGAGAAAAGTGATGAAATCGACAGATGGGAGGAAATGTCATGGAAATGAAAGCGAGGAGGTGTCCTCTTTTATCGAATTATGTTGAATTTTTTTTTCCTTTTACGAGAATCTATCCATTCACTGTGGGAGGGAAGGGCATTAATGTGATTAAGACATACGTTTTAGATTGTAACAATTACTGTACTTGGAAGCTATTTTGTAGGGAGTTGTAGGTTGGGGATACATAAGACTATCCAAATTCACCTGAGGGGTGAGTAACCAATTGGGTTATTACGTGTAAAGGGTTTGAAAATAGTATTTGGGTTGCAGGGTTCATAACACCCAATGTTTTTGAACCTGCAATTACACATAGATAGTATGAATGTAATGAAAATGTTTTGGTTACTTACACTGTGAGAACCCAATTGGTTGCTGACACCTTAGTTGATTTTGGATACTTTTATGTATCCCCGACTGGAAATTATATTGACAATATGAATGTATTCAACAACCCTTAATTTCAACAAACATTTCATTTCAATATCATCATATGTTTGGAATAGAAAATGCACATAATAGTTGCAGGATGGAAAACACACAGGGATGTGACTCACTTCTAAATTATTGTTCAATGAGCACTTTTTGTTATGCAAACTATAATAAAACAATGTTTTAAAGTTGACCTTCATATTTATGACAACCCTTACTTTGACCAAACATTCCATTTCAATATTTGTTGATATGTTTGGAATAAAAAATACACATAACAGTTGCAAGATGGAAAACACATAGGGTTGTGACTCACTTCTCAATTATGTTCAATGACCACTTTCTGTTATGTTATGCAGACTGTGGCAATAATCGCTTGGTTGTGTGTTTATAATGTGCATTCTATTTATGTTAATATGAAATATACTGGTAGGCAATGCCACCTGAAGTCTTATTGTTTATGGTAGCTTGCTTATAAATGAAAGAAAAAGGTCGACATTTAAATTATTTGAGGTCGACTATTTTTTTCATCATGGATACTTTCCAATGAATAGTCGTATTAAATGCTATTTATAACAGTAAAAATGGCATTTCTCTATCTTCATCTGATTGCAAGAAAAAAAAATGCTCACATTATTTGCAGTGTTGGAAAACACACTGTCCCCTATTAGTTATTTGATTGTCAAAAGGTTTTGTTTCCTACGCACCAAGAATGTAAGGAAGTCCACCTTAATTTTTTTTTCTTATGATTGAAAAACTATATGCTTGCTAGCAATAGACAATGCAATAAATTTTAGAACTTTAACTGTCCCATAACACTTGCAGCTTTTTTACATATTATAGGCAACCACAGATGTGAACTTGGAAGGGGAAAGTGGAAGAAAGTGGGAGAAAGGGTAATATTGAAATCTTCTTTTTAATGTGTATTTTGATATTTTGAATGAATTGGTTGCATGCATTTGAATTTGATGTGACATTTACATTCTTGGCATTAGAGGCCAAGGATGGACAAGGAAGTGGTGGGCATGAGAAAGTGTCCATTTGGGATAGGAATATGTGCCTAGATAGGGCAGCAAGAAGAAAGGGTTCCTGGGGAGGAGATCGTGCACTTTCCCTTTTGAAGTTCGCATTTGTGGTTGGTTACAATATGTTCCATTACAGTTGCTTTTTGCTCTAATTTTAGAGTGTCTTTTTTATTTCATTAACAAAATTTCATTTTTGTTACGAATATGCTGATTTTGATAGTATATTGGAAAACACACTGTCCGTGGTTCGTTTAGAGGAATTAAGTGGAAGAAAGGGTAATTTTGAAATATGCTTTTGAACGTGTATTTTCATAATTTGAATGAATCTGTTGCATGCAGTTGAATTTGATGTGACGTTAACATTATTCATGTTGCAGGGCAAGGATGAACAAGGAAGTGGTAGGTGTGAAGAAACGTCACTAATTAAATTGTGGCCCGATTTTATTGATTCTTGACACTACCCTGCTCAATTTCTCAATTTCCTTCAACTTCTATGTAAGAAGCGAAAAAATAGGGCCTCAATTATTAGTGACGTTTCTTGGTCTGTCTAATTTTTCCTTTCCCTTCCCATCTATTTTCAATTGTATTTCTCCTCCACTGGCTCATATAAATGTGTTACAAAAGTTGTCTGTGTTCTTAGATAGGACTTTCATCTCTCCCCTACTAATTCTCTTTCTCTGTGCTTAGATCTAATGTTACCTTTCCCTTATATCCATATGTTAATTGTTGAATTTAGTCATTTATTCATGGGTTTCTTATAGGTTGAAGGTGTTGAAAGTGCAATGGTCCAAGAAGAGACTTCCCCGAACCCTCGTGCAAGTGGAATCACCCCACCATTAGTGGCAAAAGACTTAAAGAAGCCTATAAGAAGTTATCTGGCCATCTCCTCAATTGTACATAAAAGGAACTATAGTAGAGGATGAGAGAGGCTGGAAATATTCATTTTCCATTCGATCTTTGATCATGTAATTATTGAACAATGATGGCCTGGAATTACATTATCTTTGATCATGGAATTATTGAACAATTATGGTGTGGAATTACATTATCTTTGATCATGTAATTATTGAACAATTATCGTGTGGAATTACAGTACTCTAGTATGTTTGAAGACTACGGTCTTTTACCAATAGTGGCATTGTGCAATTGTTAAGTTGTATTGTTAATCTTTCCATCAAGGCTCCAGTCCCTTTGGGGTTTAGTTTTTGATAATTTATATTGGGGATGAGGTCCCCCATTTGTGACCTCAC
Source organism: Sequoiadendron giganteum (assembly GCA_007115665.2). Lineage (NCBI taxonomy): Eukaryota > Viridiplantae > Streptophyta > Pinopsida > Cupressales > Cupressaceae > Sequoiadendron > Sequoiadendron giganteum. The sequence goes on from CM021108.1 coordinate 590,973,815, forward strand.
CGGTTCATAGCTCCGGGTCAAAAGTGTTTACTCCTCTTAATTAAAAAAATATAAGACTATGTTCTTGCAGATTTCATGACACTTTTTGTTGCCATGTAAAATTCATGGAAAAAATGTCAAATGCCATCAAATAATGGTGGGCAATGCCACCTCAAATCTTATTATTTATGACAAACTTAAAAATGTAAGCACATGCAACTAGCACTTTCTATTGTGTAGATTGTAACAAAAAAATGTATTGAAGTTGAGCTTCATATTTTTCAAGAATTCTTACTTTCAACAACATTCCATTTCAATATTTGTTCATATGTTTCAAACAAAAAATGCACATAATAGTTGCAGGATGGAAAACACACTGGGTTGTGACTCACTTCTAAATTCTTGTTCAATGACCGCTTTCTTTTATGCACACTGTAACAAAACATTGTTTTCAACTTCACCTTCATATTTTATGACAACCCTTACTTTCAATAGAACATTCCATTTCAATGTGTTATATGTTTCGAACACAAAATACACATAACAGTTGTATGATGGAAAACACACTGGGTTGTGACTCACTTATCACTTCTTGTTCAATGAGCGGTTTATTTTATGCACACTATAAGAAAATATTTTTTGAAGTTCAGCTTCATATTTTATAACAACCCTTACTTTCAATGAACATTCCATTTCAATATCGTCATACGTTTTGTGAATAGAAAATGCAGAAAAAAGTTGGAGGAAATGGAAAACACACTGGGTTGTGACTCACTTTAAAATTCTTGTTAAAAAATTTATTGAAGTTCATAACAACCCTTACTTTCAACAAACATTCCATTTCAATATTTGTTCATACGTTTCAAACATAAAATGCACATAATAGTTGCAGGATGGAAAACACACTGGGTTGTGACTCACTTCTGAATTCTCATTCAATGACCGCTTTATTTTATGTACACTATAACAAAACAATATTTTCAACTTCACCTCCATAGTTTATGACAACCCTTACTTTCAACAAACACTCCATTTCAATATGTGTTATATGTTTTCAACACAAAATGCACATAACAGTTGTATGATGGAAAACACACTGGGTTGTGGCTCACTTCTCAATTTTTGTTCAATGAGCGATTTATTTTATGTACACTATAAGAAAACAATGTTTTGAAGTTCAGCTTCATATTTTATAACAACCCTTACTTTCAACAAACATTCCATTTCAATATCGTCGTATGTTTTGTGAATAGAAAATACAAAAAAAAGTTGGAGGAAATGGAAAACACACTGGGTTGTGACTCACTTTACAATTCTTGTTAAACAATGTATTGAAGTTCATAACAACCCTTACTTTCAGAAAACATTCCATTTCAATATCTGTTCATACGTTTCGAACAAAAAATGCACATAATAGTTGTAGGATGGAAAACACAAGAGGTTGTGACTCACTTCTGAATTCTCATTCAATGACCACTTTCTTTTATGCACATTGTAACAAAAAAATGTTTTCAACTTCACCTTCATAGTTTATGACAACCCTTACTTTCAATAAACACTCCATTTCAATATGTGTTATATGTTTCGAACACAAAATACACATAACAGTTGTACGATGGAAAATACACTAGGTTGTGACTCACTTCTCAATTCTTGTTCAATGAGCGGTTTCTTTTATGCACACTATAAGAAAAAAATGCTTTGAAGTTCAGCTTCATATTTTATAACAACCCTTACTTTTAGTGAACATTCCATTTCAATATCGTCGTACGTTTTGTGAATAGAAAATACAGAAAAAAGTTGGAGGAAATGGAAAACACACTGGGTTGTGACTCACTTTACAATTCTTGTTAAACAATGTATTGAAGTTCATAACAACCCTTACTTTCAGAAAACATTCCATTTCAATATTTGTTCATACATTTCAAACATAAAATGCACATAATAGTTGCAGGATGGAAAACACACTAGGTTGTGACTCACTTTTGAATTCTCATTCAATGATCACTTTCTTTTATGCACACTATAACAAAACAATGTTTTCAACTTCACCTCCATAGTTTATGACAACCCTTACTTTTAGCAAACACTCCATTTCAATATGTGTTATATGTTTCGAACACAAAATGCACATAATAGTTGTATGATGGAAAACACACTGGGTTGTGACTCACTTCTCAATTCTTGTTCAATGAGCAGTTTCTTTTATGCACACTGTAAGAAAACAATGTTTTGAAGTTCAACTTCATATTTTATAACAACCCTTACTTTCAACAAATATTCCATTTCAATATCGTCGTACGTTTTGTGAATATAAAATACAAAAGAAAGTTGGAGGAAATGGGAAACACATTGGGTTGTGACACTTTATAATTCTTGTTAAACAATGTATTGAAGTTCATAACAACCCTTACTTTCAGCAAACATCCTATTTCAATATCTGTTCATACGTTTCAAACAAAAAATGCACATAATAGTTGCAGGATGGAAAACACACTAGGTTGTGACTCACTTCTGAATTCTTGTTCAATGATCACTTTCTTTTATGCACACTATAACAAAACAATATTTTCAACTTCACCTTCATAGTTTATGACAACCCTTACTTTCAATAGAACACTCCATTTCAATTTCCTCATATGTTTCCAACAAAAGATGCATGTAATAGTTTCATGATGGAAAACACATATGGTAGCCACTCACATCTAAATTCTTGTTCAATGACCAATTTTTGTTATGCACATTGTAACAAAACATGTACAGTAGTTCAAAATAGTTCAACTTAGCTCTAATGGTCTTGCAAATGCAGAAAATAGTTGCATTGGAGGTTGGTGGAGGAGGGAATTTGTGTAATGTAGTAGTGGATACAGAATAGATAGGAAATCTCCCACTTGAAATAGGACATCTACATATAGGAGTAATGATTATCCCTTTAAACAAAATCCAAGCCCATACAATTCACCTCCTCGCCATTCACTTCAGCTAATATGAAGACCACTTGGTTGAAAAGCATCCCCTTTGTAGCATCTGAATTACTGCAAACTCATGCACTAGGAAATACAAATTGGATAGCTGGTTCAATTTCATCTTCATATGCAACCAAAGATAGTGGAAACGTTGCATTTCCATTGCTCAAAAATTTGGCTAGTGATTGTTGAGTTGTGGAGGAAATGGTATGGGCTTGGATTTTGTTTAAAGGGATAATGGTTACTCCTGCATGTAAATGTCTTATTCAAAGTGGGAGCTTTCCTTTCTATTCCATATCCAATACCGTATTACACAAATTCCCTACTCCACCAACCTCCAATGCAGCTATTGTTGTGGCATCTTAAACTTTTATTAGTTGTGCAACAACACCTTTGAATTTTGACCTATGAATTGTGCAACAACACCTTTGAAATTTGACATTTATCAGTTGTGCAATAAGACCTTTCACTTTTGACCTATCAGTTGTGCAACAACACCTTCCATTGTTGTCTTTGTTTATCAAATTCCTATCTTTTATATTGTAGCTCTCTCCAAACAGCATTAAGATCCTCTTCTTTTCACCGTGACAACTTCTTCTTGTGTTTTAATTCCTTTTCTAACTGGTTAATTATAGTGTTCGGTTGTTCTGCTCCACTTTGAGCATTTCCAAGTATTATTTTTGCAGTGTGTTTACAATTAGAGAATGAAGATGTTTCTTTTCACAAGCTCATTAGGGAGCTTCTCTACCTTTTCAGATAAGACTTTCATGCCTCCACCCAACTGATTCTATTTTTCTGCACTTAGATCTGGTATTTGACTTTTTCTTATCATCCATTTGCAATTGTATTTATTCCATGGAATTGCTAACTAATAGAATGCTTTCCTTCATTTGTTCAACTCCACTTAGAGCATCATGTCTCTATTTCTTTGATTGCACAAATTCATACGCAATAGAAAACCTTTCGAGTTAATCCACTTTTGCATTTCCATTTGCCCCTTGCACATGCTCCTTCCCTCCACTTCTCATGAGAACGACCTCTTCAGTCAATATATTATCTATCTCACTTACTTTAGTCTACTTCTTTTCAAGTGTTTTTAGAGAAGGTTCCTTTTTTTCAGTACACTTTCCAATATTTCCTCATATTTTTTTATTACTACCATGTCATACAATTCTCATAACAAATGTTTTTCAAATTATGTCGGATTTCTTTCAGGAAAAGGGATGGAGTTTTCAATGTATTGAATACTTTATAATGATAAAGGGACAAACATGTGGTAATGAATTTTTCATGTTTATGGATATTTCAATATGAAGAACATCATACATGTATGTAATACAAAATATCTTTCATTCAACACTAGTGTTTCAAAATAGTAGATTTGGTTATACAACTGTGTGTGGGTTGTTGTTTTTTACAACACCCTATGTTTTACAATATGTATATATGCTTGGAGGTGTGTATAATATTCTATAGTGGGATGGGGTATTAAAGATCTAAATCTTAATCAAGCAAGAAAAATCATAAACCTACCATTCAAACTTATACCCAAGTCATGTCACCGTCCATGTCATCCTTTTCATTTGTTGACAAGGGAACCCAAAATGTCTTCCATGTTGAACCAACAACTATCCATCCTATTTCATCAAAGGAACACCAAAAGTCAACCTATAAGGAATAAAATCTTGATGCAAAATTCTATTTCACAAAGTGGTAGTCATAGGCTTCTAGTTGCACCCACTTTCACCTCATTCATCCCATGTTTATCCAGCTCATCCATTCCATGTTTTCCCACCTTCATAGAACCTATAGAAATTCAAACATGTCACACACTTGACCTCATTGATCAAAAGCATGGCATCATAGATGCCCCTTTTACGTGAAGATCAAAATACCCCCTCTCATGATCCCAGTTCATCTCATCATTCCATTCCATGTCATGACACCATACCATCTCATGATCGAAGTATGTCAACTCCATACCATAATCGTCATGTATAAATTCATTAAAAAATATTTCCATCCATTCAATAAGTCAAGACCCCCAAGGTATAAGCATTTCCCTCACATTTCATGATAATCTTTAACTTTCACAAGATCCCATTAATGAACCACAAACATATAAGCTTGATTCATCCACCTTTATAAAAGCTGGTTTTCTTATACAATACCACACACCTTCATGAGTTCCATTTACCTGCACACCTTAATATGAAAACACATGTAATTTCTTACAGCCTTGGCTGCATACCTCCTTTTTAAGACATTGGTAGCTATGTTAAACACAAGAGGCCTCCCTTTACATCAATACGTCCACCTCATCCATCATGTTCACCATCTATTATTGGATCATATCCAGGAACCCTTCCACCCATCATGGGCCCATATGTTCCTAATGTATATCCGTAGGTTCCCTTTGAAGAACAACAAAGGCACATACCCTTTAATTCATTCCAACACCTTCCACTTCAAAATCCTCTCATTTCATAAAATACCTCTATGGTTTATCCAAGTTATTGGGATACCAAACAAGAAATGCATAAATTGAAGAATCCAGTAAAACCTAAATATCATCATGTCTCAATAAAAAGACATGCCCAAAAAAAGAAAAATATGCTCCAAAATCAAAATCAAAACTCTTCCAAAAAAATGGAAGGTTCCTATTAAGAAAAAATGAAGGTTATAAAGAAAAATCAAAAGTGGAAACAATGTGGGTTCCAAAGTAAGCAAAAAAATGCATGCATTCAAAATAAAAATATAAAAATTGGTATCCCTACTTGCTAATCCAAAAGACTCCATTATTCCACCATCATCCATTCCTCCATTATTCATCCTCCAAATCCGTTTTCCATCCTTATATGCCCAACTCTATTATCCCAACCCACTCTCAATCCTTCAACTTTCACCACCCTTCACGGTGTGTGCCAATGTTGTTCTTGCCCACATTCCCTCATAACAACTCCATTACATACTTCTATCCAAGCTTCATCCCCCATTCCATAGCTTTAACCCAATCCTTTGCATGAATCCTTAACCCCTTTCTGCTTGCCCCTATCCATTCCATTATCATTACCAATTTTCCTACCAACGTCTTTGACTGGGAACATGTTAGCCATGGTCTATAAGAAAAATTTAGTCAATGGGGTACTATGTTCCAGAAAGAGACAATTGAGTCCTTAATTCATATCCATACACCTTCATCAGCTTCCATTTCCATGGCCATTCATATCCATTCATATCCACTAGCTTTCACATCCATACACATACCCTTGCTTGTACACTTAGGGGCAAGACTTTTCCATTCGTACAATACATTATTGATTATCCTATTTCCACTTATCTATCATATTCCTTCATTTATATTCCATGCTATCCACCTTCCTTTGATCTTTCATAAATTATTGGGGAAAAAAAGAAAGAGATTGAATCTAATGCATGCTTTATACCATGTATGTCTTCCATCATCCATATCACTTGCCATCCATGTCATGTTTCCTTTCATTTCCATTTATCTTCCATATCCATTTCATGTCGTTATAAATTTTCATACCTCTTACCATGGGGGCATGTTATTACTTTGACATGCCATCTTTGGAGTCCTCCATAGATCGTGTACTTCTCCTTTGTATAAGAGAATTTTTTTTTGTGTTCCCTTGTCATCAGTTCCCTCCACCCATAGTATTCCATATCTTGATCCATCTATCTTCATCCTCCATATAGGGTGTATCCTTACATTTCCTATCATTAACCCATATCATTGATCCCTATTCATCCATATGTCCTCTAGTTTTCAGCTTGACTAAGGAATAATATCTTGTTTATCATTATCATTTAAATTCTTATTTATCATTGTGTTATAATTGTTATGAGTAACACATTTAAAGAAACCATAAACTCTTTAGCATACTAAAACATTGGGCTTTACTAAGTCACAACTCATTTTGTTTTACATCCTACAACTGTTTAGTTCATTGGTCCTTATCATATGCATTATCAAATTTCCATTTTTTCATTATCATGATTTTTCATATTTATCATTTTCATATTGCATGCATGACAACTTGTGCTTTATCTTAACTCTTGTCTATTGTCTCCATCAATATCATTATCCTTTTATATCTTTTCTTGTCACATTCTGAGGAAGCTCGAGGATCTCTACACCTCGTTGTGTACAAAGGAGAGTGAGGAAAGGGGAATGAGTCTTTCTTATGTGTGTGTATCAAGTCAGTCATACCTATGATGATTACAAAAAGAATAATTGATAACAAAGAGGAAATCATTCCACTCTATGATGAAACAAATGTTCACTTCCTACCCTTTCCATTCCATTCATTTCCATATCCAGCCTTCCATATCCTTTCCTCCCATATCAAATACATTTCATAAGCCATTTATACACTTTCCTTGCATCAGATCAATGCATTGCATTCCTTTCGTCTTTGGATCCACCTAGTTCATTCATATTTGTGAATCTTGCATATTATTTTCTATCTACAACTCAAAAATGATGAATTGATAGCATTTCCATTCCATTCATTTGCATATCCAGCCTTTCATACCCTTTCCTCCCATATTGAATAATTTTCATAAGCCATTTATATGCTTTTCCTGCATCTAATAAATGCGTCACAATCCTTTCTTTGTTGCACCTACCCAATTCATTCATATTTCTAAATATCACATATCATTATCTATCTACAACTCAAACATACCTTCATCTATCATATCAAGATTCACACCATACCATACAAAGAACAATGTGAAGGAAATAAAAAGGTTATGCAATGAAATATTGAGGGAAACAACCATATCAAGAGTGTGTTGAATGTGAGTTTGTTTCATCTCATGCATGCATTATCTTGTAGCTCTTAGACACAATTAAAGTTTATAGTTGGTGTTTATAAATCTCAAGTGTTCACATGTTCATATAGAAATCTGAAATATGTATCTTCTTGCTTGAAAAGTGTTACTAAAGTTTTCTTAGTTATTGTGAATGACAAATGTATGCATTAAAATGTTGTGTTCTACTTGTATAATTGAAACAGACCACATGCCTTATGTATACTTCAATATTTTTCAGACATGTCTACGTTGATGTTGTTTGTAATTGATGTCAAAAGGTATCTGATGCCAACTACATGCAAACTGAATTGCTTCATTGTGTTCCCATGGATTGGTTTCAAAGAGATTATTCATTAATTTGGCAATCTATAGCCAAAGTAGTTGTTGATAGTCATGTCAAAGTCCTTCTTGTTCACTCATTACTTGTTCACATGGTGTTGTTGCAAAAGGTATTGATAGTTGTTCCAAAATTTTGATGGAGTTGTTTCATGACAAATTCAAAGGTATTGAGCAAGTACTTATTTTACATTTATCATTCACATTTTATTCCTGATGGCTAATACATTTTTATTTTGTGACTCTAAGGTATTCAGTGGATAGGTTTTTGGCATAAAGACATGATTGGTGTTTGTTGATGAGATATTCATGCTTCTACAAGGATCGAAACCAATGTCAAAATTTATTTTGCATCAAAGGTATATGGTCACAATGAAAGGTTACATATCAATTACATGTTTTGAAGCCCATTAAGTTTGTTTGAAGTTGTTTTGTGTTCTTTCATTGCTTTCAATTTTGTTCTTAAACCATATATGAGGTTCATTATGCAAATTTTATAACAGGTTTACTCCGATCTGTAAATATTCAGTATGCTTGAGTGTAATTAAACTGCCTTTCAAGGGGTACTTGATTGAGTTCATGTGATTGGATTTTTCGGGCTGTCATAGATAGGTTTACTATGTTCAATGATTTACTATTATGATTTGATATTATTTTTGCAAGAATGTGTACCTTGTTCAAAAGCACCTATTATAGGCTTTTAGCCATAGCAGCAAGGCACTCAACTATTTGATTAAATGATTTGGTAGACATGTATGAAAAATATGGTAGCATAGACAGGGCAGTGAACTGTTTCATAAAATTAATCAAAGAAATATGGTCTCATGCTAATGGAATGCCATGAAAATCCATATAGCAACAAGGCAACAGTATGGATTGTCATGGAATTCCATCACCACGTGACCACATTTCTTTCAGGCATTTTATCAAACACTTCGTTGCCTTCTCTATGTTGTTGCTTACCATTATTCTTTGGTATATTTTTTAGAAGCATGTATAGCTTGTTCAAAAGAACCTGTTTTAGGATTTTAGCCATAGCAGCAAGGTAGTGAGCAGTTTGATAGAATCATTTAGTAGACATGTATGAAAAATGTGGTAGCATAGTGAACTATTTCATATAATGCCTCAAAGAAATGTGGTCCCCTGGTGAAGGACTGCCATAGAAATATGGATTATCATGGTAGTCCTTCACTAGGGGACCACATTTCTTTGAGGCATTATATGAAACAGTTCACTATGCTACCACATTTTTCATACATGTCTACCAAAGCATTCTATCAAACTGTTCACTACCTTGCTGCTATGGCTAAAAGCCTAAAACAAGTTCTTTTGAACAAGCTACGGATGCTTCCAAAAAATCTATCAGAGCATAATAGTCAATATAGATTCTCATCGCTTCAAACACCATGGCTAAATAGTAAATATGGATTATTGAAAAAATGTATCAAAGCATAATTGTAAATATGGATTGTCATTGCATTCTAGCACCATCATCTTGGAATGCTATGACAAGCCATAGACAAACAATAGAAACAATCCATTTCCAACACTATGGCTTGTCATGGCATTCCAATCACCATGGTGTTTCAATGCCTTGAGAATCCATATTTACTATTATGCTTTGATAGTAAACACCCGATGTTTTCCAACAAGCATATACTTGCACAATACGATTGGAATTTGGAAAACACAGTGTGAGCTGAGTATATATTTGCCAAAACACACTGGAAACCCATATATAAGCAATCATAAACAAAAATAGGTCATTTCCTTGTCTATGGCTTGTCATGGCATTTTGATCACCATGGTGTTACAATGCCATGACAATCCATATTTACTATTATGCTTTGATAGTAAACACCTGATGTTTTCCAGCAAGCCTACACATGCACAATATGATTGCAAGTTGGAAAACATAGTGTGAGCTGAGTATATGTCTACCAAAACACAGTGGCAACCCATAGATAAGAAATCATAGAAAAAAATAGTTCATTGCCTTCTCTACATAAATCAACCTTTATATAGGATTTTCCAGCTTATGTTGAACAATATGCAATCAACCAATCAGGTTGACTAAGATCTGTTCATGGCATCTATGATTGTCCTAATGCAATGCTGATCCATCGTAAGTTCAAAAAGCTACAGTTTACAAATTAGAAAATTCGATCTCCTAGGATGTGAAATAATACCCTTATGATACTAGTCACTATAAAACCCATTAACTTTGTGCTATGCCTTAGGTTGGAGATGTCAAACACTAAGCCTCCATGATTCTTGTTCAGAGCTACAAGTTGCCTTAGACTGAATCTGCTTGGATAATTCTTTATTGTATTCAAGGATGTTTGAACAAATCCAATTATCAATGCTTCAAGGACATACATCATACTATCAACCACGTAGCTAATCAATTTGATATCAAAGCCGATATAAGAACCTACATAGTTGATTATGTCGATTGGGTACTGTTCAATCGTGATTGTTTCAATTTATAGTTTTCTCTTGCTTCAGTCCCATTTGGTATGTGACAGATTTATTATCATTTCTATTTTCATTTTTCCCTTCTTTGGAGGGCTAAAATGTATCTTAATTAGATGGCTGCTATGTAGTTTTACTAGTTATGGCTATTTCTTTCTCATAGCTCCCAAAAAAGAATAAAAATGAAATAGAACAAAAAAATTGAAGTGCACAAAAGAGAATACACTTCTAACAATAATTATGGTATGATGCATGAAAGATTACATAGCATAATGTGCAATGCATTCTCATTGTTAGCTTTAATGAAACCATAGACCATAAATATCTACAACACTCTAAAGTAAATGGTAAAATACATATACGATAATGGATAGTGTAATTGCAAGTTGGAAAAAACAATGTGAGGTGAGTATATGTCCGCCAAAACACAATGGAGTGCCATATATAAGCAATCATACATACAAATAGTTAATTGCCTTGTCTATGGCTTGTCATGTCATTCCAATCACCATGGTCTTAGAATACCATGACAATTGAGATCTACTATTATGCTTTGATAGTGAACACACAATGTTTTCCAACAACCATATACATGCAAACTGATTGGATGTTGGAAAACATAGTGTGAGGCGACTATATGTCTCCCAGAACACAATGACATGCCATATATAAGCAATCATACATAGAAAAAATTAATTTCCTTGTCTATGGCTTGTCATGTCATCCCAATCACCATGGTGTTGGAATGCCATGACAATCCAAATCTACTATTATGCTTTCATAGTAAACACATGATGTTTTCCAATAACCATATACATGCATAATGTGATTGCAAGTTGGAAAACACAGTGTGTGGTGAGTACATGTCTGCCAAAACACAATGGCATGCCATAGATAAGCAATCATACATACAAAAAGTTCATTGCCTTGTCTATGGCTTGTCATGTCACTCCAATCACCGTGGTGTTAGAATGCCATAAAAATATAGATCAACTATTATCCTTCGATAGTAAACACACAATGTTTTCCAACAACCATATACATACATTCCATAATTGTAAGTTGGAAAAAATAGTGTGAGGTGAGTATATGTCTACCAAAACACAATGCCAATCCATAAATAAGCAATCATACTTACAAACAGTTCATTTCCTTGTCTATGTCTTGTCACGACATTCCAATCACCATGAAACTACATTTCTTTGAGGCAATTTTCAAAATATTCAATACCTTTTCTCTATTTTTTCTTACTAATATGCTTTCATACACAAGGCAGTGAACTATTTGTAAAAATGCCTCAAAGAAATGTGGTCTCTTGAAATTCCATGACAAACAAATACAATTTGCAGCTGCAATTATCACTCTAGTATGAATGAATTAATATCTTTGATAATAGTATTTGGTTGCATAGGTGGAGTTCCGTATAGTTGTGGGTATAGTTTCACAATATATTGTTGATACCTCTAATGACAATATATATCTACAAGACAAACTACATTGCTTGTTAACTAAGGTTTTTCCCACTTTCTAACAAAATTTGGCTAAGGGCTCTCCATCTACAAATATCACTCTAACTATCTGCAAGCCTCTAGGGAGGAACAAAAATGATAGTAAAAGAACAATCCTGACAAGGGAAAAAGCAAAGAGATTGTTGTACTGATGGAAGGGCAGAGTAGTAGGGATCTTAGGCTTTCAGTGGATGACATGGTTGCAATAGAGACATTGGTGACACTTGGAGACTATGACAATGAAATGCAGTCCCTCTAGGAATCATCCTTGGAACATTTTTTCATCTCTTTTTGGTTATAAATGGTAATAGGTTTGGTACATATGTTACATAGATGTACAACCTTATATAAATGCACATATGTAACTACATGCTACAAGTATATATGTAAATCTTTTGTAGATGGTACTTGGAATAGTGTTAATATGAGATGACAAATTTATTGTATCAGGGGTAGTGTGGGGATATGTATATTTTGTAACTGGGGCAATAGGATTTTATAGAATATGCAGGGCTTCTTAGAGGCTTGATACTAGTGCAATTACTTAGATGCACTATGTAATTATCTCTCTATACTTAATACAAAAAAACTATTTGCAATTATTTTAGAAAAATAGTGTCAAATGAGAATGTCTACCAAAACATAGTGGCACGCCATAGATAACCAATCCCAATAGAAAAAGTTCATTTCCTTGTATATGGCTTGGCATGGCATTCCATTGACCATCAGACCACATTTCTTTCAACCATTTTTCCAAACAGTTCATTGCCTTGTCTTTGTTGTTGCTTACTATTATGCTTTCATACACAAGACAGTGAATTGTTTCAAAAAATACCTCAAACAAATGTGCTCTCATGGAATGCCATAACAAAAAAATATAATTGGCAGCTGCAATTATCACTCTAGAATGAAGAATTTAATATATTTCAGAATAGTACTTGGTTGTGCAGGTGGAGTTCCCTATAGTTGTGGATATATCTTTTACCTATGCAATGTGAACTAGATGCATAACTGCTTTTAGGTTGACTATGTAAAAAACCTATATTGTAATTTAAATTTTGCCATCTATCTATGAGCATCTACTTATTAGTTATATGCAATGTGAAGTAATGATTTCAGTTTGAAAGATGTGTAATGAAATGAATTGGAAAACACATGTTGTTTATGAAATTGCAAGCCACATCACAACATACCCAAACCATCATGGTTTTCAAGCCTCTATATGTATGTGTGCATTACAAATAGAAACAGCACCAATTTCTTGACATTATCACCAATAATGAGTAAAATTGTTCAAAGTGGTGAAACAAAGTGTTAATGCTTCTTGGGAAAAAATGGGTGTTTATAAAAAAGTGCTTTTCATTACATTCCTAGGGTCTAAATAACAAAAGATTGTAAAGACATTCATTTTCTTTTCTAAAATTCAAAGATGCAAAACATTGGGTTTTACAAAATGCTAAACCCACTTAAAGTTTTAAAAAAATTTACAATTAAAAACCCTCACAACATTTTAAAACCCTTCAAAACTAACAATCCAAGTGATTAGAAACCCCTCAACTCACTTTTTGCAGTATCCCCTTGCTCTGCAACCTTTCACTTTCAACCTATAGAATGGAAGAGCAGAATACACAATGTGAAAGGTTGTTGGAAACAATGGGTGTTTCTAAATCCACATTTCATTACATTCCTACGGTTTTAATAACAAAATATTTTGAAGACATTCATATGTTTTCTAAAATTCCTACGGTTTTAACAACACAGCTATAAATCCGCATTTGATTGCATTCCTACAGTTTTAACAACAACACATAAAATGATACAAAAATGCATGAAACAATACATAAAAACTTTCAACATTCAATACAGTCAATTAGAAACACCTCACCTCAAGTCTGTTGGTCCTCTCCCTTGCATGTGGTGCGCCCTTGCTCTCGAACATTTCAATTTAAATTGCAGAATGAGAAAACCCAAAGCACATTGTGTTTCCCAACTATCTTCCAAGAACAATACCCATTACAATTTAAACTGCATGTCTTAATCACATCTTATCACACTCGGCTAGATTCTCCCAGAAGGAAAAAAAATGCCAACATAATTTGGCGCCAGGATACCTCCTCGCTTCCCATGCCTCCTCATTTCCTTCCATTTTTGGTTTCGTCACTTCTATCATCCATCTGGTGGGCCCTACACTACGGCATCTCTTCATGTTATGTATGTTATCATGTATGTCATTATGTATTTTTTCATGCATTTTTGTATGCACATAGGTCACTTTTGTCTAGGAGTTAGCTGGATCCCATTGGATATTATGTGGCATTATTAGAAATTAACACCTTTAAAATCATACACACTCTGACTATATTCTTATATGTTGGTTTTGAAACTTAAAGAATTTTGTGCTAAAACCTTAACTACAAGGTTTGGTTGGTAGTAATCTGGTAGTAAAATCCATGAATAATAGAATTAATAATTCCTAGCTTGCATTCTCCCTCCCACCCCACTCAACAATAGAGATTGGAGGTCATGGGTATCCTCCTCATAAGTTCCCTACAAAGTCATTTTCCAGTAAATTTTGTAATTTACAGCCTTCTTCTTAGATGCCTCATTCAACAATCAACAATAACATATCACAACTTTCCACATCATATCCTAATCATCATCATTTTAAACCATGACAACATTAGAAGACCTAGTATCCCAATTCCAAGACCTCCTCCAATCACTTTATCAAGCACCACAACCCTTAGACCAACGAATTATACATAGGCTCCAAGGCCTCATCTAAAAATCTCAACTTCAAACAAACCAATCACCTCAAATAAAACATCTCATAGCCACTTTTCAAACCCAACAAGCACACAATCCTCTATTCATTCAACACCAATCAATTCCACCTCATTCCTATGTGGTATCTCCCTCAATTCCATATCAATCTAATCGATCCAGCTATCAAAAAAATTCCATATCACCTTATCCCACATCCTTCCATAAAAATTCCACATCACCTTATCCCACCTATTTTAACATCAATCCTACATCAACCTATCAATTCATCCCACAACAAGCAAATGTAAGCCAAATTCCACCTTCCCAACAAGATCAAAAGCCTTTAAGTATTAATGCCACCTTTGACTAGGGGAATACCAATCTAGCTCATGCACCTTATAACTTTATTATACCACCATCCAATCAAATTTCTATCCCTAAGCAACCATGTACTATTCATAATCCATTGGCCTCTCCACATTATAACCCATCAAACTCTTCATTAACCCTACCATCATCTAATCCTCCATAAAATCTATGTCCTAAATTCAAAAATTTCGAAAGTAAACCTATGGCATTACCAAAATCCACCCATCCACCTAAAAAGGATGTGACCCAAGGGATACTAGAAAGGAATCAAACATCGCCATGGCATCCAACTCATATGTTTGAACCTACCAAAGAGTCTTCAAACATCATGCCTATTCTTACAACCCTATCATGTAGTCTCCCCCTTGAGCCTATTCAAGATTCTCCCCCATTGAGCCCAAGTAAACCTCCATCATGTCTCCATGTTGTTGACCATCTAGAACATGTCGGTCCTATTCAAGATTCATCTCCTTCCACTTCCATTCAAGAAACACAAGAGTTATATCAAGACTCTACTCCCAAGTATGTGGAAAAATCAAGCCCTACTCCTAATCAAGATCAAATCACTTTCATCTAGCCTAACCATAACCTATATATTTTCTATGATCAAGATATTACCTATGAAGAAGCTATCTATGAGTAACTTGATCCTATACCTATCCATGAACAAGCTATCCCAAATGCACCTTCACCTAGTCCTATCCATGATCCATCAACATCTACTTCCCTTAATGAGACATATGCCTCCCAAGCACACATAGAAGATCAAACAAATACCTTGGATCTAAGTGAACAAAATGATAATCAAGATCCTAATGATCCTCCATCACCCACTATCGACCCCATTTCAAGTCATTCATCATACCCACTTGGTATTTCCACCCTCATTCATGAATTTTCCCCCTTAGAACTGCAACCACCATTATCCACTTTTCCATCTCCATCCAATAAGGAATTCATGTATAGTGTTCCAACTACACCTTGTCCCTTTGTCCACCACATACTCAGAATCATGAACTACCAAGGTAAAGGTTTAGGCCTTCATGAAAAAGATATTTTGGAGCCCATCCATGTCAAAGTCCCTCCACACTCATTTGGCCTTGGATACCCACCCCAAGGCAAACAAGCTAAAGATTTTGGTACTTCCTCCATCCATCCTAAGTCCTCTTCATCATAAATCCTATTCTATACCTAAAAAATATGTTGCCATCCCTCCTCCATGATCCTGCAAATGTCAAAAGCATGTGACCATACACCTTCCACCATCAAATTTTCCACCATTTCTTCCAAATCCTAATATCCCTCCATCTAATCTACCTTTGTTACTCCCAACACCTAATATTGCCATTATACAATCCCCGTATCCATCCATCCATAAATCATCTAAACATGAAGCTTCCACTCATTCCACCATACCCATGGGATTCAACGAAAGAATTTTAATGCCTCTACCTATAAAGCAAGAAATCCTAAGGTTCCTCATTCACTAGGACATAAAAGAAAAGAATCAAAGAAAAATCCATCTAAAAATATATATAAGCCCATACCTCCAAAAGGAAAGTCTAAAAATAAAATGGTTTGGGTACCTAAGCAAAAAGAAATCAAGTCAAACGAGGCATCCACTTCCATCTCACATTCCCACTCTATGCAAGAATCTCATATTCTATCCCACAAGCAAAATAAAAGTCATAAAAATACTAAGTCTTTTGTGGGTACCTAAAGCACTTAATCACCCATCTCCTAAGTAAACATCTCCATTGATTCCTACACCCCTTCCACGTCAAAAGATTTAATGTTTATCATATTGTGTGCAACCATTGGTCATGGTTCCCTTCTATTTCACAACAATTCCACCTACCTCCATCTCCTTATCCTTCACTCATGATCCTACATATCTCCCCTTTCACCTTCCTATGGTCCATGCTTTTGGCTAAGTCTCCCCTTTATCTTTTTTATAGAATCCACATCATAATCCACTATTCCCCATCCATCCTTGCATAAGCCTTTCATAATCCACCATCTACCTAATCCATCTCACTCATGTAATTCCTTACCAACATCTATGAGCACACTTGACATGGTTCATGTGATGACATCCATCTAGCGAGTCTACCACCTTTCATGGAACTAGATACTGGAATCCCTCCTATCCATTTTCCTCTTCTCCTATCCAAAAATTAAAAAAAGAAAAAAGAAAAACAAACTAAAAAGTAAAGAGAAATCCCTTCATCCAACAGTGAAAACCTAGTAAATAGGCACCTTGGATAAGTACCATGATGAAAACCTGGCAAACATGTATCATGGATAGGTTTATCTTATATGTCCATTACACTTGGGGGCACAATGTCTCATCTATCCAACCTATCATTTTCATGTCATATAATTCTACCTTACGATCCTACCATCTTTAGCCATCATACCTACTTATCATATGTGAGTTCGATCTATAGACACTGAAAATTGGTCTAGGCCTGCGAGTACCACTTTCGACATAATTTTCTAATGTCCATGGTCATGATTAAATAATGTTATTATTTAATTATTTCCTAAACACATCTTTCTTCTATTAATTAAATAACCTTTTCATTATTTGATTAATTCATTATGACCCTTATTCAAATCTGATTAATTAAATAAATCTTATTTATTTAATTACGTCGCTAATTAATTAATTCTCTTTCTGAATTTTAAAAAAAAATATTTAATTTACCTCTTATCATATTTTGACTATAATTAAATATTCTTTTCGAATTATTTAATTATTCAGTTAACCTTTTCAACAGTCAATTAAATAAACTATTATTTATTTATTTAATTAAATCATTTCAATTTTCAAATGTTGAATTAAATTAACATTTAATTCATAATTATTTGTTTCTATCACATTCTTCTATCATCCAATTAACTAATTATTCACTCACCATCTGACTGGAGATCTATTTGTCAGTTATCTTTGGATTTGATATCTGACCGTCTCTACAAAAAGGGCTCTCTGTCACAACCAGTCAATTAACTAGTTCTAACTCATATGCACATGAACATATTTATTAATTAAATATCTTTATTTAATTAATTAATTCATGTGTGCATTCGAATAGATCATTATCCAAGTTCTAACTTTATCCTTTTCATTCAAAGTCTAATTCTTCTATTTTCGAAGACTTTCAACTGAAGGTTAAATCATTTATCTAATCTTCAACTCTTATTCTTAAATATTTTCGAACAGTCTTAACACCAAATTAATTTATTATTTTAATTTAATTTTATCCTGCAGAATTTCCCAACTCACATTCTAACTAACACAAATCTCAATTGCATGGCATTCAATAATCTTGATCATTGATCTCTCTTTCGAATATGAGCTAATGATTTGAAAACCAGCTTTCTATGAATTGGTTGACCTTTGCTAGTATTCCTCCCGAAATCAATACACGTTTTGGAAGAAACTTGTTAATCTTCAATATTTTTCTTTAACACATACATCAATGCTAGGCTTGCATACATACTAAAAATTTGAGGGCAAGAATACCAACACAGAAAAATGGAGAAGCACAATCAAGATAATTCGAGGAAATGGATTCATATTTGGTGAGACTTTTCTATGTTTTACGTTATTTTCTTTTTAATTCATTTGAGTCATTCTTTGTTGTTTGATTTAGATTAATGCATGTTTAGATTAGATTTAACCATCTTATTGTGGAGTGCTACTTTATCTACGTTACATTTGGTGAAGCCGACATGAAGACACTTCAAACTTCACAAATCCATTCTGCTTTCTCATTTTTTTTTTTGTTTTGCAGGTATCATACAAAAAACCACACCTGACTAACTAAACGATGCATCTGAGTTCATGAACTGCATCTAACAAATTTTGAGACGCATCTGAGACCTCCCACAATTCATCTGACTGTCAACCTCACAACGCATCTGGCTAGTAAAACTTTTGATTTTTTATATTCCGTATTTTTTGTGTTTTGGTATTTTTCGTTTTGTTTTTCTCTATTTTTTTTGCAGCTATGATTTAGGGGGATAACGTTGTTTTTGCAGGACAAAGCATAGAAGATATTGAAAACAAAACCCATTTTCTTGTAGGATGAATGACAAAAACCAATAAAATACTAATCGATTGCATGCAGGACCTTTTGTTGAAGATTGTGAATATTAAAACTAACTTTTTTGTTTGATAGTTAGAAAAGCATCATTTGGGATTAAGAAGAACTAGTGTTTTTCGTGACTATTTATGTTAGTGTAGAACCCTGATTCTGTATACCATAGTGTCCTCTCTTCTTGCACATTTGTGTGATCCCAAGTCTAAGAGAACCAGTTACTGACTCTAGAAAATTTGGGTCTACATTGGTGGTTAAGAGTAACCAATGCGACTCAAAACCGATGATGGGCTTGATCACCTAGCCAGTCCCAACCGGTCTATAAATTTTAATACTCAAGGAAAGCTTAGTATTATGAGGATCCCAGTGGACAAGCTATTGATTCCCCAGTACCCTTGAGGTGCGTTGAAACCTGTACACCCTAACCTCTGCAAATTGGGATGATATTGCCTCTCACATGGCTATTTTGAACGGTTGCCCGAATTAAAAATCTAACTCATTGTAGTTTTCCAAAATCCTATCTATTTACTAGTGCAGTAGGTCGGACCTGTGAATCTGTCTCAAATCCTTACGATTCATGTGTAGAGATGAAATGTATGCCATGGGAGTTTCATGGGTACAATAGCTTGGCTGCCCCGTATAAGTGAGTGTCATGGAGGGGAGCCAGTGGGGTCAAGCTACTAGTCATCTGCCTTGAATATATGTAACTGGAGAAATCCAATTGAGAACTCAGTAAATACTGTCCAACAAAACCTAGGTTGTACTTGTCTTCTAATTTTAACAGATTCATACACATCAAACTGAAAAAAATTTGTATTCTATGATTTTTCTTGCTTTATTAGCCAAAACTTGATCATTAAAATAAGTCAGTCGTAACTTTGTCATCAGAAAACCACAACTGTAAATTGAGTCACAACTGTCATATTTCGAATTGCAAGTGTCTTTATGAGTCGCAACTGTCAAACGAACAACTGCATGTGTCTGTCAACAGATTTAGTTTCAGAAAGTTTATATTTTGAGTTGCATATGCTTACTGAGTCGTATCTGATTTTTGAGTCACATCTTTCGACAAAATTCGCATTTGTCTATCAACATTCGAGACTTGGTTGGGACAATTAACTGCATCTGAAAACTGAAATGCATATGCTAAATCTATCAATGCATCTGAAACGTGAACTGCAATTAACTGTCAATAGAAAATTTTGAAAAACTGCAAACTCAATTTGAAAACAAAACTGTCTTTTTTGCTTTTGTTTCTTATGATCAACCTTGGACAGAAACTAGAAAAAATTTCTCAAAACCCTTGCATTATTAGGTGTCATTTGCATCTTAGTGGTAGTCATCCTAAGTTGCAAACATTTAGACATCCCATAGGATTTTTCATTTCATAGAGTAGAACAACTTTCCACATCATTGAATACGTTCATGCACTTGATTTGTCATTATCTTTGAGCCTAGTCACTATTTTCCTATTAGTGAATCTTTCTAGCTCAACAGTCTAGTTTGGGAAATTCACCTTATTAGTTGTCTTTGTCCTACAATCAGGTTCCTTGGTAAAGTTAGATCATTACTTGGATTTATTCCATAGGTGGTAGGTAATACCCATCCTAGAATCATTTACCATCATAATCTACTCAAAAAAATTTATATTGTCCATCCTAGCATACGTCATCCTAGTATACGTCATTTTAGAAATCCTTATTTTTTAGTGACATCCTTTATATTTAAAAAATCCCAAAAAACATAGAAATCAAATGCATCATTTTATACATAGTTGCATGACCTCATTATGAGAAAATTTTCATGGTTGAAACAAGGTCTAAGAAGAAACATAAAGCAATGTCAAACCCTAACTAATTTTTCAATCCTTTAGGAAACCAACCATCAAGGAAAGAGAGACCACACAAAACTTTGCTTGAAAAACACGTCACTAGAGAAACACATGGATTTTTTTTAACTGAAGACATAGACGCTGTCATAAAAGATCCTGAGTTTGCATCCTTTATGGATGAGTGTTTGTAAAAATTTTCCCAACGATATCTCACAAATTTTCTAGTGGAAGGTGCCACACTACCACCAAGATTTGATGCTCACACTTTGAAAATTGCATTTACTCAACCAACGCAAACCATGACATCAAGTGTCTTTGTTCCTCAAATTACTGCAAAAATACCAAATGGCATACCTACTCAAACATCATCAATTATAAAAACAACCCCATTCAACATAACACAAGGTTTACAATTCACTACAGGAGCATCTTCATCAAACCCCTTTGGCACAAACACTACTGGTAAAAGATCCAAATTTGGCACAAACACAACTATACCACATACTGCCATTCCACAAATAGGGGTTACACAAAACATCTCGACAAGAAATATTCCTATACCAAATCAGAACATTCCGACAGGAAATATTCCTATACCAAATCAAAAGATTCCAATAGGATATATCCCTACACCGAATCAAAACATTCAAACAGGATATATACGCTCACCAAATCACAATCTGTCATTGAACATAACATTTAAGAACACTTACATCGATCCTAACAATGCAAACAACATGTTCTTGACATAGGTAGATGTTCTACAAAATAAAATGCAAATCCTTCAACAACAAATGCATAGTATGTCTATGTCAGGCAAATGAACTATCTCAGTGCAAGATTTATGTCCATGTCCTTTTGATAAAGAGTTATACATGAAACCCTTCCCACATGGATACATTATACCAAATTTTCCTAAGTATAATGGGAAGAGGAATCCTTTGGAACACATTAGATAATTATCTACAACATGCATGGACATATCATATGACCCCACATACTTGATACGACTATTTTTGTGAACCCTTGTCGGGATAGCATTGGAATGGTTCTCTAAACTACCATATGGCATATGATCATGGGTTGAATTAGCTAAGAATTTTTTCGAACAATTTTCCTTCAATATAGACAATGAAATAACAATAGCTACCTTGTGTCACACCATGCAAGAAGAAGGCAAAAATTTCACCACTTTCTTCCAGAGATAGAGAAGTTTAGCTAGTAGATGTCCAGTTGAGATACCAGAAAAACAAAAAGTCACAATATTCCTTGAAAATATTAATTCAAAATTGAGAAGTGACTTAAGGGTACATTGTTGTACCTCATTCCTAGACTTGGTGCAAAAGGGCATTATATTTGAAAAAGGCCTTATTGACAAAGGATACAGTAAAGTACCAAGCAGGAACCCAGTTGTTCAACATCAAAACACTCCCAACGATCGAAACAAGTTCTGGTCTAGAAACAAAAATGTAACAAATGAAGGTATCATTGATGTAAGACCCTACATGCAGAACCTGTCATCGCACTTAGAGGTTATGACCACATTCAAGACATGATGAGTAATCTAGATCTAACAAAAAAATTTGTCCAAAATTCACAACAATGACCACAAAGGAGATCTCCTAAATGTGAGTTTACACCCTTAGGGGAACTAATTGAGACAGTTTTTAAAGAACTAATCAAACATAATCTCCTAAAACCTTTGGAACCAAAAGAGTATGATCCTAGACAGTTTAAACCCTCATGGTGGGATGATAACACCTATTGTGAATACAATCAAACAAAAGGACATAACCTACAACAATGTTGACAACTGAAAAACATCATACAAGATTTTGTTAAAGACAAAACCATAGAGGTCAATGGGTAGAAACATACCAAGAACAATAATCACAAGGTATTCATAGATCCATTACATGACCACGTAAAAGAAAATGCTTCTAGTTCGGGAACTAATAATAATACCTCGTCCAATTATAACAATGCTAAGTACGATTATAAACTAGGTAAGATCATCGATCATATCCAAGCCACTGATGAAAACATCTATACCATTACCATAAAGAAGTGACCTGAATGTGTTGTAAATACACACCATACTAAGATAAGCCTTCCAAGTCCTTCTTCTGAGCCACCTACACAGTCTTCCAAGTCTAAGTATAATTTTCTTGATCAACTAGGCAAGACCCCAACACAAATATCTATCTTGGAACTATTGACTATCTCACTAGATCATCGAGCCATTCTCGATAAAGCCTTGCAGAACACTACCATCCCTACTAACTTAGATGCCAATCATTTCAAAGAAATGGTGGGATATTTAACCAATTCCCATCATGCTACATTCTCTCAACAAGATTATTCCACTGAAAAGACCCATCATAACGATCCGTTACACCTAGAAGTTCTAGTCCATCAAACTAAAGTCAAACGAGTCTTGGTAGATGGAGGAGCAGGGTTGAACCTTTGTACCTTGAAATTCGTTAAGGCATTAGAATTCTCAAAAGCATGTGTGGACACCACTAAGAGTATAGTCATTAAGGATTATGAAGATGAGGAAAGATCATCTAAAGGATTTGTTACACTCCCTATCAAGATTGGCCCTATAGTTATGGACACTAGCTTCCAAGTCTTGGATCTCACCCTTCCATATAACATTTTGTTAGGTAGAACTTGGATACATGCAATGAAAGTCATACCTTCCACATATCACTAGTGTCTTAAATTCCCCTATAATGACACTGAGATCATGATTGATGGTGATCCAAATCCTTTTCAATATTGCACAAGCATACGTGAAATTCCACAACGACAGGTGCCAGTTAATCAAGAAGCTTCATCATCTACTTTATCCCTATACATTGATCCATCAAAATCTTACCAAGTCCATTTCAACACAACGCCCATCGTCCACTCCTAAGGTCGAGATCTAAGACAAGGGTTGTCAAGAATATCACCTTAAGGCAACCTATTGTGTCAGTCAGCTAGTTCCACCTAAGACATATGGTTTACCCACAACAGATAGGAAACAATCAGTAGTCACATTTCATGTTCCTCCTACAATGATATTGACAAAATGGGGAGAGTTAAGTGAAGAAGTTGTGGACCAAGATGATATTACCTCCTGGTTGTACTAGGAAGACAACGGATACCCTTCACCATCTATTCAACAAGATAAGGATCAATATGGAAAAGGCTTTATGATAATGAAAAGAAAAGGCTATGATGGACATAGTGGGTTAGGATTACATCAAAATGAAAGGACTAAACCAATCATTGTCTCACCAAGACCAAAAGGACTAGGGTTAGGGTTTCAACCAATTAGAATTGGAATTATGAGTACTTCATCATCGTTACAAGAGGAAGTAAGTGCTTTTGAATACATTGAGATATCTCATGAACCACTTGACCCAATTTATGATGACTTCCCTAACTCAAGCGACTACCAATGGAATTCCCTTTCCTCTACTAGCATAATGGACCTAGACAAGTTGTTTGGTGAACTTGATAAAATGCTAGAAACCACACCAACTCCATTTAGTCCCCATCTTAAAAAGTCCTTGTAAAAAGAAGAATGACTTAAGCTTTACTATTGGGAAACCCTTAATCATGCATCTTGGGAACCTGAGAAACCATCTTATAATGACCTAACACTTGTAGTTGTACCACAACCAAGTTTACCTATCCCTAGGAAAAAGAACAAAAAGGAGCTAGTCCAAAACTTTTGTGACCATGTTAACCAATCTATATTCACCTTGTCAGCTTCCACATTTGATAACTCCAATGATGACATTCCCCTCATATATCCCCAACTTATCGATTGGGATCAATAAGGTACACCCATCTTAGACATATTTGAGAATGATGAAGCGATAGCCGAGTTCATGGGACTTCGAGAAGGCATACCTAGAGGGGATCATTAAGCTGGATTTACCAAACTTGGATAAAAAAGCATATTTTGGGAAGTCTGTTCACACCTCTAGTCGGAAAAGTGGAAAAAAAAAAGAAAAACAATGAAAATGAGGAAAATGACAAGTCCCTAGGTGAAAACCGAAAGGCGCCTTTGGACGAAGAAATAGTAAAAATAAAGGACGCATCTGAGGGAAAAAACTCTCTAAGGAAGCCAAGGATGAAGGTTTGAAAATTCTCTCAGTTGCTCAGGAAAATCCACCAATGTTAGTAGAAGAGTCTATTGAGATCAACATAAACACTGAAGAAAACCCACGGGTAATATACTTTGCAGCATCTTTGACAGAGACAAAGCAACAAGAGTTTTGAGACTTCTTCACAAAGAGACAGATAAACTTTGCATGGTTGTATGCTGACATGCCTGGGTTGGATCCAGACCTTATATTGCACCATCTACCATAAAATCCAGGTATTAAGCCCTTCAAACATAAGCTAAGAAAGATGCATCCACAAATCGCTTTACTGGTCAAAGCAGAACTTAAGAAACTATTGGATGTCAGATTCATAAGATCCATAGACTATGGAGGCTGGATTTCAAATCTTGTGCTAGTGACCAAACCAACTGGGGGCATCCTCATTTGTATAGACTTTAGAGATATCAACAAGGCGTTTCCTAAGGATGACTTCCCTTTGCCAAACATTGACATGATAATGGACCTTACAACAAGATAGGAGATGCTATCCCTCACAGATGGTTTCTCCGGGTATAACCAAATCAAAATAGTAGCTAAAGACCAACACAAGACAACTTTCACATGTCCATGGGGAACATACTGTTGGAATGTTATGCCTTTTGGGCTCAAAAATGTAGGAGCTATGTATCAACGTGCAATGACGACTATTTTCCATGAACTTGTACATACTCTCATGGAAGATTGTGTCAATGATCTCATAGCTAAATCAGTAACAAGGGTAGATCATTTGAAATTTCTAGACAAGATATTCCAAAGACTAGAAAATTACAAAGTCAGACTAAATCCAAACAAATGTGTTTTTGGAGTGAAATCAAGGAAACTTCTAGGATATATCATTTCTAGAAGAGGCATTGAAGTAGACCCAATGAAGGTAAAAGCTATGATAGAAATGCCTCCCCTCACTAGCATTGGTCAAATAAGAACACTATAGGGAAGATTATAGTCTATCCGACACTTCATAGTATAACTAGTAGACAAAATACATCAATTCCAACATTTTCTCAAGAAAGGAGTACCATTTGTATGGACACATAAATGTCAGGAAGCTTTCCAACAATTCAAGGATTATCTGCTTGCTCCACCCATGTTAATGCCACCTACAGATGATAGACCTTTGATACTTTACATTTTAGCAACTCAGTAAACATTAGGAGCCCTTCTCACACAAAATGATGATCAAGGTCATGAAAGGGCAGTGTACTACATCAGTTGTACCTTGGTGGGATATGAACTAAACTATAGTAACATAAAACGTGTTTGTTTTGCAATAGTCTTTGCTACTCAAAACTTTGGCACTATATGCTAAACCACCAAACCATGTTGGTCGCAAAATTGATCCTCTCAAATATCTCCTAAGTAAAGTAGAATTAATAGGTGGATTGGCTAAATGGGTGATGATACTTAGTGAATATGACATCTAATATGTGGAGAGGAAAGCTATAAAAGGGAAAGTAATTGTAGATCAGTTAGCAAATGCACCCATGAAGGAAAACCATCCTTTAGTGATAGATTTTCATGATGAATTTATCTTCAAATTTGACTCTAGGACCAAACGAAAATTATACTTTGACGGGTCACATACTAATCATGGTTCAGGATCAGGCATACTATTTGCTACACCTCAAGGTGATACTATTTGTAAATCATTCAGGATTGCTTTCCTTTGCACCAACAACATAGCGGAATATGAAGCCTTAGTGAGAGGACTAAGAATGGAAGCCCAATGGAAGATTAAGAGTCTACATGTTTATGGGGATTCTCATCTAGTAGTCTGGAAAGTAAATAATGATTATGAAACTAAAGATGAGAAACTTCCCCCCTAGAAGTGCATGGTAGATAGTTTCAAGCAGTACTTTGATGAAATCACCTTTCAACAAATACCATGCATTCAGAATAGGGCAGTAGATGTTATGGCAACCGTGGGTTCCTTATTGGATATTCCTAGCAACATGCCTAAATTTGAGTTTTTGGTTGAACAGTTGTTGGTCCCTACCTATGATGTCCCCGATTCTGTGATGGTGTGTATGACTGTTGGTCCTACTTCCCCTTGGTACAAGGATGTATATGACTATCTAAATGCCCAAATCTTAACTTTAGACCTGCCAAACAACCAACGTAGAACCTTTATTCATAAGTCTGCCAAATACACCATCATCAAAGATACCCTATATAGATGTACCTTTGATAACACCTTTATGAGATGTCTCGATGCGGAAGAAGCACAAGAAACCTTGCAAGCAATACACGAGGGTTTATGTGGATCCCATTCTAGTGGCCCTACTTTAGCCCACAATATTATGAGATTAGGTTATTTTTGTCCTACAATGGAAAATGACTCATATATCTTTGTCAAAAAGTGTTGATAGTGTCAGATACACAGAGATTTGATATGCGTGCTAGCATGGGAGCTCCATCTGATTACTTCACCATGGCACTTTTCCTAATGGGGACTTGACATCATAGGTAAGATATACCCTCCATCATCCAATGGCCATAAGTTCATCATAACCACCACTGAATACTTCACCAAATGGATTGAAGCTATTCCCATGACATACATCACTGGCACACAAATATCTAGGTTTATCCTAAACTACATAATTTTTCGGTATGGTGTACCTCAATCCATTATCACAGATAATGGTCCTCCATTTAAAAACCAAGAATTCTGCCATCTATGTGAAGAATTCCATATCCAACATCATTTTTCCACTCCGTATTACCCACAAGGTAATGACCAAGGTGAGGCATCTAATAAAATCATTATCATAATCCTCAAAAAGATTGTCAATGACATTGGCCATGACTGGAACCTATAACTTAATCTTGCCTTATGGGCTTATCGCACAAGCATTCATACTCCCACTGGCACCACTCCATACTCCCTAGTATTTGGATCTTAAGCTATCTTACATTTGAGGTTGAAATTCCTTCCCTGAGGGTATCCTTAAAAGGTCATATTGACGATGAGGAGTATCATGTATCTAGATTGCATGAGTTAGAACTCCTAGACGAATGAAGATAAAAGGCACTAGATCATTTGCATGCATATCAGAATCGTCTTCGTTGCAACTATAATAGGAAAGTTCTAAATCAACACTATGACATTGGTGACCTGGTCTTAATGGAGAACCCCAAAAATCAAGTTGAACAAGAAAAACCACGTAAGTTTGAACCTAACTAGTTAGGGCCCTATATTGTTGCAAAATCTTTTCGATCAGGAGCGTATCAACTCTCTACCCCTGAAGGAGAACAACTTTTTTCATCAATCAACAATCTTCATCTCAAGAGGTTCTATGCATAGCTTCTGAGAACTATGTCTTAATCCGAAAAAAAAATGGAAAAAAAAATGGTTAACTTGATGAAAAATTGGCAAACAGGTGTCTTTGTAACACCAAAAGAATTGAAAAATCAATAAAATAGTAAAGAGAAATAATTCGTCCAATAGTGAAAACCACTTCGGTGGCACTATGGATAAGTCCCATGGTGAAAACCTGGCATAGGCGCCATGTGTAGCTGACTTCACTCCTTCATCTATGATCATTCCAATCATACTTTTTTTCACCATCACTCATAATAAATAGTTGTCTTATCCATTACTTGGAACGATTGACATCAAGTCCACTATGTCTCCCCACTCCATCCTATATGTTTTATTTCGGACTGGGGGGAAAATCCTTGACCTTTGTCATGTGGACCTTGTACATAGCATTACACCATTAGAAAATGTCCTAGCAAAATCCAAAAACATCATAAAACCCCAAAAAGACAAAAAAAAAAAAAACATGTCAAAAATCCCAAAAACAGAGTTAGATTCAGTCATGTTAAGTCAATTGTAGACATAGTCGAACTATGAGGTCTCTGCGACTGGACGCAGGAAAGGCCATCAATTGATGTGCCCCCAAGGCATTAGTTCCATATGTTTATGTTTGTCATGTCTCACACACATAAAATCATGACTCTTTGTACATGTCAAAGTCATTGGTCGTGTCGAACTACGAGGTCTCTGCGTGTATAACGTAGGCAAGGCTATCAATCGATGAGCTCCCTGAGGTTGTACTAGGTCAATCCAATAGGGTTTATCGCATTCACTATCACACATGTTGCATATCATCAACTTAAGTACATATTTTTAGTCAGTTAGGTCAGTTAAAGTCTGGTCGAACTATGCAATCTCTGCTTGTACAATGTAGGCAAGGCTATCAATTGATGAGCCCCTCAAGTCGCATTAGGTCAGTATTTTAGGGTATATAATCTGAAATCCACATAAGTCAACACATTCACACACTCATAACAGTCAAGGCATCAAAACAAGTTGTGCATCAACAAGGAAAACATCTCAAAACTATGATTAAGTCAAAATCAAACACATTGTTAGAGTGATCAACTTATGTCTTAAGCAAGATATGTCTTTCTTGTCAACATATATCGTCAATTGTCATAGCCTCATGTAGCTTTTCACATCAATGACATCAGGCTCAAAATTCTTATACGACATGTGTCATTTTGAAACTAGGCTTTGTCATGTCTTACACAGATGATTACAAGGTTGTAATCAAACTGAACTTCTTATATCGTATGTGTCATCCCTCACATCGAGCTATGTCAAACATCAAACAATTACACAAGATGAAGTTTTGGCAAATGCTTTTATTTGGCTTTTTTACTTTACATCGTATTTTGTCTTATCTTTTTATCGATTTGTGCATGAGTCCGATTACTAGGTTTCTCAAGGATGTCCCTTGAAGGATTTAGAGAAGCAAGGATGTCTCATGACTCTTTTTCTTTGACTGATGTCTATCAACTATCTTTTTATCTTTATTTTGAGTCATGTTACTAGTTTCCTCAAGGATGTCCCATGAAGGATTTAGAGGAGCAATGACGTCTCATGACCCTCCTTGTCTAGAGAAAAAGATTAGGGCAATCATGCTTTTAGTATGAGTTAAGACACTCCTTGTCTGCGACTATCTATTTTTCGCAAGTGGATGACTTTGTACGCTATGGTCTATCTCATATCATGGTGTGTACTATCCATTTGGGTCATGTCCGGTCATGTCCTGCCCAATTATGATAAAATGCAAAGCTTAGTATAAATATGGAAAAATATCATAGATTATATGTCCTTCAAACAACCTTTCTTATTTCTTACTAACATTTTGAATTATCCACGCTAACATTTCTTCTTTTTTGTATCTTCACCACCATTATCTATCCATTTCGAGAGCACACTCATGTTCTTCAAACCCACCTATCCTCTTGAGGGGGCATACCAATACCTCCTTGTCATCCTTCCTCACCCTACTTTCACTGGTGTAGACATGGAAAATGTACAAGTTCAATTCGACACATTTCCTCCTAAATCATATTCTCAACATTTCATCATATTTTGTCTCTTAATTTAATGAATCATTATTCATTTGATTAAGTCTTTCTCCTCCAGTGGTTAAATTAATCAATTTAATTTAATTAACCTTACATTTATGTTTAATTAAATAAATCATTCTATTTGATTAAAATCTCTAAAGTCCTCTTATTAAATTAAATAAATTAAACCTTATTTGATTTAATCTAACATATTCCTCAATTAAATAAATCAAAATCATTTATTTAATTAATCATTTACTCTCAATTCTGATTTAAATTAATTCATCTATTTAAGTCAAAATTGTCAAATCATCTAATCCTTCATTAAATTAATCAAATCCTTGATTAAGTTAATCTCTCATTAAAATTCTCTAGAGAATGCAACTTGCACATGAAAATAGATTTAATTCATTTATTAAATCTCTATTTTCCCTCACATGGCATCAAAAGGGAATATTCCCTCAATTTGAATTCAGAAAGTCCAAGTGGACTTGTACATCCAACAAGGCATTCACTCCTCTTACATGTCATTGTGCATTGAGCCAAGTGGCATTTATTTCATTCATTTTTCCCACTCACATGTCATTTCTTCAAATTCAAATTCCACGTAATTGCATTTATTGGCACTTTGGCTAAAATGTGCACAACCATCAACCACTCACATGGTGACAAGTGGCATTCAACCATTAGGTGAAATTTAGTCCCACATTGCTCAAATCTTGCTCATTCTTCCAAATTCAAATCTATAAATTGGAGGCCTCTCTACTCATTATTCATCCACAATTTCATGCAAAGTCACTCTCTTCACATTGAGAGCTAAGTTTGCCCATTTCCACTCAACCATTCATCATTTTCTCAAATTCATAGCTAGGTTATGTTCAAATCTCTTTGGAGAGATTTGATCAAGCTACAATCTTCACATTACAACTTAGGAGTTGGTAAAGGGCCAATTTCAACATTCAATTGGCACCAATTCCCCTAGGGGATCATAAGTTTATTTGCTTAATTAGGATTTACATACCTTTTTATATTGTGTTCTTCATTTTCCTAGTTTAAGTTTTAATAGATGGATTTCATGGGGAATCCCTCATGCTTTTTTGCATTTGATCTAACAAATTGAATTTTTTGTTGTTCTTGTGCATTTGTAGGTTTAGGGGTTCACAATTGGGGCATATCTTTTTTTTCAATTTCTTTGACATAATGTGATAAACAACATTGTATCAAAGAGGGGCATACTGTAGACACTGGAAATTGTTCTAGGCCCATGAGTACCACTTTCAACATAATTTTCTAATGTCCATGGTCACGATTAAATAATGTTAATTATTTAATTATTTCCTAAACATAGTTTTCTTCTATTAATTAAATAACCTTTTAATTATTTGATTAATTCATTATGACCCTTATTCAACTTTGATTAATTAATTAAATCTTATTTATTTAATTACATCACTAATTAGTTAATTCTCTTTTTGAATTAAATAATTTATTATTTAATTTACCTCTTATCCTATTTCGACTATAATTAAATATTTTTTTCAAATTATTTAATTATTCAACTAACGTTTTCGACATTCAATTAAATAAATTATTATTTATTTATTTAATTAAATCATTTCAATTTTTGAATGTTGAATTAAATTAACATTTAATTCATAATTAATTATTTTTGTCACATTCTTCTATCCTCTAGTTAACTAATTATTCATTCACCATCTGACTCGAGATCTATTTAAATCCATCAGTTATCTTTGGATTCGATATTCAATCGTCTCTGTGAAAAGGGCTCTCTGTCACAACCAGTCAATTAACAAGTTCTAACTCATGTGCATGAACATATTTATTAATTAAATATCTTTATTTAATTAATTAATTCATGTATGCATTCAAATAGATCATTCTCCAAGTTCTAACTTTATCCTTTTCATTCAAAGTCTAATTCTTCTATTTTCGAAGACTTTCAACTGAAGGTTAAATCATTTATTTAATCTTGAACTCTTATTCTTAAATATTTTTGAAGTCTTAACACCAAATTAAATTAATATTTTAATTTAATCTTTATCTTGCAGAATTTCCAAACTCATGATCTAATTGACACAAATCTCAATCACATGGCATTCAGTAATCTCAATCATTGATCTCTCTTTCGAATCTGAGCCGATCGTTTGAAAACCAACTTTCTATAAGTTGCCAGAACTTTTCCAGTATTCCTCCTCCCAGTATCAATACACTTTTTGGAAGAAATTTGTTAATATTCGATATTTTTCTTTAACACATACATCAAGGCTAGGCTTGCATAGATACTGAAAATATGAGGGCAAGAATACGAACATGGAAAAATGGAGAAGGACAATGAAGATAATTTGAGGAAATGGATCGATATTCAATGAGACTATTCTATGTTTTACGTTATTTCCTTTTTAATTCATTTGATTCATTCTTTGTTGTTTGATTTAGATTAATGCATGTTTAGATTAGATTTAACCATCTTACTGTGCATCGCTATTTTATCTACGTTACACGATCATCCTCCCTTCCTCCTTTTGATCTTGATGAAGATATAGGGGCCAAATGTTGAAATAATTTTTGGGTATCTCTTGGCATACCTCATTCTTTCCAACCAATCATATTATTATCCTATTTTCATATGCTTTGTTTGAAAAAATCTTAAGTATTTTACCCAATATAGGACATTTTATTTCTATGTGACATGGTCTTTAGAGATCACATCCTTGCTATCTTATGATGCATACATCCATTCCATCCACTATGACCTATCTTTTTTATCCATCCATCTATCATGAGCCTTTTATCCCTTAACCTATCACCCACCATTTCATCCATCAATCCCATCTATTTCCTTTCACCTAGACTTAGTTTTCCCTTGTCATTGGTATATAGCACAAATGCTACCCAAATTATCATCTCAAAACATTTCAAAAATCCAAAAAAATCAAAACATTTCAAAATATCCCCCAAAAATACAAAAGAATGGAAAAAGGTCCTGACAAAAGACAAAAAAATAAAATAGCCAACAAAAATCCAAGCAATTTCTTTTTCCTTAATCAAAAACAAAAATCTAAGCAATAAAATTAATCCATCCAATCACTTCTTCAAATTTCATGTAATCAATCATCTTCATCAAACCCATTCATCCATACATCAAATCATCTTAAATCATTCCAAGAAACAAACCCAATGCAAGTCACCATCAATCAATCAATCAATTAATCAACGGTTTATAGCTTGACAAGGGCAATATGGGTTGTTTTTTTTTGAATCATTTGTGCATGCTTGCTTGTGTGAGTTATCATTTTATCTTTCATTTGTATCAAATTCATATCATTCCAGCTAATATTTATACTTGTGTATGTTAGAATAGCTTTTTTCACTATCCTTTGCATCTAAGGTCATATCATACCTTTTGTGCATTAGGACTTTAATGCTCTAAATTTACTCCCTCATATGTTTGGACAAGGTTATATTACGTTGGGGCATGAGACACATCACCATCTTGGTCCTTATACCTTGGTGCATAATGTCTAGTGCTATATCAAACACCATGATTGCTCACTTTCTTGCAGCATAACGTATCATCCATCTTTTATCATTTCATCCATTTCGAGAGCATACCCGTGTTCTTCCAACCTGCCTATCCTCTCAAGGGGGCATCAACATCATCCCATCATCATACTATCCATCTCATCATCATCCATTTTCCACTATCCATACCTTCACTTCTTCGAAATGATGTTACTAGACACAAATCTCATTAGCTCGAACATCATCTCAAAGAGGGGCAAGATGTAGACACCCAAAAATATCCTCTTACGAACACCTTGTCACAACATTACATCATTTAGACATCTTGTAGCATGTTTTTCCCTAGGTACCCATGTCATGATCTAATTAGTTAAATAAATCTTATTTATTTGACTAATGTCATTTATTCCCTTTCTTTTCATAATCCCTTCATTCTTCTAATGTTAATTAAATAATTTATATTATTTAATTAATTAAATCATTTCTATTCATATTCTCTCCATTCTTCTAATGTTAATTAAATAACTTATATTATTTAATTAATAAAAACTTCAAATATCTTCTTGCTTTCTTTCTAAAATTGAAACTTGTGTGTATCTAGTTAATTTATTTAATTAGATAATTCATTAATTATCCCTCTTGCCTTTTTCAAGATTTATTTCCTTTAAAAAAAAATTAAAAATCTTTCTATCTTTCTATCTTAACTCATCTCGTTGTATTTCCTCTTTTGTCAAAAATCAAATCTTATCTACATCCACATCAAAACTCTATAAGTAGAGCCTTTTAGAAGCCATTTGGGGGTTTTATTTTTCAAGTACCCTTACTCTGTCAAAATCAGTCTCGATTCTTTCATCCATTTCTATCTGTCATCTTTCATCTATCACCTTCATCATATTGGTATGCTTCTGAAGTGAATAGCCAACATATCAAGTCAATCAATCCATTCAGCCATCATTGCATCTATTTGAGGTAATGAAGATTTGGATCAAGTAATGCATGATATTGTTTTATCATTTTATTTATCCATTTTTTTCCATATACAAATGGTAGTGATGGTGGAGGAGGAAATGGGAAAGGAAACAAACAGTCTAGTGACCAAGATGATAATGAGCCTCATAATAATCAAATAGAACAGTTCACTAGAGGGCCCATACAAGTGGATAGGTATAGACTACTACGCTTTGCTTGGATACCTAATTGCCCAAACCAATTCCCTGATGATGTCAAGTTTGTATTGGTTAAGTTCTTAGGAAATAATGCAATAAGTGGTGAGGATCACCTAAAATCATTTGTCAATATAATGGTGATTTTGAGGTGGAGGTTGAAGATGTTATGATGAAATTTTTCATGCAATCACTTACTGAAGATGCCAAGGAATGATATGGATATTTACCAATAGAAATGATTGGTTCATGAGAGGAGTTTAAGAGGATTTTTAGAGAACATTACAGTGATAATATTGATGCAAGTTTCTTTCTAAGTGACTTTAACAATATCTCTAAAGGTTTAAATGAAATGGTGGCTGACTTCAATACCAAATTTCAAAAATTCATGAATAGACTACATGTTGATTTGAGACTCAATGATAATATGTGTCTGGTGAACTACTGCAATGCATTTGACTAAAAGATGAGTTATCATCTATGAGATAATAACCGTCAAACTTTGAGGGAGGCCTTCAAGATCACAGTACATATTGAGAATAATAGAACAACATTAGGCAAGGTTGGGAGAAGAGATGATGTTAAGATATTAAAGAACCCAAAGAGGAAAGATAAAATTTCTACAGAGAAAGGGTCTTCACTTGAAGATAAGATTGATAAAGTTGAAAGTTCCATGAAAGATATCAGTTATAGACTTGCAAGGCAAGAGAAAGGGTTGAAAAATGATAAGCCTAATTTTCAAAGAAATGAAATACCTCCTAGGTTGCAAGATCATCCTTATAACACCAATTGGCATAATGGAAATCCAATCCAGAGTACTCAAAAGAATACACAAAATAAAGTTCCCCTTGACTCACTATAGAAGAAATTTATAAATTTTGTTGATGAAGCTCCCTAGTATGTTGTTTTCCAATTGCCACATGCTTCCCAAACATGTTCAATTGCAAAGCAATTTGAAGAGGAAAAAACTGAAC
This sequence comes from Sequoiadendron giganteum, assembly GCA_007115665.2. Classification (NCBI taxonomy): domain Eukaryota; kingdom Viridiplantae; phylum Streptophyta; class Pinopsida; order Cupressales; family Cupressaceae; genus Sequoiadendron; species Sequoiadendron giganteum. The sequence goes on from CM021108.1 coordinate 591,010,200, forward strand.
CTGCTGATTGTGAGCCACTTCAAGAAAGTAGTGAGGAGGTATTTGTGCTTATGCATAGATCATATTTTGCTAAGGAAGAGTGTTCTTCTTATGAAGAGTCACATGAGGTTGATGTTGACAACTAAAGCAAAAAATCTGATGCTTATCATCAGCAAAAAAATTGATGGGGATGAAAATTTTTAGCATAATGTTTGTGCTTTAGAAATTAATGAAATGAATGTGTTTCTAAGAAGACCCTTTGATGAGGAATATTAAAAAATGACAACAACATCGGTTACACAAGCTATAAACACTCATAATTTGAGGAATGGAATTGTGAATTGTGACCAAGGCAAGCTAGGCAGCATGTTTATGAAAGAGCTAAATGCAGAAAGGTAGATGTTAATGAAGCCGAGGTAAAAGCTAAGGAGAGTAAAGGGACTAAAATTTGGGCTAAAAAAGATAATGCAACCAAGAATTTTGATGAGGTTATTTCTCCTGTTGTGAAAGAAAAAAATCAAAAGTCAAATGCAGATCAAGAAAAGAAACGATAATAGAGAGAGACTGAAAATAAATGTGAGAAAAAAAGGACAAGATTGAAGATCAAAGTATAGTTCCTTATGACCTACATAAATACAATCCAGTTGACATGTTTCAGTTGATCTCCCAAATCAAGGTGATAGTTCCTTTAATAGAAATGATGTCAAGAATTGAAGAGCATAAGCAGGAGGCAGTGGTCCTTATTGATGCAGAGTAAGGGATTCACAACTCAACATGCCATTCACATTACAAATTTCATAAAATTATTTATCTCAAATAGTGACTAAGTGCATTCTAGATCACATTGAAAACGTCCTCATGGCAATCCACAATTCAATCCACCGAACTATCATTTATACATTCCAAAAAAAAAATATTAGAGCCAATCACTTCAGTGAGATTGGAGATAACATAATTACAGAATTCCTTTCCAATTTTTCTGAAGATCCAATGGTGGAAAATAAAGTTATTGCATTTTTCCCAAAACTGCGAACCCTAGGCAGTGTTCAAACCTGCCCTCACAAAAATGGTCATAACTTATTCAACACTTAATGAATTCTGAAGAGACTTGAAGAAAATGAAAGTATATTCACATAGAAACAAAATCCAGTTGGTTTAGATCCAAAATATAGACTTTACAATCCTCACCATCACATTTTTTAGACTGTAAATTCTGCAAAATATTGTTAGAATAGGCCGTCTCACCAAACTAGTTATATCTTCCACAAAACTCAATAAATTTTAATGAGAAAAAAATAATTGGAAACTAGAAATAGATATATTTCCATCCATTTATTATACTCCATTATTTGAGTCCATACTAGGCCGTACAAATCACAACTTCAGCCTAGAAACAATGTAAAAATCAGAAAATGCACACCAAACTTGAGGTTGCCATTCATCAAACTTCAAAAATAATGTCTCCAACCCCCCATTTCGAGTTTTTGAGGTTGTATTTATACATTTACAACAAAAATCAACTATTTTCAACCACCTTTTATTGTTGACAAAAAACCTTAATGACACTTATGACAAGTTGCTTGACAACTTTCTTGAGCAACTTTTACAATTTTTACAATATGGAACAACTTTAAACATTATTTGATAAATGACTATAAATATGACTTACTAAGACTCAAACACCTCTAAAATGGTTTGATAGACCTTATTATAATACCCAATACATAAAATAGAGCTACTATTTATAAATGGCCTCATGGAGGCTTGAAAGCAACTTGGTGCTCCTGCACCATACACCCCTTGAAGAAAAAACTCAAGTCCCCTGAGTTAGCACAAAATAAAGCACCTACAAATGAATCTTCACTATCACCAACAATAAAAAACACTTTTATTTTCATCTTAGACCATGGTTTTTTCTTCCTTGATATCATGAACACAATAAGAAAAATGTGCCTTCTTACCATCTTATCATCATCTAGGCTCCAAAAATCCATTTCTTGTGTATAAACCTCAGTAGCATCATCTATATCTTCATTCTTATAATTAGAGTACCATATATAACCTGCATCATACTCTTTCAAACCTTCATATACATCATTAGATCCAAAATATAGACTTTACAATCCGTACCATCACATTTTTTAGACTGTAAATTCTGCAAAATATTGTTAGAATAGGCAGTCTCGCCAAAATAGTCATATCTTCCACAAAACTGAATAAAATTTAATGAGACAAAAATAATTGGAAACTAGAAACATATATCTTTCCATCCATATATGATACTCTATTATTTGAGGTCATACCAGGCTGTACAAAGCACAACTTCAGCTTGGAAACAATGTAAAAATCAGAAACTGCACACTAAATTTGAGGTTGTGATTCATCAAACTTCAAAAAATGTCTCCAACCCCACAATTCAATTTTTGGAGGTTTTAATTATACATTTATAACCAAAACCAACTATTTCCAACCACCTTTTAATTAGTTTGTTGACAAAAAACCTTAATGACACTTTTGACAAGTTGCTTGACAACTTTCTTGAGCAACTTTTACAATTTTCACAATATGGAACAACTTTAAACATTATTTGACAAATGACTTCAAATATGAATTTCTAAGACTCAAATACCTCTAAAATGGTTTGATAAACCTGATTATAAAAACCAATACATAAAATAGAGCAACTATTTACAATTGGCCTCATGGGGGCTTGAAAGCAACTTGGTGCTCCTGCACCACTTATCAATGGCGCTACTATGGCCTGTGATGATAAAAGGGTGTCTACTCAACCTCAAGTGAGTGGAAATCAAGTTAGTGAAGAAGTAATGGAGGGAGACATTGGTGAAATCCCTAAAATTTACTTGGGTAGTATTATCACAACCTACCCAAGTAATATTGACCATTTTTATGTGACTTTAATTGTTGATGGTTAGCTTCTAAAATATTGTATGATTGATTTAGGAGCTTCATCTAACATCATGTCAGTGGAGATTATGAAATAAATTGTTTTGAAAATCAATTCTTCCTATCAAAAATGTTATTCCACGGATTCAAGAGAAATCTCAGTCATAGGAGTGATTAAGGATGTCCCATACAGATTGACTTCTTTTCTCAACAAGGAGTTTTTTATGAGCATGGTTGTGGTGGACATCCAACCAAATTACGGTATGTTATTCTAAAGGAAGAGGAGTTCCTCCATGTGAGGTAGAATGTAGTGTGACATGGCCTTTTCCACAATCCCAATTGAGGGAAAGAACATCAAGCTTGTGAGGGATCCAAGAGCTCCACATATGATTTAATTTGTGGAAGAAGAGGATAGAATTCATTTTGTGGACACCAGCATTAACAATTTTAGAGTTGAAGAGTTACAAGAAGAAGAGGAAAAATGACCCGCACCTTTGGAAAATGAAGTGTTGCAACAAGCAAATAATGATGAAATATGGTGTATGCATTTTGATGGTGCTTGCTCAAAAGAAGGAGTTGATGCAGGGGTAATACTCATTTGCCCTAGTGGTAAAACTTTTAAGTTTTCATTTTCATTTCTACTTTCCTGCACAAACAATGTAGCTAAATATGAAGTTTTACTACTAGGGTTAAGACTAGTTGAGAAACAATGAATTAACAAGTTAAGGGTTATGGAGATTCAAAACTTTTTTCTTCTCATGTTAGGTCTAGATATGCATCAAAGAAAAATAGATTGAGATAGTATAGAAATAATGTTTGGGACTCAATAGAACAATTTGATGCATCAAATAAAGTTAAGGGTTATTGGAGATTCAAAACTTTCTTCTTCTTTCTTGATGTATGCATAGGAGTAAAAATCAAGTGGCAGATTTACCTACCAATATTTCTCTTCGGCTAGATGCAATTACTTATGTAGGAATTTCAAAAGTTAAAGTGCAAGTCAGATCTCTAGTTCTTGATAACATAAAGAATTGGTAGGTATTTAATGATGATGAGGACATTTTGAGATTCCTGCAAAGTGTATATTAGTATGAAGGTCAATAATCTAACTTTGGAGGTTTTGCAAAAGAAGTGGGTGGAAAAGAAATAGTATCTAGGAATGAAACTATTCAATTGAAGACTAATAAAATCCCAAAGGGGTTAGTTGCTTTGGAGAGATTCTTTGATGGCCCTAATAGAAGCAATGTTAAGAAAACATTCACTCAAAAGGAGGATTTGGAAGAAGTAAACCTTGGCACAGAAAACACTCCAAAGAAAGTCTACATTGGGAAGAAAATAAAACCTCAAGTTAAAGCGATGTTGATTCCTTTACTGAGAAGATACAAGCATGTGTTTTCTTGGTCAGATGACGATTTGAAGGCCTACAGGGAAGATTTATTTTAGTATGAGATTCCCTTGAAACCTAATGCTAAGCCTTTTGGGTAAAATAAAAGGCCAATCAATCCTACACTGGCATCGAAGATGCAAGAAGAATTGGTTAAGTTAGGAGGAGGTAACATTAAGCCAATTAGGCATTCTACATGGGTGTCTAACTTAGTGCCTGTGAGAAAAAAGAATGGTGATATAAGGCTTTGTGTGGATTTGAGGAATCTTAACATATCATCATTAAAAGACAACTATCCATTTTCGAACATGGAAGCTATGTTACAAAAGGTGACTGGATGTGAGCTTTTGTCTATGATGGATGGTTTCTCTAGATATAATCAAGTTTTGGTTAAGGAGTTTGAGAAGTATAAGACTGCATTTACTACTCCTTAGGGCACTTTGGTTTATGTTAGGATGCCTTTCAGCTTAACAAATGTAGGTGTTACTTTCCAAAGGGCTATGGATATGGCTTTATCTGATTTCATTAATATCTTCTTAGCAGTATATCAAGATGATTTGATAGCATACATCAAGAAAGAAGAACCATTGTATGCACCTGGAGAAGGTATTGAATAAGGCACTTGAATATGGCATATCTTCGAATCCCAAGAAATGTGTGTTTTGGGTGAAAGAAGGAAAGATGCTTGGCCATATTTTGTCAAAGGAATGAATAATAATTGATCCTGAAAGAGTGGCTATAATAGATAAAATTTCACAGCCAAAGAATTTCAAAGGCATCCAATCATTCTTTGGACAGATCAATTTATTGAGAAGGTTTGTAACTAACTTTGTAGAGATTACATATCTTATCTCTAAGATCCTAAAGAAAGGAGAAATGGTAACTTGAAGTGAAGAGCCTAGTATGGCCTTTAAGAGTATTAAATAGGCCATAAAGGAGGCTCTAGTATTGAAATTTCTAGATTTCTCCAAGCCCATGTGAATTTTTTCGTTTGCATCATTTCATATAATCTTTTTGTGTTGTTACAGAAAAATGAAGAGGGCTTTGAGCAACCCATTGCATTCTTTAGCAATTCTATACAAGCCACAAAACTCAAGTATGATATGATTGAGAAATAGGCCTATGCATTGGTCAAGGAAGTGAAATTTTTTAGAACATACTTAATGGGAGCTATAGCTGGTGCTTATGTCCCAAGTGCTATAGTGAAATATATTTTAATTCAACAAGAGGTCACATGAAGAAGATGCAGATGGATCAATAGGATCCAAGAGTTCAATATTGATGTTTAAATTATCAAGCTGGTGAGAGGACAAGGTCTAGCCAAATTTATGGTTGAAACCAACTTGGAAGCCAACCAAATTAACCTAACAAAATTTGTAGATTTTTCAGTAATATGTGACATGCATACATGTGGTTGGTACAGGCAGATTGTTCAATACTTGCAAACCATGTAGTCTCCTAAAGGTATGGATGACAATGAAAGAATAACTTTGAAGTTGCAAGCAATCAAGTATGTAATAATTGAAAATGAGATTTGGTGGAGAAGCCCAATGGGCGTACTACTCAAATTTTTTGATGGAAAGCAAGCATTGGGACTCCTAGCAGAAATGCATAGTGGTGTATGTGGTGGACACTACATGGAAAAGACAACTGATCAAAAAATTCTGAGAGTAGTATTTTGGTGGCCTTTTGTGTTCAAAGATGCCCACAAGTTTCAAAAAACTTGTGACCCTTGTAAGAGATTCTTAGGGAAGCTAATTTTTTTAGAAAATATGTTGCTTAGGCCCATTTTAGTCCAAGCCCTTTTCAATAGTGAGGTATTGAATTCATTGGTGACATACTTGATAAATCTAGTGGGAAGAACTATTGGATTCTTGTTGTCACTGATTAATTTGATCAGATTTGGAGTCCTAGAGAAGATTGTCTCTTATAATGCCATGTGTTTTAGATTAGATGAGTTCAAAGATTTCTGTGATAAACATGGAATCCAGATATCATATTCTTCTCCCTACCATCCCCAAGGGAATGGTAAAGTAGAATTAAGTAATAAGAGTGTGATGGAGATCATCAAAAAGGTGATTGAGAAGAATAAGAAAGCATGAGACTCAAAGTTGAAGCTTACACTTTGGGTAGATAGGGTTACTATCAAGAAATAAACTAGACATTCCCCATTTGGTCTGGTATATGGTTTAGGTGCAAGATTTCCTCATAACAACTTGTTAAAGATGTACAAGGTTTGTGAAAGAATATGATGAAAACATTTGTGAAGAAATGTAGCTCAGGGTTGATTCTTGATAGAGTTGGATGAAACTAGAAGAGAAGCTCATGACAAAAATGCCAAAATGCAACTACAAGTCAAGATTTATATATGATAAAGAGGATTATCCAAGGAAGTTTGAAGTAGGAAGCATGATAATGATGTGGAATTCTAGAGCTTAGGATAAGCACAAAATATAAAAAATTGATGCGTTGTGGTTGGTTCCCTATTTGGTAGCAAATACACATGGTGAATATTCCTACTATGTGCAAATTTTGACTATAGATTTTTTGAACTTCCAGTACATGGATAGTTCTTGAAAGCATAATTATCCTAAGGTATATACCTTTTCCATGTATACTATGTTTCAATGTATATTTGTATATAGGTTTAGTTTGGTGTGTTTGCTTTGGTTGGTCTGATCTGCCTTGTCTAGGTTGTCCTTAGTTTTGGTTCTCTGATTTGGTCTGCTTCAACCTTGATATTCTAAGATCTCACTCTATTATGGAAGAATGCACATCCCCAACTAGAGCCACTAGTGGAACTCCTCAAATTTTTGTGTTTCACTGATGATTATTGCAATTTTTGGCTACCTTTCTAATTTTACTGTTGTTCTAGGGTTATATTTGTGCCTTAAACCCTCTGAAAAACTATATATGGTAAACCCTTGCATATGTTCTAATTTGTGATTGACTAGCAATCACCCATTCCTAGTTTCCCAAGTTTCCACTTCAGACACTAAATTTACTTAATAGCCCCTAGTGCCTAGTTTTCCTGATTGTAACCCGTTGAATCATTATAAATCATGTTTTATGTTATGTGGGTCTTAAATATTTTAATATCTACATTTATCCTAAGTCTCATTTTAATATATGCCTAAGGTATTTTATGTTGTGAACCTAAGCGAATGACCACATTTTAAATCATGAATAAGTGCATGTGCTTATTAGAACCTTCATCAATGCTTGGTGGGTCCCATTGAACTCATTTTATTGGTTTCCTGCTAGCCCACAAGAATAAAATATTATGGTAGAAAGGTTGGAGAGATAGTGGGTAGGTGACACCTAACCACCTTCATGGCGGGTCATACCACCTCTCAAAGGCACCAATGGTAAAAGGTATTCAGATCAATGACTAAGATGAATTCTGATAGGTGAATCTTGACCATTCCTTGCTAGCCCATAGGGGACCCACTATCAAATCTAAACTCATGCAGGGATAGTGGGTTAGTACCACATGGCACCATCACCACCGTATGTTGAACTATTGAAGGAATATAAATATTTAATGAAATATTTCTCGACAACTATGGAGGGTTAAAGGGTGTGCTACTAAAAGGATATAAATGCACGTGTAGAATCACTCCATCAGATGTTTTAATCTGGACCATCCATCACTGAAAGAAGATATGCATTATGATTGGTGGCCTATTGATTAAGGAGGATGCATGTTGAAAGTCGTCGATTCAACATGGGTCATTTCTCGCTAGCCCGCGACCATAGATCTAAAGCTTGCAAATCCAAGAGGGCTAGTGGGTTGCTAACACTTGGATCTTTTGGTAGCCTGTCAGGCACAATGGGGCCATGATGCTTATGATAAAAATGCACACATGGTATAAATAAAGCACAATGGATGTCGATTCATCTACAAGGAAAACATTCAAACTTTGTTGACTCCATCTAATTAGTACACTGTTCCACATCAAGATCGAATCAATGGCAAAAATTCAAAGTTTCTAAAAGTATTTCATTGAGTTGTTCTGGTTCATGTGAGCGAACAATAATGGAGGAGTTGATGGTTTTATACCAAATTGAAGGCTTTGTTTACCGTAAAAGTGTGCCTTAAAGCTTATGGATTGCAAACGAATTCTCAACACATCCATAACTTGTTGCAGAGTTGTTCAAGCATTTGGCATCATCGAATTAGGGTTTCCTACATCATAAAACTAGTAAGTTAAATGCACATCTCGTGAGTTTAAAATCACCCTAGTTTCCATTTGATTATCATTGTTTCTATCTCATTTTTAAGTAGGGCATGTTTTAAGGTTTTGTGTTCATTAGATTACTATAATTTTGTGATTCTAGTCACTCCTTTGCATTAATTTGTTTTTGAAAATGTAAAAAATTCCTTGTTGTAAACCAATCAAGCCCTAGGCTAAATTACTTAAATAAAGGCACCTAAAATCAAAACTTATATATCAAAAGACCAAACCTTTGGGTCAAAACCCAAAGTTAGACACTTGTTCTAGGATTTGATTGACCAAATGAAACCATGAACCTCTGATAAAGAAAAACGGAAACCTATATTCTATTGCCCCGAGATTAAGCAAGGTATTGTTGATAGATTTTGCACAATCAAGGATGCTACCCTTTCGTATAATGGGTGGAAACTCTTCCATGGTTGGTTCAGAAACATAAATTCCAGTATTCCAATTTTCAACCCATGGAGGTCAAATATGGCCATGCTAGTGGTCCCCAATATGTATGTGGACGTTGATCTCTTGAAGGCCATTGCTGCAAATTATGATCCTCCTGTTATGGTAGTGAGGACCTATGATGGACAAAATATTATGGGGGTCACCAAGGAGGAAGTTGCAAAAATTTTCAAGCTGAACAAGTGGAGCAAAGATATGGTGGAAATAAATGAGAAGAAATTGAGGAGGGAATATGGGAAGGTGAAACACAATTTTAGAGTTTCAGTGACTTTCTAATGTCAACGGAAAAGGGAAAGGGTAGGATCATTCTAGGACCTTCTAATGTGGAGCCCCTCCCTATCAATTATTTTTTCACCTATTTCCAAAAGACTTTCTTTGGCCTCTATCAAATTTTTGGGTTGTGAACCTTTGTTTCATACCTGCACAAACACGAAAAAAAAACATGTTATTAGATCAAAATGCAAGATGAAAGAAGGATTCCTCATGGAATCCATTTACAAAACTTAGAGAGAAAGGAAAGTGAAGAACAATGCAATAAGCCAAATTAAATCTATCTAAACTAAGCAAACTCATGATCCCATGGGGGAATTGGTGCCAATTGATGTGACGAAATTGGCCATTTCCCAAATCCTTAGTTGCAAATTTTGATGATGTGTGGATAGTTCAATCTCCTTGAGGAGATTTTAGCATAAACTAGCTATGGAATTATGAAAACTATGAATACTTGAAGAGGAATGGGCGAAATTGGCTCTCAATGTGAAGAGAGTAACTTTGCATGAGATTGTGGATGATGAATGAGAGGAACAAACTTTCATTTATAGATTTCCAAAATGGAAGAGAGAGTGAAATTGAGCAATGTGGGATCATTTAACATCCAATGTCCAAGTGCCACTTGTCAAGATGTGAATGGTTGATGGTTGTTCACATTTTGGCCAAAGTGCCAATAAATGCAATTATGTGGAATTTAAATTTGAAGAAATGAAATGTGAGAGGGAAAAATGAATGAAATAAATGCCACTTGGCTCAATGCACAAGGACATGTAAGAGGAGTGAGTGCCTTGTTGGAAGTACCCATCCACTTGGACTTTTTGAATTCAAACTTGAGAGAATATTCCTTCTTTATTCCTTGTTGAGAGGAAATAGGAAATTAAATAAATCAAAGTAATTGATTTATTGTGCAAGTTGTATTCTCTAGAGGATTTTAGTGATTGAGATTAACTTAATCAAGATTTGATTAAATTAATGAGAGGTTAGGTGATTTGACAATTTTGACTCAAATTTATGAGTTGATTTAAATCAAGAATTGAGAAGAAATATTTAATCAAATAAATGATTTGATTTATTTAACTAAAGGGGATAATGTTAGATTAAATTAAATAAGAATTAATTTATTCAATTTAATAAGAAGACTTTAGAGACATGATTTAAATAAAATGAATTATTTAAATAAACAGAGATATAAGGTTAACTAAATTAAATTGATTAATTTAATCAATGCAGGAGAAAGACCTAATCAAATAAATAATGATTTATTTAATTAAGAGACAGAAGGTGGTGATAAGCTGAGAGTGTGATTCATGAAGAAATGGCGTTAGTAGTCAGGATCAATTGTACTGAATCGAATTGTACATTTTCCATATCTACATTTTGCCCCTCTTTGAGGCAATGTACTTGTTGCATTGATTCAGAGAATAAATTGTTGTGATCAAAGTTCAAATTTTTTCTTGATTTTTCAAATGCCCCACTTCTGCCCCAGCAAAAGGATTATGGTGGTATATTGCCCCCTCGAGAGATTGGACAATTTTTTTTATTTTTGCATGATCTTGTGAAAAAAAGATGACAAGGTGTCCGATAGGTCCAAAAATGTCTCGGGATGTCATAAAACATGTTAGAACATCAAAAAATGTGAAATGGTCCTCAGTTGGACAAAAATAGGATTGGGGGACCAAAACACTCCCCAGATGGCCAAATTAGGTCAAAAAAACCCTAATTCGTAGGCTTAAATAGACCCTGAGGGGTCACTTTCAATACATTTGCGCCTTTTTCCCTTATAATTTTTTGCATTCTGAGCTCTAATCCTTGATCAAGATGGCGCAATGACAGCTTCCTAGGCACGTGTCAGAGAGAGTACGAGTAAATCAGTGACTAGTCATTGCAGGACCTATGGTATGTACCCCCATCCTGATATTTACTTTCTCATTTTTCATGTATTAATTAGGGTTTAATTTTTTGTTAGGTTGAGCGGTGCTATATAGCATCGCTGAAAGTGCTCGGTCGGTGCCACGCTGTCCAATATCAGACCGCATATGCAAAGAGTGTCACACAACGCAGTTAGGAAGTTAGGATCTTCGGGGTCAAAGTTGGCTGCGTGCACAAATAGCATCGCACAACGTAGTTAGGAATTTAGGGTTGTCAAAGTCCACCATGCGGCACAGTTTATAATTTTCCAAACTACACCGCATTTACAAACAGTGCCACATTTGTTGTTTCAAATGTGAAAATCTGACGCAAGAGTCAGATTTTTTTACGATACTTGATGCGATGGTTTCCCTTTTGCAGGAGGAGCTTGATATACTTCATTTGAGGGAGCACAGATTGCTGGTGCTCCACAGATTACAAGGTATGCATGTATATCTTCAAGAGCAGCTTGGTATTCTTGGTCTTTGGTACATTGTGTACATCCCTCCTATTCGGACACATTTGGGTATGATGACAGCTTTGGCCGAGCGGTGGCATAGTGAGACTCTTTCTTCCATCTGCCTACTGGCGAGGCTACCATCACTCTTGAGGATGTTTGGGACATTCTTTGATTGCCCATTCATGGAGCCAGAGTGATTTACAATCCAGAGGAGGGTAGGGATGCCTGCTTTGACGTCATGGCCATTGATGAGCTTATCCTTTATGATGCACAGATTGACCTAGAGCGATACTGAGGTAGAGTGCCCACCTATAGATTAATTGTTGCTGCTATTATTTTAGGTCTTGTGGTACCCGATCGGTGGGGCCGATACTTTAGTCCAGGCTGGGGACTAGCATGGCATTAGATGTGCATTCACCGAGAGTGCTTTGCCTTGGGACCAATATTGTTGGCCTCCTTATATAGAGATTTGCATGAGTTTGCATATTTGGATAGTCGGGCCCTTGCGGCTGGAGTTACTTTATTACACATCTGGGCATTGGAGCAGATCCTAGTGCTCAGTCTAGATGTCACACTAGTTGTCCATGATATCGATGATCCTATTGTCAAGCGGTGTGGTAGGGCACATATTCATTTTACCCACACTAGCATAGGTGGCCTTGCTTATTGGCAACGGGTTCTTGATGAGATGAGAGAGTTCGTCTGGAGACCTTGGATGGGTGTAGGCCCATGGTATGATGATGCAGATCAACTAGTTTTTGCTCAGTAGGACATGTGGATGTAGGGTCGGGAGCATTCCATGATAGAGCAGTATCTCCTAGATAGGGTGACCCGTCAGTTGTGAGAGATGTGGGATAGGCCTGATGATCAGTACATGGTGATCTTTTCCCAACTACGAGAGAGACAGCATGGGGCTAGCCCATCCCAACAGTTGAGGTAGTTTCCTCCTTCAGATAGCTAGTGGCCCAACCATGGGCGTATGATCACAGACTAGTGGATGTAGGGGTGACTCCGGCGTACAAAGTCTGGTTCAGGCCTCCCCTGAGATTGACAGTTCCCAGTGTCACACTCCCTCGATGGAGACCTAGAGGCAGATTAACTGGCAATGGGAGAGGATAGGGTGGTAGAGGTGATAGAAATAGGGGAGTAGGTGGGTCACCCCCTCATCAAACCTCCCAGATATCAGGCACAACTGGAACCTCCATGGGTAGAGGCACAGGTCGACCAACAAAGAGATGGGGGCAGAGAAGTCTCACAGCAGCAACTAGCAGCGCAACCAGGCCATAGAGATGTGTTGATCTAGAAATTGCAAGGTCAGATCTAGGCATTGACTATAGAGAGGGATGACGCTCGGCAGCAGGTTGTGATAGTTACTACTGAGAGAGACTAGGCTCGATCCGAGAGGGATCAAGAGATTGGTTGGTGGAGGTACATGGAGAGTACATCATCATCATTCCAGGGCTGATTAGTTTCCCTACAGGTATACAGAGAGGTAGTCAGAGGCCGAGTACTATCGGTAGCATTACAGACAAGCAGTGCCAGCGGTAGGCCAACTGCTAGACTTCTCTCAGCAGACATGGATAAGGTCACCACAGTACGATGGTGAGAGGCAGGTGGGAGAGGGCAGCAACCAGCAAGGCTAGCCTTTTAATCATAGGTAGTTTTCCATTTTTGATTCATGGGCTCGATTACTTGCCCCTTTTTGTACTATGTACCTTGATCATAACTTGATCCGATTTTTGTACCATGATAGTAAATTTTTTATGATTATATATGAGATGGTTTGGCTTTTTGAGATGTCTTGCAATGTATGATATGGATTTCTTAATTCCCTATATGCTATGAGATGCTTCTATTTCTTATGCTCATGCAATATGATGTATGTTTCTAATGGATGTACTTCTTTTTGTATCTTTTTCATGCATTTTTAATGATGATCCTATGAATGTAGTGTATGCTAATTATGGTGTATTGATTTGAAAATGGTAATGGATGCTAATGATTATGTATGATGTAATGTAATGATTTATTAAGATGCTTAGAATAACAAATCTATATTATTCCTCTTAACTTAAGATAATGATATGATATGATATGCATTTATGCTAATGATCTAGTGGATGCAAGGTGTATGCATTGGAGATTTTTTGATTTAACTGTCATGATACCCTATTAGTATGGAGAGAAGATAAAAGAACTTAGAATCAATTAGTGAGGATTATGGTGATTTTCTTACGAGGAGTCGGGTTTTTCAAAGGGCCAATTACGTTATGTTTGATAACACACCTAGGTACGATGCATCAAGGTATAAAGAACTAGGATGGCATTGTACCTAGTGTGATAGACTCTGACTTGACAATCAGATAGGAGTATTCTTGTTCACACTTAGCACACAGAACCTTGTTTATGATGTATTTTAGACATTCTAAACATCTTAGACCAAAACACAAGAAAGCAAGTTTTCTTATGTGGTCAACAAGATATCTAAAACATTCTCTCTGCAAACCAAACAAAGTACATATGACTAAGTTATTTTACAAGTGTATCCCACAAGCGCAGTAGATAAAAGAGACAATGATCCTTGCCCCATTCCTTTCTCTCTAAACTTGTTTTGTTTAGGCATTATCGAGAGGTCCTTGGGAATGAGTATAAAATAGGATAATTCAAAGAAGACTAAATAAAGTAAATAAACAGCTAATGATCTTCATACTGCTAGACACGACTAAAATACTATGAGATACCTGATGCTTATGTCCATCATGGGAAGGATTCATCTTAGGACATGTTGTGATCAGGGTTTCGGTGAGACTGACTGGATGATAAGCTATTGATACTCTGAGTTGACCAATTTCTTTGCTTATTGATTTCGACTTTAGGACTTTTGACGATTGGGTGTTCACTTTTGAACTTGCTAGACTTGCTTCTGATTGACTCACCAATAGATGAAGATGACAATTGATTTATTAGGAATGATTATTATTGTCGGTGAAAGCAAGATGAGATGAAAGCACCATTTTGGGTTTTTTCTTTTTCGCTATTTTGAGGCTGTTTTTTGTATTTTTGAACTTTTTGATGTTTTTGGATTTTCGAGACTTATGACGAAGAGACTAACTTAAAAACCTATCCTAGGGGTCTTGGGAGTTGATCCATAGATTATCCTTGCCTACGTTATGTACACAAAGACCACGTAGTTTGATTAATGATATCGTTGACTTAATGATAAGATGGATGGCAAAGAGATTGCCATTTTATTGCAACGAATGCCTAAGGATTGACCTAAAATGTCTCGAGGGTTGATCAAGGATCAACCTTGCCTACGTTCAAGCTCAGAGATGATGTAGTTCAGACAAGGTGGAAGACTGCCAAAACTAAATGATGAATTTTTGAAGATTTTCTGAGATTTTCCGATGTTTTAGATTTTTTGATGAATTTTTCGAATGTTTTTGGATTTTTGAGTGATTTTCCGATTTTTTTTGGATTTTTGAATGATTTTCTGAATGTTTTTGGATTTTTGAATGATTTTCTGAATGTTTTTTGATTTTTTGATGAATTTTATGAATGTTTTTGGATTTTTGAATGATTTTCCAAATGTTTTTGGATTTTCTGATGTCGTGGGAAGAGCACACAAAAAACATACACAAATTCAATCCAGTGCCAGTTTTAGGAACATGCCCCTAGCATTAAGTGATAGACTACTTTAATAAAGGCAGGACAAACTAACCTTAGGAATATGCCAAGTAGTACTATGGTGGAATATGATACGAGCACAAGCTTAGGCTATAGTATGGATGCGAACGGGTGGGTGGATGGAGGATTAATGAAATGTGATGGAATGGATGAGTGAGTCATGCAGATCCTGGTGGATGCGGAGTGCTTTATTTACGCTTGGCATATATTTTCCTGGTTTTCACCAAGGTACTTGTCCAAAGTGCCACCAAAGTGGTTTTCACTAGAGGATGATTTTTTCCTTTACTATTTTCAATCATTTTTCTCATTTATTTGAATTTTTGTGTTTTTTGATTATTATTTTTGTTTTCACCGAGATGCCAGTATGCCAAGTTTTCATCAAGGTAACCATTTTTTCATAACATTTTCTTGATTTTTTGTATTTTTGGTTCCATACCTTGAAAGCTTTTAGGTATAAAACTTTTTGAGATGGGAGTTGTTCAGAGGTTCCTACAGAGGCTCGCCTTCTATTGTTGATAGTTGATAGGCTCTTGATTTATAGCTAGCTATGATGACAAAAGGTCCTAGCCAGTTGGGCTCAAATTTCCCTTTTCTCTCTAGATTTGGCACATTCCTTTGATTCTCTTTCAGCACAAGTTCGCCAACTTGGAAGGTAAGTGGCCTGATATTCTTATTGTAGCTACATTTTAGGTGATTCTCATAGACTTGTAGATGGTTGAGGGCATCTATGTGTCGTTCATCTAATAACTCCAGTTCATTCAATCTTGAAACCTGGTATTCCTCATCTGTTATGAGGTTTTGCAAAGATATTCTCAGTGATGGGAGCTCGATCTCGATTGGGAGGATGGCTTCTGATCCGTAGACCAGGGAGAAGGGGGTGGTGCCTATTGGCTTGTAGATGCTGGTGTGGTGGGCCCATAAGGTGAGATTTAGCTGCAAATGTCAGTCACGACCATAGTCATTGACTATTTTCTTAAGGATTTTCATAATGGTTTTGTTAGTATCTTCTACCTGGCCATTGCCTTGTGGGTAATATGGAGTAGAAAAGCAATGTTGGATTTTGAATTTTTCACGTAAGTCACAGACATCCTAATTTTTGAAAGGTGTCCTATTATCAGAGATAGTGGATTGGGGGACACCATATTGGAAAATGAGATAGTTTAGGATGAACTTGGAAATCTTCTTTCCTGTTATGTAGGTCATGGGGATTGCTACGACCCACTTTGTGAAATACTATGTGGCAGTGATGATGAACTTGTGGCCGTTGTATGAGGTGGGTGTGATTTTACCTATGAGATCGAGCCCCCATTGTGAAAAGGGCCATGGTGTAACAATAGGATGGAGTTCCTAAGCTGGTGCATGGATAAGGTCTCCATGCTACTGGAATTGTACGCATTTTTTGACAAATTCATGTGCCTCTCTTTTCATTGCTGGCAAGTAGTACCTTGTTCTTAGTAACTTCTTGGCTAAGGTCATACCGCTTGAGTGTGAACCACAAGTGCCATTATGTACCTGAGTCAGAGAAGTCAGGGTTTCCTCAAGTTTTAAGCAATGTAATAGGGTTACATCAATGCTCCTACGAAAGATGGTTTCTCCTAAGATGACAAAACATAAGGACCTTTTGACAAAGGTTCGTTTGAGGTTCAGGGTAATTTTGGCTGGGAGAACTTCTATTCTTAGGTAGGTGTAGATTTCATGATACTAGAGATCACTGGGACCAACGAGTTCGCATGCATATTCAGACTCTAGTACCTCGAAAGTGGGTATGAGAGGCTACTCTACAAAGAAGTCATGTTTTGAGATATTGCGAGGGATATCCAATAAGGATCCAATTGTTGCCATGGAATTAGCTGTTCTGTTGTTAGCCCTTGGTATCTGCTCAAAGGTGATATAAATAAATGATTCTTTCAGGCTTTCTACTAACTTCTAATATGGTTTCAACATGTCATCCTTAGTTTGGTACTTGCCATTGACTTGGTTGATAATAAGTTGTGAATCCCCATAGACCTTTAATGCCATGATTCGCCATTGTGCTGCAATTTTGAGACCTATGGTTAAAGCCTAGTACTCTACAATGTTGTTGGTATAGGGGAATGCCAATTTGTAGGATCTAGGTATACAATCCCCCTATGGGGTGATGAAGAAAATACCAGCTCATAATCCATGTTGTGTGTGTGAACCGTCAAAGTAGAGTTTCCAATGATCGGCTATGCTAAGATTAAAGATGGACTTGTCTGGAAATTCTAATATGAGTGAATTCTCTGAATAGATGGGAGCTTCTGCCAATTGGTCTACAATGACTTGTCCTTTGATTTATTTTCACTCCACATATTCAATGTCATATTCTGATAGTATCATGACCCACTTAGCCATCCTTCTTGTGATCATAGCCTTTGACAGTAGATACTTCAGGGAATCTTTCTTGGCGATGAGTTTGATTTTGTGTGCCAACATGTAATGTCAAAATTTTTGTGAAGCAAACACTACTGCTAGACAAGATTTTTCAATGAATGAGTAGTTTAACTCATGGCCAACCATTGTTCTACTGATATAATAGATGGCCCTCTCTATCCCATTTTCATCATGTTGAGATAAAAGAGAACCCAGGGCTACTATTGTTGCTGAGATGTATAAGATTAGTGGTTTTCCTGCAATGGTTGGCATTAATACTAGTGGTGTGAGCACATATTCTTTGATTTTATCAAATGCTTGATTGCACTTGTCATCTCACTTGTGTGCCACTCCTTTGTGGAGTAAATGTGAATATGCAATCTGTTTGTCTGCCAGTTGTGCTATGAACCTTCAGATGGATTGAAGTCTACCTTGTAGGCCTCTAAGTTATTTTAGTGTCCTTGGTGCCTTCATGTTGAGGATTGCTTTAACCTTGGCAGGATCCACCTCTATTCCCATCATTGATACTATGTATCCCAAAAGTTTACCTGATTGTACCCCAAAGACATATTTCTTTGGGTTGATCCTAACCTTGAACTTCCCCAGTCTGTCGAAAATGGCACTTAGGCTTGATATGTGATTTTGTCTCTTCTTTGATTTGGCCAGTATATCATCCACATAATCTTCGATAGTTTTGTGTATCATGTCATGAAATATTAGTGTCATGGGCGTCTGATATGTAGCCCCTGCATTTTTCAGCCCAAATGGCATCATGTTCCAGTAGTAGGTGCCCCATGGATATGTAAATATCATCTTATATTGGTCCTCTTTTAAAATGATTATCTGGTTATATCTCGAGAAGCCATCCATCAATGATAGCATCTCATGTTCGGCTGTCATGTCCACTATCATATCAATGTTAGGTAGTGAAAAATCATCCTTGGGACATGCTTTGTTGAGGTCTATGAAGTCTGTGCAAATACGGATGCCCCCGTTTTTCTTTGAAACTGGTACAAGATTGGATACCCATTTTGGATAGTCAATTGGGCATATGAAGCCAACATCCAGGAGCTTTTGTAATTCTACCTTGACTAGCAAGGCTATTTGGGAATGCATTTTCCTTAATTTTTGTCTTACTAGCTTCGCTCCAGGGTAAACAGCCAAATGATGAACCAAAAATTTCAGATCCAGACCTGGCATGTCAGCATAGGTCCATGCAAAATTTACCTTCCTTTCCTTTAGAAATGCTACTAGTAGTTCTTGTTCTTCTATCATAATTGACTCAACATAGAAAGTGATTTATGGTGTTGTCTTTGTTCCCAAGTTGGCAGGATTACACTATTCCCCCAAAACTGTCGATTTCTCCTAATGCAGTGTCGCAGGAGGGATATTGAATCCTTCATCTTTGGGAACCTTAGAGAGGTTTTCACCATTATATACGTCCTTTATTTTTACTATTCTTTAGTTAGAGAGTTCCATAGTGTGGTTTTCACTCAATAACTCTGAGCTTATTCTCCTTCTTTTTCTTTTGCAACTGAAGGACTCAACCATCTCCTCGTAATATGATTAAGTGTCTAATGTGATGTTCAAACTATACTTGTGATCCCCGCACATAACTGCATCCCTTAGTCCCATGAATTATGAGAGTCACTCATCATTTTTGAATGTGTCTAGAACCAGTGGTCGTCGTTGGTCATAGTCGATGAGTTATGGGTAAACTAGGTTTACTTCATAAGTTTTGTGGTCCGACTCCATGGGTGAGGCACTAAACATCAATAAGGAGGAATCCTCAAAAAGCAAGGGAAGACCAGCTATGGTATACTCATGATCACTACTAGTGTAGACATGAGTTACGTCAAAAGTAAAATTATCTAGGGGGAGACTTGTGAATACGGGTAGTCGAAGGGTGGCTGCTCATAATTGAGGAGGGTACCTGACTGCCCTACTGGGAGTACCTCTTCCATGTACGGTTATACTTCAGAGGGTACATTTGAGGCCAAGGTTTCTCATTCTTGTTTCTACAATGATGGGCTCTAGTCATCCATCACTATTTCTTCCCAAGCATTCGTTCCTATTGTAGCCCATACCAAACATTATTCACAATCCTTTGTTGGTTTCATCCATAGGTAGAGTGGGTGTGGGTCCTTCATCATGGTATAGCATGCTTGAAGTGTCTTCCTCATCGATATTTTCTCGACTTAGGTCTCCCCAATGGCGGAATCTAGAAGGGTCTACCCTAAGAGTGTGGATAAGTGTTTCGGCTGATAGAGGTTTCCCATGCAACCTAGGAGATTGTGGTAACTCTCCTACAACAAACACACTCTTCTTCATTCTATATTCTCCACACTCATTGTCCTGGATCATGAGCTTGATTTCAAATATATTAGGGATGGAGGGTTTCTCTATTGCAATAGTAGAGGCAAGGTCAGATGGTTCTATGTATGTAGTGGATGGGCCTTCATCATTTTTTGGTACTTGGGGGATTTTGTAAAACTTGGCTTCCAAGTTTTTGCAATAGGAAAATGGTTTGGGATCACCATGTATTTTGATCTCCTCATTCTAGTATAGGAATTTCATGCATTGATGGAATGTTGAGGCGACCGCCTTCATTCCATGGATCCATGGGTATCCTAGGAGGATGGTGTATGGTAGATCAAGATCAAGCACTTCACAAGTGGTTTCCATGGTTGCTGGCCCAACTTTGATTGGGATTCTGATAGTGCCCTGAGACACTCTTTCTTGATCATTGTTTGCTTTTATGGTGATTCTTGTGTTCTTTTTGATGGAGTCCTCTGAGAGTCCCAAGTTCTTTATGAGTTTGAGGGAGCAAATGTTAAGGCCTGCACCTCCATCCACCAGGAACCTTTTGACTTTATTTTTGTGAATCAACACTTGAAGGTGAAGTGCATGATTATGAGATGGCTGGGTGGGGAAATATTGATCAGAGAATGTGAGGAGATTTGGGGTAACGATGTTACCAACCATAGCTTGGAACTATTTTGTATCAAGGGTGGTAGAGACGATGGATGCAACTAATGCTTCATCAAGGATTTTCCTATGGGTAGCAGAAATTTTTAATAATTCCATGATGGACATTTTGGTGGGAGTTCTCTTTAGCTAGTCGATGACACTATAGTCATAGGGAATGACTTTTGTACTTAAAATGGGGGTTTTAGATGGTTGTGATGCCCCTGCAATAGTGACCTTGGCACCACATGTGGTGACTCCACAATCAGTGTTGGCTCCTTTGACACTAATGATAATGGCCATTTGATCTACACATGTGACAATCTCTTCATATACAAGGTTAGCACTAGCATACTTCTGCTTCCCTTTGTTATTCCCCTAGTTATTTCATTGATTATGATTCGACATCGGATTTGTGTATATTTTAAGGTATTGATTTCTAGCTGGTTGTTCAACGTTTATGATCTTGTCCTCAATGAGGTCTTGGATGATGTTCTTCAGCCTCATGTAGTTTGCAGTTGTGTGTCCCTTGATTTTGTGAAAATCATAGAGGAGATTTTTGTTGTACCATGGTGGTTTTGTCATGGGTTTTGCGTATTGCTCAGAGTTGGAGATTTTGATAAGGTTTTCCTTGACCAGCTTCTTCATTATGGATTCGATTGATTCTCCAAGAACCATGAACTTATGCTTGGGAGGATACTTGTTTCGAGGAGGTGGTCCTCCTTGATTGCCCAAGTTATATATTTGTTTGTTAGGAAGTGGTTGTTATTGTGCCACTATATTAGTTTGCACATTATTGTGATTGTGATTCTATGGCCAGTGATGAGTTTGGATGTTTTGTTTAGGAGCATTTATGACCACCTTAGCATTGACCACGTCGTCGTTTGTGATATTTTTGGTCCTCGACCATGTTCAAGGTTTATCATTATAATTATTGGACGGGTGGTTATCTTGTGTTGGAGGGAATATTGATGCACCTCCTTGTGCAGTAAGGGCTCTTTCGATATTGAGCGCCTTTGGGATCAACTAATCATATGTTGTGATGCATTGCATTTTTAATTAGAATGCCAAGTTCTCATCTAGATTGGATATGATCCTGGAAAATTTTTGTTCTTCTGGCATCATCCACCTGCTCTAATTGGCCTTGGATCACCATCTTTGCAGGAAGGATGTGAATAACTCTCCTTTTATTTTTTTGAGTGTTGACAGTTCCTCCAAACTAACGTCTAGACCTATATTGAATGCATAATTTTTAAGAAATGCTTCCACGATTTCCTGGAATGTTTTAATGCTTATGGGTAGGTGAGAAAATCATTCCATGGCCAGACCAGTCAGCCTTTAGGGGAAAAGTCGCATTAGATATGTGTCATCATATGCAACCTCCATGCAATGCACTTGAAATTCCCTGACGTGCTTTTTAGGGTTTCCCGTTCCATTATATTTATCAAATTTGGGGATTTCAAATCCCTTTGGGAATGGTATCATTGTGAGATATCTATCAAATGGATAGGGACACAAGTTTCCTATCATTCTAGTTTTTTTTTGTGCTTGGAGGTCCAACACCTACTGCGAGAGTAGTTTGATTTGCATTGCGACATCATTGTGCAGATCGGGAGGTGGGATGAATGTGTTTTGAGGTGTTTGATTGATGAGAGGGGTACTGGTGGGAGTTTGTTGCAAGCTCTGTTGTGCATTCAAGGCCTGCTAATATACCTGCATTTGTGTGAACAATGCTTGTTGTTGTTCTTGTTGTTGGTCTACCTGTTGTTGTTCCCACAAAGCTTGTCGTTGGTCTAATTGTTATTGTGCCAACAAAGCTTGTTGTAGGTCTAGCTATTGTTGCACCAACAAATCTTTTTGTTGGTCTAGCTATTGTTGCACCAACAAATCTTGTTGTTGGTCTAGTTGTTGTTGTGCCAACAAAGCTTGTTGTTTAGCTTGTTGTTGTGCCTGAAAATCTTGCAGGGCTTGTTGGTATGCTTGTTGATGAATTCCTTGTAGTTGTGCTAGGTATTGTGCTTGCGCCTATTGAGCCTAGTGTTGGGATTGAGCTTGAGCTTATTCTTGTTGGGCTACTTGAGTAACTTGTGCAACTTGTTGGGCTTGAGCAACCTGTGCAGCTTGTTGGCCAACTAGTTGTGCTTGCACTTGTTGAGCATCCTATTGTGCAGTTTCTTGGTTTTGTTGAAGTACCCTTTAATGGTTGGCCTTTTGGATGGCCTAAATCATGGTGATGAATGAATCCATCATGTAAGCTTTTGGTGGGATTGGTGGTGGATTGGGAATGGTGCTAACTGTTATGGTGGGTAGAGGGGTTCTGTTATTAGCCAAGACTTGGGTTGTTGGTGGTGTGGTTGAGATGCTCGGTCCTTGGAAAGGTATGTATTGAGGGATTTGAGGACTGACTGATGTATTGAACATGGTGGCTCAAGTGGTTTCTACTTGTTGTTGCAGTGCTACTGGAAAAAGGAGAGGATTCGATGTGATGCTTAGATTGCCTTGATTTGAGAAACTAGCGGTGGGTAGGGGGGGAAGACCCAACCCAAGAGGTGATATGGATGTGAGCGGTAGTGGAGGGAATGATGGTATGTTCCCTCAGAAGAATGATGATGAAAATGGGTCAGTGACTCCTATTCTTCCAAACAAACTACCTTCTCCTTGTGATAGAGAAGTTTGTGTCTTTAACAGATAGGCTGGTGTTGCATAGAATGAGGATTAATCCGCATGATTATGGAAAGTGAGTGGGACATACGAGTGTGATGGATTTACTAGGATGGAACTATCCAGTGTGGTGCTGATATTTACCTCTCTGTTGTTTACAAGGTGATGCTTTTGTAATTCATGAAACATGGCACTTCCTTTGTTAACAATTGGTGAGGTTGATGTAATTGTCGATATGGTTTGGGGAATTTCTTGAGCGATGTTTGGAATTGACATTGGGGGTATGCTTGCAAGAGGCCCTTCCATACTAGTGCCTATGTCAAGGTCAGAAGGGAATTGAACCCATCCTTTCATTAATGTGTGTATGGATAGAGAAGGATTAATTTTAAGCATATCATTGACAATTCTATGATTCTTTGGATTTTGAATCATTTCAGTTATCTCCTTTTGTTCCATTCCCAAGTCCTCGTTGATGATTTCCTCTTCATAGCCTTCCTCTTGAGGATTTTGTAATGGTAGAGAAGAGCTATTTGTGGGGATTGCTTGATCCCACAAGGTTTACTTCGGTGGTTCCTTGACTTAAGTCACTGGAAGATGATATTTATTTGGTGTTTTGCATGTTCCTCTTGTGTTGTGATCCTGTTTGGACCATAAAATAAGGATCGTTTGATCTTAATCTTTAGGCCCAAAAAAAGGAGAAGAACTAGGAGAGTCCAAGGATCAATAGGGGGATGATGGGAATGAGATAAATGGATGAGGTGAATGAGTGAAACTTTTGGAGAACTTTTAGGGGTGATGCTAAATGTTTTTAGGGCTTTGGATATTTCGATCATTTGACTAGGTGTGTTAAGCCAAACAAGATGATGGTGAACTTGTAAACCCTAGGAAGTTGTGTTATCCAAGAGAAAACTCACACAAGAGAATGAATTGGCTAAGTGTGTTAAGCCAATCAAGGTGATCATGAACTAGTAGACCTTAGGAAGTTGCATTATCTTAGAGGTAAATTTATTCAAGAGGATTGATAAATTTGACTAGGTGTATTAAGCCAAATAGAGTGATGTTAGTTTTACCTTTTAAGTTTAGCATAAATGATGTTTCAACGTTCCCAAAAGTTTGTTGGTGAGATGAAATTTGATTGATGGAGAGATGGATGAGAGTGAGGATTTTTTTGACCCTAGACTTTGACCTAGACAAGACTCTTTTTTACAAGACCTCAGTATTGAAGAACATGTCTTACTTCCTATGTGAGAAAAGAAAACCTTTCAAAAAGCTCTGGATTTTGTTGGTTATAGAATTCATACAAACTTGGGTTATTCTTTGAAGCCTTCTTGAAGAAATTATACACCAACCTTTCTCTAACTTCAAAAATCCTTTCAAGATGCTCCTCACGAGCTTTTACACTAATTATTTTGAATCTTGTTTATGGGATTTTGACTCTTTACGAGAAATCATTTGAGAACACACATTCGTGAGGTCCAATTTTTCTTGTATTTACTTAGTGAGTTATTTTTACCAAAAGCACTTTCTTGATTATGTATCAAACTACATGTCTAATTCCCTACTTTATTTTCATCCCACATTGTCCATTATGTGGAAATCAAGGAAATTAGGGAAAAAGTTTGCTACTGTTGACTTACATAGTATTTGTTGTGTTCCCACTTGGACGAATCCAGCTATGCATATTCAGTGCGGATGATTAGATGCTTGACCACACAGGATCCCCCTTACAATGCACTCACTTCTTGGGTCAATCAAGCATTAGTACCCATGAATCTCCCATGGCATACTTTTCATCTCTACAACAAAACCGCATGTATAAGGTGGGGCAGCTTCAAAGGACATGACCTTTTACACCAACAAATAGATAGGATTTTGGTTTTTTGCTAAGCAAGGGTTTTAATGTGGGCATTCTGCTTGTGGGGGACTATCCATGTGGTGAGAGACCATTTTTTCCCTTTTCTTCGAAATAATCCTCATGATTCTCAAACTTTCCTCGAGAATCCACACTTATATATTGGTTGGAAGTCACTTGGCTTTAGCGTGTTCCCAGTTGGGTCATTCCCTTGGGTGATTACTTTTTCCCACAAGGCAGGCCCGCTAAGATAAACAAAAGCAAGCTAGTTGTTACTGTAATTAATTAATTATTACACTAGAATAAGTTAACTTAGGTCTTAATTAATCATATTAGTCCTAGGTTGCATTTAATCATTTAATAATGTTGTTGAGATAAGATTCCCTTCTAGAAGATGAGTTGTCTTGTTATCATTCCCTAGGTAGTTGGTTAGGGTTTCTTGTTGTCACATGAAGTGTGATTTGAACACTTGGCAACATCCTTTGCATTCTTGGTTTAGCACTTGCCTATATAATCAAGCATATGTACTCTTTGTAAAATATCTTATAGATCATAATAGAATCTCTATTTGAATGCCATTATCATACTTTCTTTGTGGTTGAATATTTCTTCCTAGAAAAGGTCCTCCATTGAAGATTACAGCTTCATGAAGGACACATGTGCATCCATCATTCCAACATGGTATTAGAGCTATTCCAGTGAAGGTACATTCCAGGATCAAGAAAGTTTGGCTAGTGAGATTCTTTGCAGGCTTGAGGGTTTTCTTTGCAGGCTAGTTGGTTCTACCTGTGGACCAAGCTGATTTCTAGAGCAGATTGAGTCAGATCCGAGCTCGCCATTGTCTTCAGAAGGCCTCGAAACCCTAGGATCACCTACCCATTTGTCCGATTTGGACATATTCACATCGGGAGCCATTTGAGTTTGCAACGACTGCAATTAAAATCCCTATCGGCATCATAAGGGTTTTTCATTTTTAAATCTTTGCGGGCTTGATTATCAGTTGGCATATTATAATAGGTCTATAGGGGAGGTAATGTGTCATTATTCCTAGAAAAGGGTACTTGGTCGCCATCTTATCATCGTACACTGTCTTGGTCGTCAGGCCTGTCCTTCGTGTTGTCCTCTCCAACCGGCCCCATCTCCTACCGACCAGCCCCTTATCTCGCCAGGCTCCCATCGCTGATTACTAAAGTTCTTTTTCGGCTGCTCATCCACCGACCATGCTCCTTTTCGGGGTCTTCCACACACTGTCGGATCCACTTGCCGGAGTTTGTTGCCAGTTGTTGGGCTTTCCTCAGCTGGGCGGTCCCTCTACAAGTGACGCCGCCACCTATCGCCACCACCGATCCAGTGGCTTATTTTTTAAAATTTCCAGCCCACCCCCTAGTCATATCAGTGACCAAGGGCTGTGTTTAGCTTGCAGGCCCTAATAAGGCAGATTTTTTCAAATTGCCATATCTTCATGCCACGGTGTCGAAATTCGACAAACAAGATCTCGTCGGAAAGAGGATTTGGTCTACTTTCTAGTGGTGCAATCTATTCTATAGAATTTCTCTATCAGAATATTCTATAGTCAACTGAATTCAAAACCCTAGTTTGGACATAAAGGCACATATCTTTGCAACCGTTGATCAAAATTTAGTGATTCCAGCAACATCAGGAAGGTGATTCAGAGATCTTTTCATCCATCCACTCATTTTGATCAGTTTCAGGTCTAGTTACTCTTGCATTTGTTTTGTTCAATTTGGTGCATTTGTTCAATAACTTGGATATCCTGAAGCTTGGGAAAATGATTTTTGTTTTGGGTGGAATCACTTCAGTTGCATATCAGCTTTGGAAGTTTCTAGTTGTTGATGAAGGTCATTGTCTTTGTAATTTTGGAGAAATTTGTTTTTACATTATGGGGCTTGCATATTATCCTTTTTCTCCATCAAAGACTATTGGTATCCCTTCGCATTCAGTGATTCCTTGTCCAGAGTCATTGATTGAGGCTTCCATCATCATCATTCATCAGGATACATTTCATTTTCCAAACTTGACATCACAGGATGGCTTTGCTTCAGTAATTGCTGACTTGGCCACTTCTATAGGTTTGGAGGACATTCTTGAGGGGATATCACTCCTCTATTCAAATCCTACTTTGGAGAGTTCCCTTAAGTCTCCACATTTCAGGAATCCTGACTATCTTGGGGGCACTTGGTTTCTCTTCAGAGATTTCATATATGAGACTTCCTCCATCTTCATCGAAGTTTCTTCTGCATCTACCATTGGATTGGCTTCAGTCTTCTCTCAGTGGTTTTGAGGACACTTCATTATGGGGGGGAAATCAAGTCTCCATTTATTCCTTCGATGGAAGGAACATCACATTTTTGTCTTTGGATCATGTTCCGCATCAGTTTTCGCATCATCCTGATTTGTCACCTTCTATATTGATTAGGTATGTACCTGTGTGGTTGTGGCATCTTCATCTTCATCAAGCAAGGAGACACATGAGCAGCTATCATCTGCCGTCATATACATCCTTCTTTCCTTCAATTCCTATCCAGAATGAGAAGCTACCCTGCATCTCTACATGGTTTTGTTTCTTTCGAAAGGGAGACAAGTTGTTTGTCGACATTGGATCATATTTTTCCTACATACACTTACCTTTTTTGCAGTTGATCACATATTTTAGGGGGGCTATTTAGTCTCTCTATTTCCCTCCTATGGGGGGGCTTTTGATTATATTGTATCCATGTGATGATTTTTATCCTTAGGGGGATAATGTTGAGTCCTCCAATCATCACCTTTCTACATTTTATCTCTTTTTTTTGGAGAGGGGTTTTCTTCCCACTGGGTTTTCCCCCTTTTCCTTATTTGTGGGAGATTAGTTGCATTTTCATCTTTTGTACATGGGTACCTAAAATGGCCATCAGCCGGGACCCATCATCATCTTGGATAATCATTGCATTTTCTTTTCCTCCCTAAGTTGCACGTATGGGGGGTGTTAGTGTAATTAATTAATTATTACACTAGCATAAGTTAACTTAGGTCTTAATTAATCATATTAGTCATAGGTTGCATTTAATCATTTAATAATTTTGTTGAGATAAGATTCCCTTCTAGAAGATCAGTTGTCTTTTCTAGAACTTATCTCCATCTTGTTATCATTCCCTAGGTAGTTGGTTAGGGTTTCTTGTTGTCACATGAAGTGTGATTTGAACACTTGGAAACATCCTTTGCATTCTAGGTTTAGCACTTGCCTATATAATCAGGCATATGTACTCTTTGTAAAATATCTAATGGATCATAATAGACTATCTATTTGAATGCCATTATCATACTTTCTTTGTGGTTGAATATTTCTTCCTGGAAAAGGTCCTCCACTGAAGATTGCAACTTCATCAAGGACACTTGTGCATCCATCATTCCAACACTAGCATATCCTGTAGTTCAATCGACCTTCATTGAAAAACAAAGGGAGAATACTCGCAATATACCGTGCTCACACTCGCATGTTTGATTCAATTTTAATTCCAAAAATAAAATGTGGAGGCAATTATTTTATTCAACTTAAGATCACCAAAAGAAATTTTGATTCTCAAGATCGTCGTGAGGCGCGAAAGAAGCACATATGCCCTTTTTGATGATATAATTTTAAACCCTCAAAGCAAAATGAATTATTTTTAAAGAACCAATTCAAATGTGGAAGTTGCCTTGTTTGATTTTTAAACCTCAACCAAATCTAGTAAGATTGTTTCTAAGGTTCTTTTTAAGTACTTTTGTAAAATTTTGATAAGAAAAATTGTGTTGTTCTTTTTAGAGCCCAAAAGGAAATTTAGTGTTTTCTAAAGCATGAAAGGTAACAAATCCTTGAAGGAGATTAAGAATTCTCTAAAGTGTTACTATAGTGTTCAAAAACACCTACCATAAGAGGGGGATGATGCCATTATATAACCTTCCATTTTGCGTTCTTCCTTGTCCTAACCTGCAAGATGATAAAAACCAGAGAGTATAGGAACAATAAACAAGTCAATAATTGAAGAATCTAAAAACAAAAAGGCACATGCTAAAAACATGAATTTGAATTTTTGCCTATTTTTTAGTAGCACAGTTAGCGAATGTGGTGCAATTTGGAACAAATGTGGCACTATATAGCATCACACCTTTCACTGAGTGTGGCGCTCTATAGAAACAAAGAGCGCGGGTGCGGCATAGTTTTACCAGGCAACGCAGTTTGTAACTCGAAAAATCCACGACCGAGTTTAAAATTTTAAATATTTTGAGTGGGAATGCTGGTGCAGCTCAGTTTGGACAGTATGTGTCATCCCTCACATCGAGCTATGTCAAACATCAAACAATTACACAAGATCAAGTTTTGGCAAATGCTTTTATTTGGCTTTTACATCGTATTTTGTCTTATCTTTTTATCGATTTGTCCATGAGTCCGGTTAGTAGGTTTCTCAAGGATGTCTCGGGACTCTTTTTTTTTACTGTTTTCTATCAACTATCTTTTTACCTTTGATTTTGAGTCATGTTACTAGTTTTCTCAAGGATGTCCCATGAATGATTTAGAGGAGCAATGACATCTAATGACCTAGTTTTATTTGTTTGTTGTCTGTGGTTTGTCTAGAAAAAATAGTGGAGCATTCATGCTTTTAGTATGAGTTAAGACACTCCTTGTCTACGACTGTCTATTTTTTGCAAGTGGATGACTTTGTACACTATGGTCTATCTCATATCATGGTGTGGACTATCTTTTTGTGTCATGTCCCGCACAATGATGATAAAATGAAAATTTTAGTATAAATATGGCAAAATATCGTAGATTATATGTCCTTCAAACAACCTTTCTTGTTTCTTACTAACATTTTGAATTATCCACGCTAACATTTATTCTTTTCTGCATCTTCACCACCATTATCTATCCATTTCGAGAGCACACTCATGTTCTTCAAACCCACCTATCCTCTCGAGGGGGCATACCAATACCTCCTCATCATCCTTCCTCACCCTACTTTCACTAGGGCATATCTTTTTTTTCAATTTCTTTGACACAATACGATAAACAACATTGTATCAAAGAGAGAAAAAATGTAGACACTGAAAATTGGTCTAGGTTTGTGATACCACTTTCGACATAATTTTCTAATGTCCATGGTCACAATTAAATAATGTTAATTATTTAATTATTTCCTAAACACATATTTCTTCTATTAATTAAATAACCTTTTAATTATTTGATTAATTCATTATGACCCTTATTCAACTCTGATTAATTAAATAAATCTTATTTATTTAATTATGTTGCTAATTAATTATTCTCTTTCTGAATTAAATAATTTATTATTTAATTCTCCTGTTATCATATTTTGACTATAATTAAATATTCTTTTTGAATTATTTAATTATTTAGTTAACCTTTTCGATAGTCAATTAAATAAATTATCATTTTTTTATTTAATTAAATCATTTCAATTTTTGAATGTTGAATTAAATTGACATTTAATTCATAATTAATTGTTTCTGTCAAATTCTTCTATCGTCCACTTAACTAATTATTCACTCACCATCTGACTCAAGATCTATTCAAATCCGTCAGTTATCTCTAGATTCGATATCTGATCGTCTCTGTGAAAAGGGCTCTCTATCACAACCAGTCAATTAACTAGTTCTAACTCGTATGCATGAACACATTTATTAATTAAATATCTTTATTTAATTAATTAATTCATGTATGCATTCGAATAGATCATTCTCCAAGTTCTAACTTTATCCTTTTCATTCAAAGTCTAATTCTTCTATTTTCGAAGACTTTTAACTAAAGGTTAAATCATTTATTTAATCTTGAACTCTTATTCTTAAATATTTTTTAACAGTCTTAACACCAAATTAAATTAGTATTTTAATTTAATCTTTATCCTACAGAATTTCCCAACTCACATTCTAATTGACACAAATCTCAATCACATGGCATTCAGTAATCTTGATCATTGATCTCTCTTTTGAATATGAGTCGGTCGTTTGAAAACCAACTTTCTATAAATTTCCTAACCTTTGCCAGTATTCCTCCTCCCGAAATCAATATAATCTTTGATATTTTTCTTTAACACATACATCAAGGCTAGGCTTGCATACATACTGAAAATCTAAGGGCAAGAATACCAACACAGAAAAAATGGAGAAGGACAATGAAGATAATTTGAGGAAATGGATTGATATTTGGTGAGACTGTTCTATGTTTTACGTTATTTTCTTTTTAATTCATTTGATTCATTCTTTGTTGTTTTATTTAGATTAATGCATGTTTAGATTAGATTTGACCATCTTACTATGTATCGCTATTTTATCTACGTTACATGATCATCCTCCCTTCCTCCTTTTGACCTTGATGAAGATATAGGGGCCAAATGTTGAAATAATTTTTGGGTATCTCTTGGCATACCTCATTCTTTCCAACCAATCATATCATTATCCTATTTTCATATACTTTGTCTAAAAAAATCCTAAGTATTTTACCCAATATAGGGTATTTTATTTCTATGTGACATAGTCTTTGGAGATAACATCCTTACTATCTTATGATGCATACTACCATTCCATTCACTATGACCTATCCTTTTTATCCATCCATCTATCATGAGCCTTTTATCCCTTAACCTATCACCCACCATTTCATCCATCAATCCCATCTATTTCCTTGCACCTAGACTTAGTTTTCCCTTGTCATTGGTATATAGCACAAATGTTACCCAAATTGTCATCTCAAAACATTTCAAAAATCCAAAAAAATCAAAATATCCCCCAAAAATACAAAAAAATGGAAAAAGGTCTTGAAAAAAGATAAAAAAAATCAAATAGCCAACAAAAATCCAAGCAATTGTTTTTTCCTCAATCAAAAACAAAAATCCAAGAAATAAAATCAATCCGTCCAATCACTTCTTCCAATTTCATGTAATCAATCATCTTCATCAAACCCATTCATCCATGCATCAAATCATCTTCAATCATTCCAAGAAACAAACCCAATACAAGTCATCATCAATCCATACCAATAAAGTCAATCAATCTTGTCAAATTATCCAATTGTATCAATGGCTTTGATCATAATCTTTTCATAAACGAAATCAACCAATCAATCAATCAATTATCATCATCCTTTTCTTGATCTGGGGATATATTATTCCCCACAATGACAACACTATCATCATCATCAATCAATCAATTAATCAACAGTTTATAGCTTAACAGGGGCAATATGGGTTTTTTATTTTTTTAATCATTTTTGCATGCTTTCTTGTGTGTGTTATGATTTTATCTTTCATTTGTATCAAATTTGTATCATTCCAGCTAATATTTATACCTTGTGTATGTTAGAATAGCTTTTTTCACTATGCTTTGCATCTAAGGTCATATCATACCTTTTGTGCATTAGGACTTTAATGCTCTAAGTTTACTCCCTCATATGTTTGGACAAGGTTATATTACATTGGGGCATGAGACACATCACCACCTTGGTCCTTATACCTTGGTGAATAATGTCTAGTGCTATATCAAACACCATGATTGCTCACTTTCTTGCAACATAACGTATTATCCATCTCTTTATCCATCTTTTATCATTTCATCCATTTCGAGAGCATACCCGTGTTCTTCCAACTTGCCTATCCTCTCGAGGGGGTATCATCATCCTATTCTTATATCATCATCATCCCATCATCATACTATCCATCTCATCATCATCCATTTTCCACTATCCATACCTTAGCTTCTTTGAAATGATGTTACTCGACACAAATCTCATCGTCTTGAACATCATCTCAAAGAGGGGAAAAATGTAGACACCCAAAAATATCCTCTTACGAACACCTTGTCACAACATTACACCATTTAGACATCTTGTAGCATATTTTTCCCTAGGTACCCATGTCATCATCTAATTAGTTAAATAAATCTTATTTATTTGACTAATGTCATTTATTCCCTTTCTTTTCATAATTCCTTCGTTCTTCTAATGTTAGTTAAATAAGTTATATTAAATTTTATTAATTAAATCATTTCTAGTCATAATCCCTCCATTCTTCTAATGTTAATTAAATAATTTATATTCATATTCTCTCCATTCTTCTAATGTTAATTAAATAATTTATATTATTTAATTAATAAAATCATAAATCCAACATTAATTAAATAAATCAAATATTTATTTAATTAATTAAATCTTAAAATATCTTCTCGCTTTCTTTCTAAAATTGAAACTCGTGTGTATCTAGTTAATTTATTTAATTAAATAATTCATTAATTATCCCTCGTCTTTTTCAAGATTTATTTCCTTTAAAAAAAAATTCAAAATCTTTCTATCTTTCTATCTCAACTCATCTCATTGTATTTCCTCTTTTATCAAAAATCAAATCCTTATCGAAACTCATCTCCAAAATCAAATCTTATCTACATCCACATCAAAACTCTATAAGTAGAGCCTTTCATAAGCCATTTGGGGATTCAGTCTCGATTCTTTTAGTTCTAGATTCAAAACTTTTTTCTTCTCAAGTTAGGTCTAGAGATGCATCAAAGAAAAATAGATTGAGATAGTATAGAAATAATGTTTGGGACTCAATAGAACAATTTGATGCATCAAATAAAGTTAAGGGTTATTGGAGATTCAAAACTTTCTTCTCCTTTCTTGATGTATGGCTATGAGTAAAAATCAAGTGGCAGATTTACTTGCCAATATTTCTCTTCAGCCATATGGCATTACTTTTGTAGGAATTTCAAAAGTTAAAGTGCAAGTCAGACTTTTAGTTCTTGATAACATAAAGAACTGGTAGGTTTTTAATGATGATGAGGACATTTTGAGATTCCTGCAAAGTGTAGATTAGTATGAAGTTCAATAATCTAACTTAAGCGCTTTTGTAGAAGAAGTGGGTGGAAAAGAAATAGTATTTGGGAATGAAACTATTCAATTGACGAGTAATAAAATCCCAAAGGGGTTAGTTGCTTTGGAGAGATTCTTTGATGGCCCTAATAGAAGAAATGCTAAGCGAACATTCACTCAAAAGGAGGATTTGGAAGAAGTAAACCTTGGCACAAAAAATGCTCCAAATAAAGTCTACATTGGGAAGAAAATAAAACCTCAAGTTAAAGTGATGTTGCTTCCATTATTGAGAAGATACAGGCATGTGTTTTCTTGGTAGTATGACGATTTGAAGGCCTACAGTAAAGATTTGTTTTAGTATGAGATTCCCTTGAAACCTAATGCTAAGCCTTTTGGGTAAAAGAAAAGGCCAATCAATCCTACAGTAGCATCGAAGATGCAAGAAGAATTGGTCAAGTTAAGAAGAGGTAACATTAATTCAATTAGGCATTCTACATGGGTGTCTAACTTAGTGCCTGTAAGAAAAAAGAATGGTGATATAAGGCTTTGTGTGGATTTTAGGAATCTTAACATATCATCATTAAAATACAACTATCCATTTACCAACATGGAAGCTATGTTACAAAAGGTGACTGGATGTGAGCTTCTATCTATGGTGGATGGTTTCTCTAGATATAATCAAGTTTTGGTTAAGGATTTCGAGAAGTATAAGACTACATTTAATACTCCTTGGGGCACTTATGTTTATGTTAGGATACCTTTCAGCTTAACAAATGTAGTTGCTACTTTCCAAAGGGCTATGGATGTGGCTTTATCTTATTTCATTAATATCTTCTTGGCAGTATATCAAGATGATTTGATAGAATACATCAAGAAAGAAGAAGAACCATTGTATGCACCTAGAGAAGGTATTGAATAAGGCACTTGAATATGGAATATCTTTCAATCCCAAGAAATGTGTGTTTTGGGTGAAAGAAGGAAAGATTCTTGGCCATATTTTTTCAAAGGAATGAATAAGAATTGATCCTGAAAGAGTGGCTATAATAGATAAAATTTCATAGCCAAAGAATTTCAAAGGCATCCAATCATTCTTTGGACAGATCAATTTATTGAGAAGGTTTGTAACTAACTTTGTAGAGATTACCCGTCTTATCTCTAAGATCCTAAAGAAAGGAGAAAAGGTAACTTGGAGTGTAGAGCCTACTATGGCCTTTAAGAGTATTAAACAAGCCATAAAGGAGGCTCCAGTATTGAAATTTATAGATTTCTCCAAGCCCATGTGAATTTTTTCCTTTGTATCATTTCTACAAGCCACAAAACTCAAGTATGATATGATTGAGAAATAGGCCTATGCATTGGTCAAGGAAGTGAAATTTTGTAGAACATACTTAATGGGAGCTACAATTTGTGCTTATGTCCCAAGTGCTATAGTGAAATATATTTTCATTCAATAATAGGTCACACGAAGAAGATGCAGATGGATCAATATGATCCAAGAGTTCAATATTGATGTTTAAATTATCAAGCTGGTGAGAGGGAAAGGTCTAGCCAAAATTATGGTTGAAACCAACTTGGAAGCCAACCAAATTAGCCTAACAAAATGTGTAGATTTTTCACTAATATGTGGCATGCATACATGTGGTTGGTACAGGAATATTGTTCAATACCTGCAAACCATGTAGTGTCCTGAAGGTATGGCTGAAAATGAAAGAATAACTTTGAAGTCGCAAGCAATCAAGTATGTAATAATTGAAAATGAGATTTGGTGGAGAAGCCTAGAGGGCGTACTACTCAAATGTGTTGATGGAAATCAAGCATTGGGACTCCTAGCATAAACACATAGTGGTGTATGTGGTGGACACTACATTGAAAAGGCAACTGATCACAAAATTTTGAGAGTAGGATTTTGGTGGCCTTTTGTGTTCAAAGATGCCCACAAGTTTCAAAAAACTTGTGACCCTTGTCAAAGATTCTTAGGGAAGCTATTTTTTTAGAAAAATTTTCACTTAGGCCCATTTCAAACCAAGCCCTTTTTCAATAGTTAGGTATTGAATTCATTGGTGAAATATCTGAGAAATCTAGTGGGACACACTCTTGGATTCTTGTTGTCACTGATTAATTTGATCAGATTTGGAGTCCTAGAGAAGATTGTCTCTTATAATGCCATGTGTTTTAGATTAGATGAGTTTAGAGATTTTTGTGATAAACATGAAATCCAAATATCGTATTCTTCTCCCGACCATCCCCAAGGGAATGGTAAACTAGAATCAAGTAATAAGAGTTTGATGAAGATCAACAAAAGGGTCATTGAGAAGAATAAGAAAGCATGAGACTCAAAGCTGAAGCTTGCACTTTGGGCAGATAGGGTTACTATCAAGAAATACACTAGACATTCCCCATTTGGTCTGGTATATGGTTTAGGTGCAAGATTGCCTCAGAACAACTTGTTAAAGATGTACAAGGTTTGTGAATGAATATGATGAAAAAATTTGTGATGAAATGTAGCTCAAGGTTGATACTTGATAGAGTTGGATGAAACTAGAAGAGAAGCTCATGACAAAAATGCCAAAATGAAACTACAAGTCAAGATTTATATATGATGAAAAGGATTCTCCAAGAAAATTTGAAGTAGGAAGCATGATAATGATGTGGAATTCTAGAGCTTGGGATAAGCACAAAAAATAAAAATATTGATGCATTGTGGTTCGGTCCCTATCTGGTAGCAAATACACATGGTGAATATTCCTACTATGTGCAAATTTTGACTATAGATTTTTTTGAACTTCCAGTACATGGATAGTTCTTGAAATCATACTTCTCCTAAGGTATATACCTTTTCCATGTATATTTGTATATAGGTTTAGTTTGGTGTGTTCACTTTTTTTGGTCTATTATGCCTTGTCTGGGTTGTCCTTTGTTTTCATTCTCTGATTGGGTCTGCTTCAACCATGATATTCTAATATCTCACTCTGTTATGTAAGAATACACGTCTCCAACTAGAGCCACTAGTGGAACCCCTCAATTTTTTGTGTTTCACTGATGATTATTGCAAGATTTGGCTACCTTTGTAATTTGGTGAGTCTTGTGACTGAGGGTTATATTTGTGCCTTAAACCCTCTGAAAAATCCTATATGGTAAACCCTTGCATATGTTCTAATTTTTGATTGGCTAGCACTCACCCATTCAATGCTTGGTGAGTCCCACTGAACTCATTTTATTGGTTTCCTGCTAGCCCATGAGAATAAAACATTGTGGTAAAAAGGTTGGAGGGATTGCAGGCAGGTGACACCTATCCACCTCTCAAAGGAACCAATGGTAAAAGATATTCAGATCAATGACTAAGATGAATTTTGATAGGTGAATCTTGACCATTCCCCGGTAACCCAAAGGGGACCCACTATTAGATATAAACTCATGGAGGGATAGCGGATGAGTGTCACATGGCACCATCACCACCGTCTGTTGAACTATTGAAGGAATATAAATATTTAATGAAATATTTCTTGACAACTATTGAGTATTAATGGGTGTGCTACTAAAAGTATATAAATGCACGTGTGGAATCACTCCATCAAATGTTTTAATCTAGACCATCCATCACTGAAAGAAGATATGCATTATGATAGATGGCCTATTGATTAACGAGGAGGGAATATGGGAAGCTGAAACACAATTTTAGAGTTTTAGTTTTGACTCACTTTCTAATGTCAACGGAAAAGGGAAAGGGTAGGATCATTCTAGGACCTTCTAATGTGGAGCCCCTCCCTATCAATTATTTTTTCACCTATTTCCAAAAGACTTTCTTTGGCCTCTATCAAATTTTGGGGTTGTGAACCCTTGTTTCATACTTGCACAAACACAGCAAACAAACATGTTATTAGATCAAAATGCAAGATGAAAGAAGGATTCCCCATGGAATTCATTTACAAAACTTAGATAGAAAGGAAAGTGAAGAAGAATGCAATAAGCCAAATTAAATCTATCTAAACTAAGCAAACTCTTGATCCCATGGGGGAATTGGTGCCAATTGATGTGTCGAAATTGGCCCTTTCCCAACTCCTTAGTTGCAAATTTTGATGATGTGTGGATAGTTCAATCTCCTTGATGATATTTTAACATAACCTAGCTATGGAATTATGAAAACTATAAATACTTGAAGAGGAATAGGAAAAATTGGCTCTCAATGTGAAGAGAGTAACTTTGCATGAGATTGTGGATGATGAATGAGAGGAAGACCCTTTCATTTATAGATTTCCAAAATGGAAGAGAGAGTGAAATTGAGCAATGTGGGATCATTCAACATCCAATAGCCAAGTGCCACTTTTCAGGATGTGAATGGTTGATGGTTGTGCACATTTTGGCCAAAGTGCCAATAAATGCAATTAGGTGGAATTTCAATTTGAAGAAATGACATGTGAGAGGGAAAAATGAATGAAATAAATGCCACTTGGCTCAATCCACAAGGACATGTAAGAGGAGTGAATGCCTTGTTGGAAGTACCCATCCACTTGGACTTTTTGAATTCAAACTTGAGAGAATATTCCTTCTTTATATCTTTTTGAAATAGGCAATTAAATAAATGTAATTGATTTGTTGTGCAAGTTGCATTCTCTACAGCATTTTATTGATTGAGATTAACTTAATCAATATTTGATTAAACTAATGAAAGGTTAGGTGATTTGACAATTTTGACTCAAATTTATGAGTTGATTTAAATCAAGAATTGAGAAGAAAGATTTAATTAAATAAATGATTTGATCTATTTAACTATAGGGGATAATGTTAGATTAAATTAAATAAGGTTTAATTTATTCAATTTAGTAAGAAGACTTTGGAGACTTGATTTAAACAAAATGAATTATTTAAATAAATGAAGATATAAGATTAACTAAATTAAATTTATTGATTTAATCAATGGAGGAGAAAGACCTAATCAAATAAATAATGATTTATTTAATTAAGAGACAGAAGGTGATGATAAGCTGAGAGTGTGGTTCAGGAAGAAATATCGTTAGTAGTCAAGATCAAGTGTGCCAAATAAAATTGTACATTTTCCATGTGTACATTTTGCCCCTCTTTGAAGCAATGTACTTGTTGCATTAATTCAAAGAATAAACTGTTGTGATTAAAGTTCAATTTTTTTCTTGATTTTTCAAATGCCCCGTTGCTGCCCTAGCGAAAGGATTATGCTGGTATATTGCCCCCTCGAGAAATCGGACAATTTTTTTGATTTTTGGATGATCTCGTGAAAAAAAAGATGACAAGGTGCCCGATAGGTTCAAAAATGTCCCGAGTTGCCAGAAAACATGTTAGAACATCCAAAAAATGTGAAATGGTCCTATGTTGGACAAAAATAGGATTGGGGGACCAAAACCCTCGCCAGATGGCCAAATTAGGTGAAAAAAACCCTAATTCGCAGGCTTAAATAGACCCTAAGGGGTCACTTTCAATACATTTGCACCTTTTGCCCTTATAATTTTTTGCATTCTGAGCTCTGATCCTTGATCGAGATGGTGCAACAATAGCTTCCCAGGCACATGTTGGAGAGAGTATGAGTACATCAATAGCCAGACACTATAGGACCCATGGTATGTAACCCCATCCTGAATTTTACTTTC
The DNA here is from genome assembly GCA_007115665.2 of Sequoiadendron giganteum. Classification (NCBI taxonomy): domain Eukaryota; kingdom Viridiplantae; phylum Streptophyta; class Pinopsida; order Cupressales; family Cupressaceae; genus Sequoiadendron; species Sequoiadendron giganteum. The sequence goes on from CM021108.1 coordinate 591,049,826, forward strand.
TCGTTTTTCATGCATTAATCAGGGTTCAAAACAAATTTAGGTTGAGCGGCGCTATATAGCGCTGCTGAAAGTGCTCGTTTAGCTTGCGCGGTCCAATATTGGACCACATATGCAAAGAGAGTCATGCAATGCAATTAGGAACTTAGGATCTCTGGGGTCAAAGTTTTTCACATACACAAATAGCGTCGCACGACGCAGTTAGGAATTTAGGGTTGTCAAAGTCTGTCGCGTGGCACAGTTTAGATCCTACTTCTAGCATGCCAATTGCCCAAATGTATATGACTGCAAACATCCAACACCCTAATATTAAAAATCTATATGACTTTCCTACATACATATTAGAGGAGATACATAAAGGATTGGTAGCTTTGAAGAATGGATAACAGGTTGTCAGGTTTTGGTGGTTTTCCTTATTCATGCATATGTTTTTATATAGAGGTACAGATTATTTTGGTCAGGATATGGAACTCAAAAGGAATGTGGATGGTATTGAAATTTCAATGCAGTCATGGAATCCACTATTGAATAGGCACAAGAAAAAGACTAGTTTTGTAGTTTCCACTAAACTTTTTGCTACCAAGTTGAGAAAGGTTTTGACGATGGATGTGCCCAAGGTTCCCACAGAGTTGCATGATTTTCTAAGACCAGCTGAGAGGAAGCTAGAGTTAAATATTAGACACAATTGGGGAGATGCAATCCTATGTAAGGATTACACTATTATCAAGATATATGGTATATTTCTAACACCTAATATAATTCCTAGGGAGGTTTCATTAAGAATAGTTTTTCTTGAGGTAATGTGGTAGCTGGGTAATGTGGATGATGCTTTTCTAAATAAGAAGAGAAAGGGAATATCTTTCCCTGCATACACTATTTTTTTTAATTTTTTCATAACAACACAAGGATGGGGGAATATTGTTGATTATTACCTCAGGCCCTATGATATGAAGCTCTGGGCATATAGGAGTTATGATCCTAAGAGATTCATGATTTGGTTGTTGAACATGATTAAGGGAAGGCAATATGTTCATACTCATTCACTCCCTAATTACCTCATTAGAAATGTGTTGGACCTTGATGTCCAGGTAGATAGGATGAGGAAATGGGATTTTTTTATGAAGTTGGATAGAGAAAGAAGGGTTAAAGACCTTGATTTCAAACATTTGTTAGATATTAGTGATATAATTTTGAAAATGGAAGAAGTTATTTTATTTTTTTACAAATTTGTTAAAAAGTTGAAGGAAGAAAGGGTAGTATAAGATAAGGGGAAATCCCCCATGAAAAAGGGAGAGTCCTACACAATAAAAGCACAGTAAAGAGATAGTTGGCAATTGCAACTCTTGCATTGTCTGAGGAGTTTAAAGCTTAATATCCACAACAATAATTTCCTCCATTGTCACCACAACATTCTTCTACCCCTATATTCATTGATTTAGATTCACCAATAAGAGAGCCATTGTCTCCATAGGAACCAAAAATAAAAAGGTGAAGGGTTGAAACAACTGGCCTTGTTGATTACATTGTAGGGTATTCTAATGATGAGATTGTTATAACTGAGGAAGAAATAATGCAGGGGATGGAATCCCCTCATAGCTAAATGGAGCCATAGACTTTGAGCCTTAGGTTGAGAAAAGCTGACTTGAGTGAGATTAATAGCTTTGAGGATGTAAGGTTTAAGGCTTGTGAAAGCTTCATGGATGATGATGCTTTTTTCAAAACATAAGCTTTCCAAGAGTATGCATGGAGAGCTATGAAAGATGAATAGATAATGATGGTGCAAAGAAAGAGAAGTCAGATCCCTTAGAAGCCCTAAAATATTATTGAAGCTAAGTTCCATGAAGAAATGAGGACCAAATATTTGAATATCACTACAACATAAGGCAGGGAACTCACAAGATAGAGTGGAGTGATGCTTCTTCCAAAATGGGACTTGGAATCAACAATTTCCTTTGATACTATAAAGAGACAAGATGCCCCGATTTTCAACAGTGAAGAAGAGGTCGCAATTTCCTTGTAGGGATCAACCTTCAGTCAACAATGGGATACTCTTACTATTTTGGCTTTGGCCCCAACCACCAAGAAAATCGAGGTTGCAGAACCAACTCCAAGAGTTAGGCGAGGACTAATTATTAAGAGGGTATTAGACACATCCACCCTTGAAGCTGCAACAATGAATGTGGCTCAATTCATTAAGGCCACAGTTGAGTCATAGATAGAAGAATGAGATAAGTTCGGGACTAAGTATAATGACATGGTGGTGGAATACAATTTGAGTTAGCAAAAGGTTGCATAGATGCAAACACAAATGGATCTATGGAAGAAAAAATTTCAACATTGCAACCAGGAACCTCACAAGCCATAATTTTTCCTCCCCCTTCCCCAGAGGATCAAACCCCACTTTATCCAATTCTTTCACCACCTTCTATTAAAACTGAGGTTATACCTCTTGAACTTGAGGATGTGCAACTTGCTCTAATCAGCTCAAGATGTTTTAGATGCACCTCAAATAGAGGAGATCAGAATGGAGGACTTGTTGGAAAACCTAAAACATTTTGAGGAAAGGTGTAAACAATAGGATGAGCTCATTCATATGAGAAATTTAAAGATTGTGACCATGGTGCTTCAACACCTAAATATAGGGATTGATAGGGGAATAATTAGTATTTATTCCAATTATTCTATAATGTTTGATACTATTAGAAATTTTGATAGAGATAAGGATATTTTTATTCCTTTAATGGACAAATAGATCTCAAGAGCACAAATTTTGAGGGATATGGAAGTTGCATCAACACATGATGTGAATAAACCTCCCAACATTCTTCCAACCCTCAAGTTTTTGACTAAGATGAAAGATTCAAAAGGGTTGATTGAGCCCTTGGAAATAAAAATCAAGGAGTTGGTAAATAAATTTGATGACTAGAACTTTGGTCTACTTCCAAATACTTTAAATAAAAATGGTGAGGTTAAATCCTTACAAGAATGGAAGGATCGGTCTAATCAAATAATATCCACTCAGGCCAAGATAATATGTGATGGGGTAGACTTGGATATGTTGAGGAATAGCATGGATAGGCTAATACATACAAGGGTTTTCCTCAAGGATTTTGACAAAGAGTTCAATCAATTGGAAGTCAAATAAAACCCATATAGGCTAAAGGTAGATAGAGTTGTGGGATTTAATTAGCCAATAGAGGAGGAATTTGGATTGTGGAAGTCCAGTTATGCTGATATATTGGACATATGAGCTATTGCAAGGAGGAGTGGTGAGTGGGATTTTGGTTTTATGCCTATAGTAATAGAGGTTTCAGTGGAGAGAAGTACAATGCATGGGCTATAACTAATACAGAATAGGCCTTTAATATATCAACATTCACATATTATACTCTCTCAAGTTCCAAATTGGTGACAAGGATTGCAAACAAGGAGATTCTTTGGATTTTTCTTATTTCTCTATTTTATGCTTTCCTCCCTCAGGTTTTGGATCACATGGATTGATTGCTTAGCTCGTGGAAGGAACTTTTTGCACCGAATGAAGATCCTTTTGGAAGGCATGAGAATCTTCATCAACAAATGAAAATGGTTTTTATCTTATCAGAAGTTATCCTTCATATTTGGTAAAATATAACTTCTTGTTGATGTAATGTGATTGTCAAATGAAAACTTGACATGTGTAAAATCTAGTCTAAATCTTGCTTTTCTCCCTTGTTCTTATAAAATAATTGTATGGGGTTGCTTGGAAATTGGTTTCAAAGAGAAATTTCATAACAAGTTGGATAATAGAATATGAGTATATTTTATGTTCTATGAGTTTTTTGAGTCTTGTAATGGTGAATATGTTCATAGCACTGCCAAATTTTGATATATAAATGGAAAGATATTTGAGGCCAGTGTTCTCCAATATAAACATTGCATAAATTTTGAATACATGTAATCAAATATTTATGTTATTCATCTTCTTATCTTTCCTTGAATGTTTGTTCAATGTTATTACTCTTATTCAAAGAATGGTTTAAATTGTATTAACATGAATGAAGTTTTATGAAATTGTAAGCATGAATCATTAAGTATTACTAATTAAGTCTCTATAATTAATGGTGTAAGGAATCATTGATAGGAATAGTCATGATAGAAATAATGTTGTGGTATGTTTTCAATTACATGGTTTAAAATCCTCCACCCTAGGATAAGGCACTAGTCATTTAGTGTTGTAGTCTCTTGAGATATTTTGTAGCATCGACATTCAAATAAATTTTAATCTCTACTTTCAATGTGAATGTATGTCAAGCTTAATGTATAACATTTTCTCATGTTTAAGTTAGATATTACCATGAAGATTTTCTAGATCTTTGAGGTATTTTATCCATTACACAATTAAAGGAGATTATCTATTTGAGTTACAATGTATGTGATAATTGGCACAAGAGTATCATAAGATACATCATAGGGATCACCCTCTTGGGTCATGCAGAGCCCAAAGTGCAGAGGGAAATCCTAGAAAAATTTCACTTGTTCGTTGGTCAATCCTCAAAGCTATTGACCATTGAATTTGGAAAATTGATAGATAGCTCATGAGATTAAGTTTGGTTCATTAATGATTATATTTACAACTTACGTTTCAATTGTGGGATTTGATGATTATATTTTTGAATGAATGTTCATATTATTTACAATTGCAAGTTTAATTTATAGAATCATTACTATTGTTATTTCTATCACAATCCCTGTCACATAAGCAAAACAAAAATATTAATTTAATTTTCATCTTAGGTATTTGATTGAGTTTAGAAATGAATTTTCACCCCCACTCACCTCACTACTTGTAGCCTTTGTGCAAATAGCCATGACACCTTTCACAATTTTATGCCCCTGGTTTGACACTTAGACCAAGTTGAATCTTATTGTTAAAATTTAAATCTTTCTCATTCTTTACCCCATTTTTGATCTATCATGTATCATCTCAGTGAGGTCAATGGGTAAAATGTTTTTCCATATAAAGAGAAGAGATTTGGCTTTGGCACAGAGATTGGAACATATCAATTTTTATGATCTTTTTGAGTATTAGCTCAAAAGGAATGGTAAGATATATTTCAAATCTCAAGAAGCATCCATCTACTAGTTGTAATCTATGTCATGAGGGAAAATATAAAAAGATATTTTTTCCTACTAAGGAATATTCTACAACAAAGCCATTGGATTTGATTCATAGATATCTATGCAGACCAATGAGAATAAAGAGCATTTAAGGTAGCAGGTATTTTATGATTCTTATTGATGAATATTCTAGAATGATTTGGATTATTTTTGAAAGAGAAATTAAAATCTTTTGAGAAGTTTAAAGCAATTAAGGTGATTGTTAAAAACGAGACTAGAAGAATAATTGTGTTTAAGATCAAACATACGTGAAGAATTTACTTCCAACATATATGATGAATTATATGAGCTGAATGGGATCCAAAGACAATATTTTTCTCCTCGAACTCCTCAACAAAATAGAGTTGTTGAGAGGAAAAATTGACTGTATAGGAGATGACTAGAATAATGTTGAGTCAAGAAAAGTAGTTGGATATGTATTGGAGAGAAGTGATTCAGAAAAAAAAAAGTATGCATTTTAAATATAGGTCAAGCTAGACCAAAGACTACCAAGACACCATATGAACTATGGAAAGGAAGACCAATTTTAGTCAGGCATTTCAAAATATTTGGTAACAAGTGTTAGATAAAAAAGGATGAACATTTTGGTATGTTTGACTCTATATCTAATGAAGTATTTTTTCTTGGATATTCTATGGCAATAAAGGTATATAAATGTTATAACAAAAAGGTTGAGAAGGATTATGGAATGTGTCAATGTAAGTATTGATGAGAAAATATAGTCTATTGAGGTTCCAAATGAAGAAGAAAATAATTATTTAATCCATGGTAATGATGAAGGCTCAAAAAGTGAATTAGAGAATACAATTGCAAAGACTCTAGCCAAGTATGTTCAGAAGAACCATTCCAAAGATCAAATCATAGGAGATAAAGACAATGGATTTTAAACCCAAAAAGAATTGAGAAAGCAAATGAAAAAGTAAAATTTTCCTTACTATCAAAAATTGAACCAAGTTCTTATGTTGAGGCTATCAAAGAAAAGGGTTGGTTAGAGGCCATGGAAGAAGAGTTGACTCAGATTAATAAAAATTAAACTTGGGAGTTGTTTTTGAGACATAAAGAAAAAAAATTCATTAATACCAAATGGGTCTTTAAAAATAAGTTTAATGAAGATGGAAAAGTGATCCAAAATAAAGCCAGACTAGTATGCAAAGGATATTCTCAAGTTGAGGGAGTTGATTTTGAGGAGATGTTTTCTTCGGTAGCAAGGTTAGAGGAAATCATAATGTTTTTGGCATTATCAACATTCAATAATTTCAAGGTATATTAGATGGATGTCATATCTACACTTCTAAATCAAGAGTTAGAAGTGGAAGTCTATATTGAACAACCAAAAGGATTCCAATTCTCAAAAAAACTAGATTTTGTGTGTGGGATAAAGAAGGATCTTTATGAAATCAAACAGGCCCTAGAGCATGGTATTCTAGATTGGATAGATATCTACAACAATAAGGATTCAAGAGAGGTAGTGAAGATAAAATGTTATATATAAAAACAAAAGTTGGTCTGTTAATGATTGTTGTCATTTATGTTGATGAAATCCTCTTTGGAAGTAGTAATGACAAAATATGCAAAGAGTTGCAGGATGCAATTTAGAAAGAGTTGATATGGGTTTTTTGAGGAGATTTGATTGTGCATGTTTTAGGACAAATTATAGATATTATGTTAGGACACATAGTTATCCCTAAGAATGCAGACCTTGGGAGCCTTGTTGTGCATGTCAAAATCAATGGCACTTTAATCAAGAATACCTTAATTAACCTTGGAGAATTCATTAATGTAATGAAAAAGGAAACCATGGAGCTATTGCAACTAATGGAGCTCAAACCTATACCTACTATGTTACAATTATTAGATAGGTTTACAATAAGACTTGAGGGAATCATAGAAGACTTGGTTATAACATTAGACTCATGGGAATACCCTATATACTTTATGGTGTTACAACCTAAAGCTAATATTGCATGATATCCCCTCATATTAGGGAGACATTGGTTGGCTACTGTGGGTACCTTAATAGGTTGCAGGTTTGGTAACATGATCATTTCTAATGGAAATGTAGCCAAGAAACTAGTCCTTTATCCACCTGCCCCACCACATATAAATTTCGAGCAGATTCTACAGCATGCCTGAAATAGGGATGAATGATACTCAATAGAAACATTAATGACTATTGAATGAAGTCCTATGTTAGAAATCTAAGATGAAGATAAAGTGCTTGTAAAAATCATGCAAAACAATTATGGTAGGGACCTGCAACAATATGACAATTTAACATGCTTGCAAGACCCTCTTCAAAACATAATCCATGCCAATACATCTATTCCATTTATCAAATTTTTCATACCTTATTGCCATATAGCTACAGCCCCAATATTGCAGGTCATGACATTTCATCTATTAAAGTATCAACCTTGAATTTAGAGATTACTCCGGGGAAAACATTAAATGTAAATAGTTAATTAATAGAAGCATAATGGTCTTCACTATTGAATGTATTGTTATGCCTTGTATAACCACCCCATCTTTTGCCTTGGTCAAAATTGGTCCCCCTTAGTTTCTTGTCCTTGTGTCTTTTCGTTTGGGACTTAGGAGTTGTTATTTTCTCCCAAGTCTTTGGTTTTGGTCCTTTTTCTCTGGAGGAACCTAAACTAGAACCGAACCTTGACTTTGAACTTACTTAAGTTCCATCTCTTAACTCAATTCTGATCCTACTCCCGTTTGTTTCTTTGTGTGTTGCTTTTTTGGTCCGTGTTGTTTTCCTTTTTGCAGGGCCGGTTCCAAAACGGATCTTGAACTCGGAACTTTTAAAAGTTCCAAGTTTTGTTCCTGTCCCACCTCCACCTCTGCCTTTGTCTTTTGCCTACTTTGTTTTGGGTTTGGTCCTTTTGATCTCGTCTCTGCATTTTTTTTTTCTTTTATTTCCTTGTTTTCTTCGTCCTTGCGGAACCGAAACCAGAACCAAATTAGGAACTTGTCAAAAGTTCTCTGGTTGATTTCAATCCTGATTCTGTGCCCACTTTCTCATTTTGTTTTCTCTGCTCTACTTCAGTTGCATGATAGTTTTGTGCCTACTCCCATCGTGATCTCGTGCCCGACCAATCACATTAATGGCATTAATTGCAAGCTCATCACATGCATGAAATCAAATTTATCCTTAATTAAGGTTAATTTTTTGGTTATTATTTTGTTTTTAAACAATGATATCGAACCAGAGCCGAGATAGAGCAGAAGAAGCACGATTTGGTTGAGGAGAAAACATCTGCACGTGGATTTGGATCAAGTGTAAACCTATTGGGTAGAATTTTGAGATAGGTGGACTTCTTCACCTCGTTTCCTTTGTTGATATTGTTTCTTGTGTTTTTGCTTGGTGTTCTTTGTGCGTTCACGGGTTTTCTCGTGAATCTTGGGTTGTTTTTCGCATTGTTGCTTTCCCTCTTTATTTTTCTTTCTTTTGTTGTCTCGTTTGTTTTCTTTTTTTTGTCTTTTCGTGTTTGGTCATGTTCATACCACTGTGCCCTAGGGTTTAGGGTGTCATTTTCAAAGGATTCTAGGGTTCTTAAGAGTCTTCGATCTATTAAGTAGCCTTTCCATCTTTTTTTTCAAATGTTCACTCGATGATTTCCATGTAGGATTTTGATACGCTAATTTCCTAAGTCGACAAGGTGAGTTAGCTAGGTTTTTCACATCCTGCATTAATTTAATATTGTACCCTAGTTACTGGTTTCCCCTCGGTCATATGAGGGATGAAGCTCTACTATTATTTTAAGTGTCCTCGGCTTATCAGGTGACCTTGTTTTAAAGTCATTATGAGTGCCCAGGTAAACTTTCTAAGGATGACATCATAGTGGCCAGATTCGGATCCAAGAATGGATTTATCCATAAACTTTTATTTGAAATACATGTCAGATCTAGTTCTAAACCTACTTTCGATGGACTTTAGGCTATCCAACATCATTTACTTTGGTAGAAGCGGAAGAGGAATGGTGACGGGATTTGGAACTTCCTAATGTATCAAGTCCAGTTTTCATTCCGTTCTTAGTCCCGATAACCATTCTAACTCCGGTCCTGATCTTGATATATAGTTTGTTCAGGTCTTGGTTTCGATGATGACTCTGGTCCTGACTCGGGTAATTCTTGGAGTTTTCTAATGGTGTTCCTATCTTGTTCCTGCCCCCAGTGAGTGGTTAATTTTGCTAAGTATGTAGAGACTACATGGAGAAACATAGAGTAACATGGAAGGTGAGCTCTCTAGTATTTATTTTATAGTTTCATGGATCCAATCCTAGGTTCTCATGTAGGAATTGAACGATGTTAGAAGCCTCTGTAGGAATTTCATAGATGGAAGTCCAAGCAGTTGAAAGTTCCAAACAAGTAAATCCTAAGAAAACAAAGGTGGGATAGTTGCCTTATACAATAAGATATAAACATCAAATGATCACTCCCACGGAAAACAAGTTAGATTCTGGGTTGGAATTCATCATAGACACCAACTTGGGGACATTTTTTTGTGAAGAGCTGATTGAAGAAACCTTTTCAGAACAAGTTATTGGGAGAACAAAGAGGATAGTTCAATCAAGAATTTCCCATGTCACATTCTTCCCTCTATCAGTCCAATGCTCAAAGCTAATCTTAGTTGCAACAAGAGCCTATAATGCAGTATCACGACAATGCATGGATCAACAAGGGAATGTCATAATTGACTTATCCCCAAAAATGATGAGACTGTTGTTCAATGCACCTGATCCCAAGAATCCAAGACTATTGATAGAGCCAGATGCATTACAAAGATTTAATGAGAGCAAAGATTTCAACGGGAACCACATGAATAAGAAGTGGTTAATAACTAAAAAGAAATCCTTTACTAAGATGCCTGATTAGCCCAAAAGGGGAGATTTCAAGAAGGAAGTTTGTGACCTAATCCTGATGCTCTCTAGAGTGTTTGGGAAAAAGGATTCTACATACTTCAAGGAGTGGATGTTCCCATTCATTGAAGCTATCTTTGATGGAAGACACAAATTTTATTGGTGTATGATTTTTTCTGACACCTTGCACAATCAGATGATAAATGTGAGGCAAATAAAAACCTTCTATATGACCTCGTATGTCATTTATGCAGCTGCAACAATGGGTATCTTCCTAGGATTGAATGCAATAGTAGTGTTGGGAGAAGCTCCTAGACAACAAAAGGTGTAGAACCACTATGATTAATTAACTTTGGAGACATCAGAGGAACACTATAGGAGATTCAATGATGCATTTCTATATGTTAGTATCAATTGATTGACTGGTGATGTTGGTTTCAGGTTAAGTAGGGATGCTATGGTGTTCATTACTCAATGGAGACATTGGTACATCCAATAAATAGGGTTTACCTACTTCAGGTTAGCAAGATTTGATGGACATCCTCACCTACTCCCTAGGTGTTGCACTGATAAAATGGTCTTAATGGAGTTTTTATATCAAGCAGTGGGAGTTAATGCAAAATTCAGCATCAAACACAAACCTGGGTGCCATAAGTTTCCCATGAAGTTCAGAGAATACTATTGTTTTCATAATGTGGTTGCAAAAGCAGTTTGTGAAGAATTGAGCCACTTCAAGTTGGGACTCTACACATCTAGAAAGCATTTTGACCCAAATAACTGAATGAATAAGTTTCTTCCCACTGTGTTTGAGAAGCACTATAGTTTGTTAGAATATTTTTGGTGAGATTTGCAGGATGAGTATGATGTGAGGAGGAAGAAATATGAAAGACTCCCTATTCCTTGGATGGTTTAATTTAGAGTAAAAAAATATATTCCTGAAAAATTTTAAGATGATGTTGTGACTTTGGATCCTATATATGAAACTAAAAATATTGGTGTGAAAGACCTATCCCCCATCAATCGGGAAGAAGAGGAATCCATTGACATCAATCAAATTTTGAGGATTGTTTTGGATAGAAGCATCCAATGGGTGATCCTAAGACTAAAAGAACCAGAAGCTCAAGGTTCTAAGAATGGAAAAGTAGGGGCAACTAAGGGTTACCAAAGAACCAAATGAAGAGTATCCCCCAAAGAACAATTGGAGTATCCTCCTCCCATTTCTGGAGGGGATACTATTCCTGAGATACTTGTAGAAGAAGCTCCTGAAGCACAAGGTATGGAGACCACAACACTTGGGGAAGGCTTCTCTTCTCAACCACCCTTCATTCAAGAACCTAGTGAAGAAGTACCCACACGTAGTCTTCATGAGGAGGCATAAACACTAAAGGGAAAAGGGGTGAAGGTTGAAATTCATGATATTGATACAGATTCAAAAGAAACACATTTTGATGATGATATTGTTAAGGATTCCTCTATGCAAAGTGTTGAGGAAGAAAATCTTCTTACCTTGGAGGATCAGTGCAATTTGTTTGAAGATGTTGAAAAAGAAGCTGATGCTAAGGCACAAGTTCAAGAATTAGCAAAATAATAAGAAGTAGATGCAAAGGCAAAGGCAGAGGCACTAGCTAAACAACAACAAGAAGCATAAATCAAAGCCAAGGTAGATCTTCTTGGTAAACAACAACATGAATTAGAAGCCAAGGACAAAGCTAAAAAGCTTGCTAAACAACATGAGTTGGAGGCCATTGCAAAAGCTAAAGAGTTGGCCAGGAATCAAAAGGAGAAGGAGGATTTGTTGTTACAACAAAGGGAAGTTGAATAAAAGGCTAAAGAAGAGAGAGACAAGTTAACCTTAATTCAAAAGATTCATCAGCTGGAAGAGGAGAAGGCCCAAAAAAGAAGAGAAAGAGAAGCCCTAGAGGCTAATTTTAAAGCATTTGAAGAGGCCCAGAGGAAGAAGGATGAGGAAGAACTGGAGTTAAAAACAATGGAATCAGAAGAGAAAGCCAAAATTGATCAAGAATCTTCTAAATTGTGGGCCAGGGTAGTGGAATTACAAAAACAAAGGGATCATCTACTGGAGGAAAGGAGATTAGAAGAAGAATGGCTTGCCAAAGTTGAATAGGAAAGAAAAGAAAAGGCTCAAGCTGACAAGTTGGCAAAACAAAAAGCAAAGAAAGAGAAACAACAAGAGGTTGATTCCTAACCTAATGCGGTAATTTGGAAACCACTTTCTCTTGCCACTTCTTCTTCTACACAGTTAATGACTCCCCCTTTTTCTCTGACATGGTTGAAGTTGAATCTTGAGAAGAGGAAAATAGTGCAACCATAGCCCCTTGATTGGGAAGATGTTAGGAAAGAAATAGAGGAGAGGCCAAAGAAGAGAGCCAGGGTTCTCCATTCCACAAGATTAATAGATGATGGAGAGATTGTGGTTGAAGGTGTTATCCCTATGGTTGATAAAGATAAGCAAGATATGCAGATAGGGGATTATCAATTAGGCACTATTAATCTAGTAAAGCCCACAAGAAATCAGAAGATGAACTTGATTGATGTTGTGGCTTCTTCTACCAAATCTAGGATGATCCAGGACAAGTAGACGAAAGATGAGATTAACTCCCAAGTTGATCAATTGCATAAATTCTTGAAGGATCTCTCTTCTCCTATTTCTTCACAAATGGATGCTTCAGAGACACCTATTCTTTTGAAGAAGGATGCTGATAATTTGATTGAAATGAGGAATAAAGTATAAATGATGGATAGATGGATAAATAAAGTGAACCAAGAAATAGATAAGTTTCTAGTTGATGGTTGCAAGGTTCATAAAGAAGCAATAGAATTGTTTAATGACATGGTTGCACATGTTGAAACTCTTGAAAAAAAAGAGGAAGAATATGCAGGGCATGCAAGGAAACTGAAAGATATCAATAAGCTTCCCAAGCAAACCTTGCTAGAGAAATCTATCTTGGAAGAAGAAAATGTGGATTTTTTGGAAAAGACCATCAACATCATCAGATTTAGGTCTTTATTCATTTTCACTCATAGGAATGAGGTGCAACAGGTTGGAAAAGATCTCAATGATAAAATTAGAGAATTAGGAGCAAGTATTACTATACTTGTCAATGAGAATATTCTTGAGATAGATGGCCTCCTCCTTGATAAACTCAAGGGGAGATGGAGTGGAAGATTGGAGGAAATGATGCAGAGAGGGGATGATGAGGATGATATATTAATGGATAAGCTCTTGAATGTCAAGAAAGAAGTCAAGGCTAACAGGAGGGAACTCCTCAAGCTTAAAGATATGAAAGAATTTGCTTCTTCTGAGTTGGCAAGGATAAAATTTGAAGATATCTGAGTAGATGGACCTGATACAAAAATGCTTCAACATGTAATCACTAGTTACGATGAGTATATGGAGGAGCATAAAATGTTGAGTTAAAGGTTGCTATATACATGTTCTCTTGATTAATCAGCATCAAGGAGATATGCTTAACTGGGCATTCTTCCTCTCCTATTTTCCTAGGTTGTGACATTAGCTCCCAAGTCGATATTTCAGAAAGTTTTCTTATCCCTTCTTGGATGCGGGTTTTGACAAGGAGTTTCTAATCAGCAACTGAAAATCAGGATAAAGACCCTTCTTGGATTGTTCCAATCACCCCATGATTTGTGGATCTGGGTTGTGATGAGGGAAGTTAGTGTTAGATAGGTTTATATATACAATTTATCTCCATTTTTTAAAGGTCGGCTCATTAAAGCAAGATTAGCCACCTAGAGGAGACTTAAGAAATAGTTTTACAATTTTAGAATTGTTCATAGTTTATGCAAGATACACTTAGATACATTTTATTTTCAAAGTTTTCAATACAAGTCATGTTATTTCTGAAATATTGTTCAATGATAATGTTGATGAATCATAGCAATTCATGTTCCAGTGAATGTTGTGCATAAATGTTCTTATTTGATAAAAATCAATAGAAGACTCTGAATTTAAATCAATTTCATTAGATTATCTGTATAGATGGGATTCTTTTATGTTTGTTGATCTGTGAATTAATGATGAGCTAGCAGTGCGTTCTTGTTTGATTGTTAAGGTTTGATGGTGTACATTTTAAATTAACACTATGAATGAATATAGTGGTGCAAAATAGTGTATGGATTATATCATTTTATAGTTTCTTGGTTACTTGAAAGGCTCATTGTGGAATTTATATGTTTGAATTGAAAGAAGTTTATGTTTATAATTTATTGTTATATGCCTTCATCTATCTTTTTCTATTTATTTTACACCCCCAAACATTAGATTAGTTCACATCATGCAGTTTGTGTCCCTTTTTACCAACAGGCCCCTTGAATATTATGGTTGCATGGACTACTGAATGGAACAACATAGTTGAGAACCAACTACAAAGATCTTGGGAGATAGGTGAATTTAGATTGGTTATCTCTTTCAGGAGAAATAGAGTACAAATATTATGTTTAACATTGTTGTGCTATTTTGAGCATCAACATGTACTGCAAGCAAAAACAGTTGCATTTACATGGGATTACCATGATATTAAAGGAATAGACCCAAACCTATGCATGCACCGAATTTACATCAATGATGGCTACAAACCAATTAGGCAACCTCAAAGGAGAATGAACCCAACAGTCTATGATATAGTCAAGGTAGAATTATAAAATTTGTTGGATGCAAGATTCACCTATCTAATCTGACAGCCTGTGGGTGTCTCCACTAGTAACTATACCTAATAAAAGATGTAAATGGAGAGTGTGTGTTCATTAACATGAGTTGAATTCAGCAACTAGAAAGGACCACTTTCCCCTTCCATTCATTAGTCAAGTACTAGATTCATTAGTAGGAAAACAACACTTTTCCTTCTTAGATGGGTTTAGTGGATACAATCAGATTAAGATATTCTGAGAAGACCAAGACAAGACAACCTTTACATTCCCTTGGGGTACATATTCTTACTATGTCTTACCATTTGGGCTATACAATGCACCTGCCACCTTCCAAAGGGCGGTACTAAGCATATTCTCGAACATTTCGCATGATTCCATGGAATTTTACATGGATGATTTTAACTTATGGGAATACGTAGGAATAATTACTTGCTAATTTGGAGAAGGTAATATAAATATGTCAATATCACCATGTGTCCCTAAGTCATAAAAATGCTTCATGATGATGACTGAGGGAGTACTCTTGCAAAAATTTGTGTCAAATAGGGGAATCCAAGTAGACTCAAATAAAATAGAGGTAATATCAACACTACCTATACCTCAAAAACATAAGGATGTCAAAAAATTCCTTGGCGATGCTAGCTCCTACATTATATTTATACAAGATTTTAGTAAGATTGCAACACAACTATTTGTCTTATTGTCTAAAGATGTAAAGTTTTATTGGACACCTTCTTCTCAACATGCCTTTGAATCTCTTAATGCAACACTTAAAAAGACCCCATTATTACGAGGACCAAATCGAACATTGCCTTTTCATATCCACATTGATGCTCCTAATTTTGTAATTGGAGTTGTGGTAGGACATAAAGAAGGAAATCTAGAGTATGTCATATATTATATCACTAAGAACCTTCAAGGGGTAGAACTCAACTACATAGTTACTAAAAATGAGATGTTAGCACTAGTCCATGAAATCAAAAAATTCAGACACTACATCATAGGGTATTCTGTAAACATCCACACATATCATACAATAATTAGGTACTCGATGGAAAAAGTTAGTAGTTGGGGAAAAAATTGTGAGATGGTTGTTTCTACTTTAGGAGTTTGATATTACCATAGTAGACAAACTAGAAAAATAAAATGTGGTAGAAATTTTTTTCTCCAGGTTACCAATAAATCCAAAAGAGGATATTGTAGATGATTCTTTTCTAGATGAGCACTTATTTTACCTATCTATGCATACACATTGGTATGCATACATAGCCAATTATCTAATTACAGGGTAAAAAACACATCTCTCACCAAGGGAGAAAATAAATCTAGTTCATAAAAAAATTCCTTATTCATGGGTAGCTAGATATTTATTTTACATAGGGACTGAGAACATTGTTGCAAAGATGGTTGTCATTGCACTAAAAGATTGACCTTAATGCATGATACAACTATTGGATTTATACAAGATCCAAGATCCATAGGAGGTGGTTAAACCATGTCATGAAGCTCGAGCACCGCACTGGCCCACTCCGAGGATACCAAGGGTGACACCTTGCAACAATCCCCTCAGCACAAGTGAGGGGTTTGAACTTGTGACCTTGGCTCTGATACCAATTGTTACAAAGACACCTGTCATTGCACCAAAAGATTGACTTGTTAATGCCTGATACAACCGCTAGATTTATACAAGATCCAAGATCCATAACAGGTGGTTAAACCATGTCATGAAGCCCGAGTTTTGTGTTGGCCCACACTGGGGAGACCAAGGGTGACACCTTACAACAAACATAATGAGAAGGTGTATTATTGAAGATGGAGTCCATGATATTCTCAAGGCATGTCATTATGAACCTTGTGGAGGAAATTTATGCATTCAAATAGACAAAGAGCTATGGTGATGTCAAAGGATGGGACAACCTACAAAAATAGATGAAATTTCATTACACCCATAACTATTCATAACACCCATAACTAGTCATAACACCATTTGATAAGTGAGGGCTAGATGTTATTGGTCCTATATCTCCAACATCCAACAATAAGGAATATATACTAGTTTGTACTTACTATCTTACAAAATGGGTGGAGGTCAAAGCCTTGTAATTTCTAAGTGGATTTGATTATTTCCAAATTTCTCTATGAGGATATCTTTACAAGATATGGTGTTCCTAGAGAAATAGTGACAAACCAAGGGCCACAATTTACCTTAGACCTGATCACCAAGTTAGTGTAGGAATATGAGATCAAGCATTGAAAGTTTGCAACTTATCACCCTCAAGCAAATGGCCAAGTGGAAGTGACTAACTGAGAAGTAGAAAATATTCTACAAAAATAGTGAAAATACAAAGGAAGGATTGTGCAATGAGGTTACCTAAAGCAGTTTGGGAATACAAGAAAACTTGGAAAATAATAGGTTTCACACCATATGAATTGATGTATGGAAGAAAGGAAATACTTCCAATTGAATTTGAATACAAAAATCTATGGATAATATTCAAACTAGGCAAGAATATATTTGAGACACAAAAGGAGAGGTTTCATAACCTCAATGCACTGGATGAGATTCATATGGAAGCATTACACCACATTGAGATTGCGCATAAATAGAGGATGTTATGGCATGATCAGTTTATCAAGACCAAGCAATATAATATAGGTGATTGGGAACTACTTTATGATTCAAGGTATAAGGATTAAAAATGCAAACTATAAATTGGATGGCTTGGGCCATATGAAATACAAAAATTTTATTGAATGCATAATACAACTGAGAGGGGGTGAATCAGTTGTACATTAAAAAATTAAAACCCTCATTAATATTCAAATCCACATCAACTTTAATAACCTTTAATCTATTAGATGGATTTAGCATAAAATAAAATAAAATAAACTAAAACACATCAACACTATGCACAATAGAATACTAGATTTACATGGAAAAACCAAGAAGAGAAAAACCATGGTGAGGAAGAGCTCACAATATAAATTCATTGCAATATCGAATACAATAGGCTCACTACTGGAGGGCTCACTTCCTAGAAGAAAGAAGGGCTCACTACAAATGGCTCACTACCAAATTATAGAAAAGAAGAAAAGAAGAATGTTATAGTGAGAAATTCATCTCAATGCAAAAAAACTTCCTCCACAACATCACTAACACATTCACAAAAAATTTTAATATTGTAGACACCTTTTACTCACTGCTTCCAGTAGTCTAGCTCATTAAATTTTGTACTACACTTCACAAATTTGAACTTCACAACTTTTCAATTTTCATCACACACTCTACACACTAATCATGTATCAACACAACACTTGTATATACCTTCTTCAAACTTGGAAACATTCTCCAAAGTCGACTATGCACCTCAACCATGCAAATTCAAATTAGGTCTACACCAAAACATACTCATGGTGGAAAGGAATGAGGGCAGGCCACATCACACCATAACTTGGTGTTAAATCTATTCATACATGCCACACCACACTTCCAAAATCATCAAAGCAAATATGCAATTAGTGAAAGCACCCAAGGTCAGTCGAACCTATGTAAACACCATTAAAAATTTAACTGCATGCTTCCTTTGATCCAAAGATGACTCATGGATAATATACATCACTTGAGCATAATTTGGAATATTCCCAAAACACCCAGAAATCCAACCAAATCCTTTACAACAACTTTCACTTGAAGAATAGACTCATCTTGTACATCAAGATAATCTTCCACACACTATAAATCAATAAATCAACTTATGGCGCACCAAACCACAAACAACTTTGACTGAAGGTAGATATCAACCTTATCAACATGCTTCTAGAACCACAAGACCAGAACACAAACTACAAAGAAATGTAGAGTAAAACCATTTCTCCTAGACACCACTACAATATAGTTCACACATTGGTGAACACAACTTTCTTTTCAGTTATGGTTTGAACAATTCAATTCTAACTATATGCTCTAATATCTAGGAGTGGAAGTTAATGATTTCGGTTAATTTTTTCTTAGAATAAGACTCCATCATGCTTGTATATAGCTGATGGTTGAGTCCTTAGATAAGTTATTTGATTTTCAATATTTTCTTTATCAATTATTTTCCAATTTCAAGTTATCTACATACATGATAGTTATTCAAAATAATTTTCATTAAATACAATCTATGAAGAATAATTTATGTAATATTTCATGATATGCAATGAATAAAATCAATTTCACATGGATGGATAGAATATGATAGTTAGATTTGGTTCTAGTTAAGTGAGAACAACTGCCTGAGCAAGCCACTCAAGGTAACTATTCTTCACTTATAGCTATTTATTTCTATTTATTTTATTTTTTTGTTTATTGTTATCAAAATTTCACTACAACTCAATTTGACAGAGCTCGTTATTCAAGCTTCATTTTAAGGTGAAGAGTTTCAATTTACCCCTGTTGATGTTTAACCATTGCAAGTGTTTGAGTTTATTGTGAAATTGGGAATGCAATGTGTTTAGTTGCTTATTGTCAATTGCAACATTAAGTATTGCATGAAATGAAAAGGAAATGATTTTATTCTGTATTTGTTCATAGTGTTCCAAACATTGTTTTTTCAAAAAGGGAAAGTACAGAATTAAATAATTATTTCACAAATTTTGTATTTGTATTCATTGGATAACAAGAACCAAGTGTCCCACACAAGCCGTGGGAGTAGCTGAGATGGTGTATCAAAAGGAACATTCTACACTACTGAAGATTAGAGGAAAGGGAAAAAATATAAGAGGGAACATAATTATCATTGCCTGTTGTCTTCAAGTTGATTTTGGAATGGTGCACCTCTCCTTGCTTCCAAGCTCCAAGAGGACCAACAAGAGATGATAAAAAATTGTTAGAGCTCCGATTATGAAAATTCCTACATGAATCATCAACAGTAATGTAAAATGTTGTCTAGTGATACATTGAAACAACTGAAGTTGCAAGAACAAGAAGTGTGACAAAAGCCAAGGAAGAAACATCATGATCACATATTGTCTTACCTAACATTGTTTGCTTCCTATGTAGGTATAGGACAAGTCATTTTGCGAACTAGATGAGAAATTTTAAATCATGTGATGTAAAATGGGCTCCCACAAGGGTTGAGACCCAACATGCCATCCCTCATGTATTTAAGAGGGATTGAGAAGAAATAGATCCAGAATGCTCAAGGAGAGGCATCCATCAAATAAGTGCATCATAAATGCCAAAAGCCTCCAGCAATTGACCATTAAGTGCAATCAACTCTTGAAGTGCAATGAATTGAAAATAATGAGTGATCAACTGTTCAAGTGCAATATCATGAATGTGATAGTGAACAGGCATACACAATGCCTTGTTTATAAATCATCAATTATAGTTGAAGCAAAATAAAGTGATGTTGTCTCATGTGAAACTGAAATATAGTCTAAAATTTTCAAGTTCATTTGATGAATGCAATCAAGTGAATGCAAGCAACATAATAGTGGCATCCAAGAAGTGTAATAAAAATGACTGAATAGAGCTTATACTATGTGTTAAAAGCTAAAGAAATAGAAGACAGATGATGAAGAAAATTTTCATTTTCTTTAAGTGAAAATACAGCAGTAATGAAATCATTTTATCATTTCAGAACCATGTGTTCATGCTACAATAGTTCCATGTCAAGAAAAAATGTTCAAATGAAAGAAAATGCATGGTGCTAACTCGGTTTTTGAAACAAACCCCTTTCAATGTGATATTTACACAATGCAAAATGGAGCTTGAAGTAAGTTCACTAAAATGAAGAAAACCCTGATTATCATTTACATGCCTGCAGCCTGGAGAGGCCAAATGTTTTGCCTTCATGATTCATAATACCCCTTAGGGTTGCAAAATCAAAGTACAAGTGCAAAGGAAGAGGTCAAGGGTTTGTAACCTGACTTTGTGTATTCAAACTTTGGAATAAAGCTATAGGTCACAGCCTTAGAGGGGTCGAACAACCACAAAAAAAAGGAAATGGTTTCATTTTAATGTGTTCATTTGCATTACATGGGTTGAGCCCTCATTTTCATTCAAAAAAGGTGGAAGAAATACACAGTGGCCACAACCTATGTAATGGTTAACCTCATCAACCCACAATCTGTCATATTTTTGTAATGAAAGCTTGAATAAGGATTTTATTTAAGAGAGAAATGCAGTGAAATAGAAAAATGGAACTTACCTTTCATATATCTGTAGAAGAACTCAATGAGATCCCATGGCCAAATTCCACGGGTGGCTCAAAATAATTTCCATAATTGGCTATAAGAATGGTGAAGGCATCAACACCACAGGAAAAGCAAAAAAAATGCATCTAATATAATGATAGTCGCAGCCTTTAAGGCCTTATCCCTCATCGAAAGAGCCAAGGAAAGCACAAAAAAAATAGACTAAGCTTACCACCGAATGAGGAGGATTGAGTGTGTTTGAATTTTGAAGGAGAAGAGCTCAAATGGTGGCTCCAAGGCGAAACCCTAATTCCTCCATGGTGGTGCACAGGCAGGGTTCTATTCTTCTCCAAAGGGTTGATGATGCAAATGATGATGGAATGCACATTTTGGAGGCCTTTTTATGAGTTAGGGTTTTCACCCTATAATCGGCCTATGTGATTTTTATCACATATATTTTTAATTTTCAATGCTTTTCCTTGCTAATCTTTCATTGCCTAGGCTGATATAAGTCTATGGCTTATAAATTTTTCTTTGATTTTTATAGAAAATCAAACCATAGGAAAATCATACATCATGCACATTGCCCCTCATTAGGGTTGACCCACTTTACCATGCCTTAGAGAAAATTCATGCCAAGTTTCCCTTTAGAAATCAAGCGATGACTTTAGGTCATCAATTTTTGCCTAAGTGAATAATGGCAAGTATATTTTTATGAATTTTTGTATAAAAATAAAATTATGTAAAAGGGCATCATTTGTAACATTTGAGTTTTTGCAAAAATTAAATGCAAAAAAATCAAAAGGACTAAATATTAAGGGAGGTAAAAGTCAAAGAATTTGAAGACAAATAAAAATAAAATGCAACAAAAGAAGACCTTCTGTTTTGTAATCTAGAACTACAAGTTGTAAAACACTGATTAAGTAATGTTTCTATAAATTACTTGATTAGTTGTTATTTTTAAATGCAGTTAAAATGCACTTTAGTTCACACTAAAACTTTCTATTCTTGAGCTCAGACTTGGGAAAATTCAGAAAGGAGATGCCAAACTGAAGTTTCTATTTGCAGTTTATAGTAGTTGATGCTTGATTTTGAGGTCTTTTTGGATCAAGCTTTGGGTGATAGAAAGTTTCCAGCTTTTGATGCCTTTTGGAGCTATTTTCGATACTAATTTTTGAGATTTTGAAGGGAGCTCGAAAATGCAAGAGGGTTTCCTTTTGGAGGGACAACAGCTTGATTTTTCTATTTTTGGCACTACAAGGTCACATCTTGGCTATAAGTTTGAGAAACTTTAATTTCTCTGAGTTTAGAATTTTTGGGTTTCTTGCTCTCTTAGTCATTTTAAGAGTTTTGTAAACTCATTTTTTGAATCAGATTTTGATGTCTTATTCCTCCACTTGCAATAAAGAAGTAGATTTATCCTCTCTCCTTCTTGTTATGATCTCATGGTGATATTATGACTTTTTTTTTATTCAGATTATCAAATCCTTCTTTGTCTTCTTGTTGTGAGTAATTGTCAAGTTTTGCAATAGGTTCAAGTTGCACATTGTATTATGTTTTCAAGGGTCTTTATGCAAAATATTGATGAACTAAATGCATTGTGGTGAATTGTGAGAATTAATTGCTATGAAAGAAGTGTTGTGAGCTAATTTTCATCAGAGTCTCATTATTTAGCTAATCATCTTAAGTTGTAGGTGTTAATTTTTAGTTTTCTTCCTTCTCCTTTTTCCCTGAAAGTGCATAGGTTAGGTGATTAGCTATAAGGGAACCCGCTCTATAGATTCACTCTCACCAATTGGTTTACCCAAAAATCAGAGAGTGTTTCCATGTTGTGACAGGATAGAAAAGTGCAACTTTCCTAAAGGGTGCAATCCTAATCGCCAACATTTATCATTACTCTATGAACTACATGCAAGTTAAATTGGAATCTTATACTTTGATTATTAGTAATGAATGTTTATGAGCATGCATATATTTGGTTAGCCAGTAGTACTCCAAAGGTTAATTTAGTTTAGTTTTTAGCTTTGATCAATTATTAGTTGATATAGTAATACTTCATTAGCAACAATTCAATTACAGGTTAAGATGTAGGCACCCATAGCCATTCGTGCTAGTTTGTTTCTTTTACTATTTTGCAATTTTGTGAGTTTTCAGCAAATAAAGTATCTTGAATAGGATAACTTAGGTAACCTTGAGTCTCTTAAGGCACATACAATGCAGCACCATCACAAGTTTACAAACCTTGGGTTGACATTTTAATGTAGTCTTTACAATATTGAGTGGATTTTTCAACCAACTATACCTTTGAATTGTGTAGGTTCTACCAAATTTATAAGACATGAGTTTAGACTCTACATTTTTTGCACCATTGCCAAGGATGGTGCTATCTTAATAGACTTGTTTTTGATCTTTCATAGTTTAAAGTTTCTTTTCAACATTAAGACTATTAGATTTACTCTTTTCCACAACACCAGAAGATACACAAACATTGTGTAGGATCGCTACTATATAAATCCATATTTAATGTATGCGGAGGTAGAGAGATTCTTCTACCAGATTCCTTCCCTCTACACGCCAAGAATTCATAGCAGAAATTGGTGAATCTAGTAATTAAAGTGAGGGTAATACCACATAAGAAATCACCCTATCACCAACATCTAGCACACTAATAGAGGAGACATACCGAACCATGGGTGATGCAGTGGATGATCCTGAACATTCCACCTTTGAGTTCCCAATCACTAACTAGGAGAGAGCTACAATGTTGAAGAACATCCCTCCTTCAACATTACCAGTATTTTATGGGTTAATAGTTGAGGACCTAGATACATTTATATTTGAATTTGATGTCATGTGTAGAAGTTATGAATATAATTTTGATGCTCATAGGCTTAAAATCTTCCCTGCCACTCTAAAATATGTAACTCTAAGATGTTTTTTGGGATTGGGCAATGATGTTCTTGATTGGGATACCTTCAAGACATTGTTCTTGGAGAAGTACCAAGACTGTTATAGGGGACTTGATAGGAGGAAATATCACATTTCTAGAATGTTATAGAAGGAGGATGAACCATTAGAAGATTATGTGGAGAGATTTTAGTTTGCCTTAAAGAAAAATCCCAAAAAAAAGTTGTCTAAAGAATCCCTCAAGTTATTATTTTTGAGGGGAGTCAATGATGACTGTATGGATGCCATCAACCTTGTTGGACAAGGATATATATCTCATATACCATTTGAAGACATCTTTAAGGTCTACATGAATTATTCTAGGACTTTCACTAAAAGACCAAGAGAAGATAAGACAACCACTATTGGCAAATCATTTACAAGGGTTTCAAAGATATAATTAAGTAATCTATTATCCAACATGAAGGAGGACATTATCAACCACATAGAAACTCAGTTGGATAATCTTCACATCAATAAGAATCAAGATTAAGCTAAAGTAATGCTCACTGAATATTGCCCAGGTTGTAAGCAAAGGAAAGCAAACTATAAATGCAAGAGGGTGGCTAGTATCCAACAAGATAAACTTGATAAACTTGATTTCCAACCACTTGAAGGAGAGGATGGATATCTCTTTTATATAGCTAAAATAAGGCCATGGAAACAAATAAAAGGTATGCCATAAGATCCTCTTAGATTCAATTCATCCTTTCCCATTGGAAATCATAAATTTTCTGTTTTGAACTCTTAGCCCTGGCCAATAAACCAAAATCAATGGAAAAACCCTCAACAATGGCCACAACCCTAGAAAAATTGGAATCAACAATAGCTAAATCCTTGGCCACAAAAAAATTTCCTAGGTTCCAATTATAACCCCCAATTGCCAACATAATAGAATTAGTGACGGCCTCATTGGAAAAAAGGCCAATAGTGGCAACAAAAAAACATGAACTATCAGCAGCCTATGCTTCCTCCTCCACAACAACAACAAGCTATTATGCCTCCATCAAATCCTACATTTTAACCACTCAATCCACAACAAATACTTTCCCAACCTGCACCTAACCCTAACAACAAGCCTGATCAGTAGGCTTATACTAATGGAGCTATGCAATACCCCACTTATGGGGTAGAGGTTAGTGATGTCCAACTTAGATTGGGAAAACAACTTGCTAGACCATCATCCCCTCAAATTATTGAGATGGAGGTTCAAGAACTTGTAATTCAAGCTTCATACAAAATACCTTTGGAGCCTGAGTCAAATTAGGTACACCAAACTACCTCAAGTCCAAAGCCTCCTTTTCCTGAACGCTTAGCCATTCAAAAGAATCCCTCACAAGATGAGACAGACCTCCTGGGTCAACTAAAATATGTGAGAATTAATATTCCACTCATCCAAGCTATCAAAGATATTCCTATTTATATTAAAACTATAAGGGACCTATGTCATAAGAAACCAAGAAGGAAAAGGAAGGATACTCAGACAACACATGTCCTAGGAAACCTTGTAGATAACATGTTAGGGGACATAATTGTCCCTAAGTACATAGACCTTGGTAGTCCAATAGTGAACATAAATATTAATGGGACCCTTATTAAGAACACCTTGATAGACTTTGGGGCATCGATCAATGTTATGACTAACGAAACAATGTAGTTACTTCAATTAGTGAACATTATACCTACACAAACTATTTTAAAATTAGTTGATAGGTCAACAGTCAAGCCTAAAGGAATCATTGAAGATTTACTTATTTCATTGATTTTTTGGGAATATCCTACTAATTTCATATTTTTATAGCCAAAGGTTAATCTTGTAGGATACCCACTCATCCTAGGCAGACCATAGTTAGCTATAGTTGATGCATTCATAGGTTGTAGGTCTAGCAATATGATAATATCTAATGAGATAGTCGCTAAGAAATTGATCATCTACCCTCCAACCCAACCTTATATTGATCTTGAGAAAACTATTTGGCCCACTTTGGATGAGGAAGACAATTACTCCCCATACAAATTAATGACTATAGAACGTAGCCCTCTATTGGATGATCAAGATGAAGATGAACTCATTGCTCATATAATCTAGAATGATTGTGGAAGGATCCCATAGCAATAGGAATTCCTCACATGCCTACAAGACCCCTTGCAAAGTATTATACCTACCAATTCCTCAGAAGAAATATCTCAGATATTTCATTCTTTTCTGCCACAACAATGTGTACCAATCATTCCAAGACTTGACCTCTCATCTGTGCAAGAATCATCCAAGGAATTAGAAGTCATGTGAGGAAGAATGTTGAGAATAAACAATGCCTTGACTAAAGATCAATAGAAATACCTGCAAACAATGTTGCAAGCACACTCAACAGCATATGCATGGGATTACCATGATATGAAAGGCATAGATCATGATTTATGTATGCATAGGATCTATATCAATGATAGGTATAGACCCATTAGATAGCATTAGAGATTCATGAACCATGTGTTGAGAGACATAGTCAAATCTGAACTTCAAAAACTCTTTGATGTAAGCTTTATCTATGCTATATCTGATAGTGAATGGGTCTCACCTTTGATAATTGTTCCTAAGAAAGGTGGAAAATGAAGAATTTGTGTAGATTACAAGGAACTGAATACAACCACTAGGAAATACCACTTTAAATTTCCCTTCATAGATCAAGTACTTGATTCCTTAGCTAGGAAAAAATAATTTTCATTCCTAGATGGTTTTAGTGGTTACAATCAAATAAAAAATGCTCTAAAAGATCAAGACAAAACTACATTCACCTGTCCTTGGGGTAATTATGCCTAATCTGATCTACCCTTTGGTTTTATGCAATGCTCCAGCTAATTTTTTAGAGAGCAGTACTCAACATTTTTCTTATTATGTTCATGACTGTATGGAGATATATATGGATGATTTCACCACATATGGAAAGACTTATGAGGAAGCCCTCAAAAATCTAGAAAAGGTATTGAAAAGATGTAAAGAACACAACCTGTCACTCAGTAATTAAAAGTGCTTTATGATGATGACACAAGGTGTTGTTTTAGGGCACTTCATATCCAATGCATGGATTCAAGTTGATCCACATAAAATATAAATTATTTCTATACTACCTATTCCACAAAAGAAAAGAGATATCAAAAATTTCCTTGGCCATGCATTCTAATACAAGAGGTTTATTAAAGACATCAGTAAGATTGTTGCACCATTGTTTGTTTTGTTGAGTAAATACATTAAATTTGAGTGGACATCAAAGTGATAATACTCATTTGAAGAGCTGAAGAAAGCCTTGACTCAAGCACCTATTTTGAGGGGGCCTAATTGGACCCTACCTTTTCATATACATACAAATGCTTCAATTTTTTTCTCTTGGAGCAGTTTTAGGTCAAAAAGAAAGTAAAAAATAGTATGCAATTTACTACATTAGCAAAAATATTTAGGGGGCGGAATTGAATTATACAGTTAGAGAGGATATGTTGGAAATAGTGTATGCCATCAATAAATTCAGGCATTACATTATTGGTTATTCATTTTTTTTCCATAAAGACCACACTGCTATTAGGTATCTTATGAACAAACTTGTAGAAGGAGGTAGATTAGTCAGATGGTTGCTACTTCTACAAGTGTTTGATATTACAGTAGTGGACAAACTTAGTAAGGCTAATGTAGAGGAATATTTTCTATCAAGATTTCGAACATAATCAACTAAAGGAGTGGTGGATGATTCATTCCCAAATGAGCACTTATTTTCTCCAAATGTACATGTACCCTAGTATGTTGACATTGCAAATTATTTAATAACAAGGAAAATTCCACCACACTTTTCTCCAAGGGAAAAGAGGCAGTTGGTAAATAAATATTTTCCATACTCTTGGATATCAGGTTATCTATTTTACATTGGCCCTGACAAGATCATGAGAAGGTGCATAAGGGAAGATGAAATATTTTATATTATGAAGGCTTACCATGATGAGCCATGTGGAGGTCATTTTGTAGCAAAAAGAACATCTAAGATACTCGCAACTGGATTTATTGGCAAACTTTGCAAAAGGATTTTGTTAAATACACAAGGAGTTGTGATAGGTGCCAAATGATGGGTAAACCAATAAGAAATGGTGAAATTCCATTACAACCTCAGTTAACACTAGCTTCTTTTGACAAATGGGGTCTAGATTTTATTGGATCAATCTCCCCTACTTCCAACAACAAGGAATACATTCTTGTTTGCACTGATCACTTGACTAAGTGGGTAGAAGTAAATGCATTACAATTTGCCAAAGATGGAAATGTGGCTAAATTCTTGTATGAGGATATACTCACTAGGTATGGAGTACCTAGAGAAATAGTCATTGATCAGGGTCCATAGTTTACTTCAAACCTCATTACCAAATTGGTTGAAGAATACAAAATTAGGCATAAGTCAAAACCTTACCACCCTTAGGCTAATGGTTAGGTGGAGGTTACTAATAAATAAATTTAAAGTATTATCACCAAGACAATGTAGCTACATAGAACAACCTAGAAAACAAGTGGTTTTACACCCTATGAGTTACTCTATGGTAAAACAACACTCCTTCCAATTGATTTTGGATATAATACATTAATAAAAATAGTAAAACTAGAAATGGACCTAATAACAACTCAAAAGGAGAGGTTGCATAATTTAAATGGATTGGATGAAATCATAATGGAGGCAGTCCATCACAATGAGGTAGTACAACAACAAAGGATGAAGTGGCATAACCAGTACATCAAAACAAAGGAGTTTAATGTACGAGACTAAGCATTTTTATATGATTCAAGGTACAAAGACTTCAAAGGGAAACTCTAATCCAAGTGGTTGGGACCCTATGAAATCAATCAAGTCTATCCTAATGGAGCACTCAAGTTGCATACCATAGATGTGGTAAAATTCTCACTTCTTTTTAATGGCCACAAATTGAAGCTATATAAGAAGCCATTACAAAAAGATGATTTTATTTTCTCCCCATTTTAGTATTATGGCACTTGTAGTGATCCAAATATAGGTTCAAACACACAAAGTGATATTTCAGTAGCACATGATATAACAAGCACTTTAAGTGACCTAGTGATTGAGCTACATAGCTCAATCCCTGAGATCACTCAAGATTGATTTCTTACTTTATTTCACAAGCACACACAACAAAGTTATAATGATGTTTATATTTTCTCCAAAGGGGCCTATTTTTATTACACATTCATAAAGGGTCCTGATGTTGCAAGGACCTGTAGCATAATAGTTGTCAACATTCAAAATGGGTCTTGTTGCTGAAGGTACCCATAGCAACGTCTGGCAGATGAAAGCAAAATATCAATTCACTTGGTACCACATTAACTGTAGTTCACATGCATTCACCTTAAAATACTCACATGCAATATCCATATCTTCACAATAAGTACCTGCAACATGTTTCTATTGCTAATTTGAATTTCAAATATTTGAACATCACTAGCTACTATCTGTCTAATCTATCCCATCAATTTTCATCGGCCATCTAATAATTCATTCACGTGCAATTATTCCAATAATGTCAAATCAAAATCTGAATACATGCTATTTAGTTTACAATCTCTTATGACAGGTACATAAGGTACACTATCATAATTACAATAGATTTCTTTAAATTTTCATTATGTCTGTCATATTAATTTATGCATGTCAAATATTCATACCATTAATTTCCATTATTTTTAATCATATCACTTCCCAATCACAATGTGAAGTAAGCTCACTTCAACCATTAAGTTGGGAGGAGGGTATGTAACTCAACCATTTTTTTATGAAATCCACCACCCAAATTAAATGCAATAGATAGATGTAGCATGCAAAACTCTCCTAAAATTATACCTATTTTTTGTTGATACTTCTAATTACCAAATTCCCAATCCTAATAACTTGAGCTAAGTCCAAACCAGATTCAAACCTAGAACTTATTTGTGAGCTCAAGTTAAGTAGATACTAAGAAGGAAAGTTGCAATTATGGTATGGTAGTAAAAGTACATGAGGAAACATCAGGAAGGAGAAGGGTTTTGAAGGTGGTGGAGTGAATTGAGTTGAATATTCAAGACTAAATTAAACACATTGAGTAGAGGAAATAAATTCATAATGGGAGGCGATGTTATCAAGAGAGATTTGTCAACTCATCAGAAAATTTGGAAGATGTAATGGTTTTACCCATTTTCACTAGAGTTGGTCGGTTGATTAATTCTTGAAACTAACAAAATTAGATGATGATATGACAAGAAGGTTTGTAGCTACACTGGAATATGATGAAGCAATGGTGAAAGGATTTTCATTGGATGCATTTGAGGTCTCCATAGCACAAGTTTTTGGGTTACCTGGAACTGGAGCAAAGTTTCCAGTGCATGCAAATGTAGTTGTAACTAGAGAGGAATTATGTGAGCGAGGAGAATATTTGGAATCATATTCGCAAGGTACAAAGAGACTCTCTCTTGCATGGTTATGGGCTAATTGCACTTCCTACATTTTTAGATATCTTACAGGTGATAGTAGGAAAAATCTCTTGTATACAATACATTTTAAGTTGCTTAGTCACCTTCGGCACAATAAGTTGGTAAATGTGCCAAAATTTCTTTATAATATGTTGAAAAGAATGGCATCAAAGTATCAAGGGAAAAAAAGTGACACTTCCCTATAACACCACTTTTTGATTTCTTTATTGGTAAAAAGAAGTTTGAGAATTCAGTATCCACAAGTAAACAAGGAAGATTTTAAGGAATGCATAAATAACAATAGTTTGTTGGATGCACCTTTGGTACCTGAGATTGTAGAGCCACAATATGAACCTATAAGATAAATCCCTCATGTCTCACCTACAACTTCACCTACCCATATCCAAGGTGAGAATGAGTAACATAATGAGCCAAAGTCTAGGTCACATGTAGTTGAAGAAATTCCATCTTTAAAATCATAAAAACCCAAGAGCAAATGAGGCAATACATCCACATCATACACACCTTCTAAAATAGAAAAGAAGAAGGATTTTCAATAAAAGAAGCAGGGTATTCAAAAGGAAAATAAATATGTTAAGAAGGAAACACCTGCACCTAGACATTCAAGCAGATTAAGGAGATGAGGTGTCATGAGGGTAAGCGTAGAGAAACTTGAAAAAGAGGAAAAGAGCAAATAACAGGAGGAGATAAGTCTCATGTTAGTAGAGACAAATTCTAAAGGGAAGGGAGATATCCCTGGTAATGTAAATATACTAGTGAAAAGAAAGAGGTATGTGTCCACTACTTCTCATTTAGAATCAAAAGATGTGTTTACTACTATGAAAACACAAAAGGAAACCCTAAACAGTTTTACCTATGAGGACTATGAAGGGGGAAGTAATGAGGAGTTTATGGAAATAGAGGAAGTGTATATAGAGGAAAGAGATGTTAGGAAGGAGCCCCAAGAAACCTTGGACAAAATTGAACACTTGGAAGAGTTAGTAAAGAGCTATGAAAAGAAGGACAAGGAGAGGGAAACACAAATGCAAGAGATGGAGGAAAAATTGCAAACATATGGCCATGGTACTAAGCTTGATTTTTTGGCACAATTGGTCATAACTAAGATTGGGGATGGAGAATTGGCAGTACTAGATTAGAAACCTCCTTCTATTAGAACTCCAATTCACCATATCACCTTGTCACTTGGTTATCAGCTATGGAGAGTGATTGATGAGTTTGCACAAGAAAAGGAAAGATGGAAGAAAGAAAAATAAATTTTGATTGAAGAACATGCTAAAGAGATGGAGAAGAAAGACATGGAGTTAAGAAGATCAACAATTAGGTTAGAATAAGTGGCAAAAAAAGTTGCATAGATCATAAGATGCAAACCTGCAGCAAGGACATTTACATTATTTTTGTTGGAAATATTTCTAAGTTTTCAATTTAGTAGGCTAATTAGTAAAGAACCAGTTGGGATGAGCAGGATTTTTGAGTTCCTTAATGTTTTCGCTAATTCTACACCTAAGGAGCAAGACCAGTTGTGTGAATATTATTTACACAATTATTTAGTGTCGGATGAAATAGAGTGGAATCCTTTGATGTTTGTAGGGGATCTCTAGGTAAGGGAAATTGCATCTTATTACATCAATGAAAAACTTAGGGGTGAAATAATGGAAGAATATAAGGAGAGAGAGAGAGAGAGAGAGAGAGAGAGAGAGAGAGAGAGAAATAAATTGCTCTCCCCATAAGGAAAGAATCTAAAAACCTTGATGCAGTTATTGATGAATGGTTGAAACTCATTGATCATAAAGTTTTAGACAAGAAAATTATGAAACTAAGGAAAGTAGATTAAAAAAGAATGTAAACATTAGCTATGGGGTTGGGACAACAATGCTACAATTACATCTAGAGCAGATGGAACAGCTTGACCCCAAAATTATAGAGAAAGGAACCTCATTCCATGTATAATTTCACCACCATGCTTCATAGGGTAGACAGGTATAAGAAAATTGGTGTTGACAAAGGGATTTACTAGGTACCACTCACATTTCACCCACATATGCTACTCTATCTAGTTCCATATTAGGATAGGGATAAACATGAGGAATGTGAGAGAGCTAGGAACACCAAAATAATGCAACTTGCAAATTACAGAGGTTTTTACTTGAAACAAACCTAGGGAATTAATGTTATTATGGACTTGAGGTAGATCACCTTGCAATATAACCTGTACCCATAGTATTTTTCTTGAGGACAATAAAAAGTGTATTTGGGGGGAATGATGGGGTCCTTTGTTAGCCTATTTTATGTTACTTTTATGCACACTTTTAGACACTTTTAAATATACCTTTCAGACAATACTCCTATATTATGTTATCTTTTCATACTTATTATAGAGACTTAGACCTAAATCATAGTAATGGGAATATGGTTAGGACATAATAGTATTGCATTGTTTATATGTGAGTATGCATGAAATATGGATAGAATTCTATATTTTAATTAGGGTAGTTAGTCTTCTACATGTGATTTGCGAATTAACCTTTTTGTAGCCAAGGAGGAACTATAGCATGTAGTAGCTGGAAGTTGTAACCCATAGCAAAATGAAGATTGGAACAATAAAATAGGGGAGTTAGAGATTAAGTTGAATGCAATAACTACTATTTGAAGACACCTAATGAAAATTGAACGTGCATCATTATAACAAGTTAATAAAGAGTTGGAGAAGAAGAACTCTTTTTCTGATATGATTTTGATAGATGTTTGTGTGTTTTACATGTAAATCTGTTTTATAGAGTTTAAGTTATATTATGATTCTACTTTCTTTTCAATTATGGTTTAAATAATTCAATTTTAACTATACACTTTGATATCTAGGAGTGGAAGTTAATGATTTCAATTAGTTGATGCTTAGAATAAGACTCTCTCGTGCTTGTATATAGCCGATGGTTGAGTCCTTAGATAGTTAGTTTTTAGTATTTTTGTAATCAGTTATTTTCCAATTTAAAGTTATCTATAGACATGATGGCTATTCAGAATAATTTTCAATTAATACAATCTATGAAGAATATTTTATGTAATCTTTCATGATATGCAATGAATGAAGTCAACTTCAAATAGATGTTTTGAATATGATACTTAGATTTGGTTCTAGTTAAGTGAGAACATCCACTTAAGTGGTTCTAGGTAATTGTTCTTCACTTTTTAATAGTTGTTTATTTGTATTTAGTAGTTTTTCTTGTTTATCATTACTCTATGAACTACATGCAAGTTAAATTAGAATCTTATACTTTGATTATTAGTAATGAATTTTTATGAGCATGCATGTATTTGGTTAACCAATAGTACTTTGGACATTAATTTAGTTGAGTTGTTAGTTGATACAATAATACTTCATTAGCAACAGTTCAATTATAGGTTAAGATGTAGGTACCCATAGGCATTAGCGCTAGTTTTTTCTTTTGCTATTTTGCAATTCTGTGAGTTTTCATCAAATAGAGCATCTTGAATAGGATAACTTAGGTAACCTTGACTCTATGAAGGAACATGCAGTGCAACACCATCACACATTTACAAATCTTGGGTTAACATTTTAATATAATCTTTGCAATGTTGAGTGGACTATTCAACCAACTATACCTCTAAATTGTGTAGGTTCTAACAAGTTTACAATATATTAGTTTAGACTCTACAACCATGAACAATAATTCAATGTCCTCATCATCCCCATAGTCAAATTCATCATCAAATATACTAGAATCTTCACTAACATAATAACTTTTCTTAATTGCTTTACCTTTTTTTTCTTTATTCTTGTCAGTCAAAGCTCTGTTTGGATATCTTGAGACATAATGACCTATCTTTCCATGACTAAAACATTTGAAAGGTAACTTACCTTTGTACTTTCCAATACCCTTTTTCATTCTCCTCACAAAAATTGCTTCTACATTATCAAGATCCTCCTAATCTAATTCTTTAGTCTTTTTATTTGTCAACCTTCAAAGCAGTCTCAACTTTTCCATCACTTGAACCTAACTCTTTTAATTCAAAAGTAGTTAAAGTGCCAATTAGTTGATCTCTAGAGTAATTATTTAGATTTTTAAATTCCTAAATATCATAAACCTTATGACTATAAGCTTTAGGCAAGGTTCTTAGTACCTTCTTTACCACCTCATCATGTTCAATATTTCAACCAAGCCCTTTGATGGAATTGATAACTTTTTCCACTTTCTACATGTAGCTTGTAATGTTTTCATCCTATGACATCCACATATTTTCAAACATGATCTTTAGATTCTACATCTTAGCTTGCTTGACCTTATCATCTCCTTTACAAATACTTTCCAACTTTTCAAGATTTCTTTAGCAGTTTTTAGATTCATAACTTTCACAGGTTGAGTATTAGAAACACCACTTAAAAGAGCATACCTTGCTTTACCATTGTTTTCATAGGCCTTGATATCATCATCTTTACTCAGACCATTCATAGGCATAGTCTATCCAATCACAACAAAGTTGCAAACTCCATATCCAAGGGATACTAGAAATTCCATCCTTGTCTTCTAGAATGTATAATCTCCATCAAACAGAGGATTATGTATCTTGTGCACCATCCTAGATCTACCTCAAGTGATTAAGCTTTCTTCCAATGAACCTTGCTCTGATACCAATTTTTGAATTCACAAGATAAATAAGAGGGGGGTGAATCGAATATACATTAAAACATCAAAACCCTCATTAATATTGAGATCCACATCAACTTTAATAACCTTTATTTTTTTAGAGTGATCTAGCATGGAAGAAAATAACAAAAACTAAAACACATCAACACTAGGCACAATAGAACACAAAATTTACATGGAAAACCCAAGAATGGAAAAACCATGGTGAGGATTAGCTCACAATATAAAGTAATTACAACACCAAATATAATATCTCATTGTTGGAGGGCTCGCTATCCAAAAGAAAGAAGGGCTCATTGCCAATGGCTCACTATAGGATTATAGAAAAGAAGAAAAAAGAATGTTATAGTGAGAAATTCATCTCAATACAACAAAAAAATTTACCACAACATCACTAACATATTCACAACCTTTTTTAAGATTTTAGACACCTTTTTCTCACTACTTCTAGTAGTCTAACTCATTAAATCTCACACTACACTTCATAAATTCGTACTTCACAACTCTACAATTTGTATCACACACTCTACACACCAATCCTCTATTAACAAAAAACTTATTTATATCTTCTTCAACCTTGAAAAAATTCTCCAAGGTTAGCACCAAAATATTCTTGTAGTAGAAATGAATGAAGGTGGACCACATCACACCTTAACTCGGTCCTAAATCTATTCACACATGTCCCACCACACTTTCAAAATCACCGAAGAAAATCCACAATTAGTGAAAAAACCCAAGGTCAATCGAACCTATGTAAACACCATTAAAAATTTAAGTACATGATTCCTTTGATCCAAATATGACTCATGGACAACATAAATCACTTGAACAAAATTTGGAATATTCCACAAACACCCTAAAATCCAACAAATTCCTTCGCAACTCTCACCTAAAGAATAGACTCATCCTGTACACCCAGATAATCTTCCACACATTGTAACTCAATAAATCAACTTATGAAGCACCAAACCATGAAAAAATATGACTAAAGGTAGATATGAACCTTATTAACACACTTCTAGAACCATAAGACTAGAACACAAACTATGGAGAAATGCAAAGAAAAACCATTTCTCCCAGACACCACTACAATAGAGTTCACACACTAGTGAACACAAATTTCTCTGTACAATGATCCAGACCATGAAACTCTAGATATAGCACCTATGAGCACCTCTCATCAGTATATCCAAGCTGCAAAAGAATATCTTCAACATAGAAGAAATGTGGAGCAAAAGTAGTACACCACTTTGTATGCCAAAGCACCTCTATAATACACTGTTTCCTCTTTTATTCAAATTTTATCAAAAGCACTTGGAAAACAAGCACTAGAAACACACCCTCATCATCTTCACCACTTCATCATCATCACTAAGAAAACTGCAACACAACTCAAATAACACCCACAAACAAAAGCTTATCAAGGAAACACTAGAGATTGACATTAGTAACACTTACTAATGACAATGTAATGAAACTAATAAAAGCATCATCACAACTTTTCAACCATCACCAGTAGTTGACATAAATTAAAAAACAAACATAATCCTATTGGAATCAATGAAAACACTAACTAATCAAACTTGAAACACAATTTTCCCAAATGGATCAAGCAGTTTAGTTACAACCTATTAATGATGTAAAGTTTTCACTATTAGTTAATGGCGGTTGAAACTCTATAAGAGAAAAATATAGAAGAATTATTTCCTACTATCCCTACAACATCAATTCAAACCAAAAATATAAACTTAATCAATGGTAACAAGCAGTTCATCATAAGTATCAATAAGCAAGCTACACATCTCACCTCCTACTATTTCACAAGTATAATATTCAACACATAAATCATGTGCACACACAATGCATAGGTGACACTCGAAATTCTTTACTTTTTGACAAACATCAATGCTTATGGGGCCTACAACAACATGGACTGATGCAAAATATTTAGAAGGGGCCTATTTCGTTCATCAACCTGTAGCACTTACACATGCATTCTTTCAGTCATGCCTGTAGCATCCATCATTTATTTTCATTAAATGCAACTTCACTTTTCCATCACATGTAGCAATCAAATCACCCTTTTTGTATCATTTGTACCATACATTAATTGTCACCTTTCTCACCACATACTTTGTGCAACCTTTCATTCATCACTTCAAACTCATTTTCCATGTGTTCACTTCATGCTGAATTACACTTCACACCATGACTACCCGTGGTTCATAGCCATCACTTCATATTATTTAAATTCATATTTTATGGTGACATTCAATAATTTTACACATGCCATACTTCATCTCATATCACGTCAACAGGTAGTCTTCATACTAATTGTCATAATTAATAATGAAGATTTACTAATTTTGTACATATTTATCATTTGTGCATGCATTTCAACTTCACATTTAAATTTTCACTACTTATTAATTATCCCTCCATCATTATGTCCTTTATAATTGAGGAGACTTACCACCTACATTCAAAGGCCATAATCTTTAGTTATTTCCATTTTTTTTCCATTTGATTTTCAGCTATTCTCAAGAAGAAATGAAGAGTTTGGAAGTGAGAAGAGGTTTAAAGTGCATAATTGGGTAACACAGTATAATTGGGTGATACAACAAAAAAAATCATAATAGAGCTAGTGAAAGTGACTATAGTTGAGGTGTTGTACAATGGGAGGTGACATAGGGAGGAGAGAACCAACAACTCGTAATTTTTTGTTGGAGGACAAACAATGTGTTCCTATCTTCCAACAAGCAGGTTGGTTGGATTACTTCCTCAGACTCATAGAATTTAATGAACTTATGACCCAGGCATTTTCTAGCACTTTGTATAATGAAAAGGCAATTGACAAGGGATTAAGAGTGGATGCATCAAAAGTTGAAATTTTAGAAGTATCAAGGCTTCCAAGGAGTGGATAAGATTTTTCAATAAGGACAAATGACATGACAACCAAAAATGAGTTCTCCTTATTGGGTGAGAATTTGGAATCCTCATCTCAAGGTACAAATTTTTTATCTTTACCCTGACTTTGGGCCTTTTTAGCCTCACACATTATTAGGTACTTAACTTGTGATGAGAGACAATCACTATTATACACGATAAATTTTAAGTTGCTTAGCCATTTATGCAATCAGAGGCAAGTAGATGTTCTAAATTTTCTTTATAATTTGTTGAAGAGAATATCCTCATAATACAAGAGGAAAATAATTCAATCAATTTTTTCACATTTTTGTCTAGTTACTTTAGTGGTGAAGGGAAGCCTTAGGGTTCAATTTCCCAATATATCTTGGGAAGATTTCTGAATTGTAACAACATCAAAAATAGTATTCCAATGCATAATAAATGAGAAAGGGTCAGGAAAAAGTGTTAAGATATGGTGTTCTACACCATTGCATAAATTGATTTATTGTAATATTATAATTAAATAAGTATTTAGTTGTGATGCACCTTGGTGGTGTGGATAATCACACTAGGTAATTATTTGGGGACCACTTGATGTTGTACTATAACATTGTATTATTATTTAATGTGTGAGAGACATGTGATAATAATTTAATATTGGGGAAATATTAAATAAAGTGAAATATTAGTACCCAATATTAAATAGGGGGTTAGTGGTTTTGTATTCACATGATTTTTTGGTACGTGGTTTTACCTTACCACTAGTTGTATTTTGTGTGAGCTTGTGTCTATAAAAGAAAACACATGTGTAGTGGTTTAGGTTGGCTGAGTGGGTTGGATATCATTATTGAGTCTTCTTGAGGAGTGAATTTTTTAAGCATGGCCTGGGATGTGTGGATTCATTCTTGGACACATGTCAATGAATTTGAGGGTTTGATGCTTTAGAGGTACTCATTGTAACTCTTGTATTGGTCTATTGTTGAATAATATGATGGAGTATGGATGCTTTTGGAGGTTGGGTTTTTCCCTCTTGAGGGTTTTACCAAGGTATATCTTGTGTTATATTGTGGCTTGTCTATTTGATATATGCATTTGGAAAACTTGTATGCATGTTTATCTCTCATGGGTTATGTAGGAAATGGATTAAGATCATGGGTTAAATGCAATATTTCCTAAGAAGTGGTATCATAGCTTTCATGGTTGAAGAATTTTTGTTATAACCCTAGTTTGAGAGTTTTTGCAAAGTTGAAGCCATGGATATGCATGTAGAGTTTGAGGCATTACAACATATGGAACACATGTTGCAAGTGTTTGTATGCAAATTTGCGCTTTTGGGTTGTCAAGATTTGTTGGATTTATTGCAGATCTGAAGTTTTCCAAATTTGGGTGAAAAAATGTTTCTTGGTTTGAGTTTACATATGAGGGTTTTGTATGGGAAATTTAATAGATGACCTCTTGAGAAAAAATGGACCTGATGGTTGGATTCAGGTTGGCCAAGAGATGAATTTTGACATAAAATTCAACCTATTTTTGAAAATTTGAAAAAGAAGGCAAATTATTTTTAGTCACAGCACAATTTTGCCATGTACAAACAAATATTAAAAAAAAAAAAAAAATGTCATTATAATTATTCTGCAAAAAAATCTCTCGTACTTGCAAAATAAAAATTCAATGTTAAAATCCGTAAGAAAAATATTCATATTTAAAAAGGGAGTTTTTGAACAAAAAAAAATTGAATAGAGAGTCAGTGGACAGGCCTACAGACCTGTACCTATCTCTGCCCTATCATTAATATCCCCATGATACTATAGGGTCAGCTCCACCTACTGTACTTATCTTCCAGCCATTCATTTATTCATCTATCACTTTTTGTTTAAAACAAAACTTTGTAAATATTTGATTTAAGGTTTTTAAAAAGATTTCATTAAAAACCTTTGATTAAATCAAACCCACCTACCCCCTCTTTTCATAAATGATTTAATTTTTAAAATATTAAATATAAAAATCCACCAGCCCTTTTAAGTGGAGAAAAATTAATATTTATTTTTTTATGGAGTGGGGTCCACCAAATTTTCCTTATAGTTAGATTGGAGCAATTTTATTCCAGGAGGCATAACATTCACCCATGATGTCAGTTTTTTGACTTCTTGTAGTTATTGGAAATTTGGTTCCAATATTTACATAGTGGTACAAGTTTGGTTCCATTATTTTTCTATTTTGACATGTTTGGGGGGCTTTGAAGTTATATGTTCTCATTTGCATCGTTTTGGTCATAAATTTTGCATATGAAATCATATTTTTGATTTCGAAGAGGCATTGGAGAACATTTGCAGTGTACTACACATTAGTTTAGATTGTTTATCAGTTTAAGGAGTAGGATTAGGTTGGTACTTGTTTGATCACCTGTAGGTGCTTGAGATTCAAAGTGTGTTTGTGTGAGCATCTGGATGAGTCAAGAGGCAAAAATTGGAGGGAGTGCATGTTCTTATATGTTATTTATGATGCTACAACTAATTATCAGATTGATGCTTTCAAGTACAGGTTTACAGGTGTTTTTTAGAGTTAATACTTTGATGGTGATAGGTACATAGGCTGTA
Source organism: Sequoiadendron giganteum (assembly GCA_007115665.2). Taxonomy (NCBI): domain Eukaryota; kingdom Viridiplantae; phylum Streptophyta; class Pinopsida; order Cupressales; family Cupressaceae; genus Sequoiadendron; species Sequoiadendron giganteum. The sequence continues at coordinate 591,090,330 of CM021108.1, forward strand.
TTTGATTTTGAGGATATGGTTGGACATGATTTGAGAATTGGAGTTTTGTATGAGTGATAGTTGAGTGTAGGTACAACATTGGATATGAGTATGGTGTCATGGGTATGTAGGTAAATTTAATGTATTGAGAGGACATGATCATGTGTATGGTTGTTTGGTGGTGATATGGTTTCATGTTAGGAGATTGGTTTTATCTACTTGATGCTTATTTGGTTGCTTGACTATGATTACTCTTTTATGGACATCATTGGAAAATTAGATATGTGGTTGATCTGGTGTTTGAGTCTTTATGATTATAGGATTAACTTCTTTGATATCTTAGTTTGTAGGTTACTAATGTGATAATGATTTTGCATGTTTTAGTGGTTGGATCTATGAGTTATGTGTAGTTGTATGGATTGATCACCCTTCCAGCCGTAGTGGGATGACTTAGATGCAGACTGTCTATATCCACTAGTTTTGAGTCATTGTTGTTGTAGATTTCATTAGTTGGTCTTGTCTGTGGTCATTTGTATATTGGTATGTTTCTTTGGGATTGAGAGGATGGATGGTAAGAGTAGTTGATTAGTCAGGTTATGGGACTTGTAGCATGTGGTTTGATCATGATGTCATGATAGCTTGTTACATTCATTGGTTATACACTTTCAGTGGGATATTTTAATAGTTATGATTTGGTGGTGTTGGATTGGTTTGTGATGTTTTGATGGAAGTTGTATGTGTCTTCTTGGCTTGGATATCTTGGTTTTACTTGTATGTTACTAAAAAAATGAAGTTGTGTGTGTGTAGACCTGGATGATCTTCATGGAGGAGGTGGTTGCCATGATGCTATTTGTAACTCGTATCATGGTTCAGTGGGAGATGTTGGAAGTGATGTGCATGCATCATTGGTATGGTTATCTTCATGTGATTGGAGATATGGTTTCTTGGTTTAGAGTATATTTGATATTATGTCATGGTTTACTCTTGATGCTAGTTTAGGGTTTTGACATGGTATATAAGTTCTCTTGAGACTAGGATGTATATATGTTTTGGTGCATGTGATATCCTAGTATGATATGGTTAGATTATGTTGTCATGATAGGTTCCTAATTCTACAGTTAGAGCTTTGACATTGATCTTAGTACTCTTTTTATTGGGTGCATTGATCATTTGCTTGATTACTTCATGATGGTGCTATGTTGCATTTGGAATTTGGCAAGGATTTATTGGTTATAGGTGCTCATGGATACTTAGATATGTAGGAAATGGTTGGATTTATCTTGTGGTTAGAGACATTTTCTTGAGATGGTTACCCTTTGGAGGTTTTAGTAGGAAGATTGAGGATCTTTCACCCAGGTATGGATGTGATTTCATGATGGACCAATAGAGGAGATTGTTCTTAGAGTGATTCATGATGACTTGGTTATCTTGGAGAAACATTCTCATTCTCACTCTTGGTCTACTTGGAAATTTATTATTTAAGAGGTATTTTCCCATTATATATTTCATATGTGTTATGTTTCCTGCTTTGATTTCTCGTGGGATTGAGTTGATTCATGGTGTTTTGGATACTCATTTGAGGATGATTTAGCATGAGTTTGTATGATTTATCTTTCATAGATATGGATCTTGAGATATGGATAGTTAGTTTTGGAGGATTTATCTTGAGGGATGTTATGGCATGGTTATCTCCTTATGTATTTGAGTTTATGATATCATTCTTTGATGAGGATTGTTAGGAGATGGTTTATGGGATGATTTCCAGATTTGGTAATGGTTTCTTTGAGTTTGATCTTCTTGATTAGAGAGTCTTACATCCATGTTGGCATTATTACATTGATTTATATGTTGTATTTGGTCTATGATATTGGGTGTTATGGATTTTGTTGATTCTTTTCATTTGGGATTGTTAGGAGATCATTCTTGACACAACAATATAGTTTTTGAGGTTTTGGTAGAAGGACATTATGGTTTACAAGTTTCTCTCTTCACGGTTCCTTCTGAGATATTTATGTTCTGGGGAGGATGGTGGCAACATGTTGTCAGAGATTATGCAACTTCTTGGGTTGCATGCATGGATAATTGTTATTGTTTTTGGTACTTCATGCTTTCATTTATTTATCACATCTTGATGTATAGTGTTAATTGGTAGACTTGATATGCTTTAACATTACCTATGTAGTGGGAGTTCTTGTATATGTATGTTACATTGGTGGTTGTCGTTGCACCAAAAGATCAACTTGTTAATGCCTGATACAATAGCCAGATTTATACAAGATCCATAGGAGGTGATTAAACCATGTCACAAACCCAAGTGCTACATTACACAAGGAATACTAAGGGGCACACCATCTTGCATCAATCCCCCTAGTGCAAGCGATGGGTTCGAACCTATGGCTTTGGCTCTAATACCAATTGTTTCATTGGTGGTTGTTGTTGCACCAAAAGATCAACATGTTAATGTCTGATACAACCATCAGATTTATACAAGATCCACAAGAGGAAGTTAATGTTGGATGTTATGGTCAATTTTTTTGATATGATGTTTTCATTGATGTCAACGCTATTAGCATTAATGTCTTTAAGACTATATATGTCAAGGGTATTGAGAAAATTGTATTAAAATATGTTAAAAGGTGTTTGTGAAGCAGTGAAGATCAGTATGGCAGAAAGTTTAGTATGTTGATAGTGAGATGTTGTGGATTAAAGGGTTTGTTTTCAATCCTATCTAGTTTCTAATCAGAAAGTTTCAGAGGTGCACATGAAGATTTGATTTTGCATTCCGATAGCTATTTTGTTACTGCAAATGGTGTTCATGGAAAAAGATAACATGTATCTGATAATCTGAGTTGTTGTCTATGTTACTGTGTTGTTCATGGATGTTTCTAGATCATGTTCTATCTACGTTGCATGTCCCCATTAATCACTGTGCTCGTGATCCAATATTTTCTCTTGCATGTTCATGTTTTTCATGTTCATGGCCGACAAGGTGTTTGAAGCGTGTTGTGGATCTTCAAGGAAGAATCTTTGAAAGTTTTTTGTGTTCGAGAACATTATTTTGGATCTCTACTATGTTGTGGCCGACCTTGGTTAATGTGTATTGATAATCTGTATTATTTTGGGCCGATAGTTTGCATTCATTCTATTATTGTGTTGAAGCCAACATAAAGAAATATAATTTCTTATTGTGGATATATATAATTGATCGTTTCTTCATTTGAGTAGGATTTGAAATTTGAAGTGTGTGAGTGCTATGTGTGAAAAAGGTTTAGATCATTTGAAGGCATAGCAGAGTGTGAAGAAGAGTGAAAGAAAGTGAAGAAGTGTTCATGTGCTTAACCAAAACTATACTCAGGCATTAGTAGATGCTACTTTCTCAGTTCAAATTCTTCAAATGGAGTTAATCTGAATGTTTTCTATAATACAGTGAGCTTTAGGTAGTGTGCCTGAATGCATGTGCATTCCTCATATATTCTTCATATACTTTTAATAGGGTATAATTTATGGATTAACCTCCACCGTGGTTTTTCCCCTAACAGGTTTTCCATACAAAAATCTTGGTGTTATGTGTGTTTTTGATGTGTTGTTCATTCATGCTTTCACTTTTATTAATCAGATTTGAGAATAAAGGTTAATAAGTTTAATAATTTTTAAATTTTGTGATAACTGATTCACCCCCCCTCTCAGTTGTTTGCCCTTGTGTTGCCAACAATTGGTATCAGAGCAGGTTCCTTGGAAGAATTTTAACATCTTGAGGTGATCTGGGATGGTGACATACAAGAAGGATAGTCCAATATTTCATGGAACAAATTATTCTCTATGGAAGACTTGAATGGAGTGTCATTTGAGATGCATTGGTGAATCCTATTGGAACATTACAAGCAATAGGTATGTTATTCCTTAGAATGGTCCTACCACTACTACTGAGATTAGGGATGTTGAATATAACATCAGGGCTAAGTAAGCATTGTTGAGTGCTTTGACTAATTTTGAGATGACGAATGTTATGGATCTAAGAACTGCTTATGAGATTTGGGAAAAGTTGGAAACTTTATATGATGATGATGCTAATGTGAAGATGGCTAAGGTATATATTCTGAAAGGAAAATATGAACTATTGAAAATGGGAAATTATGAGAATATTACTACTTTCATGTAAAGAGTGAATGAACTTGTGTGTGGTATCATATGTGTTGGTGGACAAGTGGATGAATCAGATATTGTTGCTAAAGTGCTTAGATCCTTGCCTGATGCATATTAAATTAAAGCTCCAGCCATTCATGAGATCTGAACTGTGACAAATATAACTAGAGATATGTTGATTGGTAAACGTACTACTTTTGAGTTGAGTGAATTCGGTGATGCTCCTCTGAAGAAAAAATCTACATTTAAAGCTAATACTTCTGGGAGAGACAAGCAGAGATACTATCCAGGTGAAATTCCTTCTAGAAAGCTATTCAGTTATGAGGAAGAAATGAGAAATATTGAAGAAGAAGAAAGAGAACTGAATGAGCTTGAAGCACTTATTGTCAAAAGGGAAGCCAGAGGAGAAGGTAAGTATAAAGAAAAGTTTCCTATTAAATTTTTTTCTTGCAACAAGATGGGATATTTTGCATCAAGTGTCTAGAAAGAGTTCCTAAGACAAGACCTTACAAGCCTAAATTTCAAAAGAAGTGTTACTATGTTTCTGATGAAGGTGTGACGAATGATGAATCTGAAAAAGGGAATGTAAGTGAAGATGAGTTTGTATTTATTTCTATCAAGGAAAATAATCTTGTGTCTACTGAATCTGCTAGTTGTACAAATGTGGAGAAATCTCTATCTGCTTGGGTTGAAGAAAAAGATGAATGGGTTATTGGCAGTGGTTGTTCACATCACATGACAGGTGATAAAAGTAAATTTCTAAGCCTGGAGAAGTATGATGGTGGTATAATCCATGGTAGAGGATGTATTTATTTTGATGGTAAGAATAATACTGATGATGTTCTTTATGTTGAAGGTTTGAAGCATAATCTTTTGACTGTTGGATAGATGGTTGATAAGGGATACAATCTTCAATTCAAAGATGGAAAATGTATCATACTAGGAAGTTCTAGAAATGTGACTATTTCAAGTACTAAAAAAAAGGGTAACATCTTTCATCTAAATGTTCTAGTTAAAATTGTCCGATTGCTCAAGTTGATGAAAGTTGGTTGTGGCATAAAAGATTGTATCATGTAAACTTTGACAATATTATCAAGATAAGTTCATCATAGGTAGTGAGAGATCTTCCCAAGTTCGTGAAGCCTACTAATACCATATGCAACAAATTTTAGTTAGGAAATCAAACTAGAATTTCATTTTGGATCAAACAACATTGTTCAAATAAATTGTTGGAGTTTGTGCATACTGACTTGTGTGGTTCTACTAGAATTAGGAGTCTACAAGGTTACAGGTACTTCATGTTTCTTATTGATGATTACTCTAGGATGATGTTGGTTACTTTCTTAAGAGAGAAATTTGAAGCTCTAGAAAAGTTCAAAATCTTCAAGGCTATGGTTTAGACAAAGATAGGTCTAAAGATTAAGTGTCTAAGATCAGATAGAGGTGGGGAATTTACTTCAAGTGAGTTTAATTCTTTTTGCAAAGAACATGGGATAAAGAGACAATTATCTACACTGTGGACCCTTCAATAGAATAGAGTTGTGGAAAGGAAGAATAGGATAGTTCAAGATGCTGCTAGAACTATGATGTTAGAAGTAAATGTCTCTCATATCCATTGGAGAGAAGCTGTGAGTACTATTGTTTATATCCTTAACTGGGTACAAATCAAAGGTAATACTGGTAAGACTCCTTTTGAGCTATGGTTTGGTCATAAGCCTACTGTTAGATATTTCAAAATCTTTGGGAGTAAATTCTATATCAAGAGAGATGAAGATATAGGAAATTTTGATGCTAGAAGTGATGAAGGAATCTTTCTTGGTTATTCTACTAAGAGTAAGGCCTATCAGTGCTACAACAAATGATTGAATAAAAATGGTTGAAAGTGAAAATGTTAAGGTTGATGATGACATTGCTAGACCCTCTAGAACCTATCGATATGATTCTGATGATTAGAATGACAGTACAAACAAGAGTGAAACTTCAAATCAAGTTCAAATCATTCCAGTGAATCAAGAAGATCAAGAAGGAGAGACTAGTGAAAGTACAGAAGAGAGACCACAAGAGCCTAAAATTCAAGAACACTCTAAGAATCCAAGGTATTTGATATTAAATCATTCAGAAAATCAGATTATAGGAGATAAGAACAAAGGTGTCTAGACTAGGAGAAGAATTGTAGAAGAATATTGTTTAATTTCAAAGGCTAAGCCAAGTAATGCCAATGAAGCATGAAAAGATGAACATTGGATTGAAGCAATGAAAGAAGAACTACAAAAAATTGAGAAGAATAATACATGGATTCTTGTTCCTAGACCTAAAGACAAAAAATGTAACTGGAACTAAATGGGTCCTTAGAAATAAATTGAATGAACAAGGTGAAGTTATCATAAATAAAGAAACATAGGTATGCAAAGGATACTCTCAAATGGAAGGAATTGACTTTGAAGAAACTTTTTCTCATGTTGCTAGAATTGAAGTTGTGAGATTGTTTCTTACTTATGTTGCTTACAAAAACTACAAATTTTATCAGATGGATGTCAAGTCAGCGTTTCTAAATGGTGAATTAGAGGAAGAGGTGTATATTGAGCAACTTGATGGATTTCAATTAACTGATCAGGGAGATATGGTTTGTCGATTGAAGAAAGCATTATATGGACTCAAGCACTCCCCTAGAGCTTGGTATAATAGATTGGATAAGTATTTGTTGAAGCTTGGATTTAACAAAGGTACTGTTGATAGTAATCTATATTTCAAGATTGATGATGATAAATATTTTTTTGTGGAAGTCTTTGTTGATGATGGTTTTTGCATGAAGTTTTCTAATGAGATGTAGAATGAGTTTGAGATGTCTATGATTGGAGAGTTAATATTCTTTTTGGGATTGCAAATTACTCAGGTGGATAAAGGAATCTTTATATCTCAATCTAAGTATGTGAAAGAATTGCTAAAGAAGTTTGGTATGAAGATTCAAAACCAGTCAATACACCCATGGTGACCGGATGTAATTTGACACAAGATGATGATTCTTCGAAGGAAAATCAGACTAGATATAGATCAATGATTGGTGGATTACTTCATTTCACTCAAATTAGACCTAATATAATGAATTTTGTATGCATTGTTGCTAGATTTCAAGCCAATCCTAAGGAATCTCATGTGACTGCTATGAAGAGAATTTTTAGATACTTGAAGGGAACAATTTATTTTGGCCTATGGTATCCTAAAGATGATGATCTTACTTTAAGCGCCTTTATTGATGTTGATTGGGCATGAGATGTGAATGATAGGAAAATTACTAGGGGTCACGCATTTTTCTTGGGAAAGAAACTTATTTCATGGTTAAGAAAAAATTAGAATGTCATTTCCTTGTCTACTGTAGAGGCAAAATATATTGTTGTTGCTAACAATTATACTCAAGTATTATGGATGAAACAGATGTTGAAAGATATTAGAGTTGTGTATGATGAACCTATTTCCATATTCTGTGATAACTCAAGTGCTATAAACATTTCTAAGAATCTAGTGCTGCATTCAAAGACCAAGCATATATCTATCAAGTACCACTTTTTGAGAGATAAGGTGAGTGGTAAGGAATTCAAACTAGAGTATGTGCCTACTAAGGAACATATTGCAGACATCTTTACTAAGCCTTTTCCCAAGGATATTTTTTAGTATCTCAGAGGTAAGTTAGGGGTGATTACCCCTCCTAATTAGAACTAAGATGCATAGTATTTACATCATTTTATGCATTCATAGTCATATCTTGATTCAGATTGATGTTGTGGTGGTTGCTACTTAGGGGGGAGTAGTCAAATGATTCAGATATGTGGTTCAGAGCTTGTGTACCTTTTCCATTGATTTCAAAGGGGGAGAAGAGTAATGTGAAAAGCTCTCGGAGAACTAAGGGAGACAAGAGCAATGTGTAAAGGGGAGATTGTTGGAAGAAGAGTCAGCTGCATTGATGGTGTGTTTTTCACATCATGTGTTGACATCAATTCCACAAGGGGAGATTGTTGGATTTTGTGGTTGAGTTTCTGATATGTGGTTCTCATTGATGTCAACACTATTAGCATTAATGTATTTAATATTGTATATGTCAAGGATATTGAGAAAATTGTAATAAAACATGTTACAGGTTGTCGATGAAGCAGTGAAGATTAGTATGGTAGAAATTTTAGTATGTTGATAGTGAGATATTTCAGATTAAAGGGTTTGTTTTCAAGCCTATCTAGTTTCTATTCTGAATGTTTCAGAGGTGGGCATAAAGATTTGAGCAGGTTATAAGTTTGTGTTTTGATAGTTATTTTGTTATTGTAAATGGTGTTCATGGAAAAAGATAACATTTATCTCATAATCTAAGTTGTTTCGTATGTTACTGTGGTGTTCATGGACATTTCTAGATCATATTCTATCTATGTTGCATGTCTACATTGATCATTGTGCTCATGATCCAAGATTTTCTCTTGTATGTCCATGTTTTTCATGTTCATCATTGACAAGGTGTTTGAAGCGTGTTGTGGATCTTCAAGGAAGAATCTTTGAAAGTGTTTTTTATTCGAGAACATTATTTTGGATCTCTACTATGTTGTGGCCAACCTTGGTTGATGCACATTGATAATGTTTATTGTTTTGGGTCGACATTTTGCATTCATTCTATTATTGTGTTGAAGCCGACATAAAGCAATGTAATTTCTTGTTGTGGATATATATAAGTGATTGTTTCTTCATTTGAGTAGGATGTGAAATGTGAAGTGTGTGAGTGCTATTTGTGAAAAAGGATCAGATCATTCAAAGGCAGAGCAAAGTGTGAAGAAGAGTGAAAGAAAGTGAAGAAGTGTTCATGTGCTTAATAGGAACTGTACTCAGGCATTAGTAGATGCTACTTTCTTAGTTCAAATTCTTCAGATGGATTTAATCTGAATGTTTTAAGTAAGATAGTGAGTCTTCCTTTGAGCAATGATCCCTAGGCAGTGTGTTTGAATGCATGTGCATTCCTCATATATTTTTCTTATACTTTTAACAGGGTATAACTTGTGGATTAACCTCCACTGTGGTTTTTCCCCTAACAGGGTTTCCACGTAAAAATCTTGGTGTTATGTGTGTTTCTGATGTGTTGTTGATTCATGATTTCATTGTTATTAATCAGATCTGAGAATAAAGGTTAATAAGTTTAATAAGTTTGAAGTTTTGTGACAACTAATTCACCCCCCTCTTCTTTTTTTTCCCTTGTGTTGCCAATAGTTAAACCATGTCACAAACCCAAGTGCCATGCTACACAAGGAAGACCAAGGGACACACCGTCTTGCAACAATGTATGTTCTTCATTGATAGGTTTTATATAGGGAACTTGTGATTGCAGTTTACAAGTTGCATATGTTCTTGGTATGAGTTTACTGATGTATTGATACCTAGGAGGTATGGATGGTTGGATGTATTAGCATGTGTTGTGATGCTATTTTAGATCATGTGGGTTTTTCAGTTGATGGTAGCTTGGTTAGAGCCTTTGTTATCACTTGGATTTTATTTTTGTTCTTGTGGATTGGTGCATCTTCACCTTGGCATGTTCCTTTTCTTCCATAGGTGGCACGTTGGTGGATGAGAGGATTTCTTTCTTGAGATGGTGGTCACTTTGTTCTTATTGCAAGTATCTTGATGGAGCACGAGAGCATGTTGGAGATTCATGTAATTTAATCTATGGCTATGATGATGTGTTTATTGATCCCTTATGCAATGTATATGTACAACAAGTGGGAGAATGTTGAGATATGGTGTTGTACACCATTGTATAAATTTATTTATTATAATATTGTAATTAAATAATTATTTAGTTGTGATGCACCTTGGTGGTGTGGATAATCACACTAGGTAATTATTTGGGGACCACTTGATGTTGTATTGCAACATTGTATTATTATTTGATGTGTGGGAGATATGTGATAATAATTTAATATTGGAGAAATATTAAATAAAGTGAAGTCTTAGTACCCAATATTAAATAAGGGGTTAGTGGTTTTGTGATACGTGGTTTAACCTTATCACTAATTGTTTTTTTGTGATCTTGTGTCTATAAAATTAAACACATGTGTAGTGGTTTAGGTTGGCAAAGTGGGTTGGTTGTCATTATTGAGTCTTCTTGAGGAGTTCATTTATGAAGCATGGCATGGGATGTGTGGATTCATGCTTGGACACATGGGAATGCATTGGAGGGCTTGATTCTTCAGAGGTATTCATTGTAACTCTTGTATTGGTTTATTGTTGAATGATATGATCGAGTATGGATGCTTTTGGAGGCTAAGTTTTTCTCTCTTGAGGGTTTTCCTAGGGTATATCTTATATTATCTTGTGTCTTGTCTATTTGTTCTATGCATTTGGAAAACTTGTATGCATGTTTATATCTCATGGGTTAAATGCAATATTTCCTAACAACAAGAAGTAGAAGAACCTACTGTAACTGCAACTAAGGGAGAAATACCCTTTGGTTCCCATATTGCAACACCTACCCACAATACAAAGGAACCTAAAGAACAGGGTCTATAGGAAACACAACTTGTAGGGTTTGTTGAGCAACTCATAGCCAAAGAAGATCTGGAAACACCAAATTCCATTAAGGGGCCACCAAAAGAAAAGAAAAGAAAAAGTGGGCCTTCTACTTCTGCACCTACAAAGGGGCAGAGGAGGGCCATGCAATCAAGAAGGCGATCACATCAACTGAGGAAGAAGGGGTTGATGAGAGGAAAATATAAAAAGAAAAAGGAATATGTTGTGATGATTGAAAAAAATATAAATTCAAAGGGAAATGTCCCTGGTGATGATACAAAAACATCAATTGTACAACCTTTGTATTTTACTATTACTTTTGAATCTAATTCAAAAGACATTTTTGTTGCTAAAAAGAAGAGAAGTTCTCCAAAGAGACTTGTCTCAAAAGGGTTTATGTATACAGAGGAGGTAGGAGAAGAGCAATTTTTGGAGAAACAAGAACTATTTTTAGAAGAAAAGAACACAAATAATGAATTGCAAGAACCTTTGAAGAGAATTGAATAGTTAGAAGACCTAATGAAAACATACCAACAAAAGGACAATGAGAGAGATGCAAGGACTAGGGATTTTGAAGAAAAATTCCACAAATTTGAGTATGGATCAAAATTGGAAATTTTGGCCAAGCTTGTCATGGTTGAAATAAATAGAAAAGATCCAGTTTCTAAGAGCTCAATTGGACCTATAAAGACTCTCAATGTACCTACTATGGTGTCGTTGGGCATATAGTTGTGGAAGAAAACACAAGAGTTTTCCCAAAAAGAAAAATATTGGAAAAAGGACAATGATAAAATGATATCTGCACATGTCAAGACATTTGAAAAGAAAGAAACAAAGGTAAAGATATTAAAATTGAGAATTGAGGAATTGGCAATTAAGATAGTGCAATTGATAATATTTAGACCACCTACCATGGTGTATACCCTATTTTTTGCAAGAAATTTTTTTATGTTTTCAGTTTAGTTAGATAATTAGTGATCTACCTATTGCAATGAATTCAAGAGTTTCATTTTTAGAAACTTTCTAGAGGTCTGCACCTAAAATGTAAGACCAATTGTGTGAGTTTTGTTTGCAAGATTTTATTCTATCTTATGATACTACATAAAACCCATTAATGTTTGTGGGAGATCTCTAGATTACGGCCTTAGCTTCTTATGCCATAAATGTGCATCAAAGGGGAATAATCTACAATAATATTATGAGAGAGAAATATCTCCCCCTACAGCTAAGAGAAGAGTCAGTAGACCTTAAAATAGTAGTGGATCAATGGTTAGAACTTATACAACATACGAGAGTAAAAGCAAATAATATGGATTGTAGAGAAAAAGATTATAAGAGAATGAAAGGATTAGTAGTAGGTACCATCACAGAAGCTTTTAACTTTTCTCAAGGAATATGGAATGAGCTCATGCTAGAACTAAAAAGGAAGGAACCACATTTTGTTTACAATTATGCAGCAATGATCCACATGTCACATAAATAAATTTCAATTTCAATGAGGAATGGCGTTGCTTGGTTCCCACTTACCTTCCATCCTCCTATCCTCCTATTCCCTATACCAAATTGGATAGGGAGAAACTGAGAGGAAAAGGCAAGAGAAAAAGATAAGAGACTGGAAAATCTCTTAGATAAAAAAGGTTAATGATTGAAGCAAGGAAAATGAGTAGACTATGTGGTGGATTTTAGAGAAATGGCCTTGCAATACAACCTTCAACCTTAAAATTTTCTTGAGGACAAGCATTAGCGTTAGTTGGGGGGAATGATGGGTTCAATCATTGGCTATTTTTCCTTTTACTATTTTATGTTTTAATCATTTATTCAGCTAAGTTTTAAAGACATCACCAAGACCTTACATACCTTTTATATGCCTTTTATACACTTTTAAGTAGTTTTAATTATGTGGAAATGGAAACATGTTATGTTGATATATTCTTGTATGAATGCATGAATGTCTATGGAATTATGTATGATTCTATGTTTAATTTATGGTTGCTAATAATGTGAATGCCTTAGGAATGAGACTAAAACCTTGCAGAAGGAATGTTAACCCATAGAAACAAGTTTCCTAGTCTGTAGCATAAGGACTACATATGGTTGCAGAGAAGAATTCAAATGGCCAAGGCACGACACTTTTAGAAGGGAATGAAGGTGATCTTTTATTGATCAGTGATGATTCACCACTTAACACTCTTGCTCACCAAATAAGACTAAAAGGAGAAGGGGTCTACTCTTAGTAGGATTGGATCATGACATGATTTTTCTCAATAACATGTCTTTTTCATAGCAATTAAACCATTGGGCATATAATTATAAACTGGTTTCTCTACTCCTACTTTATAGTTATTATTTTTTTTTAGACTAAGACCTTTTCCTATCTTTGACCGAGAGTGGATAGTTGCTTTATGAGTTTGTTCTCAATTTGAGAAGATTAAAACTCCTCTCAAACCCTATACAGTGGGATCTTCTATCGACGAAAAAATATATTTGATAATTTGATTATTCCTAGATAGTTGTTTATATGTTACTTAATAGTTGCAACAATAGAATATGTGTTATTGAATAAGAGAGCTTCAGTAGATTCGTGTTGGATTGTATGTAAGAATATAGTGCTAAGTACAATAAAGGGAATTAGTTCAATATCATGATTTTTTGAGTAAGTAGGTGATTGTTTGAAAACTTATATGGAAGCAAAAACTCTAGCAAGGGCCACTTGAGGTACTTCTAATCCACTTCATTTTCTATTTTTAAACTAAATAATACATTGTTGAATTTAGTTAGTATTTTTCGGTTATATGCATGTGTTGTAATTCATGTATGTCATTTTGTAGTTTTGAATTGAATTATGTAGCTTCATGTTGGTTTGATACTCTGAAGGAATTATATAGGTTAGGATACTACAATTTTTAACAATTGATAGTTACAGTCTTAAGTATTAGTTACCTGTAGCATAAAGTAACAATTTATATGAACATTTCCCCTATTTTATGGATTATCAATTCATTTCACTTTGTAGCTTTTGTAGTCTTTCATACATGTGTAATTTCCTATACTCCATTGATGTAGTATGTGTCTAGGATATAAGAATGAATATATTGTGTCGGCACTACCTAAAGTTTATGACTCCCTAGTTGATAATTAAATGCAACCTCTTATGAAAGATGAATTGTTCAATTAAGGATTCTCAGGTCCTCTGAGCTATGTGTATACCTAGTAGCACCAATTTAATTAAAAATTACAAAAGGCTCTACAATAAGCATGGAAAAGGACTATTATATGATAAGAGGTAAACTATGTTTTGAAGTGAATACAAGTAGTGACAAAAGATAAACAAATGGGCAGTGTAAAAGACTATAGTTCAATATGAAAAGAAAGTGAGAGTTTTGGTTTTGTTTGTTGGTACAAAAGACAATCCATATAAAATATTTAAACCTACACATGATGACACTCATCTTTATGGTTTAAGTAATTCATGAAGAATTGAAAGGAGAGCCAAATAAGGGCACTGCCTAACACACCATTGGAAACTTAGTGTCCAAGTTAAGGAGTCACTTTGATCCACATATGAAAATGATTATTTATCAAATTTAACATCCAAATGACCAATGGATGATAATTTTTTCATAGGCTATGCTCTCAAATTACTTTTAGTAGTATATTTTTGGGTTGCAATTTAAGAGATCATGTTCAGTGTACTTATGAAATAGTGGACAACTGATAATCATATTTCTTGGCAGTTGTCATTGATGTTGACACTAAGGAGATTGTTGGCAGTTTTCATGGTTGTCAACACTGATTGTTGGTTGTTATTGATGTCAACACTTGATTAGTAGGTTGTTATTCCTTGGCACTTGTTATCACCATTATATCTAGTTTGGCATAACATCAGTGATGAAGTTCATGGTTGGATGCCATGCCTTATCAAAAAAGTATTGTTGATATTCATATAATGCATTATTATTGTTAGTAGAATTGATTTCATAATGATATATTAAGATGATAATTAGAAGCATAACTAATAGTGGAGAGATTTTATTTAATTTCTACAGTATGTCTTATACTCTATCCTAATGTTCTTAATAAAGTATGTATTGCTAAAACGAAGTTATAACCTTCGCAAGTTGCTTAAGTATTTATGTTTCTAAATGTTGCATTGAAGTTTATCTAGAAGAATACTCTGCATTCCTCTTCTATTATACTTCTAGTCTTATGGTTTGGTATTCAATGTTAGTGTTATGTGGATATTGCACTCCTATCTTTTCAAGTGACCTATGTTACCAAGGAGAGTTCTGTGAATTGCAGAAGGTTGCCAATGTTGATGGTTGTCTAGACTAATCCAAGAAATGCTTTGTAGTGATGTCTTTGCTCTTGCAACTTGGTGAATATGCTCTCAACATTCATGCAAAGTCTCAGTCCCAATCTCATGTGTTGAAGTGGTCCACAAGCTAATATATTAATCTTACATCTCATGTCCATACATTTTGTGCTTCTTGGATAAAATATTTTGTATCTATTTATTCTGCGATGATTGTAGATGGCATGATAGTATGAAATAAATGTATGAAGGTGTTATTGGATCTTCAAGTAACATCCCCATGTGATATTCATGTTACTAATCGGTCGCTTTGTGTCTTGAGTTGGTTTTTTGAGTTATTTATGGATATGTGGCTGATATGACTTGTCTCTTTGCTTGGGACATGTGCTTGGGGATATGCTAGCAATGGAAGATGTGTTATGATAGATTTGGGTCTTGACCTATCCTATTTGGGATCACATCAACTAAATTCAATTGAAAGTATGTTTATAGGCTGACTGGTTACGTTCTTCAATGTTTCATCAACACGTTTCCTCAATACCAACTTAGGTTAATGTGGGCTTGGGTGTAAATGGTTTTGGATCACATTAAAAGAACTAATAAGAATACTTTTGGCCCTCTCTATCTTCGGGATATGATCACATCATGTTTTTGGAGGCCAATCAGTTGCATCCATTATTTATTCTCTTCTTGGCCAGCTTAATTAAATAATTTAAGTGTTGTAATGGATGTAAATGCAAGATCATTTTGAATGAAATTGGGTGGAGAAGTGTACAAGTGTAAATAAGTGTGTGTTTGAATTGTATTGAATATCTAGTAGAGATAGTGCTAAAGGTTTTGAAAGGAAAGATCAATTGTGTTGGTAAATCATTGTAATTCTCTTTAAATCATATTGTACCCTGATCTGAGATAGTGAGACTCATAAGGTCCTTGTATCTTTCTCCTGAAATCATGTTGTCTTCAGTTTATAAAGTCATTTGTATCTTGCTTTAAGTTAGTGAGCCTTCCTACAAGTCATTTTGGCAATGATCCTTATATTGCGAGTTAACTCTCGTCATGGTTTTTCCCTCATTATGTTTTCCATATAAATTTGGTGTTCTCCTTATGCATGTGTGTTCTCTATTTCCTTCTCTTTGTTTTTGATCTAATTATTGTCATATCTTTCATTGGTTTTAAATTTTGATAAAATTTGATAAAGGTTCAAATTTCTATATTCTATTTTTCTTAAGGTTCTATCTTCATCTACTAAAGGAGTTTGAGTTTTTTTTTAAGTTTTAAGTTCTAGAAGAGGTTAAGTTTTTGTGTAGACTGATTCAACCCCCTCTTAGTCTCCAATAGTGTTAAACAATTGATATCAAAGCCAAGTTCCTTTTGTAGAATCTTAACAGCTTGAGGCAAAGATCTAAGATGGCATATGATGATTCATACAAGGGTCCTAGGTTTGATGGGACTAATTAATCCTTCTAGAAATTGAGAATGGAAGGATACCTAAACTCTCTTAGGTTTGGGGTGTGGAAATTAGTCAAAAGTGGTTATACTGCTCCAACCACTCCTCTTACATATCCAATTGAAATCAAACTATATGAATGCAATTCCAAAGACAACAATACTATCTTGTGTTGATTGGATGATTCAAAACTTTTGAAGGTGATGAATTGTAGTTTTACCAAAGATATTTGGTAAATATCAATAGCATTTATGAGGGAGACACTAAAGTGAAGCAAGCTAAGATGTAGATATTTAAAAGTAGATTTGAGACCCTAAAGATGAGTGAAGATGAAGACATCATAAGTTATATGCTTCAGCTACAAGAAATTGTCTTTGGGATCTCCAGACTTGGTGGAGAAGTGAAAGAAAGTGAAATTATAAAGAAGGTTTTGAGATCTCTCCCAAAATATTATAGTCACGAAGTATCTACCATTGAATAATCTAAAGATTTGGATTGTCATTCAGTTGATGAAATGTTTGGCACTCTTATTTCCTTTGAGATGAGAGAGTTTTGTCAAGATGTTCCAAAGAAATAAGCTTCATTTAAAGTTAATAAAAATATTGAAGATGAACTTGTTGATCAAATTGATGAACTTGATGAAGTTGAAGAAAACTTTGTGAGAAGACTAAAGAAAGGGACTAAAAAATACAAAGGTAAGTTACCATTAAAATATTTCAATTATGGAAGAATAGGTCATTTTTATTCTAAATGTCCTTACAAAGAATCAGATGATAACAATAAAGGAGATAAGGTTAAAAGGGTCTTTATTCCAAAGAAATCAATGGTTCCTTTGTGTTGGGAAATTGTGTCTTAGCCTTGCAATTATATAAAGGTTATTGTTAATAGGATATATATATATGAACATATATATTCTAGTTACACCGATAGGTGTAATATACAATGGAAGCACGGGATGGAGGGGAGCAGTGGGATGCCTGTAAAAAAAATATTTTTCAAAAAAGCCCTAAATGGCCAACATACATTAAATGAATGATTACACCAATAGGTGTAATATACAATGGGAGCACATGGTGGAGGGGGGGAGTGGGATATGTGTAAACAATTTTTTGTTAACTTTTTCAGAAAATTCCTAAATGGCCCACATACATTAAATAAATGACATATTATAACTCTAGAGCATTAATTATTAGGTTTTAGATCTAATGGTGGATATTTTGTTGGCCAATCTTGCCCTATAAGGTAAACCTATTTTATGAGGGTGGTGTACTATGATTGTAGACAATGATTTATTTTGAGAGTCTAATAGTAGTTGTGTTGTCTCTTGATCTTTGGTGGTGATACTCTTGTGAGAATCTGGCTCTAAAATCATATTGCAATCTTTGTGATTTTTGAATAATATATTGGGTGGCTTTTGGAGTGTGGGATTTTTTGCTCGAAAGGGTTTTCCCATGTAAATCACTGTGTTTTGGTATGCATGATATTTATGTTTTTTTTGTTTAAGTTTTTCTAACTATCAAAGATATGTAAACTTTTGCATTATTCTCCTCTCAAGATTAGTGTAGGAAGTTGTTCTGCTACCTTAGCTTCCTTAAAAGTGGTATCAGAGTATGATCACCTTTGGTTTCAAGTGTGGGTTGTTGGGTTTTTTGAAATAATCTAGATTTGAGTGGGAGCTTGTGTAAAAGATACTTTGTGATCTTGTTGCAAGAATTTTCAGATGGAAAGTTCATCAAGGAGAATAGATGTTGATAATTTTTTTGGAAATAATTCTAAGATGTGGAAGTTGAAGATGGAGATATGTTGATAGATCGAGATTTGTGGGATGTTGTGGATGAGAATATTTCAAGGCTTGTAGACCCTACTCAATATGATCAATATGATGTTATGGACTATAAATCCAAGGGTCTAATCAAACTATGCTTGGAAGACTCTATTTTAATTAATGTCCATGAAGAGACCTCTGTGAATAAACTATGGAAGAAACTTGGTGAGATGTATCAAGCCAAATCTTTAGTGAACAAGATTTTATTGAGGAATAAATTTTATTCCTTGAGAATGGAAGAGGGTGGACAAATCACAAACCACCTGGAAGCATTCAATACATTTATGGCCCAATTGGAATTATTTGGTGTGAAAATGGATGAGGAGGAGAAATGTTAGATCTTTCTTTGTTATTTGCCTGATTTGTGGGATTCCCTTGTTATGGCTATTGGGAGTACTTCTGTTGTATTGAAGATTGAAGATGTGGTGGGTTCTTTTCTTTTGAAGATATGATGAGGAATGTATCCATCACTACAAAGGAGGCCCTAAATTTTTTTGGAAGACCTAAGGAAAAAGGAAAGAAGAATAAGAAGCGTGAAAAATCCAAGTCCAAGGGGAGATCTAAATCTTCTAGAAAGTACAAAGTTATTTGTTGGAACTGTGGTAATCCTGGACATGTTTGTAAGGAATGCAAAGAAGAAAAGAAGAAAAACAAGAAAAACAAGAGATTTGATTTGGATTGTGAGTTTGAGAAGGAAAATGGTGACACATTCATGGTAGCTTTGGCAAGTCATGCAAATAATGATGCATCGCTAATTGACTCAGGTGCACCTTTTCATATGACCTTTAATAGAGATTGGTTTTATGAATATGAAGAATTTGATGGAGGTAAGGTGTACTTGGGTGATGATTCTTATTTAAATATCATTGGTCATGGTAAAGTTAAAATTAGGTTTTCTAATGGTAGAATAAAGAGGATTAATGATGTGTTGCATATCCCTGGATGAAACTTGATATTTGTAAACAAACTAAGAGATGGAGGTGTGCAAGTAGTATTTTTTGATGCGGGATGTAAGATGGTCAAAGGTTCTATGGTGATTTCTAGAGGTATCACATATGGCACATTGTATAAGCTTGATGCATGCACTATTGAGTGCAATAGTACTTTTTTGAAAAGAAATTTTGTGGAAGAGGTGAGGCTTTCACCTTCAATAGATGGTCATGGATTTTGGGTGCCCAAGGGTGCTCTTTCTTCTGAATCAAAGTTACCTACAAAGAAAAATATTTTATGGCACTAGAGACTTGGCCATATTGGAGAAAATGGTCTAAGGACCTTGAAAAATAAAAACCTCATTGAAGGTTTGTTTGATTGTAAACCTAAAAATTAAATTTTTGTGGGCATTTCATTTATGGAAAGAAAAATTGTGTTTAGTTTTACTTGAGATATCATAAATCTTTTGGTTTATTAAATCTTATTCATTTTGATGTGTTTTGTCCTGTTGATGTTCTTTTGATTGGTAAATCCACACTATGTTTAATTTATTGATGATTATAGTAGGACATAGGTATATTTTCTAAAGAGTAAATTTTAAGTTTTCAGTTGATTTAAAGAATTTAAAGCAATAGTTTAGTTGCAGACTGGAAATAAAATAAAATTATTAAGGGTTGACAATGGCGGTGAATTCTTCTCTAACGATCTTGATAGATTTTATAAAGACTGTGGTATTCAAAGATAAAAGAAAACTGTGTATTCTCCACAATAGAATGGAGTTGTAGAAAGAATGAATGGGACACTAATGAAGAAGGCTAGGAGTATGTTGAGTAGTGTTGGTCTAGAACAAAGTTTTTGGGCTGAAGCTATTGCCAATGTGCCTACTACCCGATTAATAGGTCTCCTACATCAGCTCTTGTTGATAATATGCCTATAGAGGTATGGTTGGGTTGCAAGCCTTCATTAAGACATCTTAGAGTTTTTGGTTGTGAGGAATATGCACATGTTCCAAAGGAGAAGCGCACAAAGTTAGAGAACAAGGTTGTGAAATGTGTTTTCATAGGATATACTTACAGTGTGAAAAGATACAAGCATTGGGACCCTATTGCACAGAAGGTAATATACAGTAGAAGTGTTATTTTTAGATAAATTAAACCTTCTTTTGTTACATTGCAGCCAAAACAAAGTAGCAGGAAGATGCAATTCAATTTCCTTCTACACCTGAGAAAGTTTAATCAAGGCCCATGGATAGACAAGAAGTTGAGGAGAGCTCATCTAGCTCTGAATCTTGAAAAGAGAAGGAAGAACCTCCAACTCAACTTGTTCGTAGGTCTACAAGGAATAGATGACCACTAGAAAGGTATTCACCTGATGATTGGAGATGTATTTTTTCTTTGAATACTAACATAGATGAACCTAGATTTGTAGAAGAGGCATTAGGTATAAATGATGTGGAATCCTAGAAGATTGCTATGGATGAAGAAATAGAATATTTGAAAAAGAATGATACATTTGATCTTGTACAATTGCCTAAAGGATACAAACTTGTTGGTTGCAAATAGGTGTTCAAAAACATATTGGTTCAGATGGAAGTATGAGAACTAAAAATAAAGGTTAGTTGTGAAAGGTTACTCTCAAGTTAAGGGTGTTGATTATGGTGAGATATTTTCTCTTGTTGCAAAAATGACATCCATTAGATTTTTTCTTTTTATTATTAATACTTATGATCTAGAGATTGAGAAAATGGATGTGAAAACCGTTTACCTTCATGGTGACTTGGAGGAGGATATTTATGTGACACAACTAGAGTATTACATGGTGAAAGGTAAAAGTAACTTGGTTTGAAAATTGAAGAAATCTTTGTATGGCTTAAAATAGAGTCCTAGGATGTGGTACGAAAAATTTGATACATATGTGTTGAGTTTGGGATTTGAAAATTCTAAATTGGATCATTGTTTTTATTATAAAACTAGTGGTGATCATTTCCTATTTATTGCATTATATGTTGATGGTATGTTATTTATTGGCAATGGGAAAGGTATGATTTCAGAACTAAAATCTCAACTTGCTGCTCAATTTGAAATGAAAGACCTTGGTGCAGCTAGACACATTATTGGGATGTAAATTAAAAGAGATGGAGTGAATAGAAAGCTATGGCTTGGCCAAAGTACGTATGTCAATTTAATTTTACAGAGATTTAACATGCAGGATTGTAGACCATTGTGTGTTCCCCTTTCTATTGAAACAAAGTTATTTATTTTAGATTGTCCAATATCTCCATCAGAGATGGAAGACATGAGAAAATTTCATTACTAGAGTGTAGTTAGAATTTTGATATATGTTATGGTTTGTACTAGACTAGACATTGCCCAAGCAATGAGAGTTCTTTCCAGATATAATTCTAATCCTATTAGCGTTTATTGGGATGAAACTAAAAGGGTCTTCAGATATTTGTGCGGTACCTTAGAGCATTCCTTGTGTTATCATAGTAATATGATTGAAGATGAGATTTCCCTTGATATTCATGGTTATGTGGATTCAGATTGGGCAGGTCATATTGATAGAAGACGATCCACAATGCTTATATGTTTACTTTATTTCATGGTGCAATTAGTTGGATGAGTACAAAATAGGTTGTGGTGTCTTTTTCCACTATTGAAGAAAAGTATATGGCAGCTACTCATGCTTGTAAAGAATCCATTTGGCTTAAGATACTATGTTTAGATATTAGAATAAAACAAGGTGCAGTGACAATTTATTGTGACCACCAGAGTGTGATATGTCTAGCCAAGAACCTGACTCTTCATGCCAGAACCAAGCACATTGATGTAAAGTATCATTTTGTTCAATATATGGTTGAAGATGGTAGGGTAAAGATGGTTAAGGTAGAGACTTTGATGAATGTTGCTAATTCTTTAACTAAGCCTATGAGAACAGAGAAGTTTAGATGGTGTTCAGAGACTATGGGCCTTTCGGCCCCTAGAAATTAAGAGATAATGTTTACTCCCTTTCGTTGCTCTTGCAAGGTGTTCGATAAGTGGGAGATTTGTTGGGAAATTGTGTCTCAACATTGCAATTATATAAAGGTTATTGTTGATAGGATATATATATATAGATATTTCCTAGTTACATTGATATGTGTAATATACAATGGGAGCATAGGGTGGAGGGGAGGAGTGGGATGTGTGTAAACATTTTTTTGTGAAATTTTTCAAAAAACTCCTAAATTGCTAACATACATTAAATAAATGATATATTATAAATCTAGATTGTTAATTATTAGGTTTTATATCTAATGGTGGATATTTTGTTGGTCTATCTTTCCCTAGAAGATAACCCTATTTTATGAGGGTGTTATACTACGATTGTAGATGATGATGTATTTTGAGAGTCTAATAGTGGTCACGTTGTCTATTGATCTATGGTGCTAATACTCCTATGAGAAGCTTGCTCTGTAAGTATATTGTAATCTTTGTCATTTCTAAATAATATATTGCATGGCTTTTGTAGTGTGGGGTTTTCTCTTGAAAGGGTTTTCCCCACGTAAGTCACTGTGTTGTGGTATGCATGAATATTTATGTTTTTTTTTTTTTAAGTTTTTTTAACTATTAAAGATCTATAAAGTTTTGCATTATTCTCCTCTCAAGATTAGTGTAGGAATTTTTTCTGCTACCTTAGCTTCCTTACACTTTGAAGATGAGGAGAATGATTCAAATGATGAAACTCTCTTTATGGCTTTGAATACTACTGATAGAAAGTATAATGTTGAGAAATATAAGGATTCTAGCTCCTTGAGTGATGAAAACATTTTTTCCTCTAATTCAGGCCTAGAAGCTATGGAACCTAAAGGTTGG
Source organism: Sequoiadendron giganteum (assembly GCA_007115665.2). Classification (NCBI taxonomy): domain Eukaryota; kingdom Viridiplantae; phylum Streptophyta; class Pinopsida; order Cupressales; family Cupressaceae; genus Sequoiadendron; species Sequoiadendron giganteum. The sequence goes on from CM021108.1 coordinate 591,113,354, forward strand.
GAATTCAATTCAGATGATTAGGGAATAGAATTTGAAGGAAAATTTTGGTCTGCTTTGGAAGACCTGAATGAAGCAAGGGAAAAAATAAAAAAATGAGAGCTTGCTTGCAAAGTCAAAAGAAGAGATTGACAAACTAAAAGTCTAAGCAGAAAAAGGTAAGGTATGTGAAATCAAATTAAAAGAGGTGGGAGGTGTTATCTTTGACTTGGAAGTAAAGGTTGAAGAAAGCAAGAGAATTGAAGATTGTTTGAATTTAAAACTCAATGAAAAAAATACTGAATGTTTACAGATTGAGGAGGAAATTGTCAGTCTAAGGAATGTTCTAAAAAGAGAAAAGGAATAAATTGCTAAAGGAGAGAAGTCTAGCCCTGATAGTTTCAAGCCAAACATGAAAATAATGAAACAAGAGAAGAATGATTGTGTTATGAAGACTCTAAGAAGAGTGCCTCTAGAGATTCAAAGAATACTCAAAATGGAAAGAAAGAAAGTGGATCTAATCCTAATTGGAAGCAAAAAGGAAACCCCCCATTTGCAGAACAACATGTTCCTTCTAGGTTCAATCAACTCTTTCAAGGTTATTTTTTTCATGTAATATTTTTAGACATAAGGTTGTTGATTGTAGAGTTAGATAAAGGAGGAATAATAACATGGGTAGAAGGTATTTCATACCTCAAAAAAACAATAATGTCTTATTTCATGGATATTGCCATGCTTGCAATATTTATGTTCACAAGGTTGATAAGTGCATATCTAAGGTGATGAGGAACAACCTTGATCTAGAGCACAACATTTTGTCTTATAGATGCAATAATATAGATAAAAATAATACTACTATAGAAGTGGATTTGCTAAGCCACCAACTCAGAAAAAGGTTGAATCCCATGATCAAAAAAAGAAGGAAAATGAAAAAGAATAGAAAGAAGACCATGAGAAGAAGGAAAATGAAAAAGAATAGATAGAGCATTATCTTAGGAGTAGATTTCACTTCTAGAATCTTCTTTCCCTTTGAAAATAAAAATGTGATGAAGATTTCAGCATGAAATATGATTTGATTCAGATCAGTTGGTGTGCAAATCTATTGTGCATAAATGAATCTTTATTGAAGATCTTAGTGAAGGTAGATGATATGAGAAGGTTGGTACACTTTTTCTAATTGATGCCATTTTAGTTTGGTGTACCACACATAAAGATAAAGTCTCAAAAGTATAAGGCATTCATGGTGAATTCTCTTTGGTGAATTTAGGGTATTTTGGTCCACTCATCTTCACAAAAAAGGGATTTGTCTTGCGGTCTAGAAGTTAAGTTAATCAAGATGTGAAGGTGTTATATCTAAAGTCTCAAGTCTCTACACCTTTTGAAATAAAAGATGCAAGTGACATATTTTTTCTCATGCTCTAGTAGAGTAAAGTGAAGATGAAGGCTTGTTGAAATGCTCCACATTCCTCTGGAAAGAATGTCTTGTCCATACAGTCTTAGGGATATATTTAGCTATGATATGGGAGTCCACAAGTACAAAAGGTAGATGGTTCTGGATGACTATATTCTTTGTAGAATATGTTTTTTGTACTTGTGTCAATTGATTTATATACAAAGTTTAGTTATGAATAGTTTTGCATGTCCAAATATGTTTCAAAGATTGATGTTTGGTTGCTTGATTTTAAACCAATCCCAAGCAATCTCATGTGAAGGCTGTGAAAATAATTTTTAGATACTTGAAGGGAACTCAAGATTATGGTCTGTGGTACAAAAAAGAATCAAAATTTCTCTCTAAGTTCCTATACTAATGCCGATTAGGAAGGTTGTGTTGATGACCAGAGGAATGCAAGTGGAAGTGCATTCTTTTTAGGAGACAGATTAGTTTCATGGTTTAGTAAAAAGGATTTAGTATCTTTGTCCACAACAAAATAAAAATATATTGATGCAAAATCTTGTTGCACTCAAGTGCTTTGGATGAAGCAGACTTTAAAGGATGTGAAGGTGGTGTATGATGAACCTATCCCTATACTATGTGACAATAGAAGTGTTATCAATATTTCCAATAATCTAGTAATGCATTCAAGAACAAAACACATTTCAATTTGGTATCACTATCTGAGAGAGAAGGTTGCAAAACATAAATTCAAGATGGAGTATGTGCCTACTAAGGACCAAATTGCAAACATTCTCACTAAAACACTTTAAAACACTAGTATAGAAACAACAATATATGACTAAAAAAACTACTAAAAATTGCCTATAAATGAGTAAACTTGGTCATGTGACCATTATTAGTTTACTACCAATCATTTATAACATGATAAAATTAATGACTAAACTGTTGGAATCTGGGAACACTAAGAGGGGGGGTGAATCAGTGTTCTGCAATCTTTAACTTTATTAACCTGGTATTTAAACCATTTACAACTTTGAATAGAAGGAAAGATGAAAACACACAAAGTAATCATCCACAACACTGTAACACAAGGATTTTTATGTGGAAACCCTGTTAGGGGAAAAACCACGGTGGAGGTCAATCCATAATTTGAGTACTCAAATATAAGTTTTACAAAATGGGAATGCACTTGCATTCAGGCACACTACCTAGAGCTCACTACTCAAAAATAGGAAGGATCACTTCCTTACAAAATGTTTAGATTAAATGCATATGATAAATTGAACTGAAGGAATAGCATCTTCTAATGCCAAATTACAGTTTCGATTAAGCTCATCAGTCAATTTCTTTACCTTCTATCTAATTCTGCTCTTTTCTTTACTTTTCTACAACTCGCATCAGAAATCTTGTATGTGCAGATGAAATTGCACAACTGCCCTTCTAAATTTTGCATCACACAACAACACACTTTGCATCCATTATTTCTTCAATACCAAAATGATATAAACAATCAATCTTATATATTTGCATCAAAGGATAATATTATCTTCATGTTAGCTTTAGCAAAACATATAATATTTTCCATCTGTCGGCTAAATCCACAAATGATTCTTAATGCATACCATCCAAAGTCGGCTAAAGCATAGTGAGGACCCAAAACAAAATCCATAAACCCAAAAATACTTTAGAAAAAATCACCTCAAACATCTGCAACATGCCATATTTACTTAGTCAGCCTTATAGCATTGTTAAACAAAGAATCATTCAACCGGATCTTCAAACTCATACACCGATTGATGCACAAGAACAAATATCAAGAATAAGGTATTCCACATACCCAACAACCTTCCCTGAGATGTGCAACATGAAATAATAAGATGATAATGCATATTTATCGACAGACTCAACTTTAGTCGGATACCTTGTTCTTCACTCTAACTACTGATATGAATAGATACTATAGTGCATACCAGATCAATGACTTAGGTTTCCATCAATGACAACACTAGATGCTAACAATATCTAGAAGCCATATTACAACAATCTCCCCCTTTGGCATTGATGGCAACACTTAGTGAAAAATGACTAAGTGTCGGAGCCAACATATTGCAATCCTTCAATACTTCAAAAAATTTATAAGTGACACAACTCTCTTACAACTCCCCCTGAGTTTGATAAGAAATTTTTCACTGCTCTCTCTCCCCCTTTGACATCAATGACAAAGCCAAAAAAGGTTTTCAAAAACTTACTTATCCAAAAAATGGTTCAAAATTTGATCACATCCATCCACTACTTGAATCAAAAGATTATTTTGTACTTTTCTTTCATCTCTGGAAGAAACTTCTTCCATGCTTCTATTGCAATCCCTAAGATTATGATAATGTTGTTATTTTCAAATGTCCGATTAATAATCTTGATAAGAGATTCCTCAATATTTCAATCAACTATTATAGTTTGCATTCTATTATGTCCTTTACTTTCCAAAAGGTTCCAATAATCTTGTTTTTGGTGTTCTGGACATTTGTATGCTCTGCTTGTAGTACCTAAATTATTTTCTTGATTGCACCATCGTGATCATAAAATATATCAAAACTTTGTCCAATCCTATTTAACATTGTTTCAATTTGCTCCAACTTTTCTTTGTATTTCCCATTTGCATGAGGCCAACGGATGCAATAGTTATAGATTTTGTTTGTTGTACTTATGCATTGCCTCATCTCATTCATTTTCCTTTTCAACTTGGTAAGTGATAGCCTAAACTGCTCCTTCAAGTGTAAAATTATTTCTTCTTCTTTCTTGTTTTGAGACTCAAAGTCCATGATTTCCTTGATGCATTCAATCATTTCTTCTGGAAAAATATTCTACAAACTCTCTAATTTGATCTTGTTGTGCACAATATGAGCACTTAGTACACTTAAAATCATATCCTGTTCATATGAAGGTCTGATAGACCATAATCTAGTATTTTTATGTATTCCATCTTCCTCATGAATAAGCTATAATAGTTTTATTTGGTTAAATCATCTACTTCTTCACTTTCTTCTGCCTTTCCTTGATTTGGTTCAGCTGATTCCAATTCTTCCCTTAGGGTGTCCTAAGTTTCCTTATCTAATTCATCATCTAGTATGTCCATAATTACCTATTCTTTTCCTTTTCCTTCAATTGGAAGGATCTTGCATGTCGGATGAGAGTAAATAGTAGACTCTCTTTCTCTTTTCCTCTTTCTCTCCATCACACCGAAAGAGGATCCAACTTCAAGTGCCCTTACCGGAAGGGAAATGAAAACTGATCCAAACTTTCTTAGCAAACCCTTAAAGAAACTTTCATATACTTGATCACAGTTAGCCAAATTGTTAGAGTGCATGCAAATTTTTTTGCACATCGGTTCACTCTATTTCCATATTACATTGGTGTTCATTGTTAAGCAATTCAAAAATTACATTACTAGAATTATAACCAGAAGGCCAAACCTGAAAGGGTAACCTGTCATCTTTGACAATTGCACATTCTCCAACAATTGATCCTCCAGTGATCTGCAAAAATCAAAATTTTGATCTTCCATTATCATCTTGTGAGAAATGTAAAAAGCACCTACCGAAGTTGCACCTTCTTTATTTCTGAAAAAGATTTTGTAGGATACTCTACACTCAATGTACCTTGTCACTAAATCTTTGATTGTCGAGATTATTAATTCCCTTTGATCTCCAATAACTCCAATTAGGGTTTTGAATTCTTTATTCTAGATAGACTTCTTTCTCGGTATATCCCCAACTTTGCATAATCCAGTTAAATTCCCAATTACTTCTTTTGAAATGAGATAGGGTTTGTCCAAAAGTAGAGTATCGTCATTCAATCTACTTAAAATAAACTTAATGATTTTTGTGTTCTTGAAATAGGGAAATTCATTCTAAATGTCCATTTTTTTTGTGTTTAGCTTCTTTCAACCATTCCAATTCATGGGGCGACAACAAGTTCCTCATGGCTCTAATATTCTCACTATTATACTCATCTAGATTGATCATTCCTTTGATTTTCTCCATTTTTCCTTCCGTACTCAAGTTTCATTTCTTTCAACTGCACACCAAATTAAATGAAATTTTTTGAAGTACTTGATGAATTAGAGTTTTGCTGCTGAAATGCCTTCATGCCTTTGAGATTCTATTGTAGAGTGCTCTCCTTCTTCTTTTCTTTGATAAAGTGGAAAATGAGGGTTTCAATATATCTTTTCGTAACTTCACAAATCAAAATTTTAGTTGTAATAAATGCTTTTGCCCTAGGTATTTTGGATAGCCAATTTTCTCAATCAACTAGAGAAAAATTCTTCTACGGACCTATGATTTCTTGAATTTCCTTGTGAATTTTTTCCAAAGCATCTGTAGATCATTAATACTATTGTTGACAATCTTTCGCATTCTGGTACCAATTACGGATAGGGGAAAAAGGATTTTCTTCAAAAAACTCCCCCTAGGCCAATGGCTTGAGATCAGTTTTCGGTGGAATTACCAGAAGCAAGTTCTGGTAAAGAACCATCTCTTGCATCAGACTCGATATTTCTTACCCATGTCTTCTTCATTTGATCTCTTATTTCAAGTTCGTAGTCACTTTTCCTTTTTCTTTATCATTTTTTTATGTATTTCTACCTCTATATGCCAGACCTCTTCTATCCACATTTTTGTTTCTACAAAATATTGCAATGTGACCATATTTGTTGCAATTGTAGAACATAGTATTTCCTTGTCCAGACCAATCATTCCATTGATTTCTTCTTGATCTTCATTGGTTAGCAATATGCCCAAATCTTCCACAAGTGTAACATTCAACATTCCATCTACTGACAAAGTTGTTTGACATATTTCTACATTCAATTGACTTATGACCAAACTTTTTGCAGTTGAAACACTAACGGAAGAAAGATGGATCACTTGATTTCATTTTACTTCTACATTGAGCTGCCATATGACCAAATTTATTGCAAGAAAAATAGTATCCATTAAACTTTTGAGCATTAGGTTGTCTTACCAAATGCCTTTTTGCATTGTTCATCAAATTTCCTTGCCTAAAATTCCTTTGTCCAGATCTAAAACATTCTCCTTTCTCATATCCAAGGCCTCACTTGTCATTTTTGTTCTTTTGTCCTTGAGTCATCTCATCAATCTTAACTAAGCTAATCTTAAACTTCTCCTTGTATTCATTTGTAGTAGTAAGTTCATTCTCGAGAATAACAATTTTCTTTTCAAGCTCTTCTTCATTGTTTCTGGATTATTGTAGTTCAGTTTCAAACTGAATGAATTCTCCATTAATTATTTTGCATTCATCAAATCTTTCTTTTAAGGAATGAGAAAGATTATCCTCATTCTTCTTTCTTTCTTCAATTTCTTTAGTCAACTTCATCACCATAGATTCCATTTCATGTTGTAAGGTAGCATTGTCTCTGGCAAGCTTTTCACATTCTTGAGTTATTTCCTTCAAGGTTTGATTTAGGTGAACATCATCCATATTTTCACTCTCTTTTTTCTTAATTTGATCACATAAATCCTTCCTCTTTTCCCTAGATTTAATAATCTGATCCTTCAATGACTGAATGAATTTCTTAGCATCCCTAAGATTTTCTTTCAATTCCTAGACTTCTGCTTTAGACTGATCAAGATCATCAAGTTCCACCAAAATTTATTGCTGAAGACTATCAGAGTCCATTACATTCCAAGATCCACCACAAGTTGTCAAACTTCTTCCGAGGAACTAGGCTCTGATACCAATTTTTGGAATCTGGGAATACTGAGAGGGGGGGTGAATCAGTGTTCTTCAATCTTCAAATTTATTAATCTAATATTTAAACCATTTACAAATTTGAACTGAAGGAAAGATGTAAACACACAAAGTATTCATCCACAACACTATAACACAAGGATTTTTACATGGAAACCATGTTAGGGAAAAAACCATGATGGAGGTCAATCCACAATTTGAGTACTCAAATATAAGTTTTACAAAATGGGAATGCACTTGCATTCAGGCACACTGCCTAGAGCTCACTGCTCAAAATAGGAAGGCTCACTGCCTTACAAAATTTCAGATTAAATCCATCTAAGAAATTGAATTGAAAGAATATCATCTTCTAATGCCATATTATAGTTCTGGTTAAGCTTGTCAGTTAGTTTCTTGACCTTTTGTCTGATTCTACTCTTCTACTCTACTCTGTTGCAACTCGCATCAGAAATATTTTATGCACAAATTAAATCACACAACTGCCCTTCTGAATTTCACATCACACAACAACACACTTTGCATCCATTATTGCTTTGATACCAAAATGATATAAACAATCGATCTTATATATCCGCATCAAAGGATAATATTATCTTCATGCCGGATTTAGAAAAACATATAATATTTTCTAATTGTCGGCTAAATCCACAAATGATTCTTAATGCATACAATCCAAAGTCATTCAAAGCATAGTGAGGACCCAAAACAAAATCCATAAACCTGAAAATACTTAAAACAATTTCGCCTCGAACATCTGCAACATGCCATATTTACTTAGTTGGCCTTCTAGCACTGTTAAACAGAGAATCAATCAAATGGATCTTCAAAATCATACACCGATTGATGCATAGGTACAAAACTCAAGAATCAAGTATTCCAAATACCCAACAACCTTCCCTGAGATGCGCAACATGAAATGATAAGCTAATAATGCATATTGATCGATAGACTCAACTTTAGTCGGATACCTTGTTCTTCACTCTAACTCCCAGTATGAATAGATATTGAAGTGCATACTGGATCAATGACGTAGGTTGCCATCAATGACAACACTAGATGCTAAAAATCTCCATAAACCATATGCCAACATAAACTAGTTTTAGTCATTTATTCGAACATTTTGATTGATTGATTTGTTAGTATATTAAGTCATTAATTTATAGATTGATTTAATGTATTTAGCCATATTTAGTCATATACTTAGTTATTGACTTAATCAAATTGAGTCATATATTTAGTCATATACTTAGTTACGTGACCATTAGTAGTTTATTTCTAGTCATTTATTTAGTCATTTGATCAGTTTGGTAGTGTTTTTGTTCACTAAATTATGTCAACTGGTAGTATATTGATACATTATTTATTAATTGTATAATCATTATATTTAGTCATATTTATTCACTACTTTGTCAATTGGTAGTTTATATAATTATTTTTGTTCACTGAAAGTGTTGGAAATGAGACAATTCTTTTGAGTTTTAAACATAAAACATATAAAAACATAATCAATCATTCATTTGCACATAATGAAACAGCTATTAAGAAGGGAAAATACTAAAATTTTATTTAGAAAAGGTGTTCTTATACCAGATACAAGTTTTAAATGTGTCTTTTCTTTGAAAATTTTATTACAAAGTGTGTTTCTCAATGTTGTGACTGAGAAAACTAAGTTACAAACATTTATCAGTGGATGAGTATCTATAAGTCTTGCTTCCATAAGAAAGTTCTTTGTCTTTTCAGCATCATAGAATTTTGACTCTCTGGTTACATGTTACACCTCCTTGATTTGTCTAGTTTTGGCTACTTCTTTAATGTATTTGAACTGAATGTCGGGATCCTCACTGCCAATGACATTGAAAATACAATTTACCATAGTAGAAAAATGTGTCAGTAATAAGACTAACGAGAACAAATTGAAGATAATTCTCTATTTGGAAAATAAATAGAAAAAGTGAAGAAATATGCATATGGAACTAAAAGCTTTGAAAATATTGTATCCATATCAGAGCATTACCTTAATTTTAACTTCTTCAACTATTACATCAGTGGCATACCCACGAAGAGTCTATAATGCACCTTCAAAACATGCAGTCATACCTATCTTAGCATGTTCCCCACATGAACATATGTTCAGTAAGATAATATAATACAAAATAAAATAGAGTTTAAGTAATGAATTGTAGAAAATAGATTTTTGTATTTTATATTTGTATCATTGATTGCATTCATTGCATTGCACATCTTTCAAACTCAAAGCATTACTTCACATTGCATAACTTTAATAACTAGATGTTGATAGATGAAAAAAAATCAATTACAATATAGTTTATTACAAAGTCAACCTAAGCAGTTATGTAATTACTTCACATTGCATAACTAAGAACTAGGAGTAGCTTCCAATTGCATTAGCTTGTCATGGAATTCCATGAGACCACATTTCTTTGAGGCAATTTTTCAAACAGTTCATTGCCTTGTCTATGCTTTGACATGTTTCATACATGTCTACCAAAGTATTTTATCAAATAGTTCACTACCTTGCTACTATGGCTAAAATCCTAAAACCATGTCAATAACATGCAAATGGAATGCTACTATGGTTTATAATAAAAATTATTGAAACCACTACTTTCTTCAGCCATGTAGAGATATAAGTGTGTGCCTCCAATCAACCAATAAAAATAGGACTCAAGTACCAAGGCTCAATTAAGAAATATATTTTTTCACTAAACAAATGTAGCTAAGTTGATTTTACAACCTTAGTTATTATACACAAATCCATAGTTTTTCTATCCTCATTGAAATAATATCAAATAAATCAAAATAACAAGTTAACATTTAGGTATAATGTTTGAATAGAGCTACATCTAGTTAATCTTCATCATCAATTGATTCACCACTATTATCAAATTCTACCTTGAATCTTCACGTATTCTTTTGCTTGGTAATGCATCTAAAAGTTTTTTCAATGCACACCTACTAAATTTAGTTGCCTAAAAAAATTATAACAACCACAATTTAAATCAATCTTTTTTTTCAATTTACCATGCTAAACCAATGTAAGCCTAAGAAACAATTAAAGATGGTGTGAAGATGAATTCAAGCCTGTAAAGAAGAAATAAAAGACTAGGCAGTTGGTATGTCTAACCAATTTAAAAGATAAGAAAACAAGGTGGTTTAGAAATTTTATTGGTAAGGATCAACTTTACTGTTTTAAATCGGATTGACCAACAAAACAACCTTTGACAATGTATTGAGAACAATATATAACCCAAACAAGTTATTAACTTTGATTTCAAGGGAAATATTTTCTAGTTAGCTCCTAAGTATTTTCTAAAGAATGTACTTTTATCACCAAATACAGGCACTACAATAAATAATCATATAAAAAATAAATTACATTCAGAGCAATAGTTTAAGTCACCTCAACTTTAGAGTTCCATATCAAAAACCATAAGCTATTAATCAATAGGAAGAAGATTTATGAATTTATAACTAGAAAGAAATTACCCAAAGAAAGAGATCCCTGATGATATTGTAATCAACTAGACAACCACCCTCCATTTTTTTGGAATAATTTTCCTTAGCTTTATGGCATGTTTCTCCTTTGACCTTGGCGGTTTTCTTCTTGTTTATGGCGTTTACCGCCATACTGCACGCAGTCTCTCTCCTCATCGTGGTGGCCGCAGTAACGGTCTGTCCCTTTAGCTTTGGCAGTTACCGCCATACCGCAAGCGGTGGGTCGACTCACCGCGGTAGCGTAGTGAGACCACCTGTGGTGGTCTTGGTGGTTACTGTCATACCGCGGCGATGTCCTTCACCGTGGTGGCCATAGTAATGCCGTCGGCAATTAGCTAGCGATTACCGCCATACCACGGCCAGTGTTCTGGCTGACCACGATGGCCGCAGTAAGACTACCAGTGACCTAGCTGGTGGTTATCGCCTTACTGCGGCTAGTGTTCTGGTTGACTGTAGTGGCCACTGTAAGATCGCCAACAACCTGGCTGGTGGTTACCGCCATACCATGGCTAGTGTTCTGCCTGACTGCGGTGGCCGCAGTAAGACCGCTAGCAGCCTAGCTAGCAGTTACCGCCATACCACAACGGGAAAAACCAAGCCCAGCGATAGAGCGGTGGAGTTCGATGGCGAGTTCGGACCGTTTACCGCCATACCGTGAGGTAAGGATAAGAGGGTTGCGGTAGCGTGGTAGGAGCTTAGATGAGCTTGGGGCAGTGTTTGACTGAGTTGGACTCGATGTCAGAATGGCTGGCAAATGGCAGGTCAACACGTGGCAGTTTGGTTACATCTGGTTGGCCGATGACAAAGGAATGACTAAGCTCGATGGTGGCTTGTGCCAGAGCTTGAAGGAGCTCGGATGGGTTATCACCATACCACGAGGCAAGACGGTCTAGGCTGCGATAGTGCAGTAAATGGCGGAGTGAGCTCAGATGAGCTCACTGCCATACCACGATAGGTGTTTGAACTCGGTGTGGTAGTGCGGTGGAGTCAAGGTGTGAACCCGGATGGCTTACCGCCATACCGCAAGGTGGTTCGGCTAGGGCTACGGTAACGCGGTATGAGCTTAGAGCTTGGTTGATCGAGTTGGACCGAGCTTGACCAAGTTGGTTTGACTTTCAGAGGTGTGACTGCGATTGGTATGGCGACACGTGGAAGATCTTTATGATCTAATTGGCCGTATGGGTATTTCCTGAGTGTGATTGGGCTGCATTATTGAATGGAGGTTGATGGACATGTCTGTGACTGGATTTAATGTTGTGGTGCACGTTATCAGGGAATGGTTGAAGCTTGCAGGTGGATAATTTATTATCCCGGATGATCATTTGTTGGCTGACAGGGCTGAATAGGTATGCACAAGGTGCAAGATTATATATAATCTAGTGTGCAGTTCGAGAAAAAAAGTTAGAGCGATATCAGAGAGAGGCTGAGAGTGTTTGAACTGTTCTACAGTGAACACTTTGACTCTTGGATCTTGTATAATGTGAACTTGTGAGGCCTAGTGGTTGGGCCTGTCATGAAGTTGGTTGTGACAGTCTTTTGAGAGGAGCTGAAGGGAATCTACATAGTATGTCACTTGGGCGGCATTGTAACTATGTGAGATTCTAGTTTGTGTAGCCTGTATTTCTATCTCCAGATGAACAAGATGTAATATCCTGAAGAGCATAGCTCTAGTCTTGTATTGTAACCATTTTTGTTACTGAATAATACATGTGAGCTGAATGTTTTGGAGGTGGGGATTTTTACCCAAAAGGGTTTTCCCCACGTATATCTGTGTGTTCATTGTTTGGTCTTTCATGGTTATCTATTTTTGTTGAATCTGCATTTTGCTTGCATCCATTTCTCTCAGAGGATCAATGGGGGATCAACTGTTCCTATTTCCGCTTTATAGTATAGTTGGTTGTGTCTTTGTTGTAATTTTGAATTGAAATCACTAAGGAACATTTGTCTTAGATGCATATCTTGATGATAGAACCAATTCCATATCCCCAACAAGTGGTATCAGAGCTAGTAGCTTGTTGCTCGTGATACCAACAACTGGTATCAGAGCATGTTTTGTTGAAGTTTTGGATTTTCTCCTGTGAATATTTCTTAGCCTGGCAAGCTTGAGGAAGTCTAGAGAAATTGGTTGGTGATTGATCCTTTGATTAGTGGAAGTGCATGCTTCATTGATTCAACACACAGTTTCAAAGATGCCGGAGATGATTGGAGTTGGTCATGTTGTCGCAACATGGTCAAGAGCTCCTGGCTCCCAGCAAAGTTCCTGATGCAAAGGGTGTCAGATGTACTTATGGCTGAGGTGTAGCGAAGCGTGGTGTTCATACTGGGTGTTTGTGTGAGAGGCTCCGTAGCGATATGGACTTGCTTGTGTTGTTGATCAGCTATGGAAAGTTCTGCTTGTGCTGGGTGTTTTTGTCTTAGCACTCTTGGTAGTTTCTCTGGTGCTCTGATTGCATGGAGGCTATGAAGTGACCTTGGTGGTCTGTAAATTTTGGATAGCCTGGTTCTCTTTTTCTTGTGCATGACAGTGGTGTTGCAACTGGTCTAAAATGGTCCTGTGGTTCCTATGTGCCTATTTCTTGTACTTGCATGATTCAGATTCATGTCTTTGGATCTGAAGGTTTTGTGTAGATTTTCCTAAAAATTCTATGACGCATATTCATGTTTCTTTTCATTGTTTTGGTTAACTATGATGGTTGTGTGCAGACTCCTGAGTCGTCCAAATGAGCAATGAATATGGAGGTGTGTGGGTGTTTTGGAAACACTGTGGTTTTGCAGGTTTTGCACGGTCAAGGAAAACTTGTGTTTTGTGTGGAGCTACTGCCTACTACTTTCAGATCCTGGTTTGGGGTGTGACTAGATGATATAGTTGTAGTTCAACATGTCTTTGAGGAGGTGTGATGTCTTCTCTGCATGGGAGTGTTGGTATGAGTTCCTTTTTCAGCATTCTTGTGGTATGCTTTGATGGTTTCCTAGACTATGGTGCTTGAGTTGTGGATGTGACTGGAAAATCATATCTATTACTGATCTAGTGTTTGAGTCATGCTTGTCTGCTTTGGTTGTTCTCTTTGATTATCTTAGTTTTGCAGTTTCCAGTGCAATGACAGTTTTGCAGGGTTTACATTTGGTTGTATCCATGAGTTGTGCAATGTTGTGGATTGTCCTTACCTACATGTTTGTTGTGACACAACTCAGAAGTGGACTATATATATCCACAAGGTTGTAACTATGTAGTGCAAATCTGTTAGCTGACCTTGTCTGTGGTCACTTGTGCTTTGGCATGGTTGTTTTGAGATGGGAAGAGGAATGGCATTTGAACCTGAATAGTCAGTAATGGGGATCTGAAGCATATGAATCATGGTGTCATGGAGAGCTGGTTACACTAGCTTAGTGTAAGCTTTTGACAAGTGATGGTGTGGTCAATCATGGTGCTTGGAAAGCTCGATGTCACATTGCAGTGGGAGCTTTAGCAGTGATTGGTGTTCTTCTTTGGTGTTGTAGTTGTTGTGTTCTTTTGCATCTTCATGTTCACTATTTGAAGATGTGTAGCACCTTGGAGCCATGAAGAACCTTGGTAGTCTTTGGCTGAGATGCTGGTGGTGCTTGATAGGTGATCTTCGTTTTGGTTTAGAGTTGTTTGCTCTATGTCATGGTATACTCTTACTGGTGCATTAGAGTCTTGGCATGGTGCATTGGCTCTTGAGACCATGACTATTTCACTTGAAGCATGGTATCTCCTATGGGGATGAGTAGATCATGGTGCCATGATAAGTTCCTATTCTAAGTTTGGAGCTTTGACAGTGGTTTGGGGCTTCTCTATGTTTTGAGTGCATTGGTCATATGCTAGTGGACTTCATGGTTGTTGCAGTATTGCAGATTGAAGTCAGCATGAGATGACAGGTTGTTGATACTCATGGATGCATGGAGAATAAGATGAGGCTGGAATTCTTTTGGGAATTTTGTTGTTACAGCTGAAAGTCTGAGAAGCCTGCACCTTGGTTGAATGTGAATTCAACAGAGACCTTGAAAGGAGAATGCTCTTGGGTAAGTCACTTTGGCTTGTATGCCTTGGATGAGCATGTTTCTCCTTTCTTCTTGGTCTACTTGGTAGAGGTGTCACTTTGAAAGGTATTTACCCATTATAATTTTCAAGTGTGTTATGCTTTATCTTTCATGGATATGAATCTTGAGTTGTTGAGATTCTGGAGGATTCATAATGAAAGGTGGGCAGCATTGTGTATCTCCTTGTGCTTTTGAGGACTAGTAGGAGATGGTTATATGGGTAAGTCTAATCTTATTTGCGGTGCTTACATCCATGGTTTTGTTGGGTTTTGTTAAGGCATTTCCCTTTGGGATGTGAAGAAGATCATTCTTGGCATAGCTGGCATATAGAAGTGTTTGTAGAAGGTGGCTACATGGTTTGATTTGTTGTTTCTCTCTAATCTAGTCTTGTTCTTCTTGTATGTTCTTTTGGCTTTAGATGTGGGTTGCCTTTGTGGTGTCGGGTTGGTCACAATTTGTGGTCATGTGTTGTCACTTGGGTGATGACACGAAGGTTCATGTGCTTCTTTCTCCAGTCAAGTTTGGAGGAGTTTGGAAGAACTATGGAAGACAGTTGAGAGAAACATTCCTTGCAACAGGTGGTTGTAGGTGTTGCAGATCAATGTGGTTGTTCCTTGGATCTACATGGTTACATTTATTTTTGTAGAGGTTTGGTGGACTTGGTATGCCTGGATCATGTGTGATGGTGCTTTGGTTGCATTCATCTGGACACTGCCCCTGCTGTGGGAGTACCTAGACGTGTTTGGTTTTTTTTTGACTGGTTGGCACAAGGTGCTTGATTGCTGCTGAGATGAGTGGTTTTATGATGGCATGAGTCTATTGTTGGTTTTCATACCTTTGAGGTATGGTTGGTTGGATGTTCAGCATGAGCTATGGGTGTTGGTTTTCAATCGCGTGGTATGATCAGTTAGATAAGGGCAATCAATTTTATGGTTGTTGTTCGAGTTGGTTGGTTTCTTGTTCTGGAGAATGTTTGCCGTGTGTTTTGTTGTTGTTTTTCCTTTGTCGCCTAGAGGATCAATTGCTTTCATTCCTAAGACTAGTGCATATACACCTTGGCATGTTCCTGTGTTTGGGGTTGGTGCCTGAGATGGTGGACATTTTTTAAATGTCATTGCAGAGGTCTTGGTTAGAGCATGGAAGCATGGTTTTAGTCCTTGATTGGATGTTTGGAGGATTCCTGAAAGCCTCCGTCAAGTGGGAGTTTGTTGGAATAATTTTCCTTAGCTTTCTAGCATGTTTCTCCTTTGGCCTTGGCATTTTTCTTCTTGTTTATTGCATTTACCACCATATTGCACGTGGTCTCTCTCCTCACCGTAGTGGTCACGGTAACAGTTTGTCGATCTGGCTTTCACGGTTACTGCCATACCATAGGTGGTGGGTCGACTCACCATGGTAGCATAGTGAAACCACCTGTGGTGGTCCTGGTGGTTACCACCATACCGCAGTCTATGATGTCCTTCACCATGGTGGCCACGGTAATGCCATCGGCATTTGGCTGGCAGTTACCACCATACCACGGCCAGTGTTCTAGCTGACCACGGTCACTGCGGTAAGACTGCCAGCGGCCTAGCTGGCGGTTACCGCCTTACCAAGGCCAGTGTTCTGGTTGACCATGGTGGCCGCCGTGAGACCGCCAATGGCCTGGTTGGCAGTTACCGCCATACCGTGGCCAATGTTCTACCTGACTGCGGTGGCCACGGTAAGACCACCAACGGCCTGGTTGGCAGTTACCGCCATACCACGATGGGCAAAACCAAGCCCAGAGGTAGGGTGATGGATTTTGATGGTGAGCTCAAACCATTTACCACCATACCCCAAGGCAAGGCCAATAGGGTTGTGGTAGCGTGGTAGGAGCTTGGATGAGCTCGGAGCAGTGTTTAACCGAGTTGCACTCGGTGTCAGAACGGCTAGCAAATGGCAGGTCAACATGTGGCAGTTTGGTTGAATCTGGTTGGTCAATGACAAAGGAATGACTGAGCTCGATGGTGGCTTGGGCCAGAGCTCAAAGGAGCTCGAATGGATTACCACCATACCACGAGGCAAGACGGTTTGGGCTGCAGTAGTGCGGTAAATGATAGAGTGAGCTCAGACGAGCTCACCGCCATACCACGATAGGTGTTTGAGCTCAATGCAGTAGCGTAGTGGAGTCAGGGATCGATCCTGGATGGCTTACTACCATACCGTGAGGTGGTTCAACTGGGGCTACGATAACGCAATATGAGCTCAGAGCTTGGTTGATCGAGCTAGACCGAGCTTGACCGAGCTAGACCGAGCTAGACCGAGCTTGACCGAGCTAGACCGAGCTAGACGGAGCTTGACCGAGCTAGACTGAGCTTGACCGAGCTGGTCTGACTGTCAGAGGTGCAACTGTGATTGGTATGGAAACACATGGAAGATCTTTATGATTTGATTGGTCATATGGGTATTTCCTGAGTGCGATTGGGCTACATTATTGAATGGAGGTTAACAGACATGTCTATGACTAGATTTAATGCTGCGAGGCTTGATGCTTGTGGAGGAAGTGGTGCACGTTATCAAGGAATGGTCAAAGCTTCCAAGGGGATAATTTATTATCCTAGATGACCGTTTGTTGGTTGATAGGGCTGAAAAGCTATGCACACGGTGCAAGATTATATATAATTTGGTGTGCAGTTCGAGAAAAAAAGTGAGAGCGATATCAAAGAGAGGCTGAGAGTGTTCAAACTGTTCTACAGTGAACACTTCG
This sequence comes from Sequoiadendron giganteum, assembly GCA_007115665.2. Taxonomy (NCBI): domain Eukaryota; kingdom Viridiplantae; phylum Streptophyta; class Pinopsida; order Cupressales; family Cupressaceae; genus Sequoiadendron; species Sequoiadendron giganteum. Next base: position 591,130,795 of record CM021108.1, read on the forward strand.
ACTCTCGAATCTGGTATAATGTGAACCTGTGAGGCCTAGTGGTTGGGCTGGCCATGAGGCTAGCTATGACAGTCTTTTGAGAGGAGTTGAAGGGAATCTACATAGTATGTCAGTTGGGTGACATTGTAACTATGTGAGATTCTGGTTTGTGTAGCCCGTATTTCTATCTCCAGATGAACAAGATGTAATATCCTAAAGAGCATAGCTCTAGTCTTGTATTGTAACCATTTTTGTTACTGAATAATACATGTGAGTTGAATGTTTCGGAGGTGGGGTTTTTTACTCGAAAGGGTTTTCCCCACGTATATCTGTGTGTTCATTGTTTGGTCTTTTATGGTTATCTATTTTTGTTGAATTTGTGTTTTGCTTGCATCCATTTCTCTCAAAGGATCAATGGGGGATCAACTGTTACTATTTTCGCTTTATGGTATAGTTGGTTGTGTCTTTGTTATGATTTTGAATTGAAATCACTAAGGCACTGTTGTCTTAGATGCATATCTTGGTGACAGAATCGATTCTGTATCCCCAACACATTTGAGGCATCATCAGTACAAAGTTTATAGCACCTTGCAAAATTTACTCAACAAATAAACTTATCACAATATGAACACAAACAGATGTTTTGTGCATTAAAAATATTAATATGTGAGCATTTTGGAATCATGCATTGGCTTCAAACTTATCCTTGATGATGGATCCTATAGATAAATTCAAAACATTGAACAACATAAATTTTATCCAATTGATTCTAGAAGACAAACCTGGTAACATACTGTGAAGAGCCACTCAAAAGCATAACAACTAATGCAGTTTTTAGGAGACAAAAGTGAAGAGATTACAGGAAGAATTACTATCTCTATGTCAAAACTCAATAGTATAGTCACAAATACAAGAACATAACACATAGAAAAAGATCTTTCCTCTTAGCTTCAAGCCTTCATCTAGGTCGTGTTGACCAACAACCACACCTTACAATATTCATGTGCATGACCTGAGGAAAGAAACAAATTTTATAGCAAAAGCTACACATCAACACCATTATAATCTTTATTGTGTTGGCCTAAATACATACTTATGTACATGACTTGAGAAAAGTTAACCATGTCAACTATGTCAAGTTCTTAACAAATGCAAACTATGCATAGTAGGCCTTGTCACATGATAATTATATTATTTTTACATAACATTGTTTCCTTAATCTCTTTTGGAAATTTAAAGTTTTGATTGCATAGGAAAATAATACTGCAAGAAAATAAGGATGATTTCTAGGACTACAATTGTAACACCCAATAAGTAATGTTGAAATCCAAAGTAATCTTTCAAAAAGTGTTTTATAGATTCGAAAGATTATCTAGCTACGTTGATTTGTTTGATCAAATCACCATACTGAGTAGTTATGAGACCATTTAGATTCCAACCAGTTGGGCTAATCCAATAGTACCACACCCACCATCCAAAAAAAAATTGCACCAATAAAATTGTCATTAGAAATTTGATGATGAAAAAGCGCCTTTGTAAATGGTGACAATATGTAGGCAGACTGAAAAGACATAAATAAATTAAGTTGAAAAAGATCCACCAAGTGGAAATTATTTTGAACTGGATTAGAACAAGAGTAGTTCAAAGTAAAGTCACAAATATTTTTGTACAACAATTATGCACATTTCAATAAAGTAGAGGCCAATTTTTTCTCTAAAACATGTGCAGAAGTGAGCAAGTGTGGTGAGGTCCAAATGGTAAGGAGATTGATGAAAGATAAATAAACTAAAAAGATGCCTATATGTAGTTGGATTGAAGGGAATAAAATGGTACATGTTTTTTTTGTGTAGGAGATAAATCACATCCACAAACATGGGAGAGCTATGTAAAATTGGATAAATTGGCTTGGCAAATGAAGGCAACAGGGTATTTACAAATTCAATAATTTTACTTAAATTTGTGGAATAGAAGAAAAAAGAGTCCTTTATCTGACACCATAGTGAAAAGTTAGCAACTGCATTTGGTTTGTTAAACATGGCCCTTGGTACAACTATTAGAGTTGTTAAGAACCTTCGAGTATGTTCTAATTTTCACATTGCATCTATTGTATCAATTGAAGGACATACACAATATAGAATGGGGTGAAGAGGTTTTAGAGATTTCCATGTAGGGCTATTGAAATGTGTAACTGACTCCTACCTACCTATGCAGCATAAACATCCACCAATTTAACAAAAAGGATAGAAGAGTAGTTTTAGAGGAATTTTGAACTATTCAACCTACGATTGCAATAAGAATAAAATTGTATTTATATTAAGCACAAACAAAGCTCAAATAAATATGACATTACAAAGGGAAAAGGTATGAAATCATAATTCTCAAATATTTCCCTACATGCAAAAAGTGGTAACATAGACAAGGCACACGAAACTATATAACATAATGCCTAAAAGAGATGTAGTCTCATGAATTGCAATGAATGTAGAAATGGTTTTGTTGATAAGGCTTTAGAACTTTAAAGAAAATTGATGATTTCATAGACAAGGCATGTGATACAGTTTATCTTGTTAGTCATGAATAAAACCAAAATGGGGAGACACAAATGACTTACCTCAAGATTTTTCTCAAAATTAAGATATGATGTAACTTTTCCTTATGCCAGAAGATTGTTTTGTTCAAATTTTAAAGTTGTATATTCCTATGTTGTTGTAATTGATCATAGTATTGTTGTTTCCTATAGTTATCGCATAAGGTACATCAGGCTTGGGATGTATTGATAATTCCAACCACTATATAATATTGTCTTAGTCTTTTAAATGTTGCAATCCTTTGAAGATAGTATGGCAATGAACAACAAGAAAGATTGTTTCAAAATTTTCTCCCACAGATCAAAATACTAAAATCTAGTGACTTTGAGCAGAATTATCAAGATTTAACATTGAATAGTAGACCAAAGTATTTTCTAAACATTCAATTTACAAAATGATGATAACTTTCTCATGTGTATAGCCTCAAATACCACATGTATGCCAATCTTGATCAAATTAATAATTAAACACTATGTGGCAGTACAAATTGATCTAATCCAACCATATGGCATACAAAGATCATGCAAAATTAGTAAGTATAGGAATATGGCAATGGAAAAAGAAAAAAGAAGCAAAAAACTATAAACATGAGTTTTAAAATCAAGAAACACAGTCAAACAAAGTTTTGTGCTTGTGTGTATAGAAATTAACATCACTGTTTGATTGGCATTAGTCTATTGTGGCAAAATATAACAAAATTCTAGGAAAATTGAATGTTTGAAAAAAAGCACACCAAAAGAAATCTATACAATACTCACCTAATGGCCATTTGTGTTTGTAAACCAAAATATATAAAAAATGTTAAGAGTTTCATTTACCAATTACCAAGGACATTAGGTTTTGTGAAGCTAATAATCACATTTATATTATAGAAGATGCTAGCATCAACATAAAAAGTTCTCACAAACCATCCGTAGAAATAAAGGCATAGTATACCTTTTCACATCTAAATTGTTTATATATATAACAATGTTTATTCAAACCTAGGATTGCATTATTAAAGAGATATTTTATTTGGTAAGATGAATTCTAACCCCAATTTGCTGCAATTTGTGAATAGTAGGCAAATTCTAGGGAAAATTAGGGGAGGGACATTACAATAATTCAGATGTTAAGCTTACTAAACAAAGCATAATGTAAATAAAGGTTTTCTTGTCTTGCATGAAAATGATTCATCATTTTAGACACCAGTAATGATTTATAACCTTAGGGTAAGTAAGTAAATGTTGAAAGATCAAATAAAACCATTACCACTGAGATGTGAACTATACAAGTTTTGTGTTTGATGAGGAAAATTTTGAGACAAGTTTGTCTGATCCATTAATTAAGTGGGATACTCCCAAACAACTCATCAATAATGGATACTTGAAGTGTTTCTTGTCATAAACAACTCAAAGACCATGTTGTTAGTGTTTTTGGTTGCATATTCACTTAACAAATGTAAATGCAATCAACATCAAAAAATAAGCATGGAAAACATACTCAAAAGATAAGAACTACAATTCAATGGCCTTGATAACAATAGTTACAATGGGGAACCCTATACAAAGAGAAAAAATCAGTAAGAGGGTCAAAAGCTTCTCACCTCTAGTATCAATCAGTCAAGTACAGTGTAGTGAGGTCTCAAACATGACCAGAAAATCTCTAGCATGTCTTCAAGAGCTTTTCAAGCTACAAATTCATTCACAAGTCCAAAAAAATTGCTCAACCATGACATCCACTTGCACTATTTTTGTTTGAAGAGGCAAATTAACTGATATAGATTCCCATACGTTCCTTTGGGACATAAACATACAAATCAATTCCAACTTCAAAACCATTCACATGCTTGTGACAAATTTGTTGTTTTTTCTAAAGGGTGATTATATGTTTGTTGTTGTAGTGGAGACGTTGTATTTGATGAGTTTGTTGCCTATGGAAAGTAGTGAATTCATCAAAACTAAAAAAAAATACCTTGTTTCAAATTTTTTATGGTCATCCATGTTTTTTTTGTTGGAAACACAAGGGAAAACAACTAAGAGGGGGGTGAATCAATTGTCTTGGAGATTATACAGATTTTAAAATTATTTCTAGGTTTGATAATTAAACATGAAAGCATAAACCATCAACACATCAAAACCACACATGACACCAATATCTTTGCATGGAAAATCCTATTAGGGGAAAAACCATGGTGGAGGTTAATCCGCAAGTTTATACTCTGTTAAAAGTATAGAAAATGGGGAATGCACTTGCATTCAGGAACACTGCCTACAACTCACTGCTCAAATACAAAAAAGGCTTACTACCAAAAGGAAGACACATTGTCTTACAGTTACATTTAGATTAAATCCATTTGAAGATTTTGAACTGCGAAAATAGCATCTGCTAATGCCTGATTACAATTTTGGTTAAGCACATAAACTCTAATCACTCTTCTTCATGCTTAACTTTTTCCTTCGAATGATTTGAACTGTATTCACACACAGTGCTCACACTTCACACACTTCTCATCATGCTTGTCTCAAATGAGATAAACAATCGCACATATATATCCGCAACCAAGAATATCATCTACATGTCGGTTTCAATAAAATATAAAGTGAATATAAACTGTCGACCCAAAATATAAATAATTATCAATGTGAATCAACCAAAGTTGGCCACAACATTATGAGGACCCAAAATAACATCCTTGAAGATGAAACACCCTCAAAAATTATTCCTCAAAGATCCACAACACGCTATAATCACCATATCGGCCATGAACATAAAAAATGAACACGTAAGAGAAAATCTTCAATCGCGAGAACACCGATCAATGCGAACAAACAACACAAATAGAGAATGATCTAGAAACATCCACAAGTATCATGAATCACCATAGAAGCATTCACATCAACTCAGATTACTAGAATCACATTATCTTCTTCTAGGAATACCAACTAAAGCAACAAAAAAGTTGTCAGAACACAAATACTCATAACTCGATCAAATATTTATGCGAAGCTCTAAAATTTTCATTGGATAAACTAGGTAGGCTTGTCAAAAAACCCTTTAATCCACAACTTTTGATCATGAATATACTAAACTATCCAACATACTTAACTTCACTACTTCACCAACAACCTACAACTTATTTTATTACAATTTTCTCAATATCCTCGACATATACAGTCTTAAAGACATTAATGCTAATAGTGTTGACATCAATGAAAACCACATATCAGAAATCTCCAACAATTCCCAACAATATTCCCCTTTGGAATTGATGGCAACACATGATGTAAAAAACACTATCAACGCAGCTTTTCTCTTAGCACTTTCTCCCCCTTATATTTTGACTCTACTCCTAGGATAATTCACAGTTTTTCACATGAATTTTCTCCCCCTTTGACATCAATTACAAAGGTACACACAAGTTCTGAACCACATATATGAAAATCTGACTACTCCCCCTGAGTAGTAGCCACTACAACATCAATTTGGATCAAGATATGACTATGAAATGCACGGACTCATGCAAGTCATTGCATCTTAGTTCAAATTAGGAGGGGTAATCACCCCTAGCTTCCCTCTGAGATACTCAAAATTATCCTTAGGAAAAGGCTTAGTAAAGATGTCTGCAATCTATTCCTTAGTAGGCACATACTTGGGTTTGACTTCCTTATCACTCACCTTGTCTCTCAAAAAGTGAAACTTGATAAATATATGCTTGGTTTTTTAATGCAGCACTGGATTCTTAGAAAAGTTTATTGCACTTGAATTATCATAGAATATGGAAATATGTTCATCATAAACAAATCTAATATCTTTCAACATCTACTTCATCCACAATACTTGATTACATTTTTTAGCAGCAGCAATGTATTCTACCTCTACAGTGGATAAAAAAATAGCATTTTGCTTCTTACTTAGCCATGAAATCAGCTTATTTCCCAAGAAAAATACACCACCACTAGTACTCTTTCTGACATTCACATTTCCTTCCCAATTAGCATCAGTAAAAGCACTCAAAGTAAGGTCATCATCTTTAGGATACCATAGGCCAAAATCGACTATCCCCTTCAAGTACTTGGAAATCCTCTTCACAACAATCACATGAGATTCCTTAGGATCATCTTGAAATCTTGCAACAATGCATACGACATTCATGATATCAGGTCTAGTTTGAGCCAAATAAAGCAATCCACCAATCATGGATCTGTATCTAGTCTGATTTTCCTTAGGAGAATCATCATCTATTGTCAACTTACATCTGGTCACCATAGGTGTACCAACTAGCTTTGAATCTTCCATACCAAATTTCTTTAGCAATTCTTTCACATACTTGGTCTAAGATTTAAAAAAAATCCCTTTATCTAACTAAGTAATTTGCAATGCCAAAAAGAATTTCATTTCTCCAATCATGGAAATCTCAAACTCACTCTGCATCTCATCAATAAACTTCATGCACAAACTATCATCTCATCCAACAATGATATCATCAACAAAGGCTTCAACAATCAAATCTTTATCATGATCAATCTTGAAATACAAGTTACTATCAGCAGTACCTTTACTAAATCCAAGCTTCAGCAAATACTTGTCCAATCTAGCATACCATGATCTTAGGGCTTGCTTAATTCCATACAATGATTTATTCAATCGACAAACCATGTCTCCCTGATCAGTCAATTGAAATCCATCAGGTTGCTCAATATATACTTCTTCATTCAATTCACATATTAGAAATGCTAACTTGTCATCCATCTGATAAACCTTGAAGGTTTTGTAAGAATCATAGGCAAGAAACAATCTCACAACTTCAATCCTAGCAACAGGGGAAAAATTTTCTTCAAAGTCAATTCCTTCCATCTGAGAATATCCTTTACATACCAGTCTTGCTTTCTTTCTGATAACTTCACCTTGCTCATTCAGTTTATTCTGAAAGACCCATTTAGTTCCAATTACATTTTTGTCCTTAGGTCTAGGAACAAGAGTCCATATTTCATTCTTCTCAATTTGCAATAGCTCTTCTTCAATTGCTTCCATCCAATTTTCATCTTTCCATGCTTCATTTACATTATTTGGCTCAATCTTTGGTATTAAACAGTATTCTTCTACAATGCTTCTCCTAGTTTCAAAACCTTTGTTCTAATCACCTATAATCTGATCTTCTAAATGATTTAGTCTTACATACCTTGGAGTCTTAGAATTTTCTTGAACTTTAGGCTCTTGTGATCTCTCTTTTGCACTTTTACTACTTCCTTCCTCTTGGATTTCCTGATTCACTAGAGTGATCTGTACTTGATTCTGAGTCTGATCAGAATTGATATTTTGATCATCTGAATCATATCCATATGTTATGGATGGTCTAACCATGTCTTCATCAACCATTACATTAGCACTTTAAACTACTTTCCTCAATATCTTATTGAAGCACCAATAGGCTTTACTTTTAGTATAATAACCAAGAAAGATTCCTTCATCACTTCTAGCATCAAACTTTCCTATATCTTCATCTCTTTTGATATAGCATTTGCTTCCAAAGATTTTGAAGTATCTAACAGTAGGCTTATGACCAAACCATAGCTCATAAGGGGTTCTACCAGTATCACCTTTGACACGTACCCTATTGAGAGTATAAACAATAGTACTCACAACTTCTCTCCAATAGATATGTGGGACATTTCCTTCTAGCATCATAGTCCTAGTAGCATCTAGAACTGCCATGTTCTTCCTTTCCACAACTCCATTTTGATGAGGGGTTCATGGAGTAGATAATTTTCTCTTTATCCCATGTTGTTCAAAAAGGAATTAAACTCACTGGAAGTGAATTCACTACCTCTATCTAATCTCAGACACTTGATCTTCATACCTGTCTCTATCTCAACCTTAGCCTTAAAATTCTTGAATTTTTCTAGAGCTTCATATTTTTCCCTTAAGAATGCAACCCACATCAATATAGAATAATCATCAATGAGTAACATGAAATACCTATCTCCTTGTAAACTTCTAATTCTAGAAGTACCACACAAGTCAGTATGCGCAAGCTCCAACACTTCATTTGAACAATGTTGTTTTCTCTAAAATGAAACTCCAGTTTGCTTCCCCAACTAAAATTCCTTGCATATGGTATTAGTAGGATTTACCAACTTAGGAAGATCTCTCACAGGCTGAGTAGAAGTTATCTTGATAATATTGTCAAAGTTTGGATGACATAATATTCTATGCCACAACCAACTTTCATTAACTTGAGCAATCAGATAACTTTTACTAGTAGTACTCAGGTGAAAACATTACCTTTTTTTTTTGTACCTGATGTAATCACATTTCCATAATTCCCCAATATTTTACACTTTTCGTCCTTGAATTGAAGATTATATCCATTGTCAACCATCTATCCAACACTTGAGAGATTATGCTTCAAACCTTCAACATATAGGACATAATCAGTATTATGCTTACCATCAAAAGAAATGGATCCTCTACCACAGATAACACCATCTTTTTCATCACCAAGTCTTACAACACCACCATCATAATTTTTGAAGCTCACAAATTCACTTTTATCACCTGTCATGTGATGAGAGCATCCACTGTCAATCACCCATTCATCTTTTTCTTTAATTTTGGCTGCTAGAGCTTTCTCAACATTCATGCAACTAGTAGAATAAGTTGGTACATGATTACTTTCCTTGATAGAAATAAACACAAACTCATCTTCACTTACATTCCCTTTATCAGATTCATCATATGTCACACCTTCATCAGCAGCATAATAACATTTTTTGTGGAATCTAGGCTTGTTAGATCTCGGCTTAGGAACTCTTTCTAGACACCTTGAGGCAAAATGACCTATCTTATTACAAGAAAACCATTTAAGAGGCAATTTCCCTTTATACTTACCTTCTCCTCTGGCTACTCTTTTGACAAGAAGTGTTTCAAGCTCATCTAGCTTTCTCTCTTCTTCTTCAATCTCTCTCATTCCTTCCTCATACTTGAACACCTTTCTAGAAGAACTTTCTCCCAAATCATATCTCTGGTTATCTTTCCCAGAGGTAGTAGCTTTGAATGCGGATTTTGTTTTAGGAAGAGCATCACCAAACTCACTTAACTCAAAAGTAGTAAGCTTACCAATCAACATGTCTCTGGTTACATTTGTCACAGTTTGGATCTCCTCAATAGCATTAGCTCTTTGTTTGTATGCAGAAGGAAAGGATCTGAGAACTTTAGCAACAATCTTTGATTCTTCCAATGTTCCACCAGCACATCTAATGTTACACACAAGTTCATTCACTCTCTGTATGAAAATTAGTAATGTTCTCATCTTCACCCATTTTCAATGTTTCATATTTCCCTTTCAGACTTTGTAGCTTAGCAATTTTCACATGAGCATCACCTTCATATAAAGTTTCCAACTTTTTCCAGATCTCATAAGCAGTCTCCAAATCCATTTTATTTTTATCTCGAAATCAGTCAAAGCACTCAACAATGCTTCCTTAGCCCTGATATTGTACTCAACATCTTTAATCTCAGCAAAAGTAGAAGGACCATTCTGTGGGATGATATACCTATTCTTTGTAATGTTCCAATAAGATTCACCAATGCATCTTAGATGACACTCTATTCAATTCTTCCACAAAGAATAATTTGTTCCATCAAATCTTAGACTATCCTTCTTCTATGTCACCATCTCAGATCACCCAAGCTATTAAACTTCTTCCAAGTAACCTACTTTGAAACCAATTTTTAGATCTAATAATTAAACATGAAAGCATAAACCATCAACACATCAGAACCACACATAACACCAATATTTTTGCATGGAAAACCCTATTAGGGGAAAAACCATGGTGGAGGTTAATCCATAAGCTTATACTTTGTTAAAAGTATAGAAAATGGGGAATGCACTTGCATTCAGGCACACTACCTAGAGCTCACTGATCAAATACAAAAAGGCTTATTACCCAAAGGAAGACACACTATCTTACAGTTACATTCAGATTAAATCCATCTGAATATTTTGAACTGAGAAAATAGCATCTACTAATGCCTGATTACAGTTCCGCTTAAGCACATAAACTCTGCTCACTCCGCTTCTTCCTTCGAATGATCTGAACTTTATTCATACATAGCACTCACACTTCACACACTTCACATCAATGCCTATCACAAATGAGATAAACAATTGCTCATATATATCTGCAACCAAGAATAACATCATCTACATGTTGACTTCAATAAAATATAAAGTGAATACAAGCTGTAGGCCGAAAACATAAATAATTATCAATGCAAATCAACCAAAGTCAGCCACAACATTGTGAGGACCCAAAATAACATCCTTGAACATGAAACACCCTCAAAAATTATTCCTTGAAGATCCACAACACACTATAATCACCCTGTCGCCCATGAACATTAAAAATGAACACGCAAGAGAAAATCTTCAATCGCGAGCACACCGATCAATGTAAACCAACAACACAGATAGAGCACAATCTAGAAATATCCACAAGCATCATAAATCACCATAGAAGCATTCAAATCAACTCAAATTACTAGAATCACATTATCTTCTTCTAGGAACACTAATTGAAGCAACAAAAAACTATCAGAACACAGATACTCATAACTTGATCAAATATTTATGCAAACCTCTAAAAATTTTGGTGGATAAACTAGGCAGTCTTTTCAACAAACCCTTTAATCTGCAACTTTTGATCATCAATATACTGAACTATCCAACATATTGAACTTAATTGCTTCACCGAAAACCTACAACTTATTTTATTACAATTTTCTCAATATCCTCGACATATACAGTCTTAAAGACATTAATGCTAATAGTGTTGACATCAATGAAAACAACATATCAACAATCTCTAACATTTCCCAACATTTTTTGTTGTTTCTCATCTATGTCTTTTCAGGGCTAACAAAAAGAGCTTTCAAACACATCCATCAAGTTGAAGAATAGAATTTGAATGATGAAGGGGTTGCAAAAATTAGTCAAGGCATGAAAATGTGTTATCTAGTTGAGTAGAGTGCACTAATGTCAGGCCAAATAGGAAGTTTATAAGTGAAAAATTACAAGCCTATAGATTAGCGCACATAAGAGTGAAGATAAAAAAATCAAGTTTGAATATTTTGCATGCCCATGTACGAGCACACACCATTGAGAAGAGAGACAATGAAGTGAAATGTTGCAGATGGTTTATTGGTGTGCACCTTTTTGAGTTTGGACATTAGGTTTCAAACTGGAAATTACAAGCCCATTTTAGAGTATATGCCATTATATAGGAACATAATTTGCAAATCCCAAAAATGCGACCCATGTAGAAGGGCATGCACCTCAATGAGGATTGAACAATTTTTTGTTAAGTTAACAAATTGTAGACATATGAATCAATTTTCAATAATTAATGGAGATAAATATTGTTTTCAAGGAGAAAGTTGCAAACTATACACAGGAATGCTATATAACTATAGATTGATGGTGAGTTTTGAAAAAGTAAAATTGCAAGGATATATTAGGGCATGCACTGTATAACAAAGAAGCAAGAAACCAACTCTAGCCGAAGTAATACTATACCCCCGCTCGGACCTTTGAAGATCACCGCAAGGTGGTGGTCCCGACATCAGCAGCCCGCACCTCTCCTTAGGAGCCTTCGTGGTAATGCGGTATAGAAGAAAACCTGAAAGATCGATGAAGATATCTCTGTTGTTTAATTACTTTTCCAGAAACCACAAAAATAAAATTTATACTAGAAGAAATTTTGAAAAATCTAGCATCTATGACTTTTTCATTTAAGCAAAAAGGAGAAACAACATTTTTTTCCCAGGATCGAACTCTTTACCTCAAAACCCTCGAATTCCGCAAAAACCCTATTCCATGTCCAAAATAAGCAAGGGACGCATTATTCTTCAATGAAAAAGGATTTTTAAACATCGTAAACAAAATCAAAGCCTTTGTGTTATGTTAAAATTTCTTTCCATCACAATTTGTAGCTCCCCGCCTAATTCAGAAATCCTTGTATCAACTCTATAATGTTGATATACTTAAGTAGGGAAAACTTTAAGAAACCCCCCCCCCCTCGGCGCAGGTGTAAAATCTTGGCGAATTCGGTATACTTCCCGCTGAAAATATTAATTCTATTGGTGATTTTTCTCATTTTACGAGAAAAAAAAATCCAAGTTGGCGAATCTTTTACAATCCCTAGAAGTTCGTGGAAAATATTGGAAAATTGCATATTTTTTTAATAGAATAAAATATATTTCATTGGTGAATAAAACCGTTTTTCAAACTAGAATTTTTTTTCCATTGGCGATTAAAACCTTTTTTCAAAGAAAAAAATATATTTTCATTGGCATATTTAAAGAATCTCAAAATACTAGAAAAATCTAGTGGCGAAATAAACAGATATGCCATCGAAAAATCATAGGGGTTGTTCCTTGAATGTTCAATGGACGACTATAGTTGCATTTCGGAAGTAAATTTCTGAAGCACTAGACTTGCGATTTGAAACCTCCAGAATAACACTATAACCGTTAGATGCGGACATGTGGCGAGATCAAGGCTCATCGCTCATCACTCATTCTGTCTTTTCAATGCCTCGACATTATACATTTCATTTAATTGAAATTCTCATTCTTTTTGAAGAAAGTGTGGTTGTCGTACTGCTAGTGCAGACAGTGGCAGCGATTAATGCCATATGTGATATGAACATCTGAAGCAATTTCTTGGACAACTCATAGCTTTAATGAAATAAAATTTGTAATGATTTCATATCATTTGAACTTTGAGTGATTTTGACAGCTTGTCAGCTTGAGTTACAGTTCAATCAAATTAAACATTTTAATTATATAGGTTGGTGGCCCATAAATAGGGATAGTGATTCAGTGATTAGTAGATAGTGCCATAAGGGTTTTTATTTTCTAGGGTTAATAAGGATTCATGAAGAAGATGATGCAGTATTGGGGATACTATAAATTCTTCTACCTACAGTTATGTAGTTATAGAGTAATCATTAATAGACGAATTTCCTTCAAGTTTAGAATGGGTGGAATTGGAAAGAAGTTGATTTGATTAACCTGAATTTTTAGACGGGTTTTGAACCAGGATGAGGAGCTCTGATGGAGATAAGTGCTATCCAAAATCATAGAGGTTGTAGGTAAAATATGGGAGCAGATTTTCTTTTCCTCCTATATTCGAATAGCTCTCATTTCCCTAGCATGACTCTGGCTCTCAAAGGGGATAAGTAAATTTTGTATCTTCATGGATCCCATTTCCCCTGGACTGATTGGAACCCCCTTTCCCCAACATGGTTGGAAAATCCACCAGTAGAAGCTTGAAATCATGAATTTATTTTCAGAGCCAGTGGCCACATTTATTTTTAGAGATAGATGTGTAGTAAGTTTTCAGCAGCAAACCTTGGAAATTGGAATCAATTTGTAATCCATTGTAACAAGCAACAACTTGGAATAAATTATTAAATTTTGTCTATGTAAAGTACTAAAGTGACACACTGACATATTTTATTTATACAAAATAGGAGCTATAGTGCTACTCGTTTGTAAACAGATATGTAATAATGTGACATTGAAATTCAGTTGCAATAAAATAAATGGTTGTGTTGTGTTATTCTTGATTCCTTGAATATTCGTTATTCATTTATGTTTAAGAGTAAAGAGTTGTTTTCTAAGTTCGTAACTTCAATGTCTATTAATAATTTAATATATTCAAATCAGTTTTTTTTCTTTTGAGAAATTAAGTAATATACTCTATGAAATATGCACTTGAGAATTCATGGTTATATCGGGCCATCGGGGGAATGCAATCATTCATTCCACTAATGTTTATGTGTTACAACGATGTGCTTACTTTTGTTGACTCTACTGGTATATCGAGGAGTGCACCTTATGAGTTATGAGTCTTCGCCTTCGGGCCATCGGTGGGGCTGGGATGGGGGTTCCACTGATAAAGCATTGTTAGGCCTATGCCTATGGTATTGACTTTAAAACACATGTTTCATGTTAATTTTTTAAGATTAATATCATAAATTAGTAAATTACTCAAGTTTCAAGTTCAATCATTGCATGAACATTTGATGTATGGTTGTAGTTACATTCCATAATGAAATGAACAGAGCGATGGCCTTCCCAATTTAAACCTCTGGAATCACCCTATAATTGGTAGATTTAGAAAGATCAACGGTTAAGATTAAGAATTTACAACTTGTAGACCTAAGATGTGTCATTCACTTTAATGTTCCAATTTTGAGAAACAAAGCATTTAAAGCACTTTGTACTGCTAAGTGTCAACTATCAAGTGATTAATGTTTATTTTTAAACTTTAAAGTTAATATCATAAATTAGTCAACTTTCAACCATTGGATGAACAATTGATATATGGTTGTAATTGCATTTCGTAATGAAATGCACAGAGCGATGGGCTTCCCAACTTAAACCTCTGGAATCACCCTATAACCGTTAGATTTAGAAAGATCAACGGTTAAGAATTTTCAACTTGTAGTCTTGTAGACCTAACTCCTAAGACGTGTCATTCACTTTAATATTCCAATTACAAGAAAAAAAGCATTTAAAACACTTTGCACTTTGAAATTGTACAGTGATTTTTAAAGTCTTCAATCTTCAGATTGCTCATTGGCCATTGCAGTGCACCACCCTATTTTGGATTCCACAGTTCCACTTCCAACAACGCCATTCCAGTTGTCAAGCATTGAGACTCAGAATCTGGGTAAGTGAAAGAATTCCTATGGCTACGTTTCATCGTTTGACATTTCTTAAAATCTTATTTTGTCAAAGTTTGAAGTTTGGTTTTAGACTTTAGAGACTCAAGAATTCATTAAAATTAAGGAGGACTAATAGGTATTACTTATTAGGGAATTCAAATTTCACAACTTCACATTTGTACAAGCATGTCTACCACCAGTACCACTAGAGCAATGTCCGATAAAAAAATACATTATGTAGAATTGCTTAAAACTCCAGGTTTCACCGATGGGTACCATGATATTTATGATCCTGAAATCTATGGTAGGCGTACCTCAGAACTTAGATTTTCATCTAAGAATAAGGCTTCAAAGCAAACAAAAGTTGATAGTATCAGTGCACCGTGGGTAACTCGATTAGGGTGCATGATGTTACATGAAGTTTTCCCTTGCCCAGAATTTATCATGGTTTGTGCTGAAAATTATGATGATAAGAAAAGAGAAATTGTTAATAAAGATAAACAAGAAGAATTGTGATCCATTAATGCAGAAGAACTTGGAATATTGTTGGGGTTTACAACCAAAGAATTTGGAAACCGACACATTGACCTAGAAAAGTTTGCTAGTGATTATGAAGCAGTGGAAGAAAGGCTGAAAAATGATTTCTTAAATAAAATAGTTAAGGATAGAAACAAATTGAAAGGTGATCATAAGCATCCTTATAATTTGGATTTTTTAAACCATGGGTTCAGGATACTATTTCCATACTGGCATTTTTCCTCAGTCTGGATAGCAATTTGGAAGTGGGTGCAAGCCTCCTTGAGATGGTATATAATATCCATTATGCTGATGAACATGTCAAATATAATTATACTCAGCACATTGTAGAATCCATGCATAAACAATTTTTAATGATTAAAGTAGGTTCCACGAAGACATTTAGGTTCACAACCTACTTGTGCTATCTTTTTCTATTCAAATTTAGAGGAATGTTTCAAACCAACAAGCTTCAGATTCAACCCTACAGTAATGCAGAGGAAAATAAAATGGATCTAGTATATGAATGGACCACTAAGATAAGGATGCATGATTCTTGAAGGAACTACAGTCATTTTGTAGACTACTTTTTGGCTCCATTGCATCAAGTAATTACAAATAATCCATTGCCTAGATTGCCTATGTCATGTAGAAATTGCATGCAACTAGGAAAAGAAATGCAATTGGTTGATTGGTACTTAATGGAAGAATATATTGTGCTAAGATTTTATGGATAGGGAGTACAGCCATACAAACTTCCAATACATGTGACAGAAAGGGTTTTTGCATTGGAATATGTAAGGTAGGTGTAGAGTGCTGATGAACTACACTTTCTCAGTTACCAAAAGAAGACCTTATTTCCTTCTTTACCTTTTTCATGTGGAGGGTTCACATTCGAGGAAAAATCATTTAGTGTGGCGCATAATCTTTTGAATTTTTTTTAATTTGATGCTATCTGTCACTGGCAATATGATCCATGTGACATCATTAAATCAATGATTGTGGCCAATAGGAATGCTGCAAATAGAGTTCAACATCAAAGTAAACCCTTTCTTGAAAACTTGAGAAACAAGGATTCTTGGGATGAGGTCAAAATAGCAATGGAGAAAAGTGTTGTTGAGAATGGTATTTCTTTTGAACAATTGTCAGCAGAAATTATGGCATTGCACTAAAAGACAACCAGGACATACAAAAAAATTTATGAAAAAAGTGATAAACCATCTAGTAGAGTAAAAATTTGAGGTTCTATAGAGATAGAAGTTATAGATAAAAAATGATCACGAACAAAAATTATTGCCTTTTGGTCTATGAGGAAGGACCTAGGTGATCCAAGAGCTCTTGCAGAGTATGATGCTAACAAAGAAGATGAAGAGTTTAGCAAATTGTGGAATATAGAGCATCCTAATGAACGTTATGAATCTGATGATGATATTGATAGGGAAGAAGAAGAACAAAGCCATGCCAATTACAAACTTGGTTTAAGTGAGGCCGCAAAAGAAGAATATGCTTCAACATATACTTCAGGAGCAACCATACTTCAAAAAATTGGTTAGTAAGGTGGTCCTTTGGGGTCCAAAGGACAAGGCCCTTAGGCAATACAAAGTGTTGAGCATAGAAAAATAGTTGATAAATCTGGCCTTGGCGTTGGAGGTGAAAAAGTAGACCAAGGGGATACAAGACAAAATCAATTTGTAGCTTCTAGTCCTCATCCTCATGGTCAGATACATTCACAACTGGGATATGCCCTTGGTGGATAGTTTAGTGCAACTAGGAGTGCCATTGGTGGTGATGGTATGGGTAGTAGTACTAGTAGTGGTCAACATGTGCTACAATGACAAATTACACACAATAATAAGAGGAAAACAAAAAAAGATACCATAGAAATACCAGGTGATCAAGGCAACCAAAAGAGGCAAAGGATTTTGACAGGTCCAAGTCACACTATCAGTGGATTCACCATTACCACAAAGGAGTTATTTCTAGAAACTCCCACAAATCCAGATACTGTGGGTGCGACATCATTAGCAACTGCAAGTACTCCTATTCCTTCGCCATTCAAGCATTCCATTGTTCTTGCCTCCCCAGGTTATGATTTCATTGAAGAGTTTAAAAAGAAAACAGACTTGAATAAAAAAGAAAAGAAGCAACTGATGGAGAGTGCGTCTGCTATAACTTTAGAGACTACAACAACCATGGTATTACCCACATTTGACACAAATAAAGAAATCATGGAGTACACAATTTTTGTTCCCACAGTTCAATACAAACCAACAAATCAGATGGATCGATCTGAATACCAGGTAACCAATTTTCAATTGGATTTTTCTAGCTTGAAAAATACTGACAAAATTAATGTATCAAAGAAGAACAATGAATTGGTGTACACATCATTGCTAAAGCAAGATAGAGAGAAGAAAAGGTTGCAGACCCAAATAGAAAAGTTATAGGCAGACCTAGCAAGTGAGAAAGCAAAGAGGAAAGCAGCAGATAATAAGAGCAATGAATTAGAAAAAATAATAATAAAATCCGTCTCTACATCAACAAGCAAAGAGGATAAATCAAATGAGAGAGAAGTGAATAACCTGAAGTGAAGGCTAGATGAGAGCAACAAGAAATATGGTGAGGAAAAATCCACTTCAAAAAAATTAAGAGTAAGCATTGAGAATGGAAATGTACAGTGGGAACAAAAATTGGAGAAACGGAGAAAAACAAATGAAAGATTGGAGAAAGAGCTGACGGAAGAAAAAGAATAAATTAAGTCTTCTCAAAATAAGTTATCTGCATTTTGTAGAGATACGGTGAGGCATATGAAACAAAAGATCTGGGATGAAATAATGCAAAGGTTTGATCATTTGTGTGACATGTTTCAATTGATTGATGATATCAGACAACATTATAAGAAGCTCAACAAATATTTAGTGGACAACAAAAAGGTGTTGGAATTAGAGAAATCTGCAAATGAAGTTCTACAAACAGTCTACAAAGCCAGTGACAATGATCTGAAATCAAAAGGGATTACTAATCAGATTGAAACATCAATGAAGTTATCATCTATCATTGAAAAGTGTTCGAGAATGTCTGGAACAAAGGAATATTTGCATTTGGTTGTAGACAA
Organism: Sequoiadendron giganteum; assembly: GCA_007115665.2. Lineage (NCBI taxonomy): Eukaryota > Viridiplantae > Streptophyta > Pinopsida > Cupressales > Cupressaceae > Sequoiadendron > Sequoiadendron giganteum. The sequence goes on from CM021108.1 coordinate 591,149,712, forward strand.
GATGAAGGTGGTGGATGAAAAGGTAAGGAACTTCATAGAGCTTGGTTTTCCAGAGGCTTTTGACACAAATGAGTGATTCATTGGAAAGGATGGTTTCAGAAAGAAGATGGAAGGTGCAAGGAAGATTGATTTGGACCAATTTCCTCAAAACCAAGATCTGAACTATTTGGATTCCATCATAACACTGATAACCTTGAATGCAAAATTGACTAAAGAATTCAAGATAGGTTCCATTTCCAATTACAATTATGAAATGTTAACAAAACTTCAAGTCAAACAACATCAGTTAAAGAAAATGGCAATTCCACCACCTGAAGAGTGGAAGTTGCTAGAAAATTTGATATAGTGACTTGATTTATTATTTTCAATCTTTGATAATATGAGTTTCGAAGTTCCAACTCAGCTCTGTGTAGACTTGTCTTTGGGCATTGGAAAGATTTTGCATTGCCAATGCCAATATGTATTCTTTCATGTGAAATTAAATTAAAAATCTCAAATTCAGACTTCAGTAATGTGATGATGTTCAATTATCTGGATTTTGTATTATTTATTTTATCATTTGAACTAGTGATGAACTGTTATCTCATTATATTTACTTCTTGGTAGAGCTTCCATTTCCAAGTTATGGATGTTGAACTGTTAGCTCATTATATTTACTTCTTGGTAGAGCTTCTAAGTTGTGGATGTTGAACTATTAGCTTATGTTATGTTTTGACTAAAAATCCTAATCAGTATTCACCAGCATCAACTTACACCTCACCCACATCCCACATATTGCAAAAATACACTACATTTGATTTTATGATTAGCACAAATTGTAGAGATTTGTGTGACAAGATCCATTTTGTGGCCCACATTACTACTTGATCAATGATCATGTCCATAAATAAATCTAAAACCCCATGGTCAAAGCCCCTATTCTTGAAGAATTCAAATTCAATGTACTGACAAATTAATTGTACTTCCATAGTCACACACTCAATTTGAATAACATAGACAGCCACTTTGGAGACAGCCAAATAAGTTAATAACGTATAAGCATATGAATCCACAATAGTTGAACACTCGAAAGCAAATCAATAAATATGTGTAACCTTCTCCATTGTATTGATCTTAAAATTTCAAATGATATGCATTATAAAAATATTTTATGATATGAGATGATCTATCTTCTTACTATAAACCATCTCTAAAGTATAATTAAAGATGGTGTGATGATCCATTGATCTCCTATTGGGGTCTTGATCTCTCTTATATATGAGAGGCAACAAGCTAAAAGCCCGTTACAAACCACTAACCACCTAAGATCTGTTCAAGGCTTCTACTCCATGATAGGGCGCTCATCATGATGTCGGTTGGTGTTCTTCCTCTAAATCGGATGATTGTCCCATTGGATCTGATTCTAACTCATCTACAGTTTGTCTAATAAACATATTGACTGCAGAGAGGTGATGGATGTACTCCTATTCAGCATAGGTGTCCATGTTAGAGATCGCCTCTTTCATATCATATTCCATAGACATTATTTTTTCGAGTTGCTTATGAGTGTTTTGTAAAACCATAACCTCTTCATTTATTTCCTGCAACACAGCAGTTAGAAGCCCAGCAAGCTCTTCCTTCCAATCATCATATTCTCACGGATTTCCAATGCCAAAATGAAGTGTCAGGAGTGGGACTGAATCAAAGCAGTTGAAATCTTCCCTAAGCCTATTATGATATCCATTATGTGATTCTACCAACTTGTTATATGTCAGCAATATTTTTCCTTTCATGACATTCTTATCGAGGAGCTCCTCTTTTTTCTCCATCGATCTAGGCTGCAATCGTTCATTATCCACTAATGCAATGCGTGTCTGTTTGAATACTTCCCAATATTCAATAGCACATTTCATCATTTTATTGAACCTTTCTTTTATCATTTCAGATACAGTGTTATATTTGATGGTTTTCACTTCTTTCTCCAATTCTTTACATTTCCCCTTGGATTTCAGATGGCAATTCTTCCAGTAGGCTGCATTAGCCAATGCATCAAGCACTCTCTTATCTTTTTCAAGCCATGGGGAGTACAACTCTGATGTGGAGAAGGAAGATTTTTTTTCTCTCTGATTTGCTAGCTCCTTCTTCATTTTGTCATTTTCCTTAATCAGTTTATCGATCTATGCTTTGGTAAATTTTGCCACATTTATGTTCAATTCTGCTATCTCCATAGGGTTGGTATCTACTACTCGTTGAACCAATAGATGACCAAACACTTGGTTTGGATTACTGATTAGAGCACGTCTTTTATCATGGGGATACAGTGACCAAATACGCAAGGTGGCTTCATCTAGGTTGTGCCCAGATCCTGAATACATTTTATCACTTGCTTCTTCTGTTAAGTTCATTGTCGTATCCCCTCCTTTTTTGAAGCTATCAAATAAAATTAAAGAGCTAATATCCCACCCTGGAAGGAGCAACACTCCATCTTCTTGAAGCAATTCCCTACCTCTTTCAAGAGTGATGGACTCCATTTCGTTTTCTACCTCCCTTTTCAATTCCTCCAGAGCAGTTGCCTCATGTTCAGGAGTGATATCCTGTATCTGTTGTCTCATTTTTCTACCTTTATATTCATAAACAAATTATTTAAATTCAGAAGATTTAACAAAATCACAATCAGAAATAAACCGTTGTCCATCCATGACCCTCACATCATCAGATAGCTCATTTGATGCCTCAAATCTTACAATATTCTACTCTTGAGGGGGATCGTACTGTGCAATCACAGGAGCACTGATTTGTTTGACCTGCTCACCCTCTTCATCACCCTGCTCTTCTTCACTTATATCAATATCTACAGAAAAACATACCTCAGGAGTAGGTTGTGAAGGTATGTAATCCAAGGGCTCTATGTCTTCAACTTATACTCCTGAATAGGTTGCATGAGGTGCATCAAAAACAACTGGGGGAACATCCTTTACCAGTTCATTAACATGAGAGATGAGTTGCTCAATTCTTGTTAAAGGATCATGTATCTCACCAAATGACTTTGAATAAGATGGGACATTTTTCCTCTTCCATTCCTCTGCAAGCATAATCTTGTTATAGGCGGCCATTCTTTCCTTGGTGGAAGCCTCATCATGGTTTCTTATGACATCTTCGATTGAGAACAAATGTTCATACCCTGATAGCCCCTGCGATAATCTCACCTTGTGAATAAACCCTTCTATGTCAAATTGTTTCCTTACATCACCTAGAGGTAGGTTGTACTGTGCTAATTTACCATCAATTTCTCTATATCCTTCATTGGCAACCACTGTAAAGTCTCCAAAACATAAGGTGTTGGCCATAATTGATTGTTTGTTATGTCCTTTGAGGTGTTTGGAATCAGATTTTGCCAATTGCCTCACAATTTCTAAAAAAGCAATCTGGTCAAGAACTACTCATGGCATCAAGTGTGAAGCCCCTTCGAACCCATAAACCCTTATCACTATACAATTAGGGAAAGCATACCAGTCTCCCCAGTTATGATTCACTTTATTTCTTCAGACATTTTCCTTTGGTCTTAGAAATCTTTGTACTTTTGGGGATAGGTTATAGTTGCATGGATACCCCAGCAACTTCATCAATGGTTTTACACAAAATTCTTCAAAATAAAGGTAATGAGACCTACCAAATCAGTTGTCCCACAATGAAGTCCACATTTGTATAGGTTTAAAATCTCCATTTTCATCTGTATCTTTTATCCTTAATTCTTCACTCCAGACCCCTCTGACTTGTCCCTCATACAATAGCAAATGCATAAGCAAAGAATAGTGTTCAAAATTAATATTATCACTATTATTTTTAGTCTTTTTGAGCCCTCGATGTAGGGCATTGGCCAAGTAGCTAGCATAATCAAATGGCCTGGCATCCTTGCTTTGTATGTCTACAGCTAAGACCATTGGGGCAATCAACATGAGAGGCAAAACCTCTACTCCCAAAACTTGACCAGTTGAATAATAGGTGTATTAGAAATACTCTTTGAACAAATCTTCATGGAAAGGAGGGTTTTCACTGCTAGAGAGCCTCCTGAGTTGGCCTCCTTCATCCTTGGGCCTATATAAAGGTAATTTCCATGTCTTAGAGTTGGTATCCATGTGGCAATACTCTGTCAAGAGATATTTGATCATGAATGATAAATTCAGTGAACACTCTAACTAAAATACATTAGAAATGAGATCCCTAGAAATAACAAGAATGTCACCCCCGCCATGTGACTGAATAGTTATTTTCTTGGGGTCATATCTGATAGCAAGAGCTTTGATTAGCTTTGCATTCACAAACACATTGGGCACCACAAGTCTTCCCAGGTTCAACCTCCATGGATTGCAAACTGGTTGAAACCTAAATTTTTTTCTGTAATGGTACATGAAGAGGTCGTACCCTCGTTGCGGTGTCCAAATATACCCTAATCCCTTTTGTTTGTCCCATGATCGATCCATGGAAGGGTTCATTTGAGAACTCCTCTTGGGTCTCGGCCCCAACCCAGTACATTGATCTATCAGGTCTTCATTTAGGAGTCTCTTAGGCTTTTCGGTTTTTTGTTTTTTAGCTTTGGGTTTGTCTATACTCTCTTCCATTATTTAAATATTAAGCTTTTGAGTAAAATAGCTTCTCAGTTGGGTCTAAAAGTGAAGTACTTACATGAGTCTCACCGAGTCACCTCCACAGTCCACCAGTCAGCGGTCTTTGCTGCGTCAGAACTCTAAGCTTTTTCCTTTCTACTTCTGCCCTAAGCGAAATCTTCCAGGATTTTGTAACAACTATGCAATCAACTTGTGATATAATTCACTTCAATTCTGGTTCATAAATGCACCGCAGCATGACTGCATGATGCCCCGAGATGCCACATCAGACTTTCACCAATAGCCACCCTCTCCACCGATGGACATTTATCCTTTGTTCTATCAGTGGGACGCCAGATAATGTTTCCTCGATGCATCATAGTTCCCCGATATACTTTATGCATTCGATAATTCATGCCCATGGGCCATGGTTATAATTCATGGTTACTTTTGTTGACAACTTGACTCTATCAATATATCGGGAGAGCACCTTAGGAGTCATCCCAATAGAGAATTGTTACACCGATACTAGGTTGTGAGCTATTTTTATCGGGCCATCAGCGGGATTGTGATGGGAGTTTCGCCGATGAAGCATTGTTAGGCCGATGGTATTGAATTTTGTTAGGAATGGGGGAAGGACTACGTCACTACGGAATTTCAAATTTGTTTAATATTTATGGATGCAATGTGAATGTAGGCTATAATATGGATCTTGTCACACAAATCTCTACAATTTGCATTGTTCATAAAATCAAAGTGTGGTATATTTTTGTGATTATTGATAAAATAAGATAATTCATGCCCATGGTCATAAATTATAATTCATGGTTACTTTTGTTGACAACTTGACTCTATTGGTATATCGGGAGAGCACCTTAGGAGTCAACCCAATAGAGTATTGTTACATCGATACTAGGTTGTGAGCTATTTTTATCAGGCCATCGACGGGATTGTGATGGGGGTTCCGCTGATGTAGCATTGTTAGGCCGATGGTATTGAATTTTATATAATTTATAAAATATCATCAACTACGTTACTACAGTTTGACTTTGGCATATGTATTATGATTCATGAAGTGCAATATAATATAAAATATCATGGAGACTTGGAGTGCAATATAAAATAAAATATTTTGAACTTGAAGTGCAATGATTCACAATTTATTTGAATACAATATAAAAAATCATCAACTATAGTTTGGAATATGATTCATGCTGACATGCAGTGCTTGAGTGCAATATATAAGATATCATGAAGTGAAATGATTCACAATTTCAATGTTCATTGAATACAATATAAAATATCATCATACATCAACTATAGTTTGGACTTTGGAAAAATGGAAACTGATTCATAAAGTGCAGAAAAAATACCTAAAACCTGCTAATTATCTTCCATTTCCCAAACAGAGTCAGGGTCCTCAAACCGATGCTCATCTTCAGATAAATTAAAAGAGTCATCTTGATTCTAAGACTACTCTGCACTTTCTTCAGCCTGTGTCTCAAATTCAACATTCATTGTTTGATTTGTGTCAATTTCAATATCATTGTTATCTATTCCAAGCCCAGTCCCACTGCCACTACCACTGCCACTACCACCAGTACCGGTAGTTGTTGGAATTGGAGAGATTGTGTTGCACAACCTGGTCCCTCTTCTTTCACATGTGGACCTCCAGATTGCGAGTTTCCTTTCAAAAGGAAAAATTTTGACATTATACACAGTTCCTTTCATCCTCAAGCAATTTCCCAAATTCATGTCCAGTTTGTTTCTTAACTTTGATTTCAAAAAACCCAATGTACTGAAAACTCTCTCATCCTCCACCGACCCCAATATCATTGTTTGACATAAATCAACAAGTTTGAAATATTCTGACATCGAACCACGCAATATTTCACTCTAACCTAAGCTTGTCCAAACCTTTTTTATTGATCCCATTTCAAAGTCCTTCTCCTTGCCCATGGATTTATACTGCTCCCTCATAGCTATTGCAAAACTCTGACATTGCTTTCTAAGCTTATTTTCATCTAAAATTCCTTCTATTATTTGTTCATTGTATGTTGCCTTTTCTGAAAACTGTTCGATCAAGATTTTTACTTGATCATGAAAATATTTTGGGTTATCTCGGTTTACCCAAAATTGAGGATACACAATACCCATGGCTTCAAGTATTTCATGTCGAGGGAATCTTTCACGAATCTTTGAGGAAAGATATTTGGCAATTTCCTTCAAATTATCACTAACAGATTTAACAATGTCGTTAAAATATTCCTCGTTAACAAGTACTTCTTTTCTAGAGCACCTGCCTATCTTACAATGGTACATTGGTATCTCATATCCACATACACAAATACATAAGTTCCCGCTTGCATTAAACTGTAAATAATTATCAGGATTATTCAAATCATTAATTTTCCACCACATCAAATAATTTGCGCCTTCTTGTGTTAGATCTAGATATAGATGATCAAGGGCCAAGCATGTAAGTTTACATAGATTGGCATATTCATAAATATACATAGTTCTGTCTTGGGATTTCTTCACAAGATTTTTCATCTCATCCAGCATGGGGAGAAAACTAGCTAAAATCAAGAGTGTCTCTATATCGCTTAACCTATGTAAGAGGTCAGGAGCTTTGTCTACTATGATGTGATGCTCGTACATCACTCCAATCAAGGATTGATATTCTGAAAGAACTCATTGTGCTAGTCCATGCAGGGAGACCCATCTGGTATCGACATCCTTGAGAAGCTTGTTTTCAAGTGTTATTCCCTCAGCAAAATGTTGAAATTCAAGGAAACGTTTGGGACTTCGGCAGAAGTATGCGTGGATCTCGCGAACTAGATTTTCAAATTTTGATACTGTAGGAAACTTGCTTACAATTTTGAATGCTAAATTCATTCTATGGGCCATGTAGTGAATGCCAAGCATGTATGGTGCACAAGTAGTTTGTAAATTTGTGCAAATACCACTCCTTTGACCTTGCATCACTGCAGCTCCATCAGCTCCTACACACACCAACTTTTTGGCAATTGTCAACTCATCCATACCTCCAATTTCATTCAAAGATTTCTTGACTAGTTCAAATAGATTTTGCGATGTTGAACTGTCCTTCATTTTATGAACACAAAGAAGATGAGCTTGGCGAGCATGTTGTTCTACAATATACAAATGCATACAAACCCAAGAAGTATTTTCTACCACGGTAACTTCATCTAAAGATAATGCAATGAAATTTTACTATTTTAATTTCTCCTTTAAATCTTGTTTTTCCACTACAGTAAGACAGTTCGCCCATTCCCATCCAACGTTTACTGACCAATGTGAGAAGGGAAAGTGGGGAACACTCAAATAAGATAATAAATCAAAATATTCTGGGTAGTCTATCATAGGACGCCCCCTGGACAAAATATGAAAAACAACACTCATCTGAACAGTTTTTGACAGATTTGTTGCTGCCATGGCTTTTCCAAAATGAGCCTCAAGTGTACCTTCACATTTTTTAATCTTCGAAATTCTATGGTTATGCTCTCCATAATCTACAACATACTTAACATGAAGACATTCTTCCTTTGATTTCCATCGTACGACTGATTGCTCCTTTCCGTCTATGATTTATTTTTCGTAAACTTTGTCGATATGCTTTTCTATAGTGTCAAGCTTTAGTTGCATCGTCTTGTCTCTTCCACATTTCCAACTACAAATCTCACATTTGACCTTTGTTTCCCTTTCAATATCGTTTTCATTTGATACCCCCACTGCTTCAAGGAATGGGTACTTCGACAACCAACCAATTTGAAAATTCCTTGTCATTTCCCTCTCATGCCCCAATTTTTCTTTGCCTTTTCTTTTCTTGCTACCAACATCATCCTCATCTAAGTCAATTATCTCATTCTGGCTATCCAGGGTATCCCTTGGAACATCTTCTACGGTATTGCCATCCTCATTTGATACATTTTGATTTAACACAATGACAATCTCACCTTGACCTTCCTGTGGCAGTGAGGTATTGTCATTTTCATCTTCAATAATATTTGGTGGAAGAGTCGATGGTGTAGCTCCACCTTGATCTGATGGATTAGAAGCTTTGCCAATTCCAAAGTAAGACTGTATGGTACCTCCACATTTTGGGTGTTTTGATGGCCTCCCAGTCTCTTCATTACCCTAAGGAGTCTTACCCTTGCAATTGTTGCTCGACATATTGATATCTCACTTCAAATAAAAGCTAGAAAAAAATGTTTTCTTGTTTAAGAAGGATAGACCAACAAAGAATATAGATCTCATTCCCTACTCAAAATCATGTTTAAGACTGAAGCAAGAATGGAAAACAGATAAATAAATCTTATTATTATAACTAATAACTAATAACAGTATGAAGAAATGATCACTCACCTTTGAGTCTACGTTTTCGGGTTTCGCTTGCATCTGAATCGAGAAGTAGAACCTCAGAACCGAACAAAATGTTAAGAACAAATAACAGTTTCAATTGTATTTATATCAATCCATATTTGGCAAATTCCGCGAGATTTTTAAATGGTATGTTAAAAATTTGGTGAATCCCGTGTGCTTATACAATGATACCTTGTAATTTTCAAGGCGAAATAGGTCCTCATAAGGAACTATTTATAAATTTTAATTGGCGAATGGGTCTTCACAAGCAACTATTTGTAAATTTTAATTGGCGAAATGGGTCCTCATATAATGTTGTTTTAATAGTATTGGCGAATATGTTGGTGTTTTATGACATGCTCCCTGGGATTCAAGGTGAAAATATTGATCGGTCCATTGGAAATGCATAGTCTGTTATGGAGAATTTATTGCCTAGACATGCCTCATAAAAAAAAACCACTGGTGAATGGACATGCATTGGACCGATAGTACGTGAAACCCTAGCGATTTGAACACCTTGTTGGATATCTAGAATTCGCCAAATTCGATTTGCCCGATTCTTGGAATTCGCCAATTGGCAAAGATTCGCCACTAAAGTTATCCCTGTACTTAAGTGTTTATTTTCCTTCTTTGTTGCTTTCCTTCACCCAAAACCAAAGAGAGCGAATAATAATATGCTCAAAAAATTGAAAAAAATATGTGACTTCTCCTTCCCCCGCTTTTATTTTTATTTGTGTGACGAATTATTTAGTCATTTTTGTTTGTGTGACTAACTATTTAGTTGTGTTTTTTACTCGATGATCAAATTAGTCATTTATAGTTGTGCTGCAAAAAATTAGTAGAATTTAGTCATTTTTAGTTGTCATGACTAAAATCTTTAGTCATGTAGTTATTTATTTGCCAAATTCTACGAGTGAGAGGATACTTTTGAGTATCTCCAACAGAAGTTAGGGGTCATTGCACCTCCTTGTTCTAACTAGATGCATCAATGGCGCATCTACCGAGGGGGAGAAATTCATGAAATATATATTTCCCTGGATTGATGGGTGCTACCTCTTAGGGGGAGCTGGTAGAAAGGGGGAGTCCTGAAGAAGTTGTGTAGTTGTTGTAAATTTATATTTGTTTGAAGAAGATATGTTGTTGTTCAAAGGGGTTATGTGTTGTTGTTTTAATAGAATATATTTTTTCCCTTTGTCCTTGAAGCCAAAACATGTGTTGTTGCTTTATACAGACATATACGACCCTTTGTCCTTGATGTTAAATGAGGAGAGTGAGTAGTGTATGTTGCCATCAATTCCAAAGGGGGAGATTGTTGGCAATTATTGTCATTTATGTCAACACTAATGGTTTCCATTGATGTCAACACTAAGGAGATCATTGGCAGTTGTTGTCATGGATGTAAATGTTGATTGTTGGTTGTCATTGATGTCTGCACTTGAGTAGTAAGTTTTTAGTCCTTCGCACTAGTTATCATTGTAATATTTAGCTTGGGCTAAAATTGGTGATGAAGTTCATGGTTGGATGTCGTGACTTATCAAAGAAGAAGTGACGAAGTTCATGGTTGGATGCCATGCCTTATCAAAGAAGTATTGTTGATATTCATATAATGCATTACTACTATCAACAGAGCTGATTTCATAATGATTTATTAAGATGAGGATTGGAAGCATGACTAATAGTGGAGAGATGTTACTAAATGTATATAGTATGTCTTATGATCTCATGATGTTCCTAATGAAACTTATGTGTTGCTAAAAGGAATTTTTGGCCTTCACAAGTTACTTAATTATTTTTATTTTTGAATGTTGCATTGAAGTCTATCCAGGAGAATGCTCAACATTCCTCCATTTTTGCAATTCTAGTCTTGAATTTTAGTATTCAATGTTAGTGTTAGGTGGACATTTCACTCCTATCTTTTCAAGTCACTTGTGTTGTTGAGGAGAGTTTTGTGAATTGTAGAAGGTTGGCATTGTTGATGGTTGTTTGGACTAGTCTGGGAAATGCTCTGCATTTCTTTGTAGTGATGTCTCTACTTCTATATCTTGGTGAATGTGTTCTCAATGTTTTTGCAGTGTCTTATTTCCAATCTTATGTACTTAAGTGGTCTGCAAAATGTTATATTAATGTTACATCTCATTTCTATGCATTTTGTGCTTCTTAGAAAAATATTTTGTATCTATTTGTTTTGTGGTGCTTGTAGATGGAATGACAGAACAAAATAAATGTAGGAAGGTGTTGTTAGATGTTCAATGAACATCCCCATGTGATTTGCATGTTTCTAATTTATTGCTTTATTGCCACATTGTGTCTTGGGTTGGCTTTTTAGGCTATTTTTAGATATATGGCTAGTAGGGCTTGTCCCTTTGCTTGCACCATGTGTTTTGGGGGTTACACCAACAATGGAAGATGTGTTATGATAGATTTGGGTCTTGGACTATTCTATTTGGGATCACATCAAGTAAATTCAATTGAAAGTATGTTTATGGGTCAATTGGCTATGTGCTTCAATGTTTCATCCACATGTTCCCTTAATACCAACTTTGGTTGATGTAGGCTTGGGTGTAAATAGTTTTGGATCACATTAAAAGAAGTGCTAATAAATTTTTTGGTCCATCTTCAGGATAGGACCACATTATGTTTTTGGTGGATGACCAGTTGAATCCATTGTTTATTCTCTTCTTGGCCAACCTAATTGAAGAATCGAAGTATTGTGGTCGATATAAATGCAAGATCATTTTAGATGCAAGTGGGTAGAGAAGTGTACAAGTGTGAAGAAGTGTGTGAATTGTATTGAATATCCAACAGAGATAGTGTTGAAGGTTGTGAAAGGAAAGATCAATTTTATTGTAACGCCTTAGTCAACAAAGTGTTATGTTGGAAAATCATTGTAATTCTCTCTAAATCATATTGTATCCTACTCTAAGATAATGATTCTTATTAGGTCCTTGTATCTTTCTCCTGAAGTTGTGTTGTCTTCAATTCAACAAGTCTTTTGTATCTTGTTGTAAGGAAGTGAGTCTTCCTACAAGCCATTTTGGCAGTGAGCCTTATATTGTGAGTTAACTCTCACCATGATCTTCCCTCATTGGATTTTCCATGTAAATCTTGTGTTATCCTTGTGCATGTGTGTTCTCTATTTCCTTCTCTTTTCTTCTGATCTAATTATTGCTATATATTTCATCGGCAAATATTGCTAAAAGTTGATAAAGGTTCAAATTGCTATATTTTTTTATGCTCAAGGTTCTATCTTCATCTGCTAAAGAAGTTTGAGTTGTGTTGAAAGTTTTAAGTTTTGGAAGAGGTTTAAGTTTTTGTGTAGAGTGATTCACCCCCCCTCTCAGTCTTCAATAGTGTTCAACAATATTTTATGTTCTCAAAGACTAGTGATTCTTTTTTAAAATTGATGTCACTTATTCGGGATGTCTTGCACTTATGTCTAAATGGAAGACTATTGTAATAAAACACAAAGGGAATCTAAAATAATTGAGAAAGATAGTAAGAAGAGTCCTCACAAACCACAAAAAAAATTAAGGATAGTCAAGATATTCATATATTATTTTTTATAAACAATAGAGGATAGAGAAAAGAATGACAAATAGATGGGCCAGCCACAACATAGTAAACAAAGGTGACAATTTGGTAGGTATTTTCAACCGTATGGGCCTTAGATGAGAAAATGAAGTAATTTTTTCTTTTCTTTTTATGTGAGGACCTATTAGTGAGAGCAAAGAGGACAGTCTAGAAAAAGGACAAAAAGAAGAAATAAAAATTTCACAAACCATACTATGACTCTTGTAGGCTAGCTAACAAGGATATGAATGCAAGAGATGTGAATATGGTAGAGTCATTCATGATAGGGGTATCATAAGGTATATTTGAGGAAGATATAAGAATGTAGGAGACTTCAATGGATCAAACAAGCATCAAAACTTGTCCTAAAACATCTTCCATGCCCTATTAGGGAATTTAATCATTTCTAAGCATTTTCCACATGTCATATTAAATTTTTTGAGGAAGCTCCAATAGTTGAGAGTTGAATGATCAGTTATAACTTCTTTCCATGCAATTATGAGCAGTTAGAGAGCATCTAGGGAAGTTTGATGTAGCTCTACCTTTGTTAGTTCCATATTAAAAAATATATATATCTTGCTAATATAAGAGTTCTAAGGAAAACACTCATGTTAGGACCATTCTTAGAAGCTTGTATGATAAACTAGTGAACTCATATACTCTTATGAATATATGATCTACACCAAAGAATTAGTCTCCTCCATGGATTGAATTCAAGGCAGTCTTAAATGTTTTGGTTGAAATAGGAATATATTTATTTTGAGAGGAAGGAAAGTGTGGCCATGAGGAATAGCTCTATGAATGTGAAATAGCGGTTGGTCAACTAGAAGATGGGGTTCCATACTATAAATAGCTCACATCATTTAAGGAAATTGGAAATGCTAGGTTGATCAAATGATAACATTTCAATAGAGGATCAAATGTGCAAGGACGAATGGGTACTTGAATGTCCCCGTGATCCCTAAGTTTTTTAGTTGCATGTATATCTACTCTTCAAGGTGTAGGGGAAGTCAAACTAGACAATATTAAATGTAGATACTAACCAACAAGTGGGTAGCAACAAGATATTTTAGAAAAAATAGTTTCTCATTATTTGTCCTAACAAGTATGCAACCATACTACACTCCAAATGGTAAAAGTGAGGGTTATTCAATTATTCAATTAATCAATTATAGTGCAAATATGGATAGCATTAATCAATTATAGTTGCATCACTTCATTATTCCTGTATTCAATTACATTTATAATGCAAATATGGACACTATTGGTAAAAAAATATTTGTATTAACCAAAAATCTATTTGGTCATATATCATTATATGTCGATAAAAGTATAACATATATACAAGAAAGCCATATAAGCTTACAAAAAATCCATATGGGCATAAAATTTCAAATATATGTAATAAAAAATATATGTTCAAAAATGATATATAGGCATACAACAAAGGACCCTAATATAGTCATTTCCCTCTAGGTGAAGGAAAAAAATCACGAGTTGCCTTTGATTGTCAAGAGAATGGAGATGCATATGATGGTGGTCTCCTTTGAACTCGTTCACTCAACCTACTATTTAAATTTTCCTAGACCTCCACTTAATAAACTAAAAAGTATGGACATTAAAATATATAAATTAAATTATAGAATGATAAAAAATAATAATTCACTGCATACAAATAATCACTATGTTCATCCACAACAAGGGCATGCTTACGATCTAGAGTTGCAAATCCCTGTGGCAACCATCTAGATAGCAATTAAACTATAAATAAATATCATTTTATTTTTCAATAATAGATAGATAAAACAACAAATATAATGTGAAATTTACTAATCTACCTCATACCTCTGTCAAAGGGATCGAACTTGCTACTACTACAACAACACCATGCTCCAATTTTGTATGAATATTGGAAGGAGTATTTATTTGCATCATCTGAAAATGAATCAACATTATTCAATTACCAAAACTACCTAACATTATTTTACAATTTTTTAATTTTAAAATTAAAAATTCTTAGTATTACTTGAGTGAAAATTCGATGAGCACTCCACTACCAATTGTTGACGTTGAAGGCCCAAAATTAACCTATTCAATATCTAAAGTGAGTTATAAGAATGTCATTCATATAAGGTTAAACTATTCACGTGTAATATTTATAATTCTTTACTAGTTGCATAACTCTACACTCAACATCATCGTGTAATAGGGAGGTGGAGGACCGCTAGAAGTAGGGTGAACACTATGACCCTAAAATTTCATTATAATCATTCTACTAATTTAAATTTACTTACATTTCAAAATAAAATTTAATAAATCAAATAAATTGAACTTGTTGACATTTACCTAACTATCAAAGATAAATTTATCACTCAACAAATCTTTCGACATGAACATCTGATCCACTGCAAATGTATCTTGGGAACATGCATCCTGACTATCCTCAAGATCATAAACATAGAGTGACCCACAAGACCAACATAAATGAGGTGGAATTGGATGCTTGGAAGACTTTCCAGCTTCACCCTACACCAAAGGCCTAGTGTGTTGTATAAGGCTTTGAGTGAGCAAGCTAATCGACTATAAGGTCTCCACCTCAGCACCCTCCTTCATAATGAAAAAGATAGTCACATGTCTATAGTCTAGTCTAGTGAGTGGTATCCCTACTCAATGTGGGGCAATATGTACCCCCACTCTATCTTGTGCAAAGCCCCCACCTCTACCCTAGAACTCATGCATGTCAAAGTAATTTGGGATTTCATTGAGGACAAACTTATAATAGAGTTTCCTCAAAAATTACTGTGGTACCTCATTGCTATTACATGGAGAATGGTAAAAAACCATCCACCACCTATCCCAAAAAAAAATTGCATCCCTTGGTGGTGGCACCAATGGATAGGGAGCCTCTTTCCTCCACTGTGTAAGGTTTGATTCATTCATGGGTCAGTGAAGAGTGCACACAAGTCATATTTCAAAAAATTCTTTAAATTTTTATATGATAGTTTGTTTGCATAAAAAAAAAAATTGCCTCTTGTTAGATGAACTATTTATTTGCCACTAACTTCTACATGAGACACTATGGATTGTAATGATTGATCAATGGTGGTCCTATAATATTTTGTTCCTGTAGGATTTTTCAACCTTGCAATTAACTCCTCAAGTTCTTTTCTATTATTTTTAATTTTCCCTAAGATGTTTTGTTGTGTTCTTGGAGGATGACGAGGAATTGTAGGAGGTGCTTGTTGTGGTTGTTCTTTAGGATGGATTTCATGATGAGATGAATTAGGATTTTGAAGATTTGGGGGTAAATTATCAACTCTTGAAAATTAAACAAATGTTAATTATAAAACTAATTCAATCCACCTATTTGAAATGTAGAGAAATGTGGGTGCTTTTCTATATTGAAATGGGGTGATGTGATGTACCTATATTTCTCCTATTTCATTATGAAATGAGATCCCCAAAGGTAGGATTGAATTTCAACCCTAGGTGAGTCAACCCAATTGGAGATCTTGCGAATTTCCTTATGACAAGATGGGGTAAAAATCGCTTGAACAACACTCTGGGGAGAAAAACTAAAAATAGTAAATGAACTCAATTATGCAATGTGAAATTTGTATCATCAATTTAAAGCATAAAATAATCAGCAACAACAGACTTCTGAAAAATCTGAGAAGGGTAAGTTGATGTGTACTAGTCACCAAAATTTGTTGAGTGTCCTCCTGAGACAGATTCTCCCTAGGGTGAATGGATCTTGCTATAGGGATCCAAAATCTAATTTCATAGTCCTTTTCTCCTAGATCTGCACTCTTGATTCCTTTGAATTTCATGGTTGGAAATTCGGAAGTAAATTCTACAAGTAAGATTGTATGGCTTGATAACTTTACAAAATTGCACTTTTGATCAACCTTCAATCCTTCTTCACTTGCAAATCTACACATACAAAGAGGGAAAAATTGTTTTTTTTTGGTGAATCAAGGTTTGCCTTGGGCAAACCCTGTTTTGGTAATTAAACCTTGAAATGAAATGAAACATGAATGGAAGGAGTAATGAAATGAAAAATGTTATGTTGCGACTCACCAAACTCTTGAATGAAGATCCTTAGAGGACTAATTATAACACATATCTTCAAGGTCTTGATCTTGTATGAAATGGCTTGATTGGATGTTGATCTTGATGCTTGAATTGATGTTTGAATGCTTGAAACCTACATCACAATGTTAGCTCCAAAAACATGCATAGATGCAAATAACTTTGACATGATGCTTGAGATCTTGAATTTTGTTGTAGACAATTGATAAATCTACTCTTGAACACTTTTGACAATAAATTTTTCTCTTGTGAAAGTTTTCTTAATGTTGTTGCTTGATTCTAGATATTGAATTGATAGAAAGACCTTGTATTTATAGGCAATTTTTTAATTTCTTGACAATTAAACATTAAAGGCCGACAATTGAAATTTGTATTTGAATAATAAAAATGCCACCAAAAACATATTAAGAATTGAGATCCTCAACTTAAGGAGGACCCATTCCCCTTCAGCGAATGGGCCCTAGGACCTAAATCCAAGACACTCAATTTCCAAGGAAATTTAATTAATGTTTGCAATTGTTTAATACAAGTTTCCGTTTCGGAAAATAGGATTAATTAGGACTTTAAATGCATAATTGATCCAATTAGAGGCTTAATTAAGTCCAATTAAATTAAGGGACCCAAACATAGTGTGAAAATGTAAAGGTGTACATTTTTCTACACTACACTATTTAATACAAATTTGACACTTAAAACCTAAAAATAATTACTCCTTTGACATCCTTGGCATCTTGGTGACATTTTGGCAAAAAATTTGGTGCAAAATCAAATTTGCAAGAACACAAGCATGCTTGGGGGGTTTACAGGCCATAGGCTGAATGAAAAATGTAGAATGACGAATATTTTTATTTTTATTCCTTTAATAAGAAATAATGTGAGCGTGTTATCACATGATTAATTAGGATTTTAAATGCATAATTGGGCCAATTAGAGGCTTAATTAAGTCCAATTAAATTAAGGGATCCAAACATAGAGTGAAAACATAAAGGTGTACATTTTTCTACACTACACTATTTAATACAAACTTGACACTTAAAACCTAAAAATAATTACTCCTTTGACCTCCTTGGCATCTTGGTGACATTTTGGCAAAGTTTTTCATGCAAAATCAACTCTGCAAGAACACAAGCACACTTGGGGGTTTACAGGCCATAGGCGAAATGAAAAATGCAGAATGAAGAATATTTTTGTTTTATTACTTTTATAAGAAATAATGCAAGCATGCTATAACACACTCGTGTTATCACATGTGTGTGTTATCACATGCGTGTTTTATTACATGTGTGTGTTATCACATGCGTGTGTGGTAACATACTCGTGTTATAGCTTTGATGGGGCCAAAAAGTGGGTTGGCCACTCCTATCTTTTTGCACACACCCCATTTCTTCTTTAGATGTGACTACAAGTGTTGAGAAGCTTCTAGGGTTTTGAATTTTACAAATCTAATCACCCAAAGAATCACATAAGTCATAAGGAGGTTGTTGTATTATAAATTATTTTTGTAACTAAATGTCTCCATGGTTACACATGTATATTTTCAAGAGGATTTTATGCTTATGTTTTCTCTTACCATATGTTTTGGTATGATTGTAATAGGTATTTGATTAATTTTTTGACATTCTAATTCATTGCAAGCATTGTAATAGTGATTTCCCTATTACATATGGATTTATGCAATCTAGGGATGGATAACTAAGTAATATCAGTTGTTTGATATCATATTTGTGGTGCATGTATTTGTACAACTCATGTTCTTTTTTTATTTCAATTTGTTGTTTCTCTTGGTATATTTTGACTCTATAACCTAATATATTAGGCAATGATTTTTTTAGTGCCTAATATTCGCCAATTGGCTAATAGTTGAAATTTAGGAATCCAAAATTGGCTAATAGTTTGAGCTATAGTATGACTTGAATCGACACATTTTTATAAAAATTTATTATACTCTTATTTAAATCACCAAATAATTTATTTTATTAAAAAAATTAACTTAAAAATTGATGCAAATCAGAGGTGGAAAAATTCAAAACAACCTCAATCAACCAATCTTTGAAATCCTAAACATCACTTGGTGGGATTTTCATCACAAGCCTTCAATCCTTCTAGTAGCCTTTCAAACAACATACACTGAATCAAAACCTCTTGGAGTTCTAGGTAACCCCATCACAAAATCCATGCTTAGTGATTCCCAATGCCTATTAGGGATTGGAAGAGGTTGATACAACCCTACATTAGTGATAGTTCCTTTATCCCTTTGACAAACAGTACACTCATCCACAAAGTTTCTCACGTCAGTTTGTATTTTTGGTCAATAGTAGTGCCTCTTCAACTACTTCAATGTCTTATCCAAACCAAAGTGACTTGCAAGGCTGCTACTATGCTTTTCTTTGATTAAATCATCCCTCATTAAACATTTAGGAATGCATAATTGTGCCCCTTTGAATAATAGATCATCTTGGATCAAAAAATAAAGCCAATTTTCATTAGTGTTGCTACAAGGCTGCCTACAACTTGCATAAATATCTTTAAAATCTGCATCATCAATGTACATACCTTTCAAAGAATCCACTCCTATGCTCTTCAATTTGATTTCCAGCACCATGAGAGCCCTTCTACTCAATGAATCTACCACTTTGTTAGCCTGCCCTTTCTTATGCTTAATGGTAAATGTAAAACCTTGCAAATATTCAACCCATTTCACATGCCTACTATTGAGTTTATCTTGACTATTCAAAAATTGGAGAGCATGATTGTCAGTATACACCACAAACTCCTTAGGAAGTGTAAGAGAGGGGGACCAACCACTACAAGGCCCCAGGTCACAAAAGGCCAAGAGCAGAAAGGCTGCCCCAACTTACCTCAATTCAAAGGAAGGTTTGGATAGAAAGGATGAGAATGATGAAGACTATATGTCCTTCGATCACTCTTCAATCCTCGGAATTGAAGGGAGACTAGATGAGTCACTTGCTAGAGTCAACTCTATGTCTTAGGTAGCTCTCTATCCGAGGACAAAAGCGTTGTTCTTGGACGACAACACAGCGCGCTGGCGTCTCATAGGTGCGTTGGTGCCTGTACGGCCAAATAACCAAAGAAACAAGGTTGGAATCTTGAGAAAGGACTGACAGTCTAGTCTAATAGTTTCGGGAAGTAAAGAACAAGACTAAGAAAAGAGAAAGGTAAATGTGGATATGATAAAAGAAGTATATTACCGAGAGGGTGACGAAGATGATTTCATAGAATAGTCCTCTCGCCAGCTTGCTTCGAGATCTCTCCACCTGCACACAACAAAGAGGGAAAGTGTTGGGGTTGTTTAGGGGCCTGCCTCAATCAAACCCCCGTCTTGGTGTTTCCACCTCCATGGACAGCCAAGTTTGCGATGATAAAAATAATGATAAAGGGAAATACAAGCTACGTATGCAAGAAACACTACAAAACAATATGTGCTTACTTAATTGAATACAATAGAGGAGAGGAGAGGAGATTACCACCTCATCCAAAGCGCTCAAGGCTTGTGGAGGAGTGAATGAGAGGAACTCAAGCCTCTGTTGTCGTGGTGTTTGTACTACGCTCGCACTATCGGAGTGATGGAGTGGTAGATTGCTGCAATGGAGTGAAGAATGTTGCTACAAAGCTTGAAAGCGGATGAATGGAAATGGAGAGAGTGCTCAAGTCAATCTTGAAAAACTTAGGAATGGATGGAATGGTCAAGAATATGAAGGAGAAGATGAAAAATGGCCATATTCGGGTTGGCCAACCGAAGAGGGACGTTACTCTTCAACTTCCAATTGAAAATGTAATGCCTCTATAGTCTCCAACCGTAGGAGTCTACCAGGGACATAAGCGCGCCGCATGGACATCTACGCACTGCGCGGGCGTTCTCGACATAAATGCCCCCACCGACACACAAACAAGGCATGAAGTGGAATGCAAGCAGCGGGCTTAAGTGGAATTAAACCTCCGCTTTCCATTTTCTAAAGTGTAAAGGGGTGAAAGGGGAATTTGTGTTAGGGATGCAAATTCACGCTCATATATTTTTCCCCCACTTTAGCGAGCACGAGTACTGATGAGTGCTTCGGTAAAGTAGAGGATTAGGAAAGTAACAAAATAAGAGATGTATACTTGAACCAATGAGGAAGCAGAGCACGGTCTGGCAAACCCGAAAGTGCAAGAGAGGACTTCGTAGTTCTGCAAAACCACAAAGCTGAAGTATGAAGATGCCTCACAAGCTCACAGTCCTACAAGGGGGTATCCTTCAAGAACTCTCACATGAAGGAAACTAGGAAAAGCACCTTACAAACCCATAGATCTATAAGGAAGGTATCCCCCAAGAACTCTCACATGAGGGAGACTAAGTGAAGCACCTTACAGACTCATAGACCTGCAAGGAAGGTATCCCCCAAGAAATCTCACATGAGGGAGACCGAGCAAAGGGGACTCCATAGATTCAGAGATGGCGACATGTTTACCTGCAAATAGAACACATCAGGAAGCGGACGCGTAGGCTGGTGAATGGATAGTCATGCAGACCATCACTAAGTTGCAATTCTTTCAAAGAGGTCCCTCATGAACCCTTCAAAAGGAAGGAGGTTCCACTCAAGGGACACGTTGTTTGAAAAGTGAGGTCTAGTCAAGCTGACCCCAAGCTAGACGTAAAGATGTGAAGATGGTCTAGTCGGGCTATCCCTAGACTAGACATCGAGGTGTGATGGTCTAGTCGGGCTGCCCCCAAGCTAGATGCCATAGAATCTGTTAAGAGGTTTTGAAGGGGTCCCTTGGGAACCCAATGTGAAAAGAAGGGGTCCACTCAAGGGACACACTGTTCAAAATCTTAATGTCTTCCTTCTCAAATTGATTCATCACCGAGGAATCCTTTTGAAAGATGTTCACTTCATCAAGGAATTCGAAAGGAAGGAGATGTTCTCATGTGAGGGGAAGACTAAGACCATTCCCTCTTGGGAGGAGGATTTCCAATTCCTTTCTTTACAAACCCATGATGAAGGAAACATGTTCCATTAGGGTTTCAAGCTGAGAATGCAATTCTAGCAAGGAAGTGTGTGAAGGGTCTTCGAGAAAAGATTCATTTGGAAATGAATGTATTTTCTAAAGTCCAAGTGATGTAGAAGAGGCATTGTCACTCATGAAAGGGACAACTCAAGCAAAGAAGAGAGAAAGATAAAGAGAAAGTAAAAGACAACAGATCACACACAAAGGGCGCAGGGGGATCTAGTTTCGTGGGGTCAAATTTGCCTTTATTTATATTAGGTAACCATGGCAAGAGGCAAAAGATAATCAATCCCCAACCAGATTAGGAAGAATGCACTGAAGACAAAGTAAAGAAAATAAAAAATTGGGTCAACATGGAAGGAGGCCTAAATGCTCTCGACGCTTTGCATCATCTCCAATTTGCCGAAAGTCAATCACAAACATGGAAGAATAGAGATACACATAAAAGAAGGTGATGAGGGTCATCCAAGCACATATAGCACGATCACAAGGGAACACATCACAACACATGGTGGTATATGGTATGACAGATTTGGAACCTCCATGAAGTACGCCACCATGTAGTAGTTTGACTCCCTCATATACGCATCCCTCTCTACTACCTATACCTGTGTGGCATCCCACTCTACCCTGTACTTGTCTCGTAGCCCAGACAAGAATCTCCTCTCCTTCTCCCATGCGTCCTGCACCATCCACAACTGATCTACCTACCCCTGTATCTATGTCATATCCTCCACTGTTGTGTCCCTCTCACCCCGTAGCTGATCTATCTGCTCCTACATCCACGTCATCCCCTCCCCTGTTGTGTCTCTCTCACCCTATGGCTGACCTACTTGCCCCTGCATCAATGTCATCCCATCCACTGCTATTTCTCTCTCCCTTTGTAGCTGATCTATTTGCTCCTGTAGTTGTGCCAGCCTCTCCACGATCATGTCTCTCTCGCTCTAAAGCGTCTATATCTGCCTCTCTACTACCTTTTCCCTCTCTAGGATAGCCCCTAAATCTCCCATCACCACCTCTACACATTTTTCCCTCTCCCGGAGTTGATCCCACCCCCCCGTTAGCTCATATCGCTCTCTCGTCCACTCCTATATCACCCTCCCCCTCTCCTCCCTCTCCCTCATCACCTCCTCTAGCTCCCTCTGGGTGTTTTCTAACCTCCTCTTGAGCTCATACCTCGCTGCCTCCATCTCCAGGACCTCTTGACCCACCTCATATGCTATGGATCTAAACGCCATATCCTCTGCAATCTATGCCCTATCTACCTCTGCTCACAATCTCTCCCTATCAGCCTCTACCTCCCTAAGTCTCTACTCTGCGATATGCACCATGTCCACCTCTACCTGTAGTCTCTCCCTCTCTACCTCTAATCCCCTGAGTCTTTTCTCTGCAATCTGTAACCTTGTTAGATCTCCTATCAGCAATACGGATGGGTCCTCTGGTGGAGGCAGTACATAAGGCACCATAGCTTAGGGATGAACCTCTAGAGCATCCACCTCCATCACCTCTCCCTGTCCTCTCATATGATAATCCCTCTCCCCCTCAGCCTCCACCTCCCTGGTTGCATCCCTCCTTTGTCGGTCATCTCTCCTCATGACCCTCCTCTATGCGGCTGGTCTCACCTCGTCCTCTGAACCATATCCTCGTGCCCCTACTATTGGATACTCTGTCGTCATCTATCTCAATGCATGTTGAGCCCACCATGCTGCATACCGTACTATGGTACCTATGTTTTTCTCCCCCACTATCCTCTTGGGAAAGGCCGCCTCCTACTGCTCCTCCCACATCTGTTTGGAAAACTCGACGGTGATCTAGTTCCTGCATAGCCACTTCCGTGAGATTCGTCGAAACCTCTATGGTGCCGCTAGTATGTCCTACTGTATCCCATACTGCCTCAGCACCCTGTCTGCCCTGTGGAGCTCAACAATGTACGGCTCCCTCCCGATCATGTAAAATACTGACAAGAAATGACCCATGTTCCTCCTCTCATCATCTCTCCATCCCGTAAATCGTTGTATCATGTATGGCCTCCATATGATATGGTCCTCCTAGAGATTGTCTAATCTCCTCCTCCATCCCTCTAAGTCGTCGATGTCTAGGTAGCACAACCGCCAACCATACTGTACCCCATACCAGTATGCTACTGGTAAGGTCTCTGATGGGACTTCTAAAATTCAAAAGGGGGGGAGGCTAAGGTTTTAAGGTTTTATATTACCCATGGTAATATAAATTATCAAATTTTGAAACCCTCATGTTATATTTCAAAGATGACTTGCTACCGAGGGTAACAAGTCACTTGAGTTGTTTGGTTGAGCCTTTCCTTCATGCTCTTACCGGCCCCTTTTCACCTGACCTACCAGTTTCCTACCTGCCACTTTGGCTTTTAATATTTGTATCGCCGAGGGATTTTCGGCCGGTCCCACCACTATTATATATTCGTTTACATTCATCTTGGTGAACCATTCAATCACAGATGATCTGGACCATTCCTTGCAAACCTCGCAAGTATGTCTACTAATGTTACTAAAGTGGTTCGAGGTTTGCGAGATGTTGCCATCTGTCATATACGGAAGAGTGGGGTCTTTTCCTGAGGCGCCAACAGTGACAAATGGGTCATTTCACCAGTGTAATTTTAGTGACGGGGTTAATAATGATTGTCCCTCGTAGGCCTCGCACGAGCAAATTAAATGTTCCTAAAGTACTGTGAGGTCTGCGAAAAAGCGACATGTGGCCTGACTCTTAAAGTAGCAGGGCTAGGTGGGGCCTACTATCTGATCGCGACCTCCTATTTTCATGGGTTATGATTGGCTGTGTTCTTTGCCAAGCGATGATGTGGATTTTCAACGCTCGTTGACTCAATCTGAGTCGTCCAACTTTCCAGGTCCATTCTACATCAACGGTGCAATTTCAAAACAGTTACTGATCATCCGTGTGAGGAGCTTTTACGCTCTGAAACTTATTTTATTAATGGCACGAGTTTTAGAGGATTTTTCTCCCGATCTCCTTGCGTGCGAGCGGTAACCTCTTGATAGAAACAATGATGCACTATACACCTGAAATAAATGTGTGGTCGAAATATCAGCCACTAATCGTTCGCATACCCGTGCGAACATTTGGGAAATTAATACTCCCTGCACTTGATTATTCTATAAGTAATGGATGAATTGCTCTATATTATCATTGAAATTTTTGAGTTGGCAAGTAGTGGATTTTTTTGCAGTCTCTAAGTTACATTTCTTCAATGGGTAAGTCTAAGCCATGCTGAAGTGCAAGGATAGGTGTAGGGATTTCGCGGAAATTAAAGGAACACTATCCTCCAGACGTTCCTAAGGCAAGTGCCCAAGGTATGGGCAAGAGGTCAGGGCATTGTAATTCCCTTGTTCTTTCTTCCAGTTCTGGCAGTGATGGTTCTGAGAGTGACTCAGATTATCGTTGCTATCTTGTGACCTTGATTGAGCTCATGGGTGTAAACGAAAAGGTCCTTGCAGTTTCACCAATAACTATAATGGCACCGTGCCAAGTTATTGGAGTTCGTGTTGATGTGGATGAAAAGAAGAAGGTGGTTCCGCCTCTAATTGAGGCGAGAACCAAAAGTGGTCACTTGTACCGAGGTCGTGTGTCAACCAAATGATTGCTGGTGTTGGGTGCGTTGCTCGTGGGCAGTGATTTTCCTGGTGTTTCGTCTTGCTGATGTGGACGTGCGCGTGCCTGGCACGGTTTTTTGCTTCTCTCCGACTGGTTATTGTGTAACCATTTTTTTATTCCTCAGATCATATACAATGTTTTCTAATGATGAGGAATGTGAATTCAAATTTCATGTTGAATGAAATTCATTTGAACTGAACAATGTAGCCCGATGCTTTGTTTCTCTCCTGTCCTATAAAGGAGATTTCACAGCTCATTGTTAAGGGTCAGATTTTGGATCCAAGAGGTTTTGAATATATGTGAAGTCAGTTCATTTACTGTAGTTTTCTTGAAGGCTTTAGTTAATATATTTTTTGGTCAGGTTTTCTATGAAGCAAGCATGCTATGCTGATGTAATTACCGATATTAAAGCAATAAATGATAATCATTTTGGAACAATTGCTCTCCTAATTGTATGCCATAAGTTGTGAATGAGCCTATTAATGATATTTTTATTCACTTTCAATGGTATATTTGAATGTGTTCTTCATTTCCCTGCTTTAACTCAATGAGTTAATAAAATTGCTTGAAAATGAGTTACAGAATTATGATTATATATTCAAGATTGCTAAGGAGTGTTGTTTTAAAACTAAAATTCGCATGATGTAAAGCATTATGGTGATATGTCAATAATATTTGGATTACATTTTGTATGACTCCTGCCCAATGGATGAGGCATTGGCTATTTTCTTCAGAATTACTATGGAGCTACAATTCTAAACATGGTGGTCTAAGATCTAAACAAACCAAAATATTAAACCCTTTCTCTCTACGAGATGCAAATCTTACATTAAAGTCTTTAGTCTCATTGCTCTAAGATACCTGTTATTATTCTTTGGTCTGCCAATACCAAGAATAATTACTATCTCATTGCGTGTGTAGGGATTGTAATTTGTAAGAAGAAGTGTTCTTACCAGTCATAAAACATTCTTATGAACAAATTTAGGTTTACCCACCTTGGTTTCACAGAGCCAAAAGTGTAGGAGATGTCAGTCTTTGACTAGATCTCGTTAGTTGCCACTAGCCTTTGTGGTTCTTTATCATCGAGGTTGGCTACCTCTTAGAGAATTGCAAATCCTATCTGGAAAAAATACCAACAGTCTCATCCTATGTCCTGTGTACCATAATCTCCGGCCTGGTCACACTAATATGCTCCCACGCCCATATTTGTAACAATGTCACATGTGTGATATTCTTCGTCCTCCTATAGCACACTAAGTGCATGTCCCTGTACAACTATGCAAGAACGCAGGTCCCCCATGCAAACTCCCCCTCTCGTCGCTCCACTATATGTCTCACAACCTCAATAATCTTGAGGTTACAAAATCTCCCACTCTTGTCTAGCAGTAAGATCCCACTAATCAACCCCTAGAGATACAATGGTAGGGTTGGCACTCCCAACCCCAAACAACCATCTAGGTCTAGCTCCATCCTCTAGGCAGGTAGATCTATCTGTCCAAAAAGAATCCATAGGAACCTCTCCTAATCTCACACCTCGCACCTTGCACCTCATCCAACTCACCAATTACTCTGTAATCGGTAGTCGCAGAATCCTCTAGACGTCCTCTAGAGTCACCATCATCTCCCCTATCGGGAGATGAAAGGTGGAGGTCTCTGAACTCCACTGCTCCATCAAAGCTGTCAACAATGCCTTATGTGCCTTGATGTTGGGATAACCCAACATATGCAGTAACCTTGCATGTGCCAATGTCTCATGATCCTTATCATTCATAGCCCTGGTAGTCGCCTCTAACACAGTTGAGTGCCTCTCCCTCGTACATAGAACATCAAATCCCTACATCCATAAAGCCACATATCAGTCCTGCTTATTCTATCTTTCCCTCTCTTCTCTTATCCACCCCTTACCCCGAGATAGTCTCCTAGATATTTTCCTATTCTTTTTCCTCTCTCTTCTCTCTTTTCTTATTTTTTTCCTTTTCCCCCTTCCCTACCCCTTGTGGCACGTTCATCCCTTTCCCGGGGTGGGTTCAACCCTTCCCCGGGGTGGGACCGCACCTTTTCTGGGGCAGGTTTGCCCCTCCCTCAGGGCGGGATCACCCCTTTCCTGGGAGGTTCGCCCCTCCCTCTAGGCGGTCCCACCCATGGGGGCGGGTTCGCCCCTATGCAGGGCATTCCCACCTGTGTGGGTGGGTTTGCCCCTATGTGGGGCAGTCCCACCCATGGGGGCAAGTTCGCCCTTGTGCAGGGCATTCCCACCCATGGGGGCGGGTTCGCTCCCTACGCGGGGTGATCCCACCCACGGGGTGGCTTCATCTGTTAGGGCAGGCTCGCCCCCGTCCAAGGCAAGTTCGTCCCTCCGCTGGGGCACCACCACCCTGGGTGGCGGGTTCACCCCTCGCTCCTTCCCTGGGACGCTACCACCCCAGGCAATAGGTTCGCCTTGCCTTGGGGCGATTTCGCCCTTTCATGCCCACTTTTTCGCCCTTCCTTGGGCGAGTTCGCCTGTCCAATAGGTGGATTCACCCAACTTCTTCCCCTTTCGGAAAAATTCGCCCTTCACATGGGTGAATTCGCCTCTTCTTGCCAAGCCCTCTAGGGGTGATTTTGGCTCTTCAGATGGGCAATTTTTCCCATCCGTCGAAACCCATTTTCTTTCTAACCCTATTCTAGCTACTCAAAACCCACATATATTGCAACTTTTCAAAATTAAATGAAAATCACTGATACAGGTTTTTCTCTAACCTGACGGGGTACTACACTCTCGTAGTAAAACTACCACACCTCCTCACCCTAGTGGATGATCACATCCTCCAAGATGTTATCGTCCCTACTGTCATACTTGTGGGCCATCCTTGTCACCTTCTTCTTCTCTCTCTCTCTGACTCACTCAATTTTCAACTGTTCAAATGGTGACTAGTAATTTCCAAAATTACTATATATTCCCTTTTCCCCCCTTTTTAAAATTTTGAGTATTTTTACCCTTTATTGAAATTATTTTTCCTCTAATTAATCCTCTATCTTTCGCGGGCCGCCATTTTCACCTCGTTTGTCTGTTTCCCTTCGTTCAAAAGCCATTTTTCTTGGTTTTTCGAGTTCTACCGTGTGGTACCCTTCGTTTCTTCATATCAAGAAGTCGCCCGGGGCCCCTTTTCTTCCCTATTTGCCCTTTCGAGGGGGCATACCCTGTCATTTTCCTCCATTATTTCGTCTTATCCATTTTCCCGTGACACTGGGGCATTTTCTTCCATTACACAACCTATATCATCCTTCCCGCACTGGGGCATCGCTTTTCTAGTCTATTGCTCTATCGAGTCACCTATATTTTATTTTTCTTTGAAACATTGTTATTCTAACAATATTTCGAAGAGGGGCAAAATTTAGACATCCAAATTTGACCTCTCACATAAGGTCAAATTCATCCCTTTCATCCATCCATTTCATCTTCCCATCAAAATTAATTAAATCATTTATTTAATTAATACTTCTCCCTTCTTCTAATGTTCCTAAATTATTTAATTCAATTAATTAAATACCTTGTCATTATCCCCTTTCCCCTCTAAATTAAATAAATAATCTCATTTATTTAATTTAGTCATGTAACCTTTATGAATTTAAATCAATTTTAAATTCATTATTTTCTCTCTCCTTGTCCCATCCTCCATAACCCTTCCTTAATCTGGATTAATTTAATTAATCTTTGATTATGGATGTGCACACCCTTAATTGGGATTAATGTCACATCCTCCATCATATCTCACTTACCTTAATGTTTCATTAGCCACCTAATCCCTCGTTTGCACAACTTAATTACTTTATTAGGTCAACCTAGTCCTTATGCCATTTATGGCATATCCATGGACAAATCAACCCTTTTTCTTTTTGGAGAAGGCAACCCCTTTCCAAGGTGAATTTTAAATTCACTTTTATTGTTTCAAGGTCTTTTAAGGAATTTTTAATTCCTCAAGGGTCAAATCACCCACATGGGGACAAGGACCTCCTTTATGAGAAGATCTTGTCCAATCCCAAGGTACTATAAATTACCTCCACCTCATGTCCTCTTTGCCACATCACCCGCCACTTGTTAAGATGTGAGGGCTTGCGAGTTCTCAACTCGCCCTAGCCCTTGATCTTGTCCAAGGTGGCTGCATCTTGACCATTGATTCTTTAGTGTCCTTTCCCCTAAAATTAGAGGATTTTCCCTCATTTGCAACATTCAACAATTCACCAATTCATTCATCAACATTCAACTTTGCACTCTCAAGCCCTAAAGCACTTGCACTCATCCTCCATTGCTGCAACTTTCAAGCACACATTGCATCCATATCCAACACTTATCAAAACACCCACTTGCACCATTGCATTCACCATCATCTCCAGTTCATTTTGTATCCAATTTTATGCTATTTTCCATTGAAGGATCACACAAAATCGAACAATCAACAGGGCCAACCAACCGATCAACTTGGACAAGGTAATATCATTCATTTTTCTTGTATTTTGTTCAAGTTCAATTTAAGCCAATCTCGAGGTGTTGTTTGTTTTTTCCTTGTTTGCATCTCATTTAGTTTTGCATTTTAGGCTTGGTAAAAACACTTCCACACAACCACTTTGTACGAAACCCTCCAAATTTGGATTGTCCTCACTCAAACTAGGCCTAATGGCATGAACAAACTTGGTAGTAGCGGGATATTTGAGTTCCAATATCTATGTCTTCTCTCCAATGCTGTAAACATGTCATGCAAGGTCCTAAACATAAGATTCAATCGTCCAAATATTTCTCCAATTGCATAGAACACAATTCAACACTTCAATAAGGTTATTTGGTCTCATATATACATGAGGATATCGGACCCTCATGCTTCCTCCATGTGTGCACACAACCTCCCCTACTCTTACAACTTTGGGGAAACAAAATATACCCTACTCCAAGCCATTCCACTAGGGTTGAGGCATTTTCACTAGTGGAATGGAGAGAAAAGCATTTTATTCTCTCAGAGCTCACCCTAACTAGGGTTTTAGGCAGTTTAGAGTAAAACTACTCTAATTTCCTTCAAACACAATGAAATCAAGTGCTACAAAAAGGAGAATTTAGGAGATTCACTGCTCTACAGTTTCCAACAAGTTTCAAGACATGGGAAGGTCATGCACATTCGTATTGTTCACCATTTCAGCGAAGAAACGTTGCAAAATACAAAAAACAGAGATTTCTATTGATTATTATTCAAAGAAACTTCAACAACCACTTTGGGTCGATATCTCAAGGCTTTAAGAGACATGTCCCTTCATCTACCAATGCTTCACAACCAACTTTCAAATTAGAAACTTAACACAACATCTTTTTACCTGCCACTGACAAAAATGCAAAAGTTTCTTTGACAACATTTGCAACTTTTTGCAACATTTACAATTTCTTAACACCTTAACTCCTAGGACCCTACCAAGACACCTACAATCATAAAATGGTCTAAGAAGACCTTATTACATGAAGACAACTCAGAATAAAACAAAATTGTCACTTTGACTACCTTGAGGCAGGAAAACACATATGGGTGCCCCTGCACCAAAAATTCACCACAATATTTGATACATGATTAGATCAAATTCGCCTAAATTTTATAAATTATAGTAGAAATCTATATTAATTCGTCAATAGTATATCATAATTATTAGTTTCTTTAGGATCATATTTCTAATCTTCAATTTTTACCATTGATTTATAATATAATCTAATGGCCCTTGTTGGTAACATGTACCCACAGTCTGTAATGCTCATGGGGCCCACCATTTTGGGTCTCATGAGCATTATAGATTGTGGGTACATTTTACCTCACAGAGTACAACAAGTGTCATTAGATCAATGATCTAAAAGCAATTTTGAGTCCCATGAGCATTACAAATTGTGGGTATATTTTACTTTATTGAATAAAATGAGGGCCATTATATTATATCTTAAAATAATGGTGGCAAGTAAATATTATAGTCGACCCCTTAAATCTATCAATAATTTCCACCTTCATGCCCCTACTTTTCCATGAGAATTATTTTTAGATTGGATGGATTCACCATTATAATTAATGAATTTTCCTATTATTTTTCAAGATTCGCCAAAATTTTCTACAAAAATTTAGTAATGTAAAAAATCGCCAATAAAATTAATATTTTTTTCAAAAAAATGAAAGATTCACCAATAGAAATTAATATTTTTTCTTAAAAAAATAAAAGATTCGCCAGGATTTTATATCTTTTTTTTAGGGGGGTTTCTTAAAGTTATCGTTGATATTAGGCACTAGTCACGAAAGTAATGATCCACCATATGCTCAAATTGAATGTATGTCTTTCACTAGTGGATTAGGAGTAGAAAATTAGGTTGTGTGCTCCTCGTGGTTTAGTTTCTCAACTAGGGAAAACATCTATAGTGAGTCTTAAGAATTCTTATCTTGGAGAATCATATTTTGCATGTACCCACATCTTGTAGTTGTGCAATAATGTCCTTATCAACTTAATAGAGGTCTTATGTGCAATAGGTTAGTCTTTGGTCTAATGACAAATTTTAGGGTCAAAAAATGCGCTAGGTACTATTGTAGCTCTATCAATTTACATTATTTGGATGCGATCAATCATGCTAAAGATAAATCTAAGAAGTCCCTTGGATCTAGCTAAGCTTGAAGTGAAGGAAAGATTATCCATTGTTAATAATTGATCCATTTTTCCCTACCTGATTATAAATTAGAAGTATGTTTTTTTTTAATTATTTTAACACCCCTAAAATTCAAAGAATGACTTGAATTTAAGAATTTGAGAACCTACAACTTTGAACACCAATAGACACTACACTTACAAGATCTTCTCCCTTATAAGGCCAGCGATTCTTAAAGAATTGCATTCCTCTCTTATTACCATTCATTATCGAATCCTCAAGAGAGACGACCCTGCATCATATCTCGTATGACAGATTCCATGATATGGAGAAAGACTCAAAATATTTTTGCCATGTCATAAACATGTGATACTAATAAAAAACATGTGATATTAATGTTTGAACATATATATGCAAATGTATAAGCATTCACGAAAATTTATTTATGGTTAGACATGTTTCAATTTAGTACTTAGAAATGACCACTTGAAAACAAAATTAAGGTGTGCGCGTTCAGTGAGAAGGCCAAGAAAAAAACATAAAGAATAATGGAAGCGGTGGAAAATTAACAGAAATGGGTTAATGCACGTGACAGCAATCAACTTCTGTAAAGAGAAAAGCGTCAATGTCACTGTCAAACTTTTGTGGGTACATGAGAAATTACGAAGAAAAGCGGATTACCTATAAAAGTTAGGAAAGACGAGGAATAAGTAAAGCAAGACGCACGGCGTTGAAATGCCCCGCCGTGACGCCTTTAAAATCGCGGCGGCGTGGTCAGAGACCCGGAACCGCCGGTCGCGTTCCTTGAAAAAAACTGAAAGCCGACGGCGCAACCGGAAGAATCTCTACGCCTTCTTCCGCTCGTTTTCCTGATGTCTTACTTTTCTGTCCTATAAATAGGCCAGGACAAATCCTAAACCGACACAAGCCTAAGCATTCTCCGTTCTGCAAATACAATTTCTGAAAGGCGCTTTGTGTTTCCTTGCAAATGGCGCCCAGGAGGGATGGATTAGAAGTTCATTACAGGGGCGTGAGGAAGAGGCCATGGGGTCGCTACGCAGCAGAGATCAGAGATCCAATTAAAAGACTTAGGGTTTGGCTCGGCACTTTCGACACCGCCGAGCAGGCCGCTAGGGCTTACGATGCTGCAGCTCTTTCTTTCAAAGGTCAAAAGGCGAAAACTAATTTCGTTTATTCATCCTCCATGACAAACCAGAGCTCCAGTGATAATAGCACTCTAGAGTTCCATGCCTGCTCCACGATGAAGCGCGTGAAGAAGCCCGAAGCTTCCTTCTCTGTAATTAATCCTTCAGCCAATCAGCAGTTTTTCTTGCTTGCCCTAGAAAAGGGCGATCTCGTCTTTCCTGGGAGTAGAAAACCCCTTTCCAACAGAAAAGAGGAAAGTGAAACGGGACACGTTCAGAGCGATTGTGATTCTTCGTCGGTTGTTGAAGATGCGGAAGCGGGGGCGGCGGCAAGGGCGGCCGAGGGCTCTCCTGCGATAAGATCGCCGCTCTTCGATCTCAATCTTCCCCCGCCTCTGGACGAAGAAGAAGAAGGAGAATTTCTCCAGATCGGCTTATAAATGCATTTCTTTAATTGATATTCTTTTTGTAGGATCTGCGTCTGATTTGAAAAGCTTTTTTGCCGTTTCAGAGGTCCCATGGAAAATGATGAGTCGATCATGAACGAGCAATGTATATACAACACCCCAGAACAACGTTGATGGGGTTTCTTTTCTTATTCCCTCAATTGTTTTTAGTACTGAAAATAAAGTATTTATTGGATATTTATTGGAGAGGGGCTAGCAGGGGCAACATATTTTTGTTCTTTTCTATCTAATTATAATTAAAGTTTGGAGGTGTGATTCATTACATAAAAATCTGTGAAATTTTTAGTAGTTAAATAAAAGAAAATTATTTGTTGTTAGAAGAACATTCTATCTTATTTCAAATATAACTTCTATGTAATCTAAATGATATCATTATCTTTTGATAATCATAAATTTTGTTATTTTTAATCTTTTTATCCAACATAAATGACTCAATAGTTGAAAACAAAATATTATTTATTGTTATAAATATCTCATGTTCTTATTTAAAATATAATTTATATTCAACTTTAAATAACTCTATAACTTTTTGACAATCTTTTACTTTTTACAATATATATAAGGTATTTATTGTACTCACCTTTTACATTTGTTATATGACAACATGTGATATGAAATGTTCAAATGTGTATTACACTTCACCTATTAGTTGTAACATAAGAATTATATTTGTCCACATAGGAAAAATACTTGTTCATGAACTCCTTATTTTATAAATGACACACTTATATTGGATAGATATGATATTTTATATAGATAAATAAGTATTTATTATACTTGTTAATGAATGTAATGTTTATGTTTTAATATGTCATTCATACGTTCTTGTGTGTTCAAATATGAGTCCATCTTGACAAGTATTTGATCATTTATTGATTTACATGTGAAATAATTATTAATAATAAATAGCATAAATATGTTTGCAAGACTAAATCTCATAACCACAAGTATTATACTAACAATAGCACCTCACCCAACTATCAACCTCTCTCCCCCAACAACTTCGCCTTGCATATCTTTTTTCTTTGTTTTTCAATTACATAAATACATTGTTAAACCATTTTGTCTATTGGTAAATACTCGACAGTATTTAGGCAATCGATTGGCATATACTATCTACATGGATGGTGAATTGAAATTTTATCAATTTACTTGAATGAAGTTGTAACTTTAGATGAGTTCAACAAAAATGTTGGGTGGCTGGAGGATCACTTTCAACTTCAAAATTTCAAGTAGGGAAATTTGAAATTCAAAATTTATTGCCACTATTAATTAAATGATTGGAACAAAAATATTCACAATAATTTTAAAGTCACAAGTCACAAGAAACCCTATGATATATTGTGTCATGATATGGTAGACCATGATACCATTGTGGCAAGTAGGTTATAAGAACCAATACATAATATGCATACAAACAAGCAAGCATGTATGCACAAAATGAAGCAAACATGATGTTGCCCCAATCAAGTTGAAAAGTCAAGAATGAAGTAATTGATGCAGAGTGTTGTTGATTTGGGAATTATATCCTAACATGACACAAGGATTGGGAACAATACATCCTAATGATGATGGTTGGATTTTGATCAAGCTTTGCAATGTGACTAGGAATAAGACCAGAGATATGGTTGGATTTTTTTCTTAGATTACATAATTGTCTTGGATGGATTAAGATGCGGCTTGTGATTTTGGATTGCTAGGAGCATTTGAGTACTAGGAGCATTGGACTGGTGGAGGATAGCCTGAAGATATATACCAATGATAAGGAAAAGACCATGTCTAGGGACAAGGAATAATGGGACAAGCAGAGATAAAGGAGATAGGAATAGATAGAAGTAGATGGGGATCATGATGGATGGAGGGAGGGATGGTGATTTCCAAGGACTAAACTATGTAAGAATAAAATGGCCCTCTCTATATGTCATGTAACAAGGACTTAAAATATTTTGGATGATGCATGGTGGCATTATGTAGGGGTATAGGGAAGATGGAAGGTGGGAACCTGAGAAGTCAAACTGATAAGGGGATGGTGCACAATAGATGTAGTATGAGAGATGTGTAGAAACAATTGTAAGAAAGCCTACCAAATTCATGGAGCATGGTAGGGTTGGATAGTGGGCTTGGGGGGATTTCTTGATGGTTGAGGGGAGTAACAAATGAATGGAGGATATAAAGGATAAATGGATGGCAAAGAAATTAAGGTTTGGTTTTTCCAAAGCATGCTTGGATATTTTCCCCCTATCCTAATCAAGATAAAAGGAAGGGTGGAGGTGATGTGAAAATATGGAATCCAATGGGTAGATGTAGATATGATGGATAGGAAAATGGGAGGGAGAAGATAGGTAGGATGGATATGGTTGAAGCTTTCCTCCAAGTGTAGGAGTGCAAGGGGATGGGGGATTACACATGACATCTATTTGTCATTTTTTTATCATTGTACTTTCTCAAGGTATATTATCTAGGTTTTCACCATTGGATGGATTATTTCTCTTTACTATTTTTTTTTTTAAATTCAAGGTTTTAAATTTTTAAATTTTAAATTTTTATTTTTTTTTGAAATAGGAGGGATAGGCGAGTAAGGAGTTGGATGATAAGAAAGTGGATAAAAAACAAGTGGAATGGGAGGGTGGCATATGTGGAGAAAGTGACTCAAGTCTCTTTTTTTTGTACCAAGGAAAGGGGAGCCCATGGAGGATGACCATTATAGGTTGGTAGAACCTTATTGCTTAGAAGGTGCCTTTGGAGTGGGGATGATGGAGTGGATTATTAAAATGCAAGGATTAAAGGGATGTGATGGGGGAGATATGTGGGATAATGGATAGGATAATGAAAGGGAGGGGAATGGAGGGGTCACAAAAGATCATGGGATTGAGAGGAACCAAGATCAATGTTTGTACACATTGTGATGGATGGGGATTTGTGATAAATTGATGGGATTGTGGATGAAATAAGATATTGGGTTTTGAGATATATAAGGATCCAAATGAATTTAAGAGATGAAAAATTTCTTGGATGGGAAGTGTATGGAAACAAAGGAAGCTTTTGGAAGGGCAGATTTGGATGTCATTTTGGATTTTACATTTGGATACTTTGCTTTATTTTTCTTTGGGGTCCACATGGTTTTTCTTTTCTTTTTTCTTGGTGATCATTTTGTAGCTACTTGAAATTATTTTAATTTTGGGTTAGATTTTGTTTTTTCTTGCATGTCAATTCAAGGGGACATGGAAATCCTTGGATTTGTGTGGATTCTTTTCTTTTGATTTATGCATGTTCATTTTGACATCCAATTTACTTCCAAAGGAAATAGAATGTGTGTGTCCTACACCACAACTAATGAACACTATACCTTCATGTGTCCTTGACCACCTTCTCAACTCAACTTTATACCCTCTTTCTACTTACATGTTTGATGAATTATTATTTTTTATATTTAGAAAAGGTGATACTACTACATTTTTGTGCATGTGTTTATATTAGGAGGCACAATACTATAAAAAAACACAAACAAATCAAGATGCATTTTCTAACAGGGTATCCTTTTTAATCTACTTTCTATTTTAATTAGATCGTATTCTTTAATTTAAATACCTTTCCTTTTTACATTTATTTTAGCCTTGTCTTAAAATATTCTTTCATGATACTTAGTTTGGTTTAATTTATAGACAAAATGATAAGAACCTAAATTTAATCCTTCATTTACCCTATCTCAACCCCAATGCTCAAGGTCAACTTTCACTACATTTATTCTTACATCCTAAAATGGATCATAGAGGTGATTTGACCCCCTAAAATTAATTGCAGTTGCTATTGTGTCCTCTAAACTTAAATCATAACTACAATCTTGTCCCCTAAATTTAAACATTATTTTTTCTTCTTTCAATCAACATTTTTGTCTAATTACATGCCAAAATATTTGAATTAAGTGCATAGGATTGTGTATTTTAATATCAACAATTAATAATTATTAAAAAACTATTAATAAATATATGAACTAGTATTAAAAAAGTGATTAAATTGCATTATCAAGTAATAAAGGTGAAAATTCAAAGTTATATCACTTTTTAAATAAAAAAGACTAACATTGATCTAATCTTTTAACTTGAAAAACTAGAAAGTGACATATTATTTGAATTTTAAAATGATCTAAACTAATGAAAAATAATTCTTTGTGTATTTTATATTTTATATTTAGAAAAAAAACAATTAAAAAAATTAGTATAGTTTTTTATAAAATTGACACTATAATTCAATTGATGTTAAAACGTTAAAAATGAGATTAAAAAAACTTCAATTTTTTGTAGTAATTTCCTTTTCATATTTATAACTTAAATCTTAGTGCTTGGATTATTATTTTTCTCATTTTGATAAATATATATTGTTAAATAAATTTTGAAAGTTTCATGTGCTGAAAATACGACAATACTCCATTTTTTGTCTTAACTATTTAGTCAAGATAAAAAAATAATTATCATCTCCTTAATACATCATATTTTTTAAAAAACTTCAATTTTTCTTAAAGAAAATAATCAATCTTAATATTTTGATGTTGATAACCTAATTTAAATAAATAAATAAAAAATGCAAACATGAATTAAAATATTTAGAACATGTTTATTTATAAAAACACATTGCACCAAATTGATGTATATGCATCTAGTGGTTAATTTCAGTTGAAAAATTGTGTTCCAATCTAATTTATCTCTAAGTATTTCTCTAAAAATATCTG
This sequence comes from Sequoiadendron giganteum, assembly GCA_007115665.2. Classification (NCBI taxonomy): domain Eukaryota; kingdom Viridiplantae; phylum Streptophyta; class Pinopsida; order Cupressales; family Cupressaceae; genus Sequoiadendron; species Sequoiadendron giganteum. The sequence goes on from CM021108.1 coordinate 591,187,967, forward strand.
TTTACTTCTTCGAATTTGTCGACGAACACGTACGAAACATTATCGTATTATCTTCCAACGTGAAATAACAATTATTTGTCAACGTGGCAATTGCGTCGGGACAAAAAATTCGGCCGCCGCAGGGTAGGCTAAGCAGGACTAGAGTTTACCGAACTACTCACGGATAGGGACAACTGTCCAAGGACAACAACCGGGAAATTAAGTTCTATTCTTTATGAGCGCCACCTGTCCGGTACAATTATAGTGGGACACGAAACGGCCTCCACGGGTCTCCACCACACAAATACGGGCGACGAAGAAAAACAAAGATCCATGCTAAATCTCTTATCCCCACCCGCTCACTCACTTTCTTATCAATTCACTGGCGGCTTCTCCACTTCCCGCGTCTTCTGCACTCTTTTCTTGGACTGATGACGGCTAACAAATTTGCACTCTCCGCCTCGTGACTCATACTTCAATTCCACGATAATATTGTGCCGTTGCCGTCTCAACGTTTGCTGTATCTAACGGCGTTAACTAAAGGAGCTCAAAGAACTGAACACTGTAACGTGTAGATTCGTTCCCGAGACTGTGGAGTGCATGTACGCCGTCCCGTACAAGAGTTATTTGAGCCACTGTAGGCAGATAGTAAGTAAAGAAGACGTGAGAAACTTTATTTAGACAGATAGGTTATCTATTAAATAGCTTCTGCTGCACAAATCCTACGTATATTCATAATTTGTAAGGCGGCCTGCATGCCCAGTATCATCCGCCCGCCACGTGTCCAAAATCCTGATTGAGATGAGCAAAACTCGTCTGTTTATTCGAGTCCTAGACAGTTCTTAAAGGGTGCAAAAATGGAGGACACAAATCCGGACGACCTCCACCACATGCCACGTAATGCTTAAAGACCCGTTAAAAGGAGGTCATATTTGTATTTTAAGATGAGCCGTGTGGGGTGTGGCCAGGATAATTCTTTTGTTTGGACTTGTCGGTATGTCCGCCGACGAGCGGGAAAAGACACTCGAAAGTGGGGGCCGTCACCGATCACACCAGGCACCAATGACAACTGGCACCTGCCCGTTCTTCCCAAAGCCGCCCTTGTCTCGCCCATCTTCCCGTGGATCCAAATACAGGTAAAACTATCCAAGCATGACGATCTGAGCGGCCAAAGTGTCGTCTTCAAGAGACGCGGATCCTAAGCTTTTCTGCGGCATAGTAATCGCCGTCTTAAACACCAGTTTACTGACCAAAACAAGGCCGAGCATACCAACTCCAAGGCGGTATATCTCCAAAACACTTTTTCTTTTTTAGATTCAGTTCCGCGCTAAAATTTATCCATGCCTTTGAATCTGTGGTCAAAATTGAAAGCTGTTTTGTAGCCGATTTAATTTCCTTAGCGCGCTTGTTTCGCTAGCTTCAAAATTTACGAAGTTTAGCAGTTTTCGATCTCTGCGCAGGGATTTGTGAACTGAGCCGCGTCATTTAATGGTGCAGGAGGTCTGCCGTTCGAATATGCCTCGTCCTTAAACGGTGTTTTTTACTCGGATATTGGACTAAAAATCCACAGTTCATTAACAGCTTTCTATGCACTATTTTTTATTGTATAATTTAAAAAGTTTTTCTGTCATAAAATATTGCGCTTGCGCATTGTTGGCCGTCCCCACCTACCAGCAAGATAGTACTGAAGCTCTGAAACAGATTTAATCTCCTTAAACGGAATATAATGCTCTTCCAGCACGGCAATGTTACTTTGACAATCATCTAAGATGTGTATACGTCTGAAACGAAAGGAAAACGCGGAACTGGCACAAATCCATAGTTTAGCAATGGTGTGGATTCGTTTCAAAACCGTTTGGGATGTGCGCAAGAAATTTGGGCGACTTTCTTTTATCAGATGCTGTGAGTCAAGTTACAAACTTACAGTTGATGCCACCGAAGAAGCCGCCCTCCTTTAGCTCAACAGCACGTCACTGTCACGTGTGCAATAAAAAAATAGAAAAGCAAGCTAGGTATCTGATTCTTGCCATTTGTGCGGGACTTGGTGCTGGTGCCATGTACGATTGCGCATTTTAGGGATATTCCATTGTCCAGAGCAGAGCGGTCCCTCTCCTCTCCTAGCCTCTACCATTCTTAAACAGCGCGCCTCCCACCGACGTTGTTATTAAAAATCTGTAAATATTGTAGCATTCGCTATCTGAATTATCACCTCTTTTCAAGGTATTTATTTTGTGAAATCTGAAAAAGGATTGAGACTTCATTCCTGGTCTTTGTACGCGATAAAGTTGAGGTTGAATAACGCAAAATAGACGCCTCCTTTTCAGCTGTTTGCGTGGTCGGTAATGCATTAAATCCACTGCTTTACGGGATACAAAATACCTGTATCCTTAAGAGACATAATCCTTTTACACTCTATAATAGCAATGGAGAGTAAATTTGATAGATGTTTCAATTCACGCTTCTTAATATATTATTTAAAAAAATTAAAAAACTTAAATGAAAGATTACAGAACACAGATCATAAATTACACAGTTATACACAGAAGCGGCCGACAGACGTATATACATAGCGAAATTAAGTAAGAAATTATTGTCTTTATCTGTGAGTAGATGAAACCGTGTCTATGGCGTAAACACTGTAACAGTCAATTTTGAAACAGCGATAGCTATCAAAACAAATTTTATCAAAATTGCTCGTGTCTGTAATATAGAATAACAATGGAGGAAAAAAAGACATCAGAATAGAACCAAATTTTCTGCATTACTTAAAAAGAACCCCAAAAATGGAACCCTTTCTATATTGATGGGGGTGTTACATATACATTGATTCGTTTGTTATCAATTCCCTTGGACCTCTGAAGGTTAAAGTTTCATCAGAAATCATTTCTACTAAAAAAAAAATTCTCAATTAATTGCAGAGAAATTTCTCTTCTGAGCAGATCTATTGCCAGTCTACTTCAGGAGGCGGAAGATTAAGATCCAAGAGCGGCAATCTCCTCGCAGAAGGAGCCTCTGCCTCTGCTTCCTCATCTATAATGGCCGACAAGGAATCACAATCGCTTTGAACGTTCTGCATCGGAACTTCCTGCAAATTTCTCTTACAACGATTCTGTCTACCGTCAAAAAAACCGAGATCCCCTTTCCCACCGTCAGACCAAAAGTATTGCTTATTATCAGGAGCCTTCAAAGCCGAAAATGAAGCATTAGCCTTTGTAACTCGCTTTATTGTCGAACAGGCCTCAAATTGTTGGGTGCCATTATGGCTGGTGCCAGAGTAGCCGAAATTGGTTTTAGCCTTTGAGCCTCTGAAGGAAATAGCGGCAAGATCATAAGCCTTTGCGGCCTCCTCGGCGGTATCGAAGGTGCCGAGCCAAACTCTCTGTTTTTTTATCGGATCTCTGATCTCCGCTGCGTAGCGACCCCACGGCCTTCTTCTCACTCCCCTGTAATTAACTTCCAATCCGTCCTTCCTCGGAGCCATCACCATGACACACAAGTTATTTCTGAGCAGAAGAGAATTACAACACAGAAATCGAAAGGAGAGATTACGGTCGGTAATGATAGGCGGGTATTTATTTATACTAGAAATGAAGCGCGACGGAAGAAGAAGAGTGTCGCCTTACGCCGACAGGGTCCACCTTTAACGAGTAAAGAGATCGGTCAGTGCGAGTGCGTGGGATTCACTCTTTACCACCGTCTTGTAAACGTCATCGCAGCAACAAATCACTCTGCCGCGTTTTCCTCCGTTATTTTCACTCTAATATCTCGCCCGGGTAACGGAAATCCAACTCTTTAATTCTCCTCATCGATATTCAAGATCGTCGCTTGCACGCCTGACAAACAATTTTTTTCTTTTTTTTCTTTTTGGTTTTAGTCCACGCTTTTCTCTGCCTACCAACAAGAATTTTGCCGCCCCAAGGCGGTGGCCGAACGGTAAAAAAAGGGTGACGAGGCCTGGAAACTGACGGCTTGTGGCCGGTTTATGCTTTTTCACCGGCAATTAGAGGTGAGTTCTAACCTCGAGGTTTACTGCATATATGCAACTTACTCCAGGGCGTATTAAGGGTCTCAGGGTTATATTTAATTAAGTATTGTTGTTGTAAAGAGAAGATTATATATATGAGTATTGAATAGATAATTGTTATAAAAGATTTATTTGATAAGGTTGATGACTAAATTATGTTCTATTTTATTTTTCTTTTAAGTGCAGGTGGGTTTAATAAAAAAAATTATATATTATTTTGAAGTTTAGTTTTTATTAAAGTTTATTTTAGATAAATAATTAAAAATAATAATATTATAGAATTTAGAGTTAAGATAGAATAATAAATGTATATTAAATTTATGGAATTTAAATAATATAAATGTTATATCTAAATGTGTGTTGAATTTATGGAATTATAGAGTATATCATTAAATAAATCAATATAGCACACAAATCCACGCAATCATCGAGTAAATCAATTCACAATAGCTAGTAGGAAGAAGTCAACAAGGTTCAATTAAATTTTAAATTTTAAATTTTAAAATTTAAAAGTTCAAGATTTATGTCCACACGTGGAAGTGACTGAAGTTAATTATGTACCCATGAATTTGAATGAAGGTGACAAATGAGAGATCTACAAATTAGAGTCATGTGAGTGAGTTATATAGATTGCAATAAGCATGTGAGTTGAATTTAATGCAAGAATATGTGGCTTGTAGACTTTTTATTACATAAAGGACAATCTAATTGAGATATGCTCAAAACATAAGAAAAGGAGCTGGGTATGCAATTTTGACAATTACTTGACATTTTGTTATATCTTATCTTTAGAAATTGGTAACATTTTTTTTAGTTTAAATTGTAATTGTAAACTATAATATCTCTCACTAATTTTAAGATAAATAATGTGTTGTAACATGTATTATAAATTTTGTTGATTACTAAAATAGTGCTCCAAATACTTCATAAATTTATTAATATTTAGTTTAAAATGTAATTGTAAACTAAGATACCTCTATCATTATATTTGAGAAAATAATGTGTTATAATATGCACGTGTGCAAAAAGTGCATACTGTATATTTTTCCCTATAGTTTTATATTAACTTTAGCATGTCTTGAGATGTGTGGAGCCTCTCTAATGTCTCTTTTGTTATATGAAACCAAACATGAAGCTACAAAATTCAATTCATAAACAACACATGCATATAACTGGAAACTACAAATTGAATTCAACAATTAATTATCTAACCTAACAATAGAAACTGAAGTGGGTTAGAAATACCTCAAGTGGCCCTTGCTTGAGTCAATGCTTCCACAAAAGTTGTCAAACACTCACTCAACAAATCATGATATCAAAACTAATTTCCTTTTCCACGCTAGGATAACATAACTCAACATCTTTCAACAGGGCACTCATAAATGCAATGGGGTGTTCATTTCTTTTATCATCCTTCTGAGTCAGCATGCTTGCACACGAATAATTTGAGGCAAAGGAATATATGCATAATGGATTTGAATAGTTAGGGGGTAAAAGCACAAAGTTGTGTCACACTTTATAAAGAAAATGACCAACACTGATCCAATTTTTAAATTTGAATCACTAAAAAGTGGCATATATGTTTTGAATTTTGAAATGATGTAAACTAGTAAAATATGTATTTTTTAGTATATTTTATGTTTGTATTTAAAAAAAAATAAAAAATATTTTAAACTAGTTTTGAATAAATTAACTCTATAATTTAGTTGCAGATAAAATGCTGAAAAAATGAAGTTGCATGAGACGTCAAACTTTTTATAGTAAATTTTATTTTTTCTCTCAAATTTTTTGTGTGTATTTATAACTTGAAACTTTAGTGCATGGATATATTTTTTTCCAATTTTGATAAATATATATTTTTAAATAAATATTAAAATGCATGAATCTAAAAACAGTTGTTTCCATGGGACGCCAATTTTCATATTAAATATTTATCTAAAATGGAAAAAAAATTATACCATCTTGAAATAGATTCTTTTATCTAGTGCATCATATTTTTTTCTATTTTTTTAGTAAGTTTTAGTATTTTTCCTTAGCATGGTAATCAACCTAATATTTTGTGCTAATAACCTACTTTTAGTAAAAATAAAAAATAAAATATAAATAATAATTAAAATATTAAAATAATTTTTTTTTTTTGAAAACTACACATATGAATCTACAAAAGGGTATTTTTATTTATTTAAGGAGTTATTGAAACTTCAAGTTTTTCAAATATTTTTTTTTTTTGGTAAATTGGACTCAAAGTGGTGCTCCATTTATTTTTAGCCAACAATTTTAGTTGAAAAAGTTGTGGAAGTATCTAACTTAGCTAGAATGAATCTTACTAGATCATATGTTTGACCAAAATTGATTTTTAGTTAGAAATACTTAAATTTAGTTGTGTTGATAAATTAGTTGAAAGTGTGACATAGCTTTGTGCTTTTACCCCAAGGCTAACCAAGATTGGAGCCTTGGCGATTACTCTATTTATTTATGCAGAAGTATTATTTGCCTCAGGCGTCCATTCCACTTTGGCATCTTGTTTTAACATTGTGTTTAATGGTTTTATAATTTCAACGAACCTTGTGATAAATTTTCTCACAAAATTAATCTTCCTTAAGAACGACTTCATCTCTTTCTTACTTTCAAGAGGTTGGATTTTCAATATAGCTTGGATGCACTCAAGGTCTATAGATATCCCATTTTCTAAGATGACATTCCCAAGCAACTTCCCCTTTGTTACTCCGAAAATGCATTTTTTGGGGTTCAATGAGATGCCAAACTCCCTGCACTTTTGAAATATTTTACAACAAATTTGAAACATGATCGCCTCTTTTCTTTGAGATCATTATGAGGTCATCCATATAAATGATAATACATTTTCCAATCAGATCCTTGAATGTTATATCCATGGCACGTTAGAACATTGCTCTTGCATTGATTAATTTGAAGGGCATTCTCCTATATGCGAAGGTTCCCCATTTTATGGTAAAGGTGGTCTTGTGTCAATCTTTGTATTGAACCATGACTTGGTTATAGCCCAAGCACCCATTGAGGAAGGACATCATCAGTGAACCGTTTACAATCTACAATAGCTCATCTAATGATGACACATGATAGTTTTCTTTCTTCGAAGCATGATTTAAATTCTTGAAATCTACGCACAGTCGAATCTCATAGTTCATTTTCCAAATTGGAACTAAGTTTTCCACCCATGTGGAGTGTCTGACTAGAAAGATGATGTGTGTAGACAACAACAAATTTATGGGCCATTGTCGTTGTCTAAAAGGCCTCACATCTGGTTTAAGTGGGATAGTGTGTGTAATGATTGATGTATTATATGTTTTGAGGTCCTCGTAACCCTAGGCTATGATATCATGGTGTATGTGTGTCGCGCATTGATTATCCCTTCCTTTTCTTCTAGAGTACATACCTTACCAATTAAAACATTATTTACTTCTTCTTTGGTCCCCATGTTATGTGTGTCACACTGGTTGTCTGCGGATTCTTTCCTAGTCTGTTGATTCTGATCTCTTATATGGTCGAAGTCAAAGATCCTCTCTAACTGGACCATACCCCTAGGTATTGTATTCGACTTTAGGTTGATGACACCCTCCATTTCAAGCTCTACCTCTTCTGGTTCCACTTCATCTATAATCTGAGAGGTGAAATTTTTTGAGTTGGTAATGAAATCTAATATATGTTAGTCATCTTCAAACACTTGAAGATTAGTCACATTGTTTGGCATGGACGGGGTAGGGGTGAGTTCCACAATGAACTTCTTCAAGCTTGATAGTGATAAGCGCTGCAAGGTGATATTTTCTTGTGCTAATGCATTAGTGGTCTGGTTTTTGCCTCGGGGAATCAACTAAATATTGAATGCGTCAAACCCTTCTATTAGGTCCCATACCCTATGCCTATAGTTGGCCGGCCTTCTATCATGACATGAGTATTGCCTTCTAACTTGTTTGAATACTAACTCAGAATCTTCTAACACCTATAGTGCTTTGGCCTTCTTCCATAATGCCATCAATAATCCATGCACCAAAGCTTCGTATTCTACTACATTATTAGTACTACAATAAAATTGTAACCTATGCGCTACAAAGAAGGTCTTACCAGTTCTCCCATCATAGTTACCTTTTTCTTGTCCAATTGAGTAACCTTTCAATTAGATAGTATAGGAGTGATACCCAAGGCTTTGCACACAACAAAAGGCATGACATTTGTTGAAGCTCTAAAATCTAATAAACAATTGTGCAGGTTCTTACTGAACAAAAGGATGGTCAACAAGAAGGGGGGCATTTTAGGCCTTCCCTGAAATAGACTTACCAGAGTGTTGGCTTGGGAAACTTGAGCTTTATCCTTTTCTTTGCCTTTGTCCTTAGCCTACACTTGACTTTGTTCTTTGGCTGACTGCTTACCTTGATCCTTAGCTGATTGTTGGTCTTGTTTCCTCCCTACAGTCTCCCTAATCACAGGTTCACTCTTGGAGGTGTCGAACATGACCTTCTTTGTTGCTATGACTTGTCAAGATTTTGATGAGGATGTGATCCCATTCAAAAATCTGAAGAATGTGTTACTAATGGCGGGCACCCTTAACAATTCAAAAGTGGACAGTCCAACTTTCACTTTTCTCAACTCTTCTGCAACATACTCTCCCATTTGTTTGACATCAACTTCAAATTAAGCATCATATTGTGCTTCTTTGGTGAACTTGGATTGCCTATTCCTATTGAAGTATTGATCTGGCACCCTGGGGTAAGAGGAATTGTTTCTCACATTTGGATTAGGTGGTATGTTGAGTTATTCAGTGGTATCGAAGTTGTAAATGGGAAACTAGCCTGACTATTTCTCAGATTGTATGTTGTTGAACATTGATGGGTGATCCCACAATACTGGTTTATAATTTTTGGCCAAACTAGACACTGAACTAATTTTTTCTAACTAAATCTTAACTTTCAGACACCTATAGCGGCTAAACCGTGAGGAATTTGAAGATGATGCAAACTAATGATTTGTGACATTTTGTCTATAGACTCTAAATATATTTTTTTCAAAAATTTTGGAATCAGATTGCACTTCTTTTTCCATCTCCTTCAAAAATTAGTTTTTTCAATAAATACCATTTTTAAGGAGTGATGCTCACCGTATAACGCATAATTTGTATTTTTTTTATTAGACTGCAGGAATCGGGTAGCACGACCCCCTATAAACTACAGTGCGCCTGGTAAACTTTTTAATGTGACGGGTGGCGCTGGCGCGATACGCCCTCTGGTACCACAGGGGGTGGGGAGACTAGACCTCGTGACCAACCTCCTGCAATAGGAAAGATTAACGCAAAATTTTTTTTCCATGAAAGATAAAATTCTATTTTTTTTTAATTTAGATTTGTAACTACGATATCTAGTGCTTCCAATTGGTTTCATAGTGTTTTATTTAATATTTTTTCCTTAATCAAGTTTTGAAGTCAAACCAATTACAATTCAGACATAGGCAGAACATAGAGCTTAATTTTTGGTGAAAAATCTATGTTTAATAAAACTAAAAAAACAAATACATAATAAACCAGAACATATTAAAATTATATTCATTGGATAGCTCATTCTGAGGACTACCATCATCCAATTGGGTTTGTGAAGTATCCTCCATTTTCATCCTCAACCCAAGCTTTGAAGGGTAAAATTCTAGAGCTTTTTGGTGCCAGAGGGTGAGAAGGTGAGAAAAGGAGGGTTTGAGTGAACCAGGGGGGGTTTGAGCGAGCCCCCTTTCGGCAAAGTTTTTTTTTTGGTTTTTTGCTGGGAATGGTGGGACCCTGCATTTAATGGGTTCACTCGAACCAGGGTTCTAGTGAACCCACTTTGGGTTCGCTTGAACAATAAGTTCCTTTGAACCCCCAAAAACTATTTTTTTTGCATGGGGTCATTTTTTGCAACTTTTCCTTCCTCACTTGAATTGTAAACCACTTTTGTGGGTTTAACCTAATGGAACATGTGAACCTCCTCTTCTTGTTCTTCTTCATCTATTTGACCATTGTCAACTAAATCAAACATCTGAGACAAAGTCTCTTTATTGCATACATCACCAGTTTTGTCATCCTTTTCTATGGATTCCTTTTTGGGTTTGTTCTCTTCACCTTGTGGGAAAGGTGCTCTATTAACCACCAAGACTGAATCATATGAATCTGAAGGTACAATCTCTCGTCCACTTGAACCGTCAACAACATTTTGTACTTCCATTTGGAAGATTACAGTAACAATCTAAAATTTTGGACAATCAAGCTCTGAATGCTTGCTGATCTAATAGATTTTGCACCAACTTGACAATGTTGCCTCAGCTAAGTATACTTTGAACTTGATGACTTTTTTGAACTATTGGGTGTGTCAAGTGGCGTTGGAACTCCTCCATTGTTAGGTTTGGTATTCCATGTTCGACTTTGCCTTGGGGGTTGCCTCCTTTCAAATTTTTGTCTTGAATTTTGACTTCGTTCGTAATTCTGCTCTAAGACTTGTCCTGAATCACGATTGTCTCGATTGTAGCTGGCTTGAATGTTTCTTTGTGAAGCCTACAACTAGTTGTTCTAATTTCTCAAGTAGGTAACTTTAGTGGTTAACTTCTTTACTTGTTCGATCATCTCATCTATTCGTTCCTTTGGATTGCTTTGTGCTGGTATGAAATTCTGAAGAAAGATGGGGTGTGTTGCAGAAGAACTCTGCTGAGTGACAGGAATTTTGGAATTCTGCAAGTACGAGGGTATATTAGACTGCTAAGAATATGATGGATGATTAGAATTTTGTAGATAACTTGGTATTGGTGGGACTTGATTCAATGGTGGACCTGAATGAGGTACTATTAGCAACTGAGGGACTTGGTTCATTGAGGGTATTTTATGTGCCAAAGCTTGATTTATCCCCTAAATCTGTCATGGATTGGAAGTGGGTCCTAATGAAGGCAGAGTTCATGTTAAGTGTTTTCCTAAGTCTATGCTTACTTTGAATACTTCAACATATGCATCTACTAAGGTTGTTGGAGGTTGATGCATCCTCTTTACCAATGTTGAAGTAAGGTTGTCTAAGGCAACATAGTAAACTTCCCTAGCTGAGGCATCATCGACTACATAAGGGGGTTGCAATCTGGTGTATGCCCTATGAAACCTATTGTTGAAGGAACTGATTGGCTTGTTGAACTCCCTTCTTACATACATAAATTGTTGATACAAATCAATAGGGATAACAAGAGATTTAAATTTCTACAAAAAAATATCTTTCACGTGGTCCCGAATAGTGATTGATCTAGTAGGTAAATGAATGTACTAGTAGAATGCTTCTTTACCCAATGAGTATGGAAAGATCCTACAAGCAACATCTTCATGCTCAATCTGCCTATCCTTGAGGGTAGTTTGGAAAATTTTGATGTGTTCTTTAGCTGTCTTGTGAGGATCATTGGTATGGAACTTAAAGGATATATTTTCAAGATTTTTAGGCATATCATGATATTCATTGAATGACAAGGGAGATGGGTTGTTTTCCAACCAAGCCATTGGTGGAGGTGGGGGTGGTAATGGCTGAGTTACAAAAAGTTGTGGCTAGAGTATGGTTGTTTGAGTATGACTAAAAAATGGAGTAGATGGTGTGGATGAAGGAGATGGAGGTTGGGTAGGTGGTGTTGATGTTGAAGCCTTCCCCTTCTTGGCTCTCCTACTCCTAGTAGGGGTCTTTAATTCTTGCAACTCTCCTTTGTTTGGTGTAGATCTGGTAACTATATTTTTTTTGTGGAGAGAATGACCCAATTTGATCCAACTTTGTTCACATCCCTCCTTCTAGCACCAATTCTGTTGACAAGTGTTTTAGCACTGCACAACATAGACAAAGTATAAGTACTCAATCTCTCTTGAAAGGTGATTATCTACAGACAAACTTCAAAAAACAACCCAAGGTCTTTAATGTTAGGTATTGATAATGCAGAAAACAACTTAGTTGTGATGTGTTTTGTTGGTAACACAAAGGGAATCTCCTGTTCAAGTGGGGTATGTGTGCAAAATGCACAACACATCCGAAAAATTAGGAATTTTTAAATTTTTGATCTGAGTAGCAGAATTAATCCGAGAAGCATCAGTATTTGAACCAATGTAATGGGTACTTTGCTTCAAAGAGGGGAAAAATGTAGACACTTAAAATTATCCTGACTAATATTACACATCTAAATCTGGTGACTAAGATCATTTCATCTTGAATTCATCCCCTTTTATGACTATTTAATTGAATAATCTTAGTTATTTAATTAAATGCATCATTCTCATCTATTAATTTCATAATTAAACTTTATTAGGTTAATTCACCCCCTTTCACACTAATATTTCATCTTGTTTAATTGGATAATGTAAATGGTTTAAATTAAACCCCTTTATGCCTTCTCATTTAATTGAATAATCTAAATTATTTAATTAAATGTCACTTAACCCCCTTTTTCATTAAATAAGTAAATTACTTATTTGATAATCCTAAATTCCTCTAATTTGCACAATTAAAACTTTGTTTTAATTATCAAATTACTAATTATCCTCACATTCCTCCAAAAGAGAATATTCTTATAGAATATTCTTTTTTATGCACTCATTCAAAATGAAAATATCTTAAACTCTTCCTAATTCTTAGGAAGTGTGTTTGTTGAAAGCTAATTAGGACCATTGATCAAATTGCTTGATCCTTGTCAACTTTCAACTTTGACCATAGATTGGAATCCTCAATCCATTCCTAATCCTCTCATTGATTTTCATCCCTTGTTTAAGATAATCAATCTTGACCATTGGTTTCACAAATTTACCTATAAATAGACCTCACATCTATGAAATAGGGATCCACTCATTTTAGCAAAGTTACTATAGCAAAATTTAGAGCAATATTTAGCATTTTAGCATCATATTAATTAGTTTATGCATCCATTTTAGCTTAGTTTTCATTAATGTCTACCACCTTTGAGCATTGTTTCCACTTAGCTTAGTTTGCATCCATCTCCAATAGAATTTAACATCATAATTTTAGCATTTAGCATTAAATATCTATGTTAATCTAGCTTTGCATTCATGTTTAGCTTAGGTTTTCATCAATTTCATCAAATCTCATCACTAAAAATCTATTTGATGACTTGTTTATCCAAAGGATTAGGAAAGGTTTGCATTCCACATCATATGCAACACCACTCCTCCAACAGAATGAAGTTTGGGTCTTAAATTAGGTTTCCTTTATGCTTTTATGGTTTATTTCATGCTTAGTTTAATGGTTGCTTGGTTTGAAGCTTTCAAGAATTTTATTGGGATTATAACTTAATGGACTTAATATAGCTTAAATTCATAGGGATCTAGTAGAATTAGGTCATTTTATGTTTATAATCACAATCACCATTTCATTGATGCTATTTTTGATGGTGGTAAGCTCATGGATAGAAAACTTTGGATCAATACTATCCCCATACTACATTCTGAAAGCATTAAAAAATCTTCCCAATAATAAATTTTGTTGCCAAGAATATTTGGGTGTGTGCAAGATAATCATGGAAAAAACAGGCCCTTAAGTGGCAATAAAAAGACAAAAAATCAGAGTTAGACAACTTGACGTAAAAATTTGAATAAGTTATCTATATTATTTCAAAAAAATGTAAAAATAGAATCTATAGCAAATTGAATTTAGTTTCTAAACTACTAGACCTTTATTTTTATTTTTAAAATCTATTTGGTGAAAATTTGAAATTTTAATGCAGTAGTATTTAAATTTCAGGGTAAAAATAAGAAGTAGGTGTTTGTATGACCACCCTAACCACAATAAAATGATATTATTTTTTTATAAGCTTTTAGATATAATTAGAGGACTCATGTCCCGATGTGATGCATATTTTTTTATAATATTTTTCCAAGTAAATAATTAATTATGATTTTTTTATTACAACTTTTAAAAAATATAAAATCTCATCTATCTAACCACCTTAACTTGGTCAAAAATTCATGAAATTCAATTTTTTTTGTTTTTAATCCTATAGTATGTGAAGTATAGAATGTGACGCATATTTTGGATTCAAAAAATGTGATAGTGTTTGAAAGTTATAGATGTTTTTCAATCAGCCTATCAATTAGAACTTTATTCATAATTCTAATAGAAAATGAATAATAATTATTTATTAAATTCAAAGTAAAGAATAATTTATATTGGTGGAAAGCTAAGAATCTCCTCTAAAAACCCTTTTAGTTTCATCAATTTTGGGTAAAAAAAAGTCGTCAGCCATGTGGGCCATCATATGGCCTACATATCGCCACTTTTTGGCCCATCATGATCCTGCACATACCCATTTTTGAACCATTCCTTGACACTCTCCTCTAGTTAATGAATAAATTTTTTATCATCACATCTTCATCTTCAATCTCATAATCATTGGTGATATTGATGAAGTGCCATAAGTTCTCTTCTCTCGCAATTGCATTGTTGCCCTAAAAATTTGGGACCTTTCTTATGATGTCACCAAGAATGGGACTGTGATAATTTTAGATCCCAAATAAGTCAAGTTTTCTATACCTTTAAGCTCCTAAAAGCTATCGGGTTGGAGAAAATCTCTAAGATTGTCTTCGAGGGTTACCCCCAACATTTTGTCCTAGATTTTTCTATTGAGGTATTTTTTGACCTTGTTTTTGAGTAGCTAGAGCATGAGCCCGAATCAATTGACCAATTTCAGCTTACAATTCTTGCCTTCTTCTAGCTTCATTTAATAAATCCAACTCTTCATCTATGAGTATTCGCCTTGCACCAGTATTATTTTGAATGTACTAATTAGAATCATGGAAAACTTGATCAAATTGAGAGGCTTGGGAACTAGTGGGAGAAGGTTGTTACTGGTCAATTTTGTGAGCACCTTTTAGCCTTACCCAATGCATGGTTTCTCCAAGAGGTTACATCATATTCATGAACATTTATATTTATCCTTCTAAGAAGTTGATCTACAAAATTAGCAAAGGCATACTGGTATTGCTCCTTTAGGTCAACAAAGGAATTACCTCTACCTGAGGTACTAACCCTTTTTGTATCATTTTGTCGAGATGGACTACTTCCATTTTTTTTTTCATCTACCACATTGATTTATTGTATTTCCTATAATATTTTCTTATGCAAGTTACTCATTTCTCTATATTATTCAATCCATGACAGATGAATTTTCAATAAAACTAGGTTCTTTTAGCAAAGTCATCACTCCCTAAGGAGACAAGATTTACTTGAAGTTATTATTACTGATACAACCCAAAATAGCAACTACAAAATAATTTTAAAATTTAAATTTTTACAAATGATGTTATGAAATTTTAATAGCTACTATTTATCCCTGACAATGATGACATTATGTTGGTCTAAGTTGACGAGATGCCAAACTTACCCAAATAAAATGCAATCGTAGAAACTGGAAAAACAAGATGCAAAGGCGTTTCAAATATGCACCAAGCTCACACTTCATCGACAATGGTTAAAGTAACTTCTTCCCTGACAACACCGCCATTTTTATGGGTCCTAAAACTATTTATCCACTTCCTAAAATAAAATTTCACTCATAAGGCTAGGGTTGTCATCAGGTGGGTGAAAATGGTTCATCAACATAACAATAGGGTTTAAGGTCAACATTATGAGAGTGCCCGTTTTCTCCCCTAAAATTTGAGTGTAGCTTAAACTCAGGAGGGTATTCCTAGAGGTTGGCTTATAGGAAAACACAAATGATAGTTAAACCCAAATTGTTGATTCAATCCCAAGGATATCACTAGGCTAAGAGAAACTAACTACCTTTCTACCTTTGTATAGCTTAGTCAACACCTTGAAAATGAGTGCAAGGTGGGAATGAGTTGTATGATTCACATAAACCGATTTATGATATTTTTGCATACAATTATATCATACACTACAATTTTAATTGAAATGAAAGGTGCTTAATGATCTATTTTTATGTGTATGACAAGAATGAGTACAAGGAGATCGGTTCCTATGTAAGGGCAACATAGTCACATCTAACAATGAGAGATAGTATGAGAAAATGAAAAACAACAAGCGATCCATGCATTAGCATGCATCAAAATATATATTTTTTAGTTTCATCTACATTATCCATCAATGAATTATTCAAACTCATATACAAACACAAATTTAAGAGTTGTTACAAACTATGCACTATTCTTAGAATCTTGTTGTATTCCTCTAATATTATTTGCATTCACAACAAAAAAATTGCTAAGGAAAACAACCTAAAAATAACATTTTTGAATTTTCCCACACATTAATGAAGACATAAAATTGAACAATGATATAGCAACATTTTTTAAACATTCTAACACTATCTGTACCTCTTTACAGCTACTTTAGAATGAATTTTTATGTATTTCTACCTTTCTATATTATTCTTTTTCTATCCTCTATGTCCCAGTACCATCTAATGAATAGAAAGAGGGGAAAAACTTAGTTAATATACTTAAGCCAACAAAACCATAACATGTGTTGCTATAGTAGATTCAAAACACACAATTGATGTTGATTCCCACCCAAAACAAGTGTTGCAAATTGAAGGAAGAGGCCTACAATAAATTATGGTAGTTGGGTGAAATATTACCATTACGATGAGTAGGTCAAGAAGGTAAAAAATGAGAGATAAAAGAATAGATGGAAATGTGAAGGCTAAAAAACTTGATAAATTAGCACTTAGGCACACTTACAAGGAAGTAAGGAGGGGCATTGAGGTAGATAAGAAAAGCATGTCAAGATGAATAACATTGAAACCTCGACGAATTGAAAAAAAACAATTAGTCAAAATTGGATTTTATCTAATCGGGCTATCCACAAGGGGTCATGAATCATCAACAAACATAAAAAGAGAGGGACTCAAGTAAAAAAGACATTTCAAATTTGAGCCCCAACAGACCCAATACCCAACCCATTTCACACTATTACATTCAACACTTTTGAGAAAAATATCAATATAATTACCCTCTTTATCCATAATAATTGAAAATATATCTATATATTTCTCCTCAATATTTAATGCTCCATTATGCACTTACATATTACAATATTGCTTATCTACTAATGCCCCTGGGGCCTTAGGCCACTCAAATATTAACAAGGAATGATCATATAAAAGCGTCATTAGAGCATTGAAACTTTCACATAAGAAAAACATTAATAAATTATCATAGCTTCACTTGATAAAAAGTAAGTCCAAGAAGTTAGATCCACTTTTAGTGGAACAATTATGAAGATTTTTTTCGTAAGGAACAAATTTTGGCAATATGGTTGATGACTTATTTTTTTGAAATTTCTAAATTAAATTAAAATCAATTGTAGATGAGAATGTTCATTGTAGATGACAACTAGTTATCAAATATGTTTTTTTTTTATAGTGTTGAACATTTGTTTCTATTTATTAATTAATTTTTAAACAAAAAGTCTCATAAATTTTTGGGAGGAATGAAATTTGACTTATATGATTGACGATTTCTTTTAGAATTTTTGGACAAAATAAAACCCATTACAAATGATAATGTCTAGTTTATATATATGTGTGTGTATATATATATATATGTATATTTGTATATATGTATATGTGTGTATATATATTCATGTATATATACATATACATACATATATACATATATATTGTATAGATATATATACATATACATATCATATCTATAGTTTTGAACATATTTTTATATTTATTAATTATTTTTTAAACAAAAGTTTCATGAACTTGAAATAACATATATTACTATTTTTTTTTTAAAATTAATTTTAGTTTTAAAAAATGTCCAATCAATCTAATCATAAATCTATACATGATGAAATTAATATTACAATTATTTTAAGTCAAACTATGTTGGTCATTTATGAAGGGTTTTAAAAATATCTTACTCCTTGTAAAAAAATAATTAAAAGAATATTTATTATAAAATTAAAAAAAAAAACCTAACCAAATTTAAACATTACACATACATGTTGTCCATAAACATGCATCTTGTTAAATAAATAACAATGAAACCAATAAATAAATTCACAACTAATAATATATTTTTCCATAATGATAGATTGACAAAAACAATGACAATGATCCCTCTCCCATATTACTTGTTGAAATGAGTTTCTATCCTTCACAAAAAAAATTCAATTGATTGTTAAGTTCATGCAACTCAAAGTTGTATCTAAAAGAAATAATAAGAATAGTGATTGAAATCAACTCTACTGTAACATGGATTTGACACAACCACCATCATCACCAAATTGATAATGTCAAAAATTATAATAATATTCAACAATTGAATAACTTCAACTTAACTCACTATTAACTCCCAATTTAAATTTTAAAAAAATTATTTCCAATACAATTTTTGAGTTTTCTATTAAAGTTCATTAATAAGCAATAAAATCTCAACTACAAATCATATATGATATATGCAATATCATATTGATACTTCATTGATAACCTTTTTAAACTCTAAATTTTCAATACACTATAATAATCAAAGTTAATTTTTTAACTTTAAACTAGAAACCTATGTCAACCATTATATTATACAAACTAAGGGTGAATATAGCCTTTGCAATAATATCAATATCTATTAACTAGACAAAGTAAAATAGAGGTGGACATAACCTTTATTTAAAACTTATCAAGAGCTAGACATAACCTTTATTTAAAGTTTATCAGGTTAAATCTATCCCATATGAACATGATAATAATTAATCTTAACCATAGAATTGTAATTAAGTCTTTAGGAGTTGGACTCAAGTCTATTAGTCTACCATATAAACCCTTAACGATACATATCAAGCATACACAAGGCTTAGCTATGCGAATGATAATAAATAATTGAAATGGCAATATGTTTAAATATTCAACATTAACAACTAATTTACGTTGTAATTAGAATATCATAAAGTGATATTATTATAATGAAAATTATCAATTGTGAAACATGAGGTATTATAAGGTTCACTTTGGAATGTGTATATGGAATTTTGTATGTGAGGATCTAAATCTAATGTACAAATTACTTGCGAATCTAATTTACATCAAAATTCTATTGTTTGAAATGTGTTTGATAAGGAACATGTGGTGTTCACAAACACCTATAAGGAACTAGCTGAATTATAAAGATTAAATCTCCTTAATCATATGTTTAGATTGATTGATTCAATGGTAGATCATGATTAAGAATAGAAATAAAGAGTAAACATCCTCTTAATATAATGATGCAATACTAATATAATTACTTTAGTCCACTTACAAATATAATTCTAGAAGTGCTAAATATATTACCTAGATAACTCATACATGATTTATTTTCATTAAAAAAATTCTTTAAATACTCTACTCAATCTAGATAATTCATAGTTTTAATTAACTCACAACACTCAAATAAAAAGGACAAGGATTTAAATTTTTAAATTTTGAAGTTTATATCTATATATGAGAATTATTTGAGATCAATTTCTAACTCATACGAGTCCAGATAAAAAAAATGAAAAGAAACTAAAACTTGAAAATAGTATATAACGTTACATTATGACCAAACCTTGTCATTGCAAAACATTTGAAAGTAGAAATAATTGTAATTTTTGTTAATAGCCAACCTCAATTTTTGCAATATGTTTAAAAATTTAAGCATAATTATTATTTTTGAAACCTCTTGCCAATTAAAATCTAGTGTAATTTCAAATTGTTTGCTACTTTTGAATATTTAACAAAGTCAAATGAATATGTTATAAACTTAGAAACCCACATGTCAATCTTGGGCTAAATGACAATTACTAAATAGTGTAATATATTTGGAGGATTAAAATATGGTTCATTTGATTTAGACAAGTTTGATTGAGTCACAAATTTATAATGTAAATTTACATGCCAAAAAAACTCTTGAACAGGGTGAGGAGTTGAACTTGATATCAAAGTTGGAAGAGGCCACACCAAAGATGGAGAACAAGGACGAGGATGTGCCACTAGACGTGGAGAGGTTGAGGGGGTTTGTTCTTTAGGTTTGATCTCAACAACCTCTCTAACTACAAAAGAAAAATAAAAAATTATAGGATCATATCACATTGTAAGCCAACATGAATGCCATTTCTTATTTTAGACATATTCAAAGCTTGAAATAAAATGTATTATTAATGAGTACCACTATTATATACAAATCTATCTTTTAATTAATCGTCATTGTCATTTCAACTGAATATGGATAATTAATAAAGTTGATATTTTAGTCTTGAATTATTATTTATTTAAAAATGTGTGCATGTAGTAACATAAGACCAATACTAGTCATCTACAATAAATATAATAGAAAATCAAAACAACTATAAGTAGTTTTTCATAGATGATGTCTCTTTTGATGATACAATGATTTTCATAGTTTTTCATAGATGATGTCTCTTTTGATGATACAATGATTTTCATATTAATTTAGCTTTCCACCTCACAAAACAAAAGAATTATGATGATCGGAATAATAATTTTCCATGTCATTTCAAACACATATGATACGTTGAAAAATCATAACAATTATATAAGTTTTGTAGTTGAGAAAAAAAAATGAATACGATTAATCTTTTAAAATAATAAATTGAAACTAATGAGAAATTGATAAAAAAGATACATAAAAGAATCTTTTTATTCAATATTAGATCAATAAAATATGAGAAAAATAATTCATATTATTATTTTTAAAAATATTAATACTAAAAAATATCATCATATAATTAATTAATTTAAATCTATAAAAACTAAAAAAATAAATAATAATATAATCACAAATAAATAATATTATTTACTAACTTCTATAAAAATAAAATAAAAAATGAGATAGATTAAAACAAGGTAATCAAGTTTTAAAAAAAACAAAAAAAACAAGGTAATCACATAAAGGAAAGGTCATGTGTTAACTCATACATTGAAAAATGACAATAATGTGATAAAATGTTTGACCTTTTTTAAATGCATAACGACTGTATTTCACAATATTATGTTTGATGAGCTAAAGGGGCTCTATAATGAATGGTTCATAACACACAACACTTGCTGAAGGTTTTGCAAATGGGGTAGCAAGCTAAGTGGGCTTAACTTCGGGGGAAACTCTGTGGTTAAACGCGCTTGAGCTGGAGCAGTACTGGGATGGGTGACCTCCCGAGATAGACCAATGCTTCACCTCTGTTAGCATCACCTAGATGCAATGAGTGCTAAGTGGACCATTCATTATCATGAGAGATGGGTTCTTGTGAACCACTACTCATGAATCATGGGTCAATGAGTTTGACTCGAAAACTACATGGTTGAATCCTGATAGCAATATCATAATTTGACACGCTGTGGAAGAAACCTCCTACTTATCAATATTATGTTGATTGACATTTACTTTCATATTTTAATATATATTTATTATACTTTACATTATGTACGTTACATATTAATTATAAAACATGACTGAACGGCCGTAATTTTTGAACGCCGTTTGGTTTCTGTAGACGATGTAATTTACGGCGAAAAAAATAAAGCCGCGACGCGCATTACCTACAGCTGTCACCTTCTCAGCATGCCGTTCCGCCCTGTAAACCAGGGACTTTGACGAGTCAAATTCTCCGGCGGTGGGACCCCCGAAAAGATGGGCGCCTTCTCGGGAAAACAAAGGGCTGTTGGTACGGCCATTTTCTCCCGCCGGTACCTTGGTGGAATCCGTGGTGTACAATGTGCACTCGTGCCGGTTAACAATACCGTTTTTGGCCGGTCAATCTCTACATTTGGCGCAGAAGTAGAGGCGGGTTTTCTGTTGCCGCCCAAACGGTAAACAAGTAAATGTCAAAATACTAAATGTACGGAATTACTAGGCCAAGTTAGATAACTAAAAAACTATGGGTGAAAGAAAAGGCAACACCTTACATTTTTTCAATATATAAATTTTTTTAAGAAATCTTACACTTCATTTAAGGCCTTTTTTCCCCTTTTGATTAATAGACTTTACAAATATGGGATATTCCACTTTTAAGTGTTTTTTTTAACAATATATTTTTTGTTCCATTCTGCCAAAATCCAAAACTAATCACCAGTAGATCAATACTAATCATCTACAATAAATATAATAGAAAACCAAAACAACTATAAGTAGTTTTTGTAGATGATGTCTCTTTTGATGATACAATGATTTTTATATTAATTTAGCTTGCCACCTCACAAAACAAAAGAATTATTGATGATTGGAATAATAGTTTTCCATTTCATTTCAAACACATATGATACGTTGAAAAATCATAACAATTATATAAGTTTTGTAGTTGAGAAAAAGAAATGAATATGATTAATCTTTTAAAATAATAAATTGAAACTAATGAGAAATTGATAAAAAAGATACATAAAAAAATCTTTTTATTCTTAATTAATAAAAAAAGTAAGAGAGTTATTTCTTTCATATTTTATTAATTAGGTTGAATGAAAAAATTATTTTATGTCTATTTTTTTTAATCTATTTTTATTTAATTTCAATTCACTATTTTTAAAGATCAATCATATGACTTGTTTTTCAAGTACAAAATTTATATAATTACTATTTTTCATCATATCATATATGTTGAAATGATATTGAAAACTATTATTTGTGTATCTTATAGGGACAAAGAAGTCAATTATTGATGTTTGTAGATTAAACATCCATAAATGACATTGAAAACTATTATTTGTCCACTTTATTCAACAAAGAAGTCAATTATTCATGCATACATAAATTACATTGAAAATTATTATTTGTGCACTTTATTCATACAAAGAAGTCAATTATTCATGTTTGTAGATTAAACATCCACAAATGACTTTGAAAACTATTATTTGTGCACTTTATACAAACAAATAAGTCAATTATTCACCTATTATTTGTGCACTTTATACAAACAAACAAGTCAATTATTCGCGTTTATAATAGATTAAACATCCACACCTTTTTAAAGTTGAAGACATAATAAACAAAAACAAGTAAAAATCTAACTAAAATACTTATTTTTTGTCAATGCTGAAATTCAAATGTAGTTAGGATAAGGATTGGTGAAATATCATAGACAGGTTAGGAGATGTTTTTAGTTGTATTCCCTTTATCCGTCATCTCTAAGCATTGTCTCTCCTCCTTACTACAAATATTTCATTATCTTATATTACTTACATACATACATACATACATACATGAAAAATGGTAAATAAAATATTAAGAGTTAGTCTATTTTACTTTACAACTATTTTTATTTATATACTATACACATAGATAGAAAATGTAATTTTTATATTTTAAGACTTATCTACATCTTTTACTTTATCTTTTTGAAAAGTATTTTTTTTAATATATTTGTTTTACTTTTGTATGTAACTTTTAATTTGGCTTTTAAAATGACTTTTTATTATTTTGGTGATTCTTTTGTTTTATTTTTTCTTTGAAACGTTTATCAAATATTATATACTTATATGTTACTTTTAATAGTTTCACATTGATACACATTTTAAAGTTTTGATATATTTATACTTAAAAAATATATTTAGCTCTAAATAAATATACTTATAGTTTTAATTTTAGTAATTTGTAAATATATATTGATTGTGTTTTGGTTCTTATGTACATGGTCATAACATAGGACTCCTTGCTATCACTATAGAACACCTCTAGGTGTTAATAATAGTCTCTACCTACAAGATAAATTAATTCCAAACATCACTATCCAAAAGTATTGTATAACTTGTTACATCGGCTGATGATATCTCCACTTAGATTGTCTTCTATCATTCACATCACCCTTCTTTGTCACATATATTCTTACTATTTTCAAACACCTAATAATTTTCCTATAAAATCTCAATGCATGTGGAGAATTTAACAAATAATATTTTCTCCAATTGTACAATTTCAAAATGAGTTACAAGGATGTGGTGTGGAAAATCAAATCAAATCACAAGAAGATTTGGTCCTCAATAATATTCACAATTTTCAATTGGTAATTTTGATGGAGAAAGAAGCATGAATGCATGTTTATCTTTTCTTCATTTATGTCTATCAATTGTGTAATTATTTGTTTCTCTTTTCTATTGGAAACAAAAATAAGATTTCTTTAAGTTTTTATTATGAATAGCTAAAGCATTTCAAATAGATTATATTTAAATGGGTTGTTTCATTTGAGCAAGAAATGGAGGTATTGTTTCATTTAGAGGTACAATTGTTATATTTTAATTGCACCCACATTATCTTATCTTTGAAGAGAGTCCATAGATATATTTTTACTCATTCCACTTATATATCATGAAGACAACTTGCTTTCTGTATCAACAATATTTATATTATGTATATTTATTTTCATATCTTGTATATTCATATTTACAATTTTAACATAATATCTATTCAAGTGGAATTGACAAAAAATGATCTCCAACTTGGTGGTTGTAAAACTATTGTGCTAGTCATATGATTTTATTTGTGGAAGGAAATGTTATTCACAAGACTTATATTTTTAACCTCTTTTCTTCAAGCCATTGAAAATATTTATGCTAAATTGATGATTATAAATTAATTTTTCTATGCATTAGTTTTTGATTGAGGGAAAAACAAGTTTTGGTGGGACCTAAAACCCATTACATAACCATTTTGAAGGGACCCGAAACCTTATCCAAGAAAAACATGTTGCATCAAAGATACACCTTAAACCATCAGCAGTCAATCAGTAGAAGCACTCAAAATAAAGCAGGATACCACATGGTGCATAAAAGAAATAGGGGCCTAAAACCCTTAACCATATATAAACAGGTTTTACTTGGGACCTTAAACCCAAAGGTTTTGAAGGGACCTTAAACCCTTAACTAGGTTTTTTAGGGACCTTAAACGTAAAAGAGAACCATCAATACGTTTTGGCCGGGACCTTAAACCCAAAAACATCGAAGACTAAAAAATAGCAGCCATCTTACAACTCCTACCAATCTAAAAAACCAACCCACACTCCACCTCCAAAGAACACCCCTCCTCTATCAGAGAGAAAGATACAAGAGCTCGAACCACCAAAGAAACCCAACTCTTTCTCATACCAGCCCCACCTCAAAAGGAGCCAGCTCCACCTCTAAAGGAACAAGCAAAGGAGAAGAGGACTTTCCACTGGACCTCCAACAAACAACTCCACCTCAAAAGGAGTGGGCTCTACCTCAACAAGAGAAAAATTCACTTCTAGAGAAGACACCATATGCAGAAACCAGCCAAAAGAAAACACTCTAGTAGGACAAGCACTCACAACAACCTTTGGAAATCCCAGTAGCAAGAGCATAAGGTGGACCAAATAAAGAAGCTTGAACAACAAAGCCACCATTATTCGAAAGAAACTTTAAATTCAACTGGGTGTACATAGAAGGCATGAAGAGCCATCCAACCATCAACCACGAACCAACACCAAGGGTACAAAAAGCTCTCAAAAGCTTCAAAAGACAACTCATAAAAAAATGCAACCCCAAGCATTGCCAATGAAGATCCAGTCCTCTATCAAAAAGGGCAACAAAGAAATCAAACAACAAGGTCACCAACACACCAAACAACAAAAAAATTAGCTGAGTATAAAAAAATAGGAGGCACCCAACCAACAACTCCTCAAAAGACCAAGAGGAGGAAACACACAATTGCAAGTAAAAGCGAAGGCCAAAAGACCACCAAGAGTAGATAGCCATCCTCAGAGTGAACGAAAGAAAACAAGCCCCAATGGGAAAAGGGGACCCCAATTCAGAAGGAAACACAGAGAGGGCTAAACAAGAAAACCACCCAACCACCCCAACACAATAGTCAGAGCCAAGAATAGGCCACAACTCCACATCAGCAACCAGAGAGAGACACCACCACTCCACAAGATGGAAACCAGGAGCAACCGAAACACACCAAGAGAAAGAACCCCCAAAAGAGCACCACTAGACAAACAACAGGAAGGAGTAAAGGAAGAGCAAGGAGAAACCAATTAGAGAATAGGCCAACACGAGGAGCACCCAAGCCCTCCTACTACATCGAATAGGAGCTAAAGTAAGCTCGTCCAACAACCACTCCTCCCCATCAAACCCAAAGCACACCCTTACCCACTACAAGGAAAGTAGCAAAACCCCCAACACCAAAGAACTCACATGCCACAATCGAAGGGACAAGCCGCAATGAACCACAAGCACTAGAACAGGAAAAAACCCATCTAGCCAAATAAATCACACTTCATAATCCTTGAAAGAGAGCCTCACCCCAAAGATCAACCCCCGCTCAACAAAGAATAGCAAGGGAGACTATGGGAAATTCCAACACAACACCCGCACGGGAGAGCATCCACCAAGGAAACCACAACCGAAGCAACAAATTGGAATGAACCGAGGACAAAGGAACCAAGCAGCAACGCGAGAACAACAATGCCAAACAACCCCCTGTCATCATCTCCCTCCTCACCATCGGCTTCCTCGGATTTCAAAAACAGGCCACCGCCTCCACTCCCACCCAACGTTGACATTCTCCTTTTTTCTATGCATTAGTTTTAATGTGTGGATAGAAGTGGTTTTGAAAGGATTTGCAAGTTTTTTATTTTCTTTATTTAATAGATGTGGATTGATTATTGTTTGCTATCCACCAAGATTTTTTAATGTGGATGGAAGTGTTATTTATAGGGTTTACAATTTTATCATTTTTATTCAAGATGTATAAAAATATACATTTTTTTTCTTGTGAACTTAATGATTATAATAGTATTTTTTTGCACATCTAGTTCTATATGTGGATATTAAAGATATCCCTATGATTTGTAATTTTTATTTGTTTTGTTTCAAACTTACAAAGTTTTAGTATTTTCCTTATTAGTGATTGATAGGATATTTTCCCAATTAGTTATAAGTCTAATTTGTGTGCCTCCGGAAGGTTTTCACCATTTGTCATTGGTCCTCAAAGTTGTAGCTTGCTCTATTTAAAGAGGTAGGGCAATACCCTCGCTATTCTTCTTTCCTCACAAGTTGGCTGGTATCGTGTTGAGAATGGACACCTTGATATTTCTCACATGTTCACAATTCCAGATAGCTTGTGCTAGTGCTATCACAAACCAACATTTGAAGGTGATCATGAAAAACCCCACATGAAGGGATTTAAAAGTGGAAAAATGATACTTGGTGTTGATTTCCTAAGGGAAGCAGAGTGCTACAAGGTAAACACAGATATCATGTCATGGTTTGTGGGTTCTCTCCTAGACTTAAGAGAACAAAAGGAGTTGGTGGGGTTCTTATGACAAAATTATTCAAAAAACACAATCTAGGTGGGCTTGACGCTACTCTGGAAGTAGCAAGTTTGGGTTAAATTGCATTATGAGGCTATAGGATATCCAACACGTGCGTGAGGAGGGTGCTATAGTGGAATGGTTTCCATTCCTCAGAAACTTCCATACGGTGTCTTGATAGCTCAACATCAAGATCTGGTGCATATGGGTAGCTGCTTCCTAAAAAAGGTAAACAATTTGGAGACTATGTTAGATCTCCAATAGATTGTGGATTTCAACACCACCCCTCTAGTGGTATGAGCAGTTCATCCTACTCCCTGCATAAAAAATGTCCTCTCTCTAGATTTCTCACACTTTTTGGTTCAAGGTTTCATTCTATTTTGGCCTCCTCTTGTCAAGCAACTAGTAATCGAGGCATTGGGTTCTATTTTGACCCCTTGCCCATATATATATTTTGTAAAGCGTTTATGCTCTATACATGTAATTTTGAACTTTTATAATATTAATAATATTCAAGCTTTTGTCTTTTATCTAAATAAAACATCAATGCTTATGGTTCTAATCTATGTGGTAGAGGAGCTCTAATTTTTTTGGTTTATATAGTAAGTTCTCACTATTTTTTTGGTTAATGATTGTGATGATAACCATCTCATTATCTAAAGGGATGACTTATATGTTTGTGCATGGGTTTTTATTTTAACTGTAGCTATAAAAAATCACCATTAATATACGATACTTCAAAGTTATTTTTTCTCTTCATTTTAAAATGTATTAGGAAAACAAATACTTTACATATATCATAGATTGTGGTTGCAAAGCTTCTTAAAATTTTCAATAACAATATACTTGCTATTTAAAATATATTGTATATTTTCATTGCATATATGTAATGAATTTAAAGGAAAACCTTTTTATTTAAGTTAAAAAATTTATTCACTTTTGGGATTTACAATATGGAAAATCAACGTGCATACTTTTGTCTAGCTTTAAATACCATATGGCGCAATGTAATTTTGATCTTTTTCAAATGTGTGAAATTCTTAGGAGGGATGGTTGTTTAGGTTTAGTTGAGTTTTTATGTTTATTTTTAAAACAACAATCCTATTGACTCTATTTTTTTATGTATTAGTTAGGGTTCAATGCCTTGATCTAGAAGTTTTGAGATAAACAACTGGAGGGTTTAGTATTATTTTTTGTGTGGTAAGGATTCAAGTGGAATATTATTTCCCTAGCTTACAATTTCTTCTATTTTATGCCAAGTGAGCACTAGACTCCCTACTAGGATCATATTGCCTAAGGAGTTGTAATTGAATATGGAATGTCAAAAGGAGACTTAAAAAAAATATATTATAGATCAAATCAGTAATTTTTTTATTTTCTCAAGTTAAACCAAATTTAGTATTTTTATTCCAAACATGTGAAATAATCTATTTTCTTAGATCTAATGATTAAATTGTCTTATTGGGTAGTTCAATTACATATATTTTTGGAACTATAAACACCCCTTTTGTCTACTTTTTTTTTACTCTTAATTTTTAATTCTTGTCATGATTACTATCTATTTAATGTTTTGAGTATTTCTTTCTTTCCTATCCATGTATCATGTTTACATATAAATGTAACATATATTTCTTAAAGTTACAAATCTATTTCTTAAGTGAGACCTCCCAATAGTCTTTTCTTGAGAAAGAAAGAGTAGGAAATTATATCAGGAAAACATTCAATAGTGATATCTTAAGTTTCTTCACCCTTGGGAATGAACATAGTTTTAAATATTTTGGTAGTCCTAATAAGAAGTGGAAAACTATCCCTTGGTATAGATAACTTGGCTTTAATTTCAAGGGAACTTTTTCATCATTTTTGGTTCATTATTTTTATTTTTTCATGAATAGATAAATTGGACAATTTGTGATGTGTTGTAATTTAGGTAATACGTTATTAGTTGTCGCATAATTTATTGAATTAAGTTTTATGTAGATATTAAAATGATGGAAAATAGGGTGGGTTACCTGTTGATACCAAAATTTGACAAGCAATAGCCTTATGGGAAACTCAGTTAATGGGGGGACCAATTGCTAAACTGAGTAACCTCCGGGTTTGTAAAGAAGCTAACTCCTTATGTAATTTGGGGTTTAGAATGGGAAAAGGAAGCAGATATATAAAATAAAGATCTAACTAAGGTGATTCACCAAGATGTAGGTGTGTTCGGGAACGGGAAACCTTCCTTTCAAATGTGGTTTGAGGGTTGTTCAACAATCTGCTATATCCTAGAATAACAGGAATAAAAAATGAAAACCTGAATAGTTTATCAAATAACATAAAATAACTCCCATACACATTCAATGAAAAGAAGAGTCCAAGACATGGTCTAAATCAGAAAAATTATATTGAATTATAGAAGTTCTGTGAATAAACTACCCAGTACAATAATGTCACAATATAATTTTTTATCAAATACCTAAGGAATAGAAAGGCTGAACAATGGCATAGTCTATGAGTCTTATACAATAATCTAAAAACAATACAAAAGGCCAGGTGTCTTTTCACTATTTTTCTGTTTGTTTCAAACTCCTTTTTTGAAAGAAGAAGCAGTATTTATAGAAAATGATCCCACCGCTTGAAAGCCAATAACATAAAATATTCCAAGGAAAGAGCAATGATGTCCATCGCAATCCGTTGCAATAGAAAATATTCTGAGCCATAGAATGCAGTCACCTTCGAGCCAGATGCACCCCTGTAAATAATGGCGATGGTCCTAGTGTAGAAGCAAAAAATTTCCATGCATACATGTGTCACATTCCCACGAAGTTAGTTAGGACACGAGGCAATATGGCAAGGCTTGTTGCTCGTTCCTTCCTTGCCTTCTGGTCGCGGCCATAAAAGGATATAGAAGTCATGGTAAATCCTAACCTGGGAATTGGACATTCCAACAGGTGACTAACATCTTCTTATGGTCGTTCATTTATTTGTCAAACCAGGGAACATATACTTGAAATGGAGCGGCACTATATGTGCACTAAGAACCGATTTTAGCCAAAAATTTCTAGAAGTAAATGCTCGAAAGGAATTCTAATTTTGATGCAGGGACATGAAGTAAAGTCTTACTAACTTAAACATCACTTAACTAAAGCAAGAATCATAATAACAATTACTAGAAACAAAAACCATGAACTGGCCTTATGCTGCAAGAATAGACACAGGGATGGATTCCTTATGCTGCAGGAACAGTTTAAGACTAGGTTTGCATCAAAGCTTGCGGAAATGGAATTCTAACAGATAAATAATAGAAAGCAAATAGTTAACTACAGATACTCACTAAGTGGGCCCCCTTAGCAAACATCAACCAATTACGTAGGAATAGAACTCAAAACTTCATCAGTTTTTATTCATACTTCTGAATATCATACATGGTTGTTGCTTGTAAGAAACTTAATGCAAAGCTTTGTTCTTCATTATAACAGTAAACAATTACAATCTATTGTATCTCTATGCTCTAGTCTAAACTCTCTTTTGATCAACCTTGTTCACTCGCGTAGGAGGAAGCTTTATTTAAAGAAAAATGACTAACTAACTAACTAACTAATAGAGGAAGCCGCAGGTATAAATGCCACCTGAGACGAACGAACAAACTTCATAAATGCGAGTCTATCCTCTCAACTGTCTCAGAGGAAATCTAGAGCTCCACTCCTTCCTAGATCGATCATTCATTTGGTTCTTTCCCAAAGACTCGGACAAAAGAATTCGTGCTTTGAACGACTCCTTCGCTGGTGCACTGAAGACGGCCTTTTCCTGTGAGTTCTGCTATGTATTGACTTGTTCATATTAGTTCCAACATTCTGTAGAACACATGGCAACATAGGCACAAGAATGCATGCACTCATAATAGCATGACATTCTTCATTAATCACATGCATTCAATTCATCTTATTTATTCAAACACTACATTCATCACACCAGTTAATTGGGAAGTCAAAACAGGGCTATGATTATAGATAGGCTAAGGTATTTATGCATCAAAAGTATAGGATTTCTTATCATCAAATACTACCCATAAACATTAAAAGTTTGTAACCATAGAGTTTAAACATTCATAAAAAAAGAACAGGAGTTTCTAAATTTGAAATCATGACATCCAAATTATAGCCATATTATGGGCTCATCATCTGCCCCCTACTTTATCCGATGCTGGTCCTCCAACATTAGTCTTCTTGGTTGCATCTCAAAAATCCGTAGGAGTTACATGGTCGTGTAATGCAGTCCCAAATCTAAAGTAAAAACCCATGCAGTTCTGCCATCTTCCATATCTTCTGGCTTCTGTGTCTTCATTGAGCTCTATGGCATGATAAGGATATAATGGCCAAAATAAAGTAGGAGGTCTAAATGTTAGTGGCATCCATAATTCAAATCTTTTATGGAGGCCAATCTGCATGTATCTTTTAGACCTTCTGAGAGCTGCTGTCAAATGTAGGGGACTATGAGGCTCATACTTCTTCAAACTAACTGTCAACTTTTCCCATCTGGTTTTGCTCCTAGAAGCTACAAGCTTCTAGAACGAATATGGTTGGCACTTGAACTCATCATAGACTTGTTTCCTCAAATCAAATATCCTCATCCTGGCTGTAGGATCATAAAAACCATACACCAGAGAAAACCAGGCCCTCAGAAATTCTTTGGGATCTGTGCTTTTTGATCTCAAGGGAAGAGGTTCTTTTCGTTCAGTCTCCTCATAGTCTTCAGATTTCCTTCCATAATTAGCTTCATTCACTGCCCAGGACATTAGTGATCTTAAATGGATGTCACCAATAAACAAGAATGGATTCCACTTAGTTTCATCAAGAATTAATAAACCATGCAAATAGAACTCACACATGGAATTCCTTAGCCAATCAAGTGTCATTTGATATGCATCATAAAATTCTCTAGTAGTGGTAGGGACAGGGTCAAGGTCTTTAGAAATCCTCATCCACTGAAACCACAAAAACTGCTCTTTGAGGCACATTGCATAAACTCTAGGCGGTGGCCTACATTCCATAATCTGACTTGATACCTTCATCATTTTATTCATCTTTTCCTTTACCTCCTAGATTTCTTGTTTTTGTCTTTCAATTTCTTTCTTCAACTTCTTCTTCTCTTCCTTCCACAGACTCTGCTGCATTTGAGTTTTAGCCAGAAGGCAGAAACTCAAAGTCTGAAGTGTCACAGGATTCCAGGTTTCTTGAAGGTGCTCTAAGCATTGGGTTAGAAGTGGTTTCTTATATCTAACTAATATCTGGCATGTTTCAGAAGACAATAGGGTTGCATTGGATGTCCCAGGTTGCTCTGGTTGCTCCTGCTCTTGCTGCAGAATAGACTCTTGTTGCTGGTCAACAGGGGATTCTGATTCCCTAGAAATTCTGTCAGCTGCCTCAACCAAGTCATCAAGGCTTGGCATTTTCCCCCCATCAGTATGGCCTTGCCGTTCTTTCTCAACTTCCCCTGTATCTTGTTGCATTTCAACAGGAATTTTTGAGGTGTCGGGTGGGAAATTCTCGGATGCACTCTGAGAATTTTAAGGAATGAATTCCTCAGACTCCTTAGAAATGACAATTATTTTCGGCTGGGTAGAAGAGGGTGGGGTAGCCTGACTTTGTTTTCTTGCAGAAGTTCTTCTTGGTAATGCAGTTGAGGCAGGAGATTCATGGGCCATTTTTCATTTTCCAGCTTGCTTGGGGGTTTGATAATTGGACAGGGAGGATGATGAAACCGTGGTGGCATTGGGCATTGCTGCAGGAGAAAGCCGGGTAGCTTGTTTTTGCTTCTTGGTTTGATGGTTTTCTCCTGGCGTATGCCCAGGGCTAGATGGTTCGGCTACCTTGGTTTTCCCTTTTTCACTTCTTGTTGCAGACTTGGTTTTAACACGGGTAGAGGGCTCAATTCTAACAGTTGCAGGACTAGGTGCTGCAGGAGAAGCCGGGGAATCTTGTTTAGTTTCTCTACTTGAAGACTCCACTCATTTCTTCTTTTTCTTGGGTCTTGCAGGCAATGTTCTTGGAGGCTCAGGAGGTTGCAACCCTTTCTAGGCAACAAATTCTTGCT
This sequence comes from Sequoiadendron giganteum, assembly GCA_007115665.2. NCBI lineage: Eukaryota > Viridiplantae > Streptophyta > Pinopsida > Cupressales > Cupressaceae > Sequoiadendron > Sequoiadendron giganteum. Next base: position 591,221,318 of record CM021108.1, read on the forward strand.
AGGAAAGGGGGGAAACGTCCCTCAAGGAACGCTCAGTTAGTTTTTTAATGAGGGCATGGTGAGAGACTGAATTGTCTTTCCCTTTTGGGTTTCACTAGCACTGTGTTCTAAAAGTTTTAACAAATAATTCGGGACATTTATAGCTAATCCATGCCTTATGTGGCTTAACAGCTTAAAATGATAGGAGTGCAAAAAGGAAAAATGTCCTTCGCAAGTTAAGTACCTAATTATATAGGAGGCATACTCAGAATAGGGGTAAGATAGAGACACTCTTCTGCACCCTTGCTTTGAAATTTCAAAAGGTCCGTCACCTGGCATTGTGAATTCTGCCCTGGCAAAGACAACATCCCTTCCTATAGGAAAGTCTTAACCAACTGCAGGAAGACTTGTTATTTCTGCAATCCTTTCCTCAGTAACTGCTACTGCCAAGCCTCAAATTGTGGCTTCCCCCTCGGAAAGAGTTCTTAAGAAATCGCAAGGAACCTCGTCATCGAAGGAATTGATGCTCAAGAAGTAATTTAACCATCCACATATGATAAATGCTTGCACGACCTGAAGGTCTTGTGTCAAGGATTCATGAGCCGCATGTTCACGACATACAAGCTGACCACCCATTTTCTCAACTGCTTCAACTATAAACCCTGAATCTCAAGTCTTCTGAATATTCAAAAACTTTTTTCTTTGCTCTGCTTCTCCCTGTTCTGCTTCTTTCTCTTCTTGCTTTACCATAAATAATGTAAAAACAATTGCATGCATTCATTTCGAGGAACTACTTAACTAGCAGTTAACATATTGATCTAGATAAGGCATGCATTCATTTGGCAGCATGTACGATAAAAATTGTTTTCATTGAACGTGGCCATAGCAAAAAGGAAAGAATTGTTTCAAATTATCCCCGCCCCCTACTTAAAATGTGACATGTGTCCACACATGTGGGAAGTATAGGCGAGGCATGGGGAGTAATGACAGAATTGACTGATAGATGTAATGTAATAAAAGAACAAATAAAATTAATGAATGATATGACGAAGAGAAAGAATATCGCATACCTTTTAATAAATTCCCGCGGATGTTGGTAGATCTCACAGCATAATTGAAAATGACGTTTTGGAAAGAAACTATAAATGATCGTGGTACGGAAGATGGATGACGTGGGTGGGTGACATAGAAAAGGATGGAATGAGTGATTGATGGTGATGGATAATGATGAAGAAGCTGGCTTTCGTACAAAAAACCTTTATTATGGACATTTTATCATAAGTCAAAGAGATGCTGCAGGAAGAGGACCAAAGCCCTTTGCTGCATGAAGATCACTAGCCATAGGAGAAACAAACTGCTGCATGAATTCCTCTTTTGAAGCCGGTTTATGGTACAACCGAAGATGGTTCCCATTAACCAACAGTTTGAAGCGGACAGGATCAATTGTCACCAGCTGCACCGAACCGTTATCAAATACATTCTCAATTTCATATGGACCAAGCCACCTTGTTGTAAGCTTACCCTGATTTTCCTTATATCTGGAGTCGTAGAGTAAGGCCCAATCAACAGCTGAAAATCGCTTTGTCTTGATATGGTGATCGTGCTACTTTGCCCTTTGTTGTTGCACTGCTTCAGTGTGCTACAGGGCAGCTTTCCGCATCTCATCCAATGCATTCAACTGGAGGAGGCATTCTTTTTGCGCTTCAGAGAGATCAATCTGTAGCTGAAGAGTAGTCCTTAAAGTTTTATGTTCAAATTCAATTGGTAACATAGCAATCTTACCATAAAGTAGCTCAAAAGGTGTGAATCTTGTAGTAGTTTTTTAGATTGTCCTGTAGGCCCAGATTGCTTCTAGTAGACGACTGCTCCAATCCTTCTTATGTAGCTTCACTGTTTTGGTGAGGATTGCTTCCAATTCCCTGTTAGTAACCTCCACCTGACCATTTGCTTGAGGATGATATGAGCTTGATTTCCTGTGTCTGATTTTATAATCATTCATCAATGTTGTGATTAGTGTTGATGTAAATTGAGCTCCCTGATCAGTGATGAGTTCCCTGGGAACTCCAAACCGTGTGAAGATTTGTTCATACAGAAATTCAGCAACTTTGTTGTCCCTGACATGCGCCATTTCCTTTACCTCCACCCATTTGGTTACATAGTCAGTGCACACCAAAATATAGGACTTTCCATTGGATGGTGGATCTATAAGACCAACAAAATCCATACCCCACTTGTCAAAGGGGGTTACCACCACTTGAGGCTGCAGAGGCATTTCATCAATCTTTGTTGGTCACCCCATTCTCTGGCATTTGCCACATTTCTTTGTATATGCTACAACATCTTTATGTAAAGTGGGCCAATAATATCCTGTATTTAGTACCTTCATTACTATTTTTTTAGAGGCAAAATGGCCACCACATGGATCGTCATGACAAGCATGCAGTATGTCATATGTCTCGTCTTCCCTTACACACCTACGCATGACTTGATCTAGTCCAGTATAGAACAAACAGTTGGCTATCCAAGAAAAGTTGAAACTCTTCTCAATCAACAACTTTCTCTCTTTTGGGGAGAAGTGAGCTGGAATTCTGTTGGCTACCAAGTAGTTTGCAATATCTGCATACCATGGGGTGCGAGCAGCAATATAGAATAGATGTTCATTAGGAAAAGTATCATCAATTACCTCGGATGTGTTAGGTGTAGCTGTTTGAAGTCTTGAAAGGAAATCAACGACCACATTTTCTTTGCCTGGCTTGTCAATGACTGTGATATCAAACTCTTGCAACAACAATAGCCACCTTGCTAACCTTCCAAAAATGGCAGGTTTATTCATAAGGTACCGTATTATTGCATGATAAGTGTGAACAAATACTTGGTAGCTAGTTACATAATGCCTAAAATTATTCAGGGCATACACTACTGCTAGCAACTCCTTCTCTGTGACAGTGTAATTCAATTCTGGCCCTTGTAGATTCTTGCTGATCAAATAGATAGCATGCTTAATGGAATTCTCATTCTGTCCTAACACAACCCCTATGGCATGATTAGATGCATCTGTATGTATGTGAAAGGGCAGACTCCACTTTGGTCCTTAAAGAATTGGTGTTTTAGTAAGTAGGTCCTTTAGGTGCAGGAAAGACTTGTCACAGGCCTCAGTCCAGTGAAATTCAGAGTCCTTAGTTAATAAGGCATACAATGGACTGGCTATTTTGTTGAAATCTTTTATAAATCTCCTATAATATCCAACATGGCCTAGAAATCTCCTTACCTCTTTCTGCTTGGTAGGACAGGGTAGATTAGAGATGACCTCAATCTTAGCAAGATCAACCTATATTCTTGCAGCAGAAATATAGTGACCAAGCACTATTCCCTCTTGCATCATCATGAAGCACTTTTGACTGTTCAGTGATAGGCTGTGATCTTCACATCTCTGGAGTACTTTCTTCAAGTTTGCTTGAGCTTCCTCAAACGTTGTACCATAGGCAGTAAAGTCATCCATATATATTTCCATGCAATCATATGATATGTCTGAGAAGATGCTTATGACTACCCTCTGGAAAGTTGCAGGAGCATTGCAAAGACCAAAAGGCAAGATTGAGTAGGAAAATGTCCCCCAAGGACATGTAAAAGTAGTCTTTTCTTGATCCTCAAGAGCAAGTTTGATTTGATTGTAGCCACTGAAGCCATCTAAGAATGATAAATACTTTTTCCCAGCTAAATTATCTAGAACTTGATCAATGAATGGAAGAGGAAAATAATCTTTCTTTGTTGCCAAGTTGAGTTCTCTGTAGTCTACACATACCCTCCACTTTCCTCCTTTCTTCAAAACAATAACCAATGGGGAAACTCACTGGCTATCTAAGATTGGGTAGATAAAACCAGCATTCAGCATTTTCTGCAACTCCTCTTTAACAATCTCTCTCAAGGCTGGATTTACTCTTCTTTGAGGCTGCCTGACAGGTCTAAACTCACTGTTAATGTATATGCGATGTGTATAGAGTTTGGGGTCTAAACCCTTCATATTACCATATTCCCAAGCAAAGGCAGATTTATGACTGGTAAGCATTTTAACCATGGATTCTTGATGCTCATTGGTGAGGTTTTTATTGATGCTCACAGTTTTTCCTACTGCTACTTCAATTTGGGAGGTTAAATCAACCATAGATACTGTAGGCAGAAATGGAATTTCTACCTCGTGGGGTAGCAAAGTGTGTAAGCAGTCAGTTGCTGCAAAATAATGAGTTGATGTAGGCGAAGGAAGAATGGTCTGTAAGGAACATGGGTTTTTTTCACAATCAAAGTATTCGGTACCATAGTTATTCAACAGGATATTGGACAATATACCCTCTTCTTTTTATTGTGCAATGAAAGGCTCTCTAGTAATCATCATTAATTTGGCCACGGAGTTCACCTCCTCTTCTTCTCCCAAATCTGGCCAAACAACTTCTCCGGACTCAAGTTGGGTTTGGGCTAGAGAATAGAGGGTAAGCTCCTTTTTGTTATACCCATTAGATATTGTCATGTTACCCGATCTACAACCAATGTAAGCGTTAGCAGTAGCCAACCAAGGCCTTCCTAGTATGATAGGATATCCCCCTAATGATGCCTTAGGAGATAAGACCATAAAGTCAGCAAGGTACTCCCAGGAATCCAAGGTGACTATAAGGTCTTCAACTACCCCATCAGATTTGAGAGTTGAGCTACCAGCAAGCTACAATATTGTAGGTGTAGCCCTTAGGTCTGAAATACTAAGTTGTACAACCAGGACCTTTGTTATGACATTGATAGCTGCCCCAAGATCTACTAAAACATTCTTAATTTGCACCCCATTAACATTGATCTCCACAACAGGGCTTCCCGGATCAGAATATTTTGGGATGGTAAGCTTCCCTAGCATTAAGTCAGAGAGTTGGCTATGACATGGACAGTTTGAGGGTCTTTCTTTTTCCTCCCCAGTTTCTTCAGACATGCCTCCTTAATGGCTTTGCTATAGATAGGTACCTTTTTGATTGCTTGGAACAAGGGAATTTTCACACATATATGCTTTAGTTGGTCAAGGATGTCAAAGACAGGTTCTTCTTGTTTTTTAACATTTTCACTTTCCAACCTTTGTGGGAAAGGAGGGGACACTTCATTAGATGCCTTAGGTAATGATGGAATCTGAACTGACTCATTTGGTTGGGAAAGGTCATTTGGATCCTCTTCTTGGTCAGCTTCCTCAGATGGCAATTTTGAGATTATGGGAGGAGATGGTGCGGGTAACACAGTTCCTGAACATAAATTGATATTATTCAGGTTGAGAGCATAGGCAGGCTGATGATTAGGATCAACAAAATAGACTTGCTGCTGCTGTTGTTGTGGCTGCTGGTTATTTGGATTGGGTGCGGCTTGAGCCGGTAATTGGGTTGGCTTTGGATTGGAACCTTGATTAGGTGCAGAAGGTGGCATAATGGATTGTTGCTGGGGTTGCTGTAGGAAACTAGTGGATGGATTTGACCATTGTTGGCCTCCTCTCCATTGGTTAGACTACTGCCAATTTCCTTGTGGAGGCTGGCACTGATTTTGTTGTGGTGGTTGCCAATTCCCTTGTGGGGATTGCCAACGGTTTTGCTGGGCATTTGGCCAAGGATTATTCCATTGTTGTTGAGAATATGGACTATAACTTGGGGGGTATTGGTTCTACCATTGATTATTATATGAACCAAAATTTTGCAAGGGGTCTTGAGGCATACCTTGTCTTGGGGCCCATGGCCTGCGCTGAGCAACAAATAACACCTTTTCCTCTCTTTCAATAGTTTTGAACTCGGTAGGAAGATGGTGCACCTCCAAATTGGCTACTGATTTGCATCTATAGTCCTTCTTCCTCTATCTGCAGTGAGGGCAATATTCAGCCAGCATCGCATCAGCTTCTTCCTTCTTCCTTCTAGCTTGCATTGTGTCTAGCTGAGTAGCTACATCATTGATGATGTCTTGCTTGAGGTCAGACAACAGATTAGAGAGTTCTCCTTTTGATACACTTGAGCCACTTCCTTTTGCGACAGAGGGTCTGAATCCCCTGCCTTTCTTGACACTTGCCCTAGAGTAATTGAGACATATTGTCTTGATGTCATCCCAATTACTTTGGGTAATATCTCCTCCAGCTATGAGGTCTAGTGCTTCCATGTAGGTATCATTGACTCCCCTTAGAAAGAGAAGTTTTTTAGACTCTTCATTTAGCTCATGCTGAATATTTTTCTGCACACTGAACAAAAACCTGGAGACATAGTCCTCCAAGGTTTCATCCTCTTTTTGTGCCATCTTGAAGAGGTCATCTCCTCTCATATCATTTCCCCTAAAATATTCCTTATACTTTCCTAAGAACAATTCCTTCAATTCATCCCAAGTAGCTGTTGCATTGCCTCCTAATCCCATGAACCATCTTAAGACTGACTCCTTTAAGGTAGAAGGAAACAATTTCATCTTATGGGTATCACTAGTATAATCATAACTCCTACATAGGATGTCAAATTCGAACAAGAAGGTATGAGGGTCTTCTGTAATCAGGCCATAGAACTTTGGGAGCAATGAAGCAGGGATATTTTTGAGATTATTATTGTCATGGAACTCAGGGAGTGGAAAGGGAAAAGTAGGCACTGCCATCCTTGGTGGTGGTGGTCTTGGGTTAGCTCCTGGCTAGTAGACAACAACGGCTAGTGGATTGTTATGGGTATGCAGGTTATTTAGCCGTGATGTGAGTAATTCAATATTATCAGGTATATCAAACAGGTTCAAACTGGCCTCCGAGGAAGAAGAAGATGAAGTGACAAGGTCCTGTCCGACATCCAAATATGGTTCTTCTGGGACAATTTCTGGGTCAATCTCTAGGTGATTTTCTTGGATATATAAATTTTTGGGAAGGAATCTTCCAAATTGGTCTCTTCTTCTATGCATGCAACAGACTTAATTGAATGAAGAATTTCTAAAACTTTGAACACTAAAACTATTGCTAAAAATGGTTAGGACAGGTTCTCAGCTTGACACCATTCCCCGGCAACGGCGCCAAAAATGGTTGCGGCCATAAAAGGATATAGAAGTCATGGTAAATCCTAACCTGGGAATTGGACATTCGAGCAAGTGACTAACATCTTCTTATGATCGTTCATTTATTTGTCAAACCAAGGAACGTATACTTGAAATGGAGCGGCACTGTATGTGCACTAAGAATTGGTTTTAGCCAAAACTTTCTAGAAGTAAATGCTCGAAAGGAATTCTAATTCTGATGCAGGGACATGAAGTAAAGTCTTACTAACTTAAACATCACTTAACTAAAGCAGGAATCATAATAACAATTACTGGAAACAAAAACCATGAACTGGCCTTATGCTACAGGAACAGACACAGGGATGGATTCCTTATGCTGCAGGAATAGTTTAAGACTGGGTTTGCATCAAAGCTTGCAAAAATGGAATTCTAACAGATAAATAATAGAAAGCAAATAGTTAACTACAGATAATCACTAAGTGGGCCCCCTTAGAAAACATCAACCAATTACGCAGGAATAGAACTCAAAACTTCATCAGTTTTTATTCATACTTCTGAATCTCATACATGGCTGTTGCTTGTAAGAAACTTAATGCAAAGCTTTGTTCTTCATTATAACTGTAAACAATTACAATCTATTGTATCTCTATGCTCTAGTCTAAACTCTCTTTTGATCAACCTTGTTCACTCATGTAGGAGGAACCTTTATTTAAAGAAAAATGACTAACTAACTAACTAACTAACAGAGGAAGCCGTGGGTATAAATGCCACCTGAGACGGAGGAACATACTTCATAAATGCGAGTCTATCTGCTCAAATATCTCAGAGGAAATCTAGAGCTCCACTCCTTCCTAGATCGATGATTCATTTGGTTCTTTCCCAAAGACTCGGACAAAAGAATCCGTGCTTTGAACGACTCCTTCGTTGGTGCACTGAAGACGGCCTTTTCCTGCAAGTTCTACTGTGTATTGACTTGTTCATATCAGTTCCAACAACCTGTAGAACACATGGCAACATAGGCACAAGAATGCATGCACTCATAATAGCATGACATTCTTCATTAATCACATGCATTCAATTCATATTATTTATTCAAACACTACATTCATCACACCAGTCAATTGGGAAGTCAAAATAGGGCTATGATTATAGATAGGCTAAGGTATTTATGCATCAAAAGTATAGGATTTCTTATCATCAAATACTACCCATAAACATTAAAAATTTGTAACCATAGAGTTTAAACATTCATAAAAAAAGAACAAGAGTTTCTAAATTTGAAATCATGACATCCAAATTATAGCCATATTATGGGCTCATCACCTTCGATGAAATCCCCATGGAGGAGACACATGGAGAAGTCTTTGTTACTCGCGCTAACTATGGGGTCCGCTAAAAGGTGTACACAGAATGATGCTACATGGCACATTGGCGTAGCTTGATAGAGAAGCGAAGGGAAGAAAGCCTCAAAGGTGTGTGATGCTGACACGTGGAAGCATGGCAGAGCTCGGTAGAAAAGTGAGGGATGAAATCCTTGCAAGGAGCGCATAATGGACACGTAGTTAAATTAGGCAAAGCTCTTAAAAAAAGGGGGGCCGAAGATATTCAAATATATGGGGCACGGGCGGAAGCCAAGAAAAATAGTACCATCAACCCAAAGGGAGCTCAAGGGATTTTATATCATAGCTTTTGGTGACTACCAGGGGCGTTTCACCTGCGAAACGAGGAACTCAAAATTTACGGTTCTAAGACCAAAGTCCTATTCATTAGGTGATGGAATTAGAGCTTTGAGAGAGCAGTCTATAGAGGCAGCTAGTCGACCTTAGATGGCATTGATATGGAGTGTAGATTCTCTTGCGCCTCATGTAGATCGATCACTTCTTTGAATGACAGCTTCATGGATATCTTGGTATCGTACTCAAGTTGAAAGAGCAACCATGCAATTTGATGAGTGACACCCTCTATATCCTTAGCAGTAGGAGGTTGATTGAAGTTATAAAAAGTGGATATGTCCTACTACTTCTCCCTAATCTTTGTTGCAATTTACTTCATTGTGGCCACCGAATCATCAGAGATAAACAAGGAGGGTAGGCCCATCTGAGTTAGTTGGGAGAATTTCGCTCGCATGTTGTTCATCTTGTTTGACCCAGTGTGGTAGAGAAATCGCTAACATGGAGGATGGCTACTTGGCAATAGATGAATTCTTTTGTTGTCTTGGCAGCTCACTTCCAGTCCTCGATCCCTGCAATCACTAAGTCCTCGTTCAACACTGTGTATAACTTATCTAGTAACTTTTCTACCTCGGGAACCCTCTCTGAAATGAACTGTGGGAATTGCTCAATCATTCTGTGAACCTCCCTGCTCAAACTTGATGCTTTTTCCATGAACTAAAGTGATGATTGAAGAGTCAGAAAAAAGGCCTTGACCTTTTCCTAGTATGAAACATATAGTTTTTGGGCTACGTGAAGGAGGTCCGACTGGGCAGTAGGGGGTTGGGGAGGATTCTTCAAAAAACCAATTTTTGCATCCCTCAACCCAACATCCTATTTTAGTTCTATGATTTTCTTGTCCATAATGGAGAGTTGTTCCTACAAGGTTCTGAACTCGGCAAGCCATTTTTCCTCAGCTTGGCTTCTAGTTGCAGATTCCCTATCTAGGGAGAGCCTTACTTCTTGGATTTCCTTCTCAAATTGAGATTATTAGCCCTGGAAGTTTGTTTCCCTATCTTGTGTTATTTGCTCCAATTGAGCATGTTGACGCTGAAACTCTTCATTCTTTTGTTTCATCTCCTCCTCTACATATGCCAACTGGTCCTATAATTATTGGTTTTTTTGTTGCAAATCATCAACCAGGCTGGGATCTTGGGATTGGAACTTTACAAGTTCCTCTTGGAGCCTAGCCTATTCCACCTGTGCTTGGTGTGACAAGTGTGCAAATTCGATATCTATTGCCTTGTCCTTCATCAGTAGGACTTCTATCCTTAACATTTTTTATCTCATCTTCTTTCTTCTTCAGTTGGTGACCGGACTTGAGAAAGTCGATGGTCACCACATGCGGGGTCTCCTCCATGAGCTCAAATTTTATCTTATAGTTGAGCTACACAAATATCGAGTCCCATAGCATGGATGGTGTAATCTTTGGGTCACATATCTCCTTGAGGCTTGATGATGTTTAGATGCATGGTTGCAAAGTGAAATGAATGTTGAGCCTCATTGAAAAGTGTCTGCACCTTTGGCTTTGCTGACCTCTTAGCATCCTTGTCCCTCTACTTCTGGAGCCTAAGAGCTCATGCTTGTCTTGTTCTATCACCCGTCAACAAAATTTTTACTGGCGATCTAATGAGCTCACCCACAAAGGGTGCACTAGGAGGAACAACAAAAGGGAACGAGAGAGTGTCAGTGGGGAGAATGAGGGAATATGCCAAGGCCCAATCTATGAAGTGACGAGAGGACTCATGGGCAGCGGTGGAGGTACAACGAACTCCATTTACTGAGCAATTTGGGTCAGAGCCGATGTAGCGGATGTAAAAGGTGTAGTAATAGCGATTACAGACTACGCTTCAATGAAAGGTGGGATGACTTGCGGGAGAGTAAAAGCGAATTTTTCCACTTGGGAGAATTGGGAGAAACCTCTTGCAACCATTGCAACAGAAGTAGAGAAAGAGAGGTCGACACTTGAGGTGATGGGTGACGCAAAGATAGTGGAAGAAACCAAAGATTGTGAATCAAGAAGAGAGGGAGAGAAAGATACCTGAGTTGCAGATGACTCTGATCCCTGGCTTGTTGCAGATTCTTGTGAACCTTCCCCAGAAGCTGCATCTGTGTGTTGCCTTTTATTTGGTGGGGGTGCCTTCGATGGGTGTTGTTGGGCTTGGCCTTTAGGTCTTTTCATATCCCATGAGCATGATTGTGACGCTCCCAAATGTGATATATTAACCCGCAGCTTCGTAGTAGTTGTGCTAGGCTGCTTTGCTGCTTGTCTAGTTTGCTATGTCGGGGCCGTCTTCACTTCCTTTTCCTTCTCCTTTCCCTTCCCTTCATATTTTCTAGCTTCCTTTAGGCCAATCTCCTCATCATCACTTGCATCAGTATCATCATGCGCTCTATTCCATAAAGTATCAAATTTGTCATTCGTGTCTACATCTTGGAACAGGGCATCAGGGCACTTGATCTCTTGGCGGTAAAACTAGAAATCTCTAATCTTTTCCTCACTCCACAACCATTTCTTGACCAATTCATTATGGAGGGTGACACCTATTTGAAACTTCTCATTAAACTTCACCAAAGGGAAATATAAATTGAGCCTTGGCAGCCTTTTATCCTCTATAAGAATGTGAACTAGGTCTACAAATAGATCATCCTAGTCTGACAGGGGTTTCCACCACTTTTCCGAGTAAGGTCGAGGGCTATGGGTTACCCAAATATTTGTGCTTGCTAAGTCATTGTCAGGGTTATATTTCCATTTGTCACAAATCAGTACTAGCCCCAAATGAGCCAACTTTTCCTCTAGTAGCTTATGTGTTTGCTTCCTTGCCATAACAACCATTTTGAAAGCTTAGTGGGTAGAAGAAAAATACTTTCTTCTTGGGCTTCCCTCCGCAAAAGGTATAGTCAATAATCAACACTTGCTAGAACATATCAAGGGCCAACACCTGATCTGTGATACATGTCAGGAGCCATAACAGTTCCTCGGTAAAGCCACACATCCGAATGAATGTGAAATCCTCCCCAAGAAACTAGTCACATTTAGGAGTGAAACTCTGCATCCACCCTGTTTGGTCAGTAGAAAATTGATAAAGACCACCATCCTCACTCAAGTCTTGCAGAATTAGAGTCAAGAAATAATCCGAGAATGCATAATAGTCATAAGTTGTGGAGAGGAGAGGAGTCCATACATAAACCAACCTTCTTACTCCCTTTTCATCAAAAATAGCGAACCTCATATGTTTTTTAAAGAAGTCAGGGTTTTGATGTAAAAAAATATGAGCAAGGAGAGAAGGAAACCTAAAATTATGTTGTGTTATGTATTCCTTGATTTGGCTCATCATTTCTCAGACAATGACTTCTGTGAAGTCATACCAGAATAAGCAATGTTACCTCCTCAATTGAAAACCAAGACCTAATTGGAACTCTTGCACCCATTTGTCCTCGTCCATGCCACAAATGAAAGCCATCATAGAGAAGGCATCCTGCATATCTGGTTTAAAAGTATTGTGCGCAACTGGAATTTTGGCAGATTTTTCAAATCTTCCTGAGATCTTTGGGTTTCTTGTTTATACAAATCCATAGCCTGATCTCTGCCTCTCTATAAGTGTTCCCATTTTCATGGAGTGAAAGACTCCATCCTTTCTACTCTAGAGCCCCTTCTTGGGATGCACAACATGTCTCTAATAGCCTCATCGCTGATTATAACTCTCAGCTCCCGACCTTCAATGGCATTGTTATCTAGGTTGAAATGTTGAATGCCCTCATGAACTAGTTCCAGACAATAATGCACAAAGGGGACCATATACTATGGGAGGCCGCAAAACCATTGCTTGTATGCCAACTGAAATTCGCTAGTGGCCACTTTCATTCTTTCACAAGTTGCTTCCCTAAGACCCTTAGGGTTGGTTTTGAGGATGGGATCATGAATGATATCCCATTCTTCCTTTATCTGGCTCTGGTCCCTATGAGTTTTCTCCTTTTCTGCATCTCTCGTGTGAACCCACTTTGGATTCTCTGGTATTCTAGGTGAAGCATAAGAGGTATTATCAAAAATATTGGCCATGGGTGCTGCACACATGGCGTCAAACAAGCTTTGGGTCTCCTCACCTTGTGCTTCCATTTGAGGATTTTGGGCCATTTCCTTCTGCTATGGATTTCTATGATACAACAACATTCCTTCCTTTCTCTGCAAAATTACCCTTCTTCGAAACACACCAGTATTGGATGAATAGAACCTAAACGAAAAACACCAATACAAGGCTTGCACTGAACGCAAATTTAGATGGATTATTTGTTCTTTGTTTGGTTTTGACTCATTCAAAAATAATGCATCATTAATAATTATTTCTCTGAACCTGGTTGCTTCTATTCCTCTTATGTTCTTCAACAATTCTGCACTCAAAAATCTTTTCACTAGATAACGTACTCAGGAAGCTTTTCACACTATTTATTCTTTCACATGCAACACTTAGCTTTTTCTAAGACCGAAGTTAGAAACAACGGTAGCCTTTTTGCATTAAATTTGGCATGTACTGCCAGCTCCCTTGCTTATGCGAAATGAATTTCTTGCCCTTTTGAAAAGATAAGAATTCATAATGATAGTTAGTAAGCATGTCCTACGTCGTGATTTTCTTAGGAAATTGAGCCAATGATTGAAAGTGTATAAACCTCTCACATGCTTGGCAATTAATATCTTAAAAAGAATGATTAAGCCAAATATGCAATGAGTACTTTGAAAAGATTTGAGTTCTATCTTGAAGGCTGAAACATGGTTACATCGAGTGACACATCAACATTTGACCGTATGGGTGATCACTTGGGACTGCCACAAACTTGTGCTAATTAATTACCTTTCCTTAACCCCGCATGCAATAATTCGTACATGGAATACACAACTAGGTGGGAAATTCGAGTCGGCTCTTGGTGGGGTTTCTGAGTTAATACTCGATTAGCATCATGCTTATGGCACATAGGTACCTCAGAAATTTCTATAAATAGACCCCAAGACAATAACAAAATTGTGCTTAGCAATTGGGAAGAATTAGCACTTGGGTAGTTGGATAGAATTAGGCGTCATGATACTCCTTTTAGGCTCACTAGCAAGAAGTCTCAGATGACCTTTTTAGGAAAATTTTCTAACAAGAATTTGAAACAAATGACGAAGAACAAGCATTCGTTGGCTATCATAGCAATGAAATGGATACTGGGTAGGGACTATATAGAGTACGAAGACAAGTATAGGGTCAATACCGACATTTTATCTCACTTTGTTGCATCCTTGCTTGATATATAGGTCCCCAAGCCGATGATTCTATGACTGATTCTAGAAATCTTCCCGAAGCGGTACCTTGGCGATCTTAGAGAGATTGTGGCAAATGCGATGTATGGCCTGGGTATTCCTATGGCGAGCGACCTTCACAAACATATTGAAGAAGATGTTGTGATGTCGTGGGTTCTGTTTCTGAGTGGATTTCACATTCTATCACATGAAGAGCACTGCTAGAGGGTCACTCATGCCCGCCACTTCTTACTACGTTACTACAATGTGGTGTTGTTCTATAATATAGAGTGGTATGCTAATTTTAGGGACCTGGTGTTTCCTCCACCACTGGCCATTGCTTTTGTTAATGCCCCTGCTGTTTTCATGATCTTGCTGCTCCTGTTAAATATCCTGCTGACGAAGTTGTCCCAGATGTTGCTGCTAATGCTCCTCCTGCTACTACTATTTAAGACTCAACACTTTCCATATTTTTTTTGTATATATGCCTAGACAAGGATTTTATCATATATAAAAATTGCATAGTATATAGATATACTTTTAAAAGTATGGCCTTAGAGCCATTTTTGGAAGTGTAATATCAAAGCATATGATACTATCGAATGAATATACAACTTTTACTAAATTTTTGTCTCTTTTGCTTTCTACTATTCTACATTATGGGTTCCCTTTTCTCTGCTTCTTTGAGTACCTTTTCAATTTCACATATGGGTTCATTTTCAATTTTCTGCATATGGGTTGCTTGGAAAGACTGGCTGAACAAAAGAACACAAAGAAAAATTTATAATAATTACATATTTACATAGGAAAAACAATTAATAAAGCTTAATTGAACAATTTGAGGTGGATTTCGTTAACTGGAATCCCCAATGCCTCTTTCTCCATATTTTCTAATTCAAATGCATTGTGTTTCTTGCATTGAATTATTCTAAAAGGGCCTCCCCACAGACTATCAAATTTTCCATGTTGGCCAGGCTTTGTGGCCCTCTCATTAAATTTAGCAGTAGGTCTCCGCATTTGAGACCTTGGTTTGAGGTTTTCTTGTCGAACCACCTCTTAACCACCTGTTGGCGGTTAGTCATGGCTATTAGGGCCTTCCCTCTTTTTTTTGGTACTTCCAGTAATTCAACCAATCAGACCTCCATGGCTCCATTTTCCTCAACCTCTAGGGATTTGAGCAATTGTAGTGTAGGAATCTCCATGGAGATGGGAAATAATGCTTCTTTCACGTATACTAACTCATACAATGAAGTCTTGAGGACTTGTTTAGGAGTTATGTGGTCTACCCAGAGTGTTGTCTAGACATTTTTGTGCCACTCTCTTTGATGTTCCGACCCGATTCTTTTAATGAGTCAGATCAAATTTTTATTAGTCAACATAGTCAGGCTATTTCCTTGTGGGTAGTAGTTTGAAGACGTTTTTAAGAATATGCCATGCACAAGTGTGAATTGACATACCTTAGAACCCAGGAAAGCCTTGGCATTGTCGGAGATGATGGTCTTTGGCGGGCCGAATCTCATTACTAGTTCCTCAAGGAACTTCATGATTTCTGGCTCCGTTGCATTCTTCAAGGGCATGGCCTTGGTCCACCTAGTAAAGTAATCTATAGCTGTGAGGATCCATTTATGTCTCACATTGGAAGCAGGATTAATCATCACGATAAAATCAAGGCCCCATTGCGCAAAGGGTTCATCAACCTATATTGGGTTGAGAGGCATTGCTGATTTTTTTTCTTCTTGGCACGAAGAATTGGCATTCCTTGCAGGCATTAACCAAAGAGTATGAGTCATTAAATAGTGTAGGCTAGAAATATCTGAAACACATAATTTTTATAGTGGTGGTCTTTGTAGAGAAATGTTCACTCGTGGGACTGCTGTGGAAAGTGTCAAGAATTTTCCTCCTCTGTTCTATGGTGACACACCATAGTAGAATGCCATTGAAGTTCCTTTTGAAGAGGACCCATTCAATAAATGCATATCCACTGTTCTACAATCTATAGAATCTTCCTCTGAGAAGGAAGGCACGATGAATATTTTTTGGTATGCATGAATCTTACCCTATTTTCTAGCCAAAACCCTTCAGATTTAGGTTCATTTGTTAGAACAAGTTCAGGTTGCTCTTCTTCAACTACCATTTCTTCATCATGTGCCAAATATTCACACAATCCTCTTCCTCAAACGGTCTTTGTGGGCTTGAACTCAATATCATATTCGAGGATCTTAGTGATCCAATTGGCCCTCTTTTCGCCGATTTCTCCCTCCATGATATACTCATGCACACTGGAATGCATGACATATACAATCACCTTGTTGCAAGATATGAGGTGTCAGAACTTCTCGAGTCCCTTAATAATGGTGAATGCTTGCCTTTTGATGAAGTTGTAGTTCATCTCATAATATTTTAAGGTTTGGGAGTGAAATGCTATCGGATGTTCTCCCTTTCCTTCATCATCCTTTTGGGTCAAAACAATAGCGATGCTGGATTTTCTACTAAATACATATATTATGAAGTCCTTTGATAGGTCTGGATTTACCAATACAAGAGCTAAAGAAATAGTGTCCTTAACCTTCTCAAAGGCTTCTCTAGCTTCCTTTTTCCATTTGAAAAATTGATCCTTTTTTAGCATTAGGGTGATAGATCTAATTATTCCTGCAAAATCATAAATGAATTTGCTCACAAATTTTACCTTTCCCAGAAAGGAATGAACTCCCTTCTTATTGAATGGAAGGAGAATCTCTTTGATTTCATTTATTTGCTCCAGATCAATTACAATTCTACTATTGGACACTACATGTCCCAATAGTTTTCCTTGTGGCACTCTGAAAACACATTTTTTTGGGTTCAGGGATATCTTGAACTCCTGGCATTTTTTAAAGACTAGTTCAAAGTGATCCAAATGATCATCCCTATGCTTAGAGAATACTGTAAGATCATCCAAGTAGATCAAAATGATTTTATTGATCAAATCCCTAAAATCAATATCCATTGCTCGCTGGAAGGTGGCTCCCGCATTTGAGAGGCTAAAGGGCAGTTTTGCATATGTAAACATTCCCCACTTAGTAGTGAACATTTTTTTGTGTCGCTCCTCCTCTTTTACCCGGATCTGGTTGTAATCGGAAAATCCGTCCAATAGAGAAAACATCTTCGACCCTACCACTATTTGCAAGATAGACTCCATGGAAGGCAAGGGGTAGTGGTCCTTCAGGGATGCTTTGTTCAAGTCCCAAAAATCAACACATAGGTAGATTTCTCCATTCTTCTTTCGGATGGGAACAAGGTTAGATACCCATGTACTATGCTTGATCGAGAAGATGATCCAGGATTGAATTAGCTTTATCAATTCTTGCACCATCAAGGCTTCAATCTTTGGATTTACTGGCCTCTGCTTCTGGCTGGCAGGTTTTTCTCCTTCCATTAGTTCTATAGTATGTTGGATGATTTCAGGATCGTATCCCTTGAGGTCATCATATGACCAAGCCACTACTCCTTCATATTGCTTACAAAAATGGATGAGTCTTTCTTTATCGTGTTGAAGGACATCTTTTCTGACTTTGAGCCTCCTTCCATCTTCGACCTGAAGATCTACATAGTTGCTTTTGTCCACTACAAACTTCCTCTTGTCATTTATTGCATCATCACAATCGAATAGGTTTTCGAGAGTGACCAATCATTTTGGGAGTTTGTTGGACCTTAATTGAATAATTTTCCCTTCATATGCCTCAACAATTCTTGGTTGAAGTTGCTCAGTGAACTCTTCTAACTGTTGGATGAATGAGGTGATGTGTTCATCACTTTCTAACACTTTCCAAATTTGATCATTATTTGGGATTGTCGATTGGACAATCACTCGTACAGAGTGTATGTTATGAATTAAGTTAGAAGTAGGATCAAATTGAGATTTGATTTCTGCCATGCAGTGTGCATATGTATTTTTCTCTCTAGACACTATTTGGGTATTGAAGGATTCAAAGCTTTCAATCAAGTCCTAGACTCTATGTCTATAGGATCTCATGCAGACATTCTTGGCTACAAAAATCTCTTGGACTTGATTGACCACTAGCTCGGAGTCTCCAAACACCATTATTTGCTTAATGCCCATCCGATTTGCAAGGTTTAGACCTTGCACTAGGCCTTCATATTCAGCTTCATTGTTCGAACAAGCAAACTAGAAGCAGAAGGACAAAAATATCTTTTCATTGGATGGGGATGTCAAACATATCCTGACTCTTGCACCAAATTTGCATCTTGCTCGATCAAAATGCAACATCCATATCTCTGAGGCTGGACAATTCTCATATTCCTTCACAACCTTTTGGATCACCTGATCTTCATCATATATGACATAAGTCCCCAATCTGGTGGCATGATAGTTACCAAAAGGATCAATGTCTATATCACTCAAGAGAACCTCTTCTTGATCGACCCGGTCTCTAGTCACCTTCTCATCTTCTAGTAGCTCAGTTCCATACATTTCCTATTTGGTGAAAGAGGTACGAGAAGCCTCAAAGTTGATCATGGCTTCATCATGATAGGTTGTCGTTAGGTCCCATTACTTTAGAAGATAAAAAATCAATATGTCGATCGGGCAATGTCCAATGCTATTTACAATAGAAGGTGACTTGACTAACTCTCTTAGATTTTTCTAACTTTTTATAGCAATTGAAATTAATTTTGACCTAAGGCTGTTTAACTAATTAACTGGAAATTAATTTTTTTGAAAAGATGTAAAGTATTTAAACTAGAAAGCACAAGACAATTAATCTAGAAAGCATGATAACTAAACTAGAAAACACAAAAATAACTAATCTAAGAAGCATGCAAACTACAGAAGTAGAAGAACTTGTAAACAAACTATGAAACATCTAATTAACAATAGTAAAAGTTCTAACAATTAATAGAAAGTAACTACAAAAGTGAAAGACAATGAGTGCTCTAGAACTTTAGACTCTAAGATGATAGACTTAAGGACTCTCTACAAGATTATCACAGAAAAAAAACTACATTCATAATTATTATCCATGCAATAAAAATGACAAAAAGGAAAATACTCATCTATTTAGTCCATCCTCCCTCGAGTGGCCAGCTCGCGGGTTCCTACTTTCTTATTACATGCATGATATAATCAAAATATTTCCCATTAAAAGTAATCTTCATCCATAATTTCAACAACTCAGAGATTGATATGCAATAATTCTATTTATTCATATATATTCAGAAAACATGTCAACATAATAATACTATTTTGCATTGTCTTTTTCTTTTGGAGGTTACATATTTATAAAAAGCTTCTAACTAAATCCTATATTTCAGATGGCTTAGATTACCATTGAAAAATTCTGTAACAGATTGTAAATAAACTTTATGTCTTTAAATGCCCATTACATAAATATCAAAGAGGCTTGAGTTGAGCTGTAAAGTCTTAGTCTTTAAAACATAACAAAATTTCTAACTAAAAGAAACTATGATGCCGACCCATTATCCTAAAGTTCTGAAGCATGTTCCCAACATATGTCTTCAATCTGTTCTAGATCTCATGCTGGTTGAATGCTTTTAACTATTGTATGATGACTAATTATTACCCAACAAAACACTCAAAACTACCCATTAAATCTGCATTGGTAAGATATTTCAATAAATCGCAAGAAATAAAGTTTGTACTATTTTTCTCAAAAGACAAGTAGTTATTATTCCTAAAGTTTAATTAATTGGTAGAGAATAAGTATTTTATATATATGAGGAAGGGTTTTATTATGTTATCATGATGAGGTTATTTTTACCTCATCATTTCCTCCCCTTCCTAATTTTTGGCAGGTTCTCCTACCCTCTGTTGTGACCCTTTCCCTCCTTCTCTGTTCAATTCTTCATATTTGGCACTAATATCATACATATCATCTACTATTTTATCCATCCTTATAGGTTTGTCTAGGAATCCTTGATGATAAGCAACTCCTTTCTTCCACATGTTGAAGACTCCATTATCCCGATCTGTATTAACATGGAAAGGAGGTGGTGGGAAAAGCAACAAGGGAGGTTTGTACCTCATCCCCATCCAATCTATTTTGAGGTCTTTTAGGATTTTGGCCAAGGCATCTGCTCTTCTATAGGACCATTGTTAAGAGGAGAGATCACTTCTCTTTTCTTCAAGTATGCTGGCAGTGGGGTGTATTTCTCTTCACAGACATGCCAAGCCTTACCAATCAGTTTGGGCCCTTGTTCTATGAAATGATTGTGACACAGGTGGAGGTTGTCATTATATCTCTTATTCATAGTTTCTTCCACTTTAATAGCTAAAAAGTGTGCTTTGAAAGCTGTAGGTTTCCTGTTGGGGTGTCTCATCTGAGACCCACATTCTTTTCTGCTTGTGAGTATTCTTTGGTGTGTTCTTGCCAATGAACCTGATTACGCATAGTAGATAACAAAGACCTCAATTGCACCTCTCCAACAAAAATGTTAATAAAGAAATCAGTATGAGTTTCCAACAACAAATTATGAACAAAGAATTCACATAATAGGTCTTACTGTTCAGGAGTTGATTCTAAAAACACTTTAACAAATTCTCTATCATTAGGGTCATGTGGCTGATTATGATAGATTCTCAGTAATTTCCATCTTAACAATTGTTCATTTAAAAATATAGAATATAGTCTTGATGGTCTCCTACATGCTATTATAGAAATTCTCCTATTTGGCATGCATCTTGTTTTTACCCATAGACCCTATCAAATGACTCTTTCAACAATACCAACTCCTTTTTCAATCTGATATTCTCAATTCTAGCATCCTTCAAGAAATAACATCTTTCCATCCACTTCATTAATAATGGGGGAATTCGGACTTGGAACCATTCCATTACAGTTGGTTTAGTCTGAGTTCCCTTTGATTCCATTATTGGTTTATTGATGCTTTCTTGCAAGTCCTGTTCCAGTTCCATAATCTTACTGAGAGAAACATTCAATTCTTCACTCTTTCTATTCTTTTCTTCTTCAAAAGCTTGAAACATCTGCATAAAATTATTTTCCAAACTTTCAATTTGTTTACCCCTATAAGACAGATTAGCATTATATTTCTTATTCTCTTGATTCCATTTTTGAATTTGTATATGCAATTCATTAATAAATGTGTCTTTCTTTTCTATCTGCATTTTCAAATTTTGAATCTCCTGATCTCTTTTTCCTATCATAGTAATGTGTACTACTATTTCCTCTTGTTGTTGTACAATATGTTCTTCATTTTTCTGTAATTATTTTCTTAACTCATCAATTCCCAATTTCAATTTTTCTAACTCTGCATTGACACTATCATTTTCAGCTGTTTCAGTAACTTTATTTACAATGGGAGAATTTTTTTCTAGAACATTATCCTCAACCTTCATAAAAGGTGGAGATTATGCCCTTTCCTCTTCCTGTAGTTCTTCAGATGGGGTCTCTTCTTCTTGTCCTATGTGGGGAGGTATTTCTTCCTTTGGAGACTGATAAACTTTCTCCCCTATTTTCATTGTTTCCACATTATCGGTGGGGTCCTCAGTTTCTATTGACTTTTCCTGTTTCCTGGATTTATTTTTCTTTGAAACACTCCCTATATCTTAAACTGGGATTTATGTAGACTCAAAGGATAATCTCTTGCTTCTCCTCAAGAGAGGAGATTTTTGAAAAGTAACAGTTGTTCTTCTTTTCCTCTTCCTAGAGGGAATTCTTTCTACATTTGCATGAATAATTTCAACATCCCCTGACTGGTCTTGGGTTCTCAATTCATTGGCTAAAGATTCTGGCACTTCATATTTAGGGGTTGTGGGAATTTAGGCTTTAGGAGCTCTTGAGGCCATAGGGGAAGTTCCTCCGGAAGGTGAAGCCATTTTTTTGGAGGATTCCCCTTCTTCTAATTTTCTTTTGGGCATAGTCTTTTCAAATTTCTGAAGAAAATTTTCCCACTTACTTTCTGGTTTCCTCCTAAAATGAAATTTATAGATTAATTGAATTAACCCATGGTGTTTCAATGGACTTGAACCAGTTTTATATCTTTTTATGGAGGAGATAATAAATTCACTCAAAAAGTCAAGCAAATTGACCCTAAGGGCAGGGTTTTCTTTCCCATGACACAAATGCATAAGCATACGAAATGCAAGTCCTACCACAGTAGTAAGTTGGCCTTCACAAGTAAAATATTTTATTATCCATGCAACAACTGTTCCCCAGGGTTCAAATATGGAAGTCCTTTGAAACCCTTTGTTTCGTCCTCTAGTACATATAACTATCATGGGCTGAGGGTCTCCCTCTCTAAGAAATAATTTTGATAACTTTTGATATGTAATTTGAGAAGTTTTAGATAATTTAATACCAAAATTATCTAAACTAGAGAGGTGAGAGATAATTTTTGAACTCAGCTGAAAACGCTTCCCATGTAGTATCACCTGGCCATTGGAATAATTTTTTGTAAATGCATTCACCAACTTCTCATTATATCCCTCAATTTTTTTGATAAAATCCAACCATCCCACTTCCTGAAACAAACTGGAAATATTGCTCAATCCTAGTAATTTACTCGCTGAGGCTAGCTTTGATTTCTTCTTTGCACCTCCCATTTTCTACCTCTACTCTTCTATTTTTCTGAAAAATTCAATAGTGCAAGAAGCTTGTGCATAATTATTTTGAAGATATAATCGAAAAAGATTATTTATTTGTCTTTGTTTAAAAATTTACTGTGCAATGATGATAGTTTGCATGAAGGAGTATGAAAAGAGTGTCGTACTACCAGTTAATCAATAAGTGGCCCAAATTACCAAATTAGGAAGGGAGAAACTCATGCCAATTAATTACACTTTATTAAAAAATAACTACTTAAGAAAAAATTTGTACTTACTTACATTCTTGTGATCGCCTGAAGATTACATACCTTTGTCGATTTAACAAGATGATGGAATGGTATTGGTTAAGGTGACAAAATATTTACTATGACATGAGTGAGGCAACTTGTGAATGATGAAGTCATAAATGAGGACAAACTGTCATAATGGCTTTTATTTATGATGGCAAGATGGCAGATATCAGAATAATCACATTGAGTATGAATATCGATGTGACAGCTTAAAAGAACAACTTAAAAAGAAGGCATGTGTACATAGATTTGACAAATCAAAGCATCAAAAAGAAATTTAAATTTTATGGAAAAGGCGGGCAAAATGGAAATGGATAAGTTCTGGAGCACACTTATGAGAACGCGCTCGAAACAAATGAATAAGTTCTAGAGCACGCTTGAGGCATTCATTCAAAATGAAAAAGATGAATAATTTCCAAAGAATCGAAGTACCTGAACTCGATAAGTTCTGGAGCTTTGTTGAAAGATGCAACCGACACAACAACAAAAGGTAAGGTTTCAGAGCATCGTCAAAATATGTAGCCAGAGCAACAACCGAAGGAGGATTCTAGAGCATCGTTGAAAGATACAGCCAGAGCAGCAACTGAAGGAAGATTCTGGAGCATCATCGAAAGATGTAGCCAAAAAGAAGAAAAATTGATGTATGAATGAACTCGAACTTCTAGAGCTTTTCTCGACCAATCACCATTTTAGAGGATCATAATGTATGACGCGATGAGTTGAAATGCAAGTTCCAGAGCTTTTGGGCATCAACGCTCACAAGTTCTGGAGCACTGGTGCAATCAAGCTCATGAGTTTTGGAGCACTGCTGCAACCGAAGGTAAGTTCCGGAGCATTGGGGCACCCGAACTGACAAGTTCCAGAGCATTGTAGCAAGGTGATCTAGAAGTTGTTTTTAATTTATAAGAAGTCTTGAAAAATGAAGACAAAATTTAGCCAAATCCAAAGAAATAAGAATTAATGAAGAATGATTTAAAACAAATCTGTACACATGACTTTTTATTACAATTTTTTAGGTATATATATATGGTTTTTTTTTTTTTAATAATATGCAAGGTTTATATCGACTCTGCCAAGGCAGAGTCAATGCATTGGATTTCCCCCTACATTTCTACCAATTTTGTAAATTCCTTCTTGTTGACAGGTTTATGGTAGATATGTAGGCGATGACCATTTACCAAGAGAGTTCGTGTATCACCATCAATGAGTTTCAGTTGAACTATGCCATTCAAAAATATCTCAACAATTTCATATGGACCTAGCTAATGAGTTCTAATTTTTCCTTGGTGATCTTTATATCTAGAATCAAATAGAAAGGCCCAGTCACCATTATGGAACTCTCTTTCTTTAATGTGCCTGTCATGCCAAACATTTTGTTGTTGTTGAACCAGCTGGGTTTGATGGACAACATCCAAACGAAGCTCATCCAACTCACTCAATTGTAAAACTCGCTCCACTTGAGCTCATTTCAGATCTAGGCCCAACTCCATAGCTGTTCTCAGAGTTTGAATTTCAAACTCAATGGGCAAGAGAGGTTTCTTCCCAAAAACAAGCTCATAGGGGCTAAACCCAGTTGTGGATTTCCATGTTGTGTTGTACACCCAAACAACTTTAGAAAATTTCCTAGCCCAATATTTCCTTCTTGAAGAAACCATTTTCATCAATATGTTCTCTAGCTCCCTATTAGTCACCTCCACTTGATGGTTTTCCTGAGGGTGATAAGGAGATTACTTCTTATGAATCACTTGAAAATGGTTCATGAATGCCAAGAGAACTTTGGACATGAATTAGGGTCCTTGATCTGTAACAATGGTTATGGGAGCTCCAAACCTAAGAAATGTCTTATTATAGAGGAGATATGATGACCTAAGACTATTCCTTGTTCCACCATTATCAAACACTTTTCGTGGCTAAGGAATAGTTGGTGATTCTTGCAAACATCTAGAACCCTATCCAAGTTTTGAAGGGCTTCATCATATGTTGACCCATAGACAGTGAAGTCGTCCATATAGACTTCTACACAGTCATTGAAAAGCTCAACAAATATAGCCAAAATGGCTCTTTGGAAAGTTGTAGGAGTGTTACAAAGTCCAAAGGGAAGAACACGACATGAAAATGTTCCCCATGGAAAAGTAAATGTCATCTTATCTTGATCTTCTGGTTCTACCTAAATTTGGTTGTAACCACTAGATCTGTCCAAATAGGATAAATATTTCCTCCCAGCCAAATTGTCTAGAACTTGGTCTACAAATGGTAAGGGAAAATAATCTCGGTGAGTGGCTTTGTTAAGTTCTCTGTAATCTATACATATTCTCCACTTTCCATTTTTCTTTGGTACTACAACCATAGGCAACACCCAGTTACTGTCAGAAATGGGATAAATAAATCCTGCTCGAAGGAGTTTCTCAATTTCAATTTTGACAAGATCTTTTAGTGCAGGATTGAGTCTCCTCCGTCGCTGACGTACTTGCCTTACATTAGGATCAATATAAATGTGGTGCATACAAACACTTGGGTGAAATAACCTCATGTCTGTATAGTCCCAAGCAAAAGCCTTAGACCTTTTTACCGAAACATTAAGTAATCTATCCTCTTTTGATCCCGTCAGCCAGCTATTGATGTTTAAGGTTTTTCTCAGTAGCAACATAATTAATTTTGTTTTGGGATGGGTGGAAGTGATAGTATTTATTGGTCATAACAAGGTGTTGAGAGGACAACTATGGGGTATCAGTCGATGAAATCTAGTAATGTCCTAAAAAAAATGGCTAGTTTTGGAAATCATATTGGCCAAAGGACAAGGCATTCCCATAGTAGTGTAATTCTATTCCATCCCATGTACATCGATTGGTTGTCATACAATTTCTGGCACATCCACCATTTCACCATCACTTGAGCCTATGGAAAGGTGTGCTATATCATTTAATAACTCATATTCTAATTCTTCTCCATGTTATTTAATAATTACCATGGCCAACAAGGCCAAACTGTCTTGACCATTAGAATTCTCTGGTTCATCAACTCAAACTTTGTTATTTTCAGTGGGTTTAGTAGGAGGGTACAAGAATAAGCGTTTATTGTCTGGACCATGTGAAATGGTCATTCCTCCTTCTCTGTAGTCGATTTTAGCTACGAAAGTGGCCAACCATGGTCTTTCAAGAATTATAGGATAGTTGTATTTGGGTGTGAGTGATTGGATTACCTAGAAGTCCATTGGATATTCCCATCCATCAACTTTGCCAAGAAAATTTTCAATAACACCTTTGGGAATGACTGTTGACTAGTTTTCCATTTGCAAGATTGTAGTTGTGGGATGTAAATTAGTGAGGCCTAATTTTTCCATCACGTCCATAGTCATTAGGTTAATGGTTGTTCCTAAATCCACTAATGCATTAGGTATTGCTACCTCATTAATCATGATATTTATAAGTGGACTACGAGGATCATCATATTTTGGAGCAACGGTCTTTCCAGACAAAAAGTCAGCTAAATAGCCATCGATGTGCATAGTATTTATTCTTTGGTTTCCTCCCTGGGGTTTTAATGCACAACTATTTGATCAGCTCGTTCAACTTTGGTATCTCCTTTATTGCTTGCAGCAAGGGAACCTCTAGTTGCAGTTGTTTAATTTCCTATATTAACACAATTTTAGAGGTCAAAGGCATTTCTGGAGTATCTTTCAAAATGGTCAGTTTTAGACGCTCCGAGAATGGTACTTGAGTTTTATCTTTTGGAAAGGTATCATTTCTAAGATCAGTTAAAGATTGACCTTTCTCCTCCTCCTGAGGTAAGTCAAAAGCTCCTACTGATGATGGTGGTAGGGTAGTGTGTGTGGTAACAGTTTGGTTGGGTGGAGTGGCCTTTTCAGGAGTTTTGGGAGTAGGTTCATCCTCAATTTCTTCAATGGTTGGTAGTTGAAGTGTTCTACCAAAGTGCAATTGAACATTTCCACAATGTATGGCATTAAGTCCGGTAACATTGTCCTGTTCAATGGAGTATACCATAGTATTTTGTCGATTGTTCTTAGGATTGGGAAGTGGTTGTGTTGGGAGCTAAGGTTGATTTATCTGTTCACTCTGTGGAGGATTCTAGGGTGGCGGTAGCAAATTTTGTTGCTGATTCCTTCAAGGGCCAGTATAAAATTGATTCTATCCCTAGTTCCATTAAGGAGCAATATGTTGTGGATACCACGATTGTTGAGTTTGGTTTGGCCATTGATGAGCTCCCCATGATTTTTTCACCCATTCAAGGGGTCCCCAATAGGGAGTTCCCCAATTAGGTTTTTGAGGTGGTGGTTGAGGCCAAGATGGATTCCATTGATTACTAGTCTAGTTGTTTTGGGGTCTCCAAGCAGGATTGGAATTCTGTCCATAAGAAAAGTTCCCTCCTTGGTGTTGATTTGCCACATTTATTTCTTCCTCAACCTGTGCAGTTCTTTTCTTGGAATTCTTGAGATCCAAAAGAAGCTCACATTGGTTTGTAGGATTTTTTTACTCGCAAAGTTGGCAAACATTAACCTTGTCTAGCGGACATTCTCACAAAAGATTTTTATTTTGATATCTTGGACAGTAGATAGACAAATTCTCAGGATTGTATGTCTTAGCTTGTATACCATCCAGTGTAGTGTTCAGTTGAACTAATATGTTTGTTTTGAGGTTCGCTATCTCTTCTCAGAGCTTTCCTATTTCATTAGACCCTCTAAAGAGAGTGGTTTTATAGATTCCTGCTTGAGTTCATGAGAAATTTAGACACAACACATATTGCATCAAGGGTTAACTGAGACACGTCTCCTTTTCCCATTAGATCCAGGCTTCTTCTTGCTTCTTCATTGAGTCCCTTAAGAAATATAGTCTTGATAATCTCGACACTAATGGCCTCTTCTCTGCATTGTTTATATAGGAAGATAAACCTGTCTAAGTAATCCTCAAGAATCTCATCCTCGTTTTGCCTAAGTTTAAACAACTCCTCCTTACGATCACTCACCCTACAATAACTTTGGTATTTTTGTAGGAAAGCAGTCTCCATGTCATCCTAGGACGTAATACACCCAGTAGCTAATCCCATAAACCAATGCATGGCCGTGTCCTTCAAAGTAGAAGGAAACAACTTCAGTTTCTAGTTATCATTTTTATAGTCACAAGTTTGACAAAGGACCTTAAATTCGAAAAGAAACTGGTCTAGGTCTTCCAAGGATAAACCACGAAAGGTTTGCAGGGAAGCTAGAGAGATGTTTTTCATCGTGGTATCATCATCTGCATCTAGAGTAATAGGATAAGTTAATGTTCATGGTGCCGAGGGATCATTGTTATTACTGTTGGCATCATTCCAGTTAGCTTCAACCCTACAATCACCCATGATGTTTAGAGGAATGTGTTCCTCATGGGTAATTTCCTCAATGATGAGTTGTTCTACTGGATGATCTTTAGGAAAATAGTGGAAAGCCTTTGGTGGGTTAGGGTCAAGTAATTCTTCAATAGAGTGGTCTTCTGAGCCTTGGGCCTCCCTATGTATGATTGAAATGTATTTTGGGGGGGTCTTTGGTATAAATCTTCTATGGGGGCCTCTTTACCTGACCATGTAGAAAAGGAAGACGAAGGGTGTATTTTGGCCTAAAAGAGGAATTCAAGGTATCTCCTATTAACACTCAAAAAGAAAGTTGTCCCCGACAATGATGCCAAAAAGTGACAGGTTTTCGTTAGGTTCCATTACTTTAGAAGATAAAACATCAATATGTCGACCGAGCAATTTCCAAGGTTGTTTGCAATAGAAGGTGACTTGACTAACTATCTTAGATTTTTCTAAATTTTTATAGCAACTGAAATTATTTTTAACCTAAGGCTGTTTAACTAATTAACTAGAAATTAATTTGTCTGAAAAGCTGGAAAGTATTTAAACTAGAAAGCACAAGACAATTAATCTATAAAGTGTGATAACTAAACTAGAAAACATAGAAATAACTAATCTAAGAAGCATGTAAACTACAGAAGTAGAAGAACTTGTAAAGAAACTATGAAACATCTAATTAACAACAATAACAATTTTAACAGTTAAAAAAATGTAACTACGAAAGTGAAAGACAATGAGTGCTCCAGAACTTCAGACTCTAAGATGAAAGACTTAAGGAATCTCTCCAAGATTATCACAGAAAAATGACTACATTCATAATTATTATCCATGCAATAAAAATGGTAGAAAGGAAAATACTCATCTATTTAGTTTATCCTCGCTCGAGTGGCCAGCTCACGGGTTCCTACTTTATCAAGTCACATGTAGGATATAATCGAAAGCTTTCTCATTAAAAGTAATCTTCATCCATAATTTCAACAACTCAGAGATTGATATGCAATACTTTCTTTATTCATATATATTCAGAAAACATGTCGACAACATAACAATACTATTATGCATTGCCTTTTGCTTTTGGAGGTTACATATTTATAAAAGGATTCTAACTAAATCCTATATTTTAGATGGCTTAGATTACCATTGAAAAGTTCTATAATAGATTGTAAACAAACTTTATGTCTTTAAATGCCCATTACATAAATATAAAAGAGGCTCGAGTTGAGCCGTAAAGTCTTAGTCTTTAAAACATAACATAATTTCTAACTAAAAGAAACTATGATGTCAACCCATCATCCTAAAGTTTTGGAGCATGTTCCCAACGCATGTCTTCAATCTATTCTAGAGCTCATGATGGTTGAATTCTTTTAACTACTGTATGATGATCGATTATTACCCTACAAAACACTCAAACTACCCATTAAATCTGCATTGGTAAGATATTTCAATAAATCATAACAAATAATGTTATAAGTTTAATTATTCATAAAGTTTAATTAATTGGTAGAGAATAAGTATTTTATATTTATGAGGAAGGGCATTTTTATGTTATCATGATAAGGTTATTTTTACCTCATCACATTGGCCACATGTTCTGAATATAAATATTTGGATATCATTTTCATATTAGCTCCATGCTTGGTCCTGAGGATCAAGTGTGACCAATCCAAAGAAAGATATCCACCTATCTTTGAAGTGAATTCCTGGGATAAGCAAAGACTGGACATGGCAGAACATCTATGATCACAGTATCTTATGGAACTGTGATACTAGGGTAGGAGAATAGAGTCAAGGGGAGGTTCTTAATGACACCTACGGTTTCAACCTTGTTCCCATCAAGTTGCATAACCCCTCTTTTTAAAGGTTCATAGCTAAGACCTAAGGATTTAGCTATCTGCTTGGGCATGACTATGGTGCTAGCACCAGAGTCAATCATAGAATTGTGCAATAATTTCTTCCCCACAATAAGAGTTAAGAAAAAGGGCTTGGGTTTTGACTTATCTCTAACTTTGATAGAGGCCTCCTCTATACTATTTGTGAGAAATTTGGCAAGAGGTGATGGACCAACAACCTTTCCCTTGAGTGATTGCTCTGTTGGTTCAATAACTGCATCTTCTCAGAGGGCCTTCTGCAGTAATGAATTCTGCTCTGGAGTAGTAAGATATCCCAAAGGGATACATTAGTATAGGATTTATTCAATTGTTCCGCCACATTGAATGGTAGTAGATTAAAAGGCTTCTATTGCTTAGCCCTGGTTACAATAATTTCCCTTCGTGAATGAAATTTTTGTGCAATTACAAAGGTACTAGGAGTCTAGTCGGAGGCACTTTTGGGCTGTAGGATGATTGGTTCACCCGCGAATCTTCTCTTTGAGTGAGTGTTGTAACCGAACTGCGCTTGTAGGGTCTTCGATGCAGACACCTCATTTGCAAATACCGCCTCTTCTCCTTCCATCCATGAGAAGAGCACATGGTTGGGAGCTATGTTGTTTTCTTGTTCCAAGGACATCCCTTGTATTTGAGCAGTAAGCACTGCACTTTCCATTTGTGGAGAGGTATATGCATAACCTCCTGAACTTAATGCAACACCTTGATTGTGTTGTTCCACCACCTTTTGCTATAAGTTGTCATGCAAATATTTTTGAGGCATATGCATATCATTGTAGGGGAAGCACCAGGGATTGATGTCATCAACGAGATTGTTTTTCCCTATGATCAACTCTCTGCTTGAACTCGGTGGGACATTAGGTAGTGGAGTAGGGACCAGAACCATTTGATTACTTGGTTGAGCTTGTGAACTCATGTGTGTACCTCCTTGGTACTGGTTCTTCTTGTAGGAAGGTCTTCCACCTTGGTAATTTTGGTATGCTGGCTTCAAAGGCATGGATTGATTGTGCTTGATGGTAGTTACTCTATTTGAGATGCTTCAAAGCAACTCCTTGACGTTGTTCATCTCATCCCTTGAAGGATTAGATGTAGAAGTGACATTTTGTGGGGTGCCCAGATATGCCTACATAGATTGAGGAGGAGTGAGTGCACTGGTTGATGATATTTCCTGGGAAGGAACTGATATCTCTAGAAATATATGTATAGTGGGCTAAGGCGGCAGCTTTCTGGTGTCGATCAGGTTATTCTTTGCTTTAATAGCGATGTTGTACGCATTCAGTATAGTGGTTCCACCAAGGGACTAGATCATCATTCAGATGTCGAAATTGATGGATTTCAGGTAGAACATGAATGCCAACTCGGCTGACGAGCAAATAGCAACCTGGATCCTCTACCAAGTTGTGTGGAACCGAGCATTGAAGTCAGTCATGGTTTCATATGGGGCCCACTTTATGGTCGCTAGTTGATGATATAGTGAAGACCGATCTCCATCATTCAAAAATATTTCATAGAAAGGATCTCCGAGATGATCCCAGGTACCAATAGTGTTAGCTTGCAGAGTGCGGTACCAATCTAGCACCTTACCTTTGAAAGAGGCTGCAAGTAGCCTTAGTGCTACGTTTTGATCAGCCACACCATACACCAGACATATATCCGGTAGATCTTGCATATGTTCATATGGTGTCTTCGAGCCATCTCTGGTGAATTTTGGTACAAATTTTAAAGTAGAAACTAAAATAGGGTCCCAAACAACAAGTGCTACTAGTGCTATAAGGGGGCTTCTAACATTGCATGCCACATAATTTCTATTATCATTTGGAAACATAGTTGGTGGAGGGATCAAAATGTTTACTGGATGGGTTCTAGTTCGTACCGTTACTAGCGGTGGCACTAGCAATCCAGGGTTATTTGTTATTTGGGATCTAGTAACAGGCCAATGGCTCATACACCCACTTTATTTTTAAGTACATTTAAGCAGTCCCATCAGGCGTGCTAGAAAAAGAAATTTTTGATGCCAAAATTTGACAAGAAGCATCCTTATGGGAAACTCAGTTAATGGGGGGACCAATTGCGCTAAACTAAGTAGCCTTTGGGTTTTTAAAGAATCTATCTCCTATAATTTGGGGTTTGGAATGGGAAAAGGAAGCAGATATATAAAATAAAGATCTAACTGAGGTGATGTGCTAAGATGTAGGTGTGTTCGAGCACAGGAAACCTTCCTTTTAGATGTGGTTTGAGGGCCATTCAAAAATCTACTATGTCCCAAAATAACAAATAAAAAATAAAAACTTGAATAGTTTATCAAATAACATAAAATAACTCCCATGCACATTCACTGAAAAGAAGATTCTAAGACATGGTCTAAATCAGAAAAATTATATTGAAATTATAGAAGTTCTGTGAATAAACTAACCAGTACAATAATGACATAGTATAATGTTTTATCAAATAGCTAAGGAACAAAAAGGTAGAACAATGGAACAATCTGTGAGTCTTATACAATTATCTAAAAACAATACAAAAGGTCTAGTGTCTTTTCACTATTTTTCTATCTGTTTCGAACTCCTTTTCTGAAAGAAGAAGCAATATTTATAGAAAATGATCCCACCACCTGAAATCTAGTAACATAAAAGGTTCCAAGGCAAGAGCAATGATGTCCATCACAATGATTTCCCTAGGTTATTTCAATAGAAAAGATTTTGAGCCATAGAATGTAGTCACCTTCGAGCCAGATGCATCCCCTACAAATGATGGTGGTGGTCCTAGTGTAGAAGAAAAAAACTCCCATGTAGACATGTGTCACTTTCCCACGAATTCAGTTAGGACACATGGTAATATGGCGAGGCTTGTTGCTTTTTCCTTCCTTTCCTTTGATGAAATCCCCATGGAGGAGACACATGGAGAAGTCTTTGTTACTCGTGTTGACTATGGTGTCCTCCAAAAGGTGTATGTGGAATGATGCTACGTGGCACACATGTGTAGCTTGATAGAGAAGTGGAGGGAAGGAAGCCTCACAGGTGTGTGTTGCTGACACGTGGATGCATGTTGGAGCTCGATAGAAAAGTGAGGGATGAAATCCTTGCGAGGAGCATGTGGTGGACACGTGATGACATCAGGTGAAGCTCTTCAAAAAAGGGGGCTAAATATATTCAACTATATGGGGCATGGGAGAAAGCCGAGCAAAATAGTACTATCAACTCGAAGGGAGCTCGAGGGATTTTATATCCACATTACCAAAATAGGATTGATAACCCAATTAGGGGGACCTATTCTTCCTCAATTCACTAGGAAATGAGATCCACACAATGAAATGACTTACAACCCTTAGGCGAATCAATTTAAAGTGTGAATCTTCAAATTTCCTTTTTTTGCAAGGATGAGGGTCCTGATTAAACAACACTTTGGGGAGAAAGATTAAAAATAGAAAATCAAACCCAAAATGTAATTTACAACTTGGATCTAATAGATTAAGCACAATACTGATGGAACTAGAAATTGAAATACGGATCAGAGAGAGGTAAGATGATGTGTTCCCATCACTAAAAGTACTGTACTTAAGTTGATCTGGGACTCATTCACCCAGGGGTGAATGGGTCATGAGTTAGGGTTTGTCTGCATTTTTTAGGAGCCTCTGCTCCAGAATTGAATCTCTTAATTTGCCAAGGTTTTAGGTTCAGAAAGCTGGAAATAAATTCTATAATCAAGTTTCTGTGAGATGATAACTTTTGTGACAACTTTTGCAACTTTGACTTCTTCAATTTTTCTCTTCAATATTTCTTCCACCTAAATCTATAAACATAAATCAAGAGGGAAAAATGTTTTGTTTTTGGTGAATGGGGGATTTCCTTGGTCAAACCCCGTTTTGGTAATTAAACCTTGAAATGAAATGAAATAGCATTAAAGGAATGATGAATGAACAACTCTATGTCACAACTCACCAAACCCTTGGATAAACCTTGGAATGTAGATCTGCAACTTGCATGAAATGGCTTCAATAGATGTGGATCTTGATCTTGAAACTTGACTTGAAACAATGCTTTGAATGCTTGATATGCTCAAATATTTTTGAGAGGTTAGCCAATGAATAAGAGAAAATTAGTTCCCTCCTATACTTTAGGCTCTACAAAACCTAGGGGGCAACCTTATTAATATATACTAGATTCTGTATGGAAAAAAATAAGTTTAACTTGATGTAAAGCAGATAAAATTATCATGCTTGCAAGGAAATTATTCTTTGAATATTGTATATTCACATACGTTCCTTGTACCCTTAGTGCTCAATCATGAACATGAAAAAAAGAAATAAAAATACTTAGAATAATTCTCTTCTTAAATTACTGAATGGGTTGGGAGGTTCCCTTTTGATTGAACAATGCCTATTCAGAGGAAAAATAGAGTCAACTAATATTGCTTCCACTTTGTTCTAACAACATTTTTTTGGGTGGTTTATAATATTTATCATTGCCTTACAATGATTTTTATTACCTTGAAACAACATGATCCTACAAATATAATTTAATTATAGAACTCTACTTAGTAATCTCTCTCTAATATTGTAAACCCTATTTTATTTCTAGAAGGACTTCTCACTCTCCTTGAAAAGTGTGAAAACCAAAATTACAAATCCCATATCAAATGTGCAGAGAAAATATTTTTCACCTTCCTTATAGGAGTAATTTTCTTCAAGAAAAAACAACATAAAGGATACAAATTTTCAATAAAAACCTCATTCATATAATCACAACTAAAAATTTGTATTAAATAAAAATGAACAAATAATATAGAATAAATTGTTACAAGAATTTGTGTGGTACAACATAGAAGTTCAATTCCCTCACTTTCCAAACCTTTACAAATGAGAATTCACTCTCTTTATAGAATATATTACAAATATAATCCACATGGTATATGAAAAGTGTCATTTAGAAACAACAAGATGAACCACAAAAAATGGCTTAGATTTGGATACATGAAATGATTTTAAGGAAATCATGATTCTACTCTAGTTGTTATAATTTTCTATTAGAAAAGATTTTATTTTATCCTTGTACACCAATAAGCAACAAAATTTGTCATGTAAGCTTAGAAAAATCCTAGGATATATATATATATATATAAATGATGGCTAGAAAGTTTCCTAAAAGTTTATTGACACTTGAAAACTTGACTATTGCTTTAATGGGAACCTAAGTATTCTTCTTCTTTTCCATCATTGATAGTACAAGAAAGTATGTGCTTTTGGATTGAATAACTACTTTTTATTGGGACAAATCTAATATGGTAGCTACAAGATTAGATTGGGTCATTAGTGAAACTCTAAGAAAAGCACAAATGTTGGTGAGAATAAACTATAAAAAATTTGAGAGTCGAGACTTGAAGTAAACCTAGAACCAAATATCACCTTTTCAAAGTTTCATGTTAGAGACGAATTTGATAATTATATATGCACATATTAATTCATCTATAAAAATGATCTTAAGCATTATATAATCAAATATAGATTGGAGGAAATTAAATCAATGACACAAGAAAAATATGTAAAATAAGAAAAAACATAATATCACATTTACATGGAGAGACTCTTTTGAAAAAAATCCACCAATAATAGAGGCCCATGTATGTATTATCTTTAAAATAAATATTACATATAATCCTTTGTTTCTCCTCTCCAGTCTTCAATCCTTCAACACTTGTATAAGTTCATAAATTTCTTACTTGCTAATTACATTACATTACTACCTCCTTAAGAATTGCTTATATAGAATTTTTACCCCCTAAATGGGGAATCCAAGTTGGTTATCAAATTTGAACAACCATCCTTGAATAAAACAATCATTTAAGACATATGATAATGTAGGTTGTAACTATCTTAATCAATTACTAGAATTGGGACTTGGTTGTTGATAGTTTCTAGGTGATTATTATTTATAACCAAAAGATGTTTAAGCTTTAATAATAGGCACATAAGGTGTCATAAAACCCTCATAATGTAACCTCATAGGATTTTGGGTATCCAAAACCTCCATGATTCTATTTTGGTAAATAGTAATTCACTATTGGTAAAAACTAGTTATCAACCCACAATAAAAATTTAATTATTGTACCATTAGAAACCTTGATGGTAAAAAATAATTATTGCTAATGGTGAAACCATTATCCCTTATGAATGATTTATAAAAAATATTGAAGGAATAATTAAATACATAAGATTTATAAGATTCAACCTTAATCCTAACATTCTCCCACATATCATACATTGTAAATACATCCATAAGAATGCATATGTCAACTAAGTACTAGGAATTGTAAACTATTATGTACTCACATGTTTAGTAAGTGAATCTAAAAAATTCTTGAGTGTCAATATTCTTCATATTGATAAATACACTAGCAATCATTTCATGAAAATATGGTATTGTACTTACACATGCTTATTTTGTGCATGATACATAAGATTATTGACCAAAACATTATACTTTGGTTATCATAACCAATCTATATGCTCCTACAATAAAAAACAATACCTATATACAACCTTTGTAGCCAAATTACTTCCTTAGAGACATGAGTAGTAGCCATATAATTTTATTTGATAGTGAATAAAGCAAACATGAGATATCACTTCATCGTCCAACTCACTACTCCAAATAAAGTGAACATGTGCCCACTATTGGACCTTCGACTATCCAAGTCACCTGCCTAATTTTCATAAATAAAACCTTGTATTTTTGGAGTCACCAAAAAATTAACCCTTCTACTTTTTCTGACTTGTTCGGGCCCTCCTTGTGATTTTGGCTTAATGTTGCCTTGATTTAACATTGTAATGTGGTTGACACATTCACATTAGGTCTTAGGCCCTTGTGAGCTAATGGAATTTAATGCTGCCTTGCAAAAGTGTTGTAACATGCTTTCACTCTTTTCTAGCGTTTTATCAAATAACTAAGCATAATAATCATAATCAACCTTAATCTTGCCTTATTTGGAGTGTTGTAAAGTGTTGTAACACACTTTCACATTTCTCTAGGCTTTTCATTAATAATTGGTCTTTCTTATAATTTAATTGGCCCTATTTTGCATCCACAACCCTCATTTATTGCATTTTCTCAAGGATAATCCTGACATTAATCAGTAACCAATCATAATCCATGTGTTTTTGGCTTCTGTGGCCCAAATTTAGGGATCTGGGACTCATTTTCCACCTTGGGTGAATGGGTCCCACCTGGATCTTTTGGCCTTGAAGTAGGTTTTACACCTTTCTAAGCATTTTTTTAAATATTCCCAAAAGTTAGGCATGAGTGGACTCATTCGCCACCTTGGGCGAATGAGTCTTGTGTGGCCCAAATTCAAATTTAATTCCAAATTTTGGTGGGATTTTATTCTCCTAGATCTGATGTCGGCTTGTAGTGTTGTAATTTTAGGAATTCTTGCATAATTGAGTATAAATACAAGGTTCTTTCACTCATATTCAACACCTAGAATTCAAGAGACTTCACAAGAGCATTCAAGCATTCACAAGAGCATTCAAAGGAATTCAAGGGTAGATTATCAAGAATTCTAGAGAATTCTTCAAGTGTCAGTCATCATGTCAAAGATTGATTGCACCATGTTGTTTTAGAGCTAACAATTGTGATGTAGGGTTTTGTGATTGAAGCAAGTGTTTCATTCAAAGATCTATCAACATCAAGCGATATTCCAAGTCTACATCCATTGGAGCCATTACTTACATGTATGCAACACCTTATTGCTAGGGTTTGGTGAGTTGCAACATTGTTATTTGTGCATTCATCATTCTCCATTCATATTTTCTTTCATTTCAAGGTTTAATTACCAACAAGGGGTTTGACCAAGGCAAACCCCTATTCACTAACCTCACAACATTTTCCCCTCTTCTTGTGTGTGATTTGTAGGGCTAGGTTGCAGATTCATCAAAGAGAAAAGTTGGAGAAAATTTGTCAAATCCCTAAAGTTATCAAAGTTGTTATCAAGCCTTGGAGAAGCTTGGAGAAGAACTACAGGTGGCAATTTGTAGTTTCGGATCCAAAAACCTGTCAAAAAGAGTAGAGAAAACCGAGACGAATGAAATCAGGTCCCAAATTTCTAAAAAAGAAAAAGTGGACTGATTCACCACAAGTGGTGAATGAGTCCCACTGTACAGGTCTGACATATATTTTCACATATTTGGACACCCTTTTGGCTGAAACCTATGTCTGCACATTTTTCCAGAAACTAGATTGATTCACCTAGCTTAGTGAATGAGTCCCAGTCAACATCAATAGTAGATTTTCCAAAATTCTAGATCTCCATTGTGCCTTCTTCTGTCTCCCATGTGCACACTCTTACTTTTATAGCTTTCTGTTGCATTTTGTTCATCTTTTTAGATCATTTAAGGTTAGTTTGCATTCAATTAGGGTTTGGGATTAGAAATTGCATTGCATTGTCTTTTCCAAGTCTAAACTTGGTGGTGAACCCCTCATTAGATCATCTTCAGTCCCTACGACAACCCTATTGCAAGATTTCAATCTCCTTTGCATTGAGATCTCTAGGGTTATCCTTGAGTGGAATCTTTGTGAAAGTGGGTGCAAATACATCAATCATTCCATCATTCCCTCCACCCATTATCATCGGTTCCAATTTCTAATGTATTAACCAGACTATTAGTACCAAAATAAACAAAATAATGATTATAAATACAACACAAATATATTAACACCATTTTGAAACAATTGCAATATTCTCCACCAAGGTTAGACATAAACCTTCTCAAAACTCCCATTTCT
Source organism: Sequoiadendron giganteum (assembly GCA_007115665.2). Lineage (NCBI taxonomy): Eukaryota > Viridiplantae > Streptophyta > Pinopsida > Cupressales > Cupressaceae > Sequoiadendron > Sequoiadendron giganteum. Next base: position 591,260,175 of record CM021108.1, read on the forward strand.
TAGGTAATATATGTCCTAGTACAAAATATTGCATACATTAAACTTCCTACATAAATAACATAGGACACATTAGAAATATCCTCAACATCATCTTCACTCTTGGGTAGTGCCAATTGGTAAAGGAATTCTAACTAGTTTACAATCTTGCATACTAATTTATTTAGAATAGTATTAAAATATTTCATGATAACCAAAGTTTTCTATTTACCCAATATATACCTTGCTTCCCCTAGATATTTCATCACAAATGTACCTAAAACTTAAGCTTTTAACCCACTAATCATACCATTGGTGTTACTAAAAATTAGCATATCATCCACATACAAGGAAACAACTAGTATATTATCATCAATATATCTAATGTATAAATACTTCGATCTTCTTTGCTTCTTACAAAATCCAACTTAAAAAAATTGAGTAAAAAATTTGATACTATATTTGGGTAAGTGCACCAAGTTGTGACACAAAAAGGGGGTCTTAAGATGACACTTTTTTTTGAAATCAACAGAGTTTGATTTTGAAAGGGAAAATGAAGATAGTTACACTCAAACTTTGAAGATGCAATAAGAAAAAGAGTTGTATTGCTTTGAATCTACTTTCTAAATTACCTATTTTTTAAAAAAATGGTGAAGATTAAGGATTTTGAAAAGGGGAGGACACAAAGTGGTCCATTTTTTTCAAAAAGCATAACATAGCATTTGGTGTGCTCCCCCTAAAACTTTTTTTTAGAATTTAAAAATCACTTTGATGAGAAATTAGCTAACAACATGTAGTTTATGCCAGATTTTCAGCTAAATTTTTAATGAATATATTATTTTTTACTAATTTTTGAAATGGACACATCTTGAAAAACATAAATTTGAACACGCTCCCCCTAATTTTTTTGAAAACTAATAAAAAATCAATTTTAATTTTTTCAATATGTGTAGAATGGAGTCTAGTTTCTAAGAATGTAATTTGTTTTAAAATTTGATGAACGAGGAAAAAGCTATACCCAAAATACCACATGTTGGTTTTTTGACAAAAATAGACACATTGACAAAAGAAATTAAAGATGAAAACCTTAACATAATCAAAATGTGAAAAAAATTATATGGTTAGATAGATAAGAGAGAGATTAATGTCATTGGGGTATTTTTATATATTTTCATTGAAACATGTGCAAACCTAATGGAGAGCATGACCAAAAATGTGTGAAATTATTTTACCTTTTAAAAAAAAAATGTCTTTGGAATGAAATGGTCATCCAACCCTTTGAGTTGGATGCCCAAAGAAAATCCAACCCAAAGGATTGGTATTTACAAAAGTAAACCGTTTGGTGAGTGCCAAATTTAGTGCTAGCCAAATAATTGTTTTTCATTTAGTGAGCACCAAATGAAAATTTTCATTTGGCAAGCACCAAATGTGAATGATGAATTTTTAGAATGCATTTTCTTTCTCTTTCTTTTTTTATTTGTTTTTGTCTTTGTATTTCTTTGTTAGTGAAATTATATACACGAAATAAATATTTACATATAGATATTTACTTTCTTATATGCTAAGTTATATTTGAATCACCTAAAATGGGTAAGTGCACAAACTTGTGACACCATTAAGATGCTTGTTTTTTTACCCGAAATGACCACTTAGCGAGTGCCAAATTTGGTGCTCACTAAATGGGTCAAATGATTGAGCCTAAGGCTTGGTCATCCCAAACCAAGTTTGGCGAGTGCCAAATTTGGTGCTCACCAAATGTGAATTATGAATTTTTAGAATGCATTTTCTTTCTCTTTCTCTTTCTCTTTCTCTATCAATGAAACTATATACATGAAATAAAAATTTAAAAATTATAATTTAACATTTAAATATGGACAACACACTCCTTTTCAAATTCAAAGGAAAGCCCCCACTCTGCCTTCTTTCTCTAAAATTTTGAAATCCCTACGCACATGGTGGATGTTCCCTTGGGGGTACCCCACAGTCCCCTTCCCCTATCCCCTCTTGAATCTTCTTAGCTTTTTGCACATGTTTCTCAACCTTCCTCGAGGGTCCCTCCTCCTTTTTAGGAGTCTGTTGTGAAACCTATGATTTTTGCTAGTCCAGGACCCAAGGGCTGGAAGAGTGCTTCTTAACACACCCCTTAGTCCTTTTTCTCTGGATCATTTGCTATCTCGGCTTGAAGTTGGGGATTCTATTTTTTGTACCAAAATCTCTCGTCCTAATTCCACCATTGATATAATAGTCTTGACAATGGAGAATTTTGTGGTGGTAAGAAAATTCTCATTTAGTTCAACCATTGATATGGTCTACTGATAAACAACTGCTAAGTGGCGTTTGAAAGGCAGTGTAGAAGTTTTTGCTATGATTGAAGGATTATTTGTCTTCAAATTTACTGCACTTGAGGATTTTATTTTGATTCTTTCTTCAGGTTCATGGGTGTATGGTAAGAATAGCTTCTCTCTCTACTATTGGAAGACTGGCTTCGATCCCACTATTGACCTCAACAAATCTGCACTTGTTTGGGTTCAGCTACCAGGTTTTCTATTGGAATATTGGGATGAGTCTATGTTCCAATGCATTGGTGATTCGATTGGGCACTTCATCACTTCTGAAAACATCACAAGAATGAGGTGTAGATTAGTTTTTACCCACTTTTTTGTCAATATTGACATTAATAAAACTTTACCCAACTATGTGAGCTTGAGATCTAAGTTTGGGACTTGGTCCCAACAAGCGTGCTATGAAAATGCTGTTATTTACTATTAGAAATGTTCCAAATTGAGCCACCTCATTACTGATTGCAAGTCCTTAGTGAAAATCCATCATAAACCCAATGTTGTTGTTACTCCTAATGAAGATATCACTTCCAACCACCCTTTCAAAATGGATATTTTAAATATCCTTGAATCCCCTTCCAGAGCTAAGCTTGTGGATGGTCCTAGTTTGGATATGTCTTCCCTTTCTAGACCTTCTGATGACCCCTCCCTGAATAATTTTCCCTTGAAAATACCACCTAGTGCTCCTATTTCCTTGGCCAATTTGGATGCTCTACAAGCCACTCTAGATCCAATAGATATTTTGGTTTCCCAAGGTCAGACTAAGGATCTAGAAGAAGGTGAAATACCTAACCTTATTTTAGGTGGTGAATCCTCTGATGTCCCATCCATGCTAATTGTTACAACAAGTGATTCTCATACTAACAACTAAAATAATGATGCGGACATGACTGGTTAACCCAAAAGAAAAAAGGAAAACAAAAGAAGGTAGATGTGGGGGTCAAAACCAAGGCTAATAGACATTTGGAGAGATAGACTAGGAATAGAGAAACAAGAAAGGATGTAGCAATTGGAAAAAAAGGATGTTGGACGTGTCCTCAAAATAGACTTCTAAATGAAGTTTCTCTCCTCGAATGTAAGAGGGCTCAATATTCCTCATAAACAATTGGCCCTAAAAAATATATTTGGGAGCATAAGATTGATATTATTTTATTACAAGAGGTGAAAATATATATATATTTTTGAATAGATTACTGAGAATCTTTGGCCTAATGCCCACTTTACCTTTAGTAATGCTAATGGGGCCTTGGGGGGCTTGTTGTTATGTGGAACCCGAATAGATCAAGTGGCTATGAACTATTCCAATCCAAGAATAGTTTGGGGGTTGATTTGTCCCACATTGGGGTTTCTTGGATCCTCATCAATATCTATGCTCCCAATGTGAGGAATGCTAGGAAATGCATATGTCTTGAACTTACTGATTGGATTCTAGGTAATAAAGAGGCTTGTTGGTTACTTGTTGGTGACTTCAACTCACCCCTCTACCCTCTGAGAAGTGCGGGGGACTAATGGATTACACTGATAGTATGGAAGCCATGGAAGAGTTTTTGAGTACTACTGGGCTTATTGATATAGATTTTCAAGGCCAAGCCTACACTTGGAACAACAAGAGATTGGGAGAAAATCTAATACATGTTAGGCTAGATGAATTATTATTTTCACCCAACTGGGTTTCCCTCCATAGCTCTAATTTGTAGGCTCTCCCTTAGTCTGTGTTTGATCATAAACCCCTCCTTTTTGTTGATGATCACTCAGATGTTGGTCCATATCCCTTCTAGTATGAGATCATATGGAGCTCCCACCTAGATTTTTTTAAAAAATTTGCTACGTGGTGGAATGTTCCTATTCATGGCTCTCCTATGTTTATGATTTTTTAAAAACTCAAGTACATCAAAAACATGGTGAAAGGCTAGAACAAGTGGGTTTTGGGGGATGTTTTTCTCCAAACAAGAGATTTGACAGTGAAACTAAAAGACATCCAAACTAGAATGGAGAATGGGGATGTGTGTGAATAAACCTATCAAGCTAAGAAAAATTACTGTACTGATTGGGACAAATTTCTAAAAAGAGAAGAACTATTCTAGAAACAAAAGTCCAGAATACATGGCTAAAGGAAGGGGACTGTAACTCCTCCTTCTTCCACATATATACTCTTAAGCACAAAAAGGGGAATCAAATAAAGAAGCTTAAGGATGAACATGGGGTGGAAGCCACTACTCTTGCCTAGATCAGGTTGTTGGCCTCTAAACACTTTCATAATTCCTTCTCTAAACCTGCTCTCATTCCCAACTGTGCCTTGGACGACCTGTTACTGGAAAACATTCCTCCTATCTTAACCAACTTGGACAATGCTACTATTCTTAGGGTTGTCACTCCTGAGGAAGTTAGGGTGGCATTTTTTAGTATGGCGGATTTCAAAGCCCCAAGGATCGATGGCTTCCCTCCTACCTTCTTCCAGGGATTCTAGTAGATTGTGGGAGAAGATGTTTTTCTTGTTGCTAGGGACTTCTTCAAAAATAGAATTTTTTTGAAACAACTAAATGACACCTTCTTAGCCCTCATTCCCAAAAATTATGACCCTCAAACCATGGATGAATTCAAACCTATCAACTTGTGTAATACCATCTACAAAATATTCTCAAAAATCTTGGTCAATTAGATGAAACCTCTCCTTGAGAAGATGATTAGCCCTTGTCAAAAAGGGTTTGTCCTTAGTCACCCAATTATGGATGCTACCATTTCCACTCATGAAATTATTCACTCTATGGATAGATGCAATAGTGCAAGTATGGCTTTTAAACTCGACATATCTAAATCCTATGATAAGGTCCTGTAAAATTTTCTTCTCAAAGTTCTTGCTAGATTTGGGTTTAATTAGTTGGTTGTTAATCTCATTTATGAATGCATTTATACTATCAAGTACATTATGTACTGGTTAATGGGGTTCCCCATGGATTTTTCAAGGCTAGTAAAGGGATTAGACAAGGAGATCCCCTTTCTCCTTATCTTTTCATCATGGTTGCTAATGTCTTAAGCCACAATGTTTCTAAAATTCTATAGGATGGCACTATTAAGGGGGTAAAACTTGCTACCTCCTTGGAACCTTAAGCTATTCAACAATTTATGGATGACACCATCCTCTTGGGAAAGCCTCAGTGGTGGAAGCTAGGAAATAGAAGTGTTGTCTCAACAATTATGCTTCCAGCTTTGGTCAATGCATTAACTACAATAAAATCATGATTTACTTCTTCAACAACTTTCAAACCCTATAAGATAAGGTGAATATTATCCTAGATTGTAAGAGTGCTACTCTTCATGTTGTTTATCTAGGGATCCCTCTTGCACTTAAGGAATTCACTCCTAACTTTTGGAACTCGGTTGTGGAAAGAATGTAGAGGAAGTTTTCTAGGTGGAAAGGCTCAATTTTGAGTCATGCTGGTAAGTTGCAACTCCTTTCTATTGCTCTTCAAGGTATCCCGATGTAATCCATTTTTAAAATACCTAGATATATTGGTGAGAAACTGGAAAGAATTCAAAGGAATTTTGGCTAGTTCAGAACAAAGGAAAATAAGAAGTTGGCTTTGCTAAGTTGGGATACGGTCTACCTCCCAAAGTCTAGTGGTGGTCTTGGCATAAGGAAAATCCAAACCACTAATAAAGCTCTTCTTGCGAAGGCTGGCTAAGAATTATTAAGAAATACGAAGGATGGGTGCACAATACTAAATGCTAAGTACCTAAATAACACCCCTCTAAAAAGGTGCCTTTCTGATGGCCACCCTTGTGGGTCTTTAATCTACAACAATATCTATAGGGTCAAACTATTGCTACAGTTTGGTCTAAGATGGAAACTTGGTAATGGATGCAATATTAAGTTTTGGGAGGATCCTTGGCTACTTGAAATACCCATTAATCAATCAAATTTCAAGACTTTGATGGCCCCTACTTTTGATTAGTTTGGAAATAATGTGGTAGACTATATGAGTAGTCAAAAAGGATTTCAAAAGTGAAAAGGATCTGGAGACTTGTTGCTAACACTCTCCAAAGTTATGTCACTAAACTAGATTACTTTAGGAAGTTCTATCTCTAACCAAAATACCCATTTCTACCCAAGATGATGAGTTTTTTGGACCAAGGATAGCAAGTGTAATCTCTTAGTCAAGTTGGTTTACAAACTACTATCTTTGATGAGAACGCCTAAAAGTATTTGGAAACACATTTGGAACATGCACCTTACCCAAAAAATCAATTTGTTTTGGTGGACTGTGGGTCATAACAAGATTCTCACCCAAGATAATTTAAGGAAGAGGGAATTTCAAATCCCTAATAGATTTTTTCTCTACAAGAATGATGAGTTAGTCTCTCACCTGTTACGCCACTATCCCTTTGTTCTTGAGGTTTGGGATTTAGCTCTACAAAAACTTGGGGTCTATTGGACCATGAATGGTGATCTCAAAAGCTTTGTGGAAAAATAGCTTTTCCCCTATTATCATCCTTTACCCAAAAATATTTGGCAATAGGTTCCTCCCTTCATTTGTTGGTGCTTATGGAAGGAAAGTAACAACAAGATTTTCAAAAATGTGAAAAAGAGCCCCATAAAGGTCTTTAATATTTTATTCAAACTACTCACTAAAAACATCTCCCTTTATGATTGAAAACCTCCAAGCAAGCCCCCATGTTCTCTTGAAATTACTATGGCTAAATCCTAGAATAGTTCCTTGGACCTCAATTCCTTTAATAACTCAAAATATTTGGCTAGGTTGAATACCAAGTGAAGCATTCCTTGCATGGTTGCCACAAACTCAATTTTGATGGTTCTACTAAGGGAAATCCTGGCCCTACTAGCATTGGTGGAAACATCAGAGATCCAGATGGTAGATTGGTTGATGGTTATGCTAGTGGAATAGGGAGTCAATCTTCAATGACAACAAAGGCATGGAATTTTCTTAGCAGGGTCAAGTTTTTTGTCTCTATTGGGTAAAGTCTTTGCATATTGAGGGGGACTCCAAATCCATGATTGATGTCATCACTAATAAAATATTTTAGGGATTGAATATTAGGGATATTATGGTTGATATATAGTTCATTCTCACTAAATTTGAAAGAAATAAAATTACTCATTTTCAGAGAAGGCAATAAAGTTGCCGACTCTTTGGCCAATATTGGATCTTCTTGGAACTCTTAAAGATGTTGTAGGAATTTTGAGGCCCTTCCCATGAATGTGCAAGGATTGATCCTTTATGATCAAAAAATATTTACCATTAATGATGACTGTTGACTCCCCTTGTTTCGACAGGTTTATTCTTCCTATTACCAACATTCTTGGTATGTTGTTGTGGAATAATAATGATGACATAGACAAGAACCTACGGATGACAAGGATGTGATCTGAATTTTACCTTTTTCTTGTTGAATAGGACAATTGAGAGGGGGGTGGTGAATCAGTTGTCATAGATTATAACCTTTCAATTCAATTACTGGAACTAATTCATAAATTGCTTAAATGATTAATCATCAAATGCCAATGCAAAAACTCAAATCCAATGCACAAACACAATAACACCAGATTTACGTGGAAAAACCAATGAGGGAAAAACCACAGTGAGGATTAACTCACACTATAGAGAATATCAAAACCGATTACAAAATGACTCACTGCCTGAGATAAGGCTCACTTCCTACAATAAGGAATCACTTTCCAATAGGGATACAACCCAAAGGGCTCACTACCACAAAGATACAAAAGATGGCTAACTGTCAAAATACAAGAGTTAAGTCTTATAGCCAAAAGTGTGAACTGATAGATTACACCTTTCTTGTGCTGAGTTCAGTTTAAGATGAACCTCTATATAGGTAGTACCGTGTTTCAGTAATTGCTTAATAATTATGTTTTGATCATACACTTTATTGTCTTCACCTGCTTCACTTACTCTACTCTGTTGCACTCTCTCTTTCTCTCTCTTACTATCACACTCTTTTTCTCTCTATATCCGTCTCTCTTTTCTTTCTGGAGAATCTCATATATATATGTATATCTTATTTATCAATTATGTCGGCCTTATATAAGGTTAACACATTTCTTATGTCAACCAAAACATCCATAAGACATAAGTAGTGCACATAAAATATTATACACACTAAGTCGACCAAGATCTTTGAATATCCGAATCATAGCTTGTCTCATGGTAGAAACTGAACCTAAACACCAAGACACCAAACCACATATAATGATCATCTTCAATAGGAAATAAATTTTGATAAACAACTCATACATTCAGTACTATATTGACATCAATGACAACCTATTGATATTAATGACAACCATTTGATCCAATCTTCAACTTCCAACAATCTACCCCTTTGCCATTGATGGCAACACAAGATGTGAAAAGCCAAAAATAACAACCTTTGTAATTATTTAGATGAGATGAAGTGATTTTCATTATTTTCACATGCTTCCTCTCCCCCTTTGACATCAATGGAAAAAAAATATCTATCTCCCCCTTCAATTTTTTTACAAAATCAGTCTTAGAAAAAAATGATATCAAGAATGGTTCTTTACCTCAATCCTTCTTCCCTTAAAATATCTCCTTGTATTTTTCTTTCAGTTCTAGAAGACATGTCTTCCAGGAATCCACTACCAACCTGATGTTTAAACAAGTACTATTGTTCTTTGCTATTGAATCAATTGTTTCTAGAAGAGTATCCAGAATAGTGATATTTTGTGCATTATTCTCAACTTCTTATAGGAGATTGGAAAGCTATTCTAATCTCAACTTAATTATCTATTTAACTTTCCAAAAGGTCTTCACAATACCATCCCTCTGTACCATAATGACTACAAGTTCAGATTGTAAGGAATTGATCCTTTTCTTTTGTGTTCCATCCTTATCATTAAGAATATCATATGTTTTTCTAATAGAATTTAGTTCAAGCTCAATAGCATCAATTTTTTCTCTGTAGTTTCTAATAGCTATAGGCCATCAAAGATAATGCTTATACACGCTGTTTACACTCTTGATGTAGTTTTTCAATTCTTTTATGCTCTTAGTCAATTTCTTCTGTGTATTTCGACATCTTTCTTCCATGGCTAATTGAATCTCGTCTTTTTCTGTTGTTTCACTAGGTGACTATGCCTTTAGTCTTTCTTCAATCTGCTTAATCAATATTTCTGGTAAAGCACTTGTCACATCACTTAGGTCAATATTATTATGAACTATTTAAGTACCCAAGGCATTTGTAATCTCATCATGTTCATATGATGGTCATGAAAACCATACATCTCCAATCTTCTCCAGTCCACTAGATTCCTCAAGAATCTTCAACACCTCCTCCTTAGTAAAGTCTTCTTCATCATCATCAGTTGATGCCAAATCAATTGATTCTATAATATTTTCTTCTTTTTCTTTTTTCTTTTCTTCTAATTTCAACTTCTTTATTTCCAGAGGAGAACTTGAGATAATTCTTCTTTCTTTCTTTCCTCTTTCTAGAGGAGGATCCTACTTCAGATATCCTAATCGGACTAGAAATCATGCCAAAAATCCATACATTTATTTTGTTTTCAAAGTATTACTTAAAAATATTTTCTTTTCTGCTAGACATTCCAGATATCAGTAGACCTACTTCCCAACTGGTATAACTAACTTCCACACAACATTCTCTTTTGATTGTAACAATTTCAGAAAATACATCATCAAACATATAACTAGAGATCGAGAACAAAAAGGGTAATTTCCATTCTTTGTCATAGTTATATTCTCCATTAATTGATTGCTTAGTAACTCACATAAATTGAAATCCTCTTTCTTCTCAACCATTTGATGCGCAACATAAATGAAAATTTCCGAAGTAGAGCCTTCCCTATTTCTGAAATAAATCTTATATGAAATGCCATATGTCGCATACCTTATCACCAGGTCGATTATAGTATGAATTATAAGTTCCCTTTGATCTCCCGTTACCTCAGTTAGGGCTTCAACCTCCTTATTCTTTACTGAATTCTTGATTGCAATGGGTCCATTATTGCATAATCCTATTATTGCTTCAATTTATTCCTTCATGATCTCATAGGGTTTGTTAAAGATCATTTGATCACCTTGAATTATGCTTAAGATAAACCGAAAAATGTCCACATCTGAAAAGTATGGAAATTCACTCCAAATGTCTAAACCCTTGTGCCCTAAATTCTTGATCATTTGCATTTTCTCATCTGAAAAATAAGTCTCAAGAATTTGAATCTTTTCATGATTAAATTCATCAATCTATAACTTACTCATTTTTTGCAATTCGTTGCTACACGGATTAAATACCACCATTACCTTCGACTCCATTGTTTCAACCTTGTTCTCCATACTTTTGCTTGCCAAATAAGCCTAACTCTTTATTTCTTAGCTTCTCTTTATTCCTTAGATCATTCATTTCATAATGAAAAATGACTACTTAATCTGCCTAACTTAACTTGTCACTTTTAGGGTTTCATCATAAAAGGTAATTTATTACTTATGACATCATCATATCTACTTAGTCTGTTAGTATGTCCTTTTGCCAAAGCTATCAGATCAACTTTGCATTTATTTATTTTTCAGATTTTAAATTGACAACTATCTTTGAGAAATGTTGTGACCCAAGAAGGGCTCCACACATTTCTTGATTTGCATCTTTTCTGCTGAAATTTCCTTCAACGCCTTCAAAATAGAGATTGACATCACATATCCATGTGTCTTCTGATGAAACCTCATATATCAAGGGTTTTCTAGATTTTTATGTGAATGCTCCCCCTAAAACCATTATTGGGTTTAGTCCTTAGAAGAGGTATCTGCACCAGATGCAGATATAGGGTCATTTGATTCATCCTTGTTCTTAGGTTCTTCCTTCTTTCTCCAAATTTTTTCCATTTATCTCCTTACTTCTTCTAGATCTACCTTGTTCATAGGTTTGCTCTTTTGTTGCCAATTCGGTTTCTTCCAAACTTTGCTTCTGCAAAATTTTGAGATATGTCCTAGTTTGTTGTAAGTGTAGCACATAACACATCCATGATCAAATGAATTTTCTTTTTCCTTTATCATGCATTGATTAGCCTTGTGTCCAAAGATATTGCATGTGTAAGAGTAGCCTTGAAAATATTGAATTATTCTATTTGTATCAAATCTATTTATCATCATATGGTTTCTATATTCGATAGCTCTATGTCCAAACTTGTTGCAACTATAAAATTTTCTAGCAAGGAATCCAACATTCTAAATCATTCTATTCTGTTTCATCCTACTTCTACATTTAGTTGCTTTATGTCCAAATTTATTGCATGAAAAAGAAAACCATTAAAAGATGGGTACCTTTGAACATTAGGTTGTCGGATGGGTGTCCTTTCGGTATTGATCCTTTGATTCTTGCCTTGAAATTTCCTTTGATTGTCCACTTTGTTGAAAACTGGATTGGTCTTTGAACTTTGTCATTCTTCAAGTCCTAGACCACTTTTATCCTTTGCAAGTTTCTGAGATGAAATCAATTCATCAAGTATTGTAGAGCTTGTCTCAAACCTTTCTTCACAAGCTATCACTTTTTCCAGAACAACTTTAAGAGTTACTACTTCTTGTTCAAGCTTATCACATTTTTCTATCTTTTGATTGATAATTTCTTATAGGCATCCTTACTCTACCTTGTTTTGTTCAATTTCCAATTCTCTTCCACTCTTTTGCTTTCTTCAAGTTTCATCCTTAGATTTTCAATAGTCTTCTTTGATTCCTTTAGTTCTTGGTAAACTTCTTTATGTTTCAACTTGAACTTCTGGATCTTATTTCTTAGTTTCTGAATGCATTCACTTGCTTGCTTGAAATTTATTTTAGATCTTTATTTTTAGACTGTGGAGTCTCTATTCTTAATTCTTCATCTAATTTAGATCTCTTCATCATTTAGTTCAACCCTCCAAGATCTCCTTCAAGCTGTTAAACTTATTCCAAAGGACCGAGCTTTGATACCAATTGTTGAATATGACAACTGAGAGGGGGGGGGGGGGAATCAATTGTCACATATTATAACCTTTCAATTCAATTACTAGAACTAATACATAAATTTATTAAATGATTAATCATCAAATGCCAATGCAGAAACTCAAATCCAATGCACAAACATAATAACACCAAATTTACGTGGAAAACCCAATGAGGGAAAAACCATGGTGAGGATTAATTTACACTATAGAGAATATCAAAACCGATTACAAAAAGGCTCACTACCTACAATAAGGACTCAAATTCCAACAGGGCTACAACCCGGAGGGCTTACTCCCATCAAGATACAAAAGATAGATAACTTTTAGAATACAAGAGTTAAGGATTATAGCCAAAAGTGTGAACTAATAGCTTACACCTTTCTTGTACTGAGTTCAGTTCTAGATGAAGCTATATATAGGTAGTACTGCATTTCAATAATCACTCAATAATTCTATTATGATCATACACTTTATTGTCTTCACCTAATTCACTTACTCTACTCTACTACCCTCTCTCTTTCTCTTTCTTACTATCACACTTTTTTTTCTGTCTCTATATTTATCTCTCTTTTCTTTCAAGAGAATCTCATATATATATATATATATGTATATCTTATTTATCAATTAGGTCGGCCTTATATAAGGTTAACACATTTCTTATGTCAACCAAAACATCCATAAGACATAATTAGTACACAAAATATTTTACACGCTAAGTCAGCCAAGATCTTTGAATATCTGAATCATAGCTTATCTCACGGTAGAAATCAGACCTAAAAACCAATACATCGGACCACATATAACAGTCATCTTCAATAGGAAATAACTTCTGGTAACAATATCATACATTTAGTAATGTGTTGACATCAATGACAACCATTTGATGCAATCTTCAACTTCCAACATAGCCTAACTGGGCTTACACTTGGTTTAGTATGGATACAAGTCATGTGTACGAGGCTTATCATGTTATTAATGATCTTTTAATTAGTTTAAATGGGTGAGTGGCTGACAATATTTCATACCCCTACAAACTAATGTTTAATTATTACCTTATAATAATGACTTTTGGGTTCGCGATGTCTATTTTCCCGGCCTCGATGTACTCTATGACTCTTTGGACTTGATCCACTAGATTGGGCTTGTTGGAGAAGACTAATCATACATGGTGTTGGTGTTTTTTACTACAACCCACACATGTTTCCTAGAAGATCCAATGAACTTGCCACATTCAATAATAAAAGGCTCAGAATAGTATGGCCAACTTAGCGAGAATAGAAATAAGGGTAATTCTCCTACACTTCGGACTCTGTAAAATCCAGGAGGGTATTCCCTAACATGTGCTCTTAACATAGAACATTTAAATGATTCACTTGCACACAGGTAAGCAACAGATAGATCCCCAATTATTGTTAATGGATGAAATCCTTTAAGAAATTGGCTATTCCTCGAAAAGGCTCAGGTCCAATTAACAGAGAATCATAAACTCAACTTAAAGTAATTTGATAAGAAATGTTTGAGTAAAATATCCTCAGGCCATAACACAAAACATATGAGAATAAAATGTAATCAAAATTCCAGTGCCATATCCCAACGCACGGAGTCAAAAGAGAAAACTGAACTACAGGGTAAATTTCATTCTGAACACTTATGATCTATTATGAATTGCATTACAATCCACATATCTATACCCGAGTTTATTACTTCTTTATGAATCCTATTTGTTATATTGCATGAACTTACTGGTTAACTGAAGCATTTAATCAATCCTTTGAACCAGAGTTATAGTTAAACATAATTCATAGTAAAGAACAAATGAAGCTCAATGAAAATCATCTTGGATCGATATTTCATTAATAATCCATGTAACATAACACAATAGGAGAGAAAATAAACTCCAAATATTCATGAGTTTGATACAAACATGCTCAAAAACCCCATGATTAAATAAATTCTCCAATCTGACTCAAAACTTTAAAACCTGGACTTACAATTCATATTCTCTGTATCACTAGACTCTTATTTCTCATATTTTGGATATTTCAATAGACCTCTCTCTCGGCCTAGAATTCCCTTTTATAAAACAAGGGATCCAACAAGATTTAGGTTGGAGAGTACACATGTCCATATGTGATTGGACTGCTAACTCTTAATTCAGTTGCAATTCTATTATGTCAGTGGAAAGCATAAGACAAGAATCATCATTAGTTGATATGGAGGAAAGAAAAAATCTCTCCAAAGGCTGCTCCCCATACATCAAAGGTGTGCTTAACTGTTATAGTACTAACTCCACCTCAGCACCCTGTACTTGAAGTCAAAAGAAGAATACAATTTTAGAATATAATATCTAAGGCCAGACCTGTATTATACATGACCAAGCTGTAATTCTCGAGTATAACATTCATAATCCCAATTCATCAGTGAACAACTTTTTCCATAATTCAAACTCCTCCTCATAAGGCCACTGGAAAGCCACAACTTGATCAACCTTGTTTTGATAGGGAGAATACTTCACCATTATCTATGTGGCCTTTTTATCAAATTTTTTTAAGAAACTAATAACACAAGACAAATTTTCCAATGTATTCTCTAGCATGCAAATGTCAACATTTTTGCATATCTCATGTGTTTGAGATACCATTATATTGTTTATCTGATCCTTCCAAACCTGCATGGGTTTGACTTCATCCTGACTATGTAAAATATGCGGCAATGGGGTCAAGTCCTTTCCATCATATACACCCTTTAATAATTTAATCTTGGACTCCATAGGGGTGGAAAATCCCTAGAACTTCTACTCAACAATTCCTTTGACCAATTGATATGTTGTTATAACAGTAAGATAGTTATCACCATGCTATTTTGCCCCTACTGTCATGAATTTCAACTTCTCCATTCTAGGGCTCCATTTGTCCAGCAATGGGATGGCCAATTATTTATCCCTTGGAAATATTTTCAGTGCTTGCAACATTAGGACATAATTTGCATGAACACTATTTAGCTTACTCTGGACCCTTCTGTCTAAATGTTTCAAAACAATGTCCACTATTACTAAATTGCTTCTCCCTGCTGCATCTCGGATTTGCTTTACCATCTCCTTCTAATCTTCAACCTGATGAATCAATTTCTCCCTAGAGAGTCCCCCTCTAGGGATAGTAGCCTTGTCAATTGCAATAGGAACTTGTCCAATATTATATGTAACAATAGCCAAAGACTGTGTTTGTGCAGTAGGTTGAGACTGATCTACTAGTGGGTCAGAAACAATGTGGCTAGAATTGGCTTATTTTTTAGACCTCACGGTATCCATTTGTTGCTTTAATAAAGCCAATTCAATTTCTAACTCTGCTACCTTTTGTTGACTCTTATTATATGCAATAATAATCTCATTATATGGGCCTCTCAGAGTATCTCAGTCCTTGGTCAAATCTTCAATAGTTGCTCTGGTAAATTTGGCAACATTCACGACCATATCAGCAGCTTCCAATGCTGGGGTATCAGCGACTCTCCTCACAACCAAGTGACCATTGAAGTCAGACGGTTTTGCAACAATTGGTTTTCTAGACCTAGTGGATAGAGACTAGATTGCCAGAGCATCCCATTCTTCACTAAATGTGGATCCTTTGAGTGCCAATGTAGCCTCCTCTTTAGTTGCAAGAAGTGGCCTATTGACCCTTCTTATTGTGTCAAACACCACAACATCAACAATATCCCATTTAGGGAGTAGCAATACTCCACTTTTTTGTACCAATTCCGGCTTTGCTCTGGTGTTATTTCTTTAAATTTGTCTCTCCTATGTTCCCTGACCTTAGCTTGAATTACCTTCTCTCGGAGCTCTGGATGCAGACTTCTCTCATGTGCCACCTTCTCAGCATATGATGTAGTATGTGCTATCCACACAAAATATTTAAAAGCTTTAGTTTGAATAAAAGAGTCATCCATCATGAAATCTTTGCAGGCTTCTATCCTCAAATCATCATTATTTGTTATTCCTTTGATTTCATCTTTTCCTAATCTCAAAGTGACTGCACCTAAACTTGTTGCAGTGTCAACTGGGTCCAATGGAATCTCAGGATGTATTTTATCTAGAGTCACAATAATGTCATCATCCTCATCACCATCATGATCAACCATCTTTACTCTTTCAACCTTCTGCCTCTTTGGTGATGGTGGGTAAGCCGACTCTTAAAAACTCGAAGGAGAATCCAAATCAAAAATAATTGGCACTGATTTCCTTGAAGAAGATGGTGCGACATTTTTAGTAGCATGTTCAACCCTATTTCCCCTTCCTGTAGAAAAAACCTTTATCTTCTTTTGGGGCTGATAAGTAGGTCTCTCCTCCAATCTCACTTTAGGGTACTCCTCGATGGTTTGTGATTTTCCCCTTTCTTCCACTACCCTTTCATCTTTCAAAACCCCCAACCAAACTCTCAAAATTATCAATGGAAAACATCACCTTGCTTAATTCATCTTTGCCATTAGGTATGGGATTGAAACCAGGTATTCTGTCCTGCTTCTTCTTTATCATTTTAGAGTAGGAAATGTACATTGCCTTTCTCTCCTCTTGTAATTCCAAATCAAAAATATTCCTGATGATGTCCTCAGGAAAGTAAAAATTGTGGACAAAGGCCCATGTTCGATGCTTTGCCTTCATTTGAGAGATAAAACCCTCAGGATCATGATTTTTGGGGCGCACAGTCCTTAGCCTATAAGGCCCAAGTAATGTATGTAACTCCTTCCATCGTCCCTTTGCCATAACAAAATCGACAAATGTTGTATATTCAAGGAAGAAAGAACCTTTCTTTTGTTCAATTGGAAAGTGTAGTCTCAAGTGCCTCCCAATAGCCTCATGATTTCCAAGAATCCAATTCTAAGGGGCACCTCCCTTGACAAAACCCTTGGATTGAAATTGGTGCCAAAAACCCTAAAAATTGTTGTGTTATGATAGGGGATAATGTCTCCCCAATTGTGCATTATGTTCAATTTAGGCCTTCTCTCCATCGGCCTCAAGAAGTCATGAATTTATTTTGGGATCCTTGGGGGGTCACGAAATAGATCCTTCCTTAATTTAGATCCAAAGAAATTATGGAAAGTTACATAATCAAACTTATGATCATGCATGTCAAGAATCCTAGTCCAATATTGGACAGGCATTTCAATATTACCTTCCTTCTTCTTTAACTCCATATCTCTTTCAAACACAGCCTGTCCCCTATATAGAGACATATGAATTAAAAGGGAAAACCACCTAAATCCAACCCAATTCTTCCCCTCCTTTAGAGCTACCAGACCAATGTGCAATTTCTCCGCTAGGTAAGTGGCAAAATCATACACCACATTGAAACCTGGGTGTTGGAGATTTACTACCATATACATAATATTGGTAGGCAAGGTTGTCTTTAAACTGACCCCAAGAACTTGACATAAAGAACATACAGTATTCTTGAAATAAGTGGAGAAATAGTCCACATGAAAAGGTTCAGGCTCATTCTTGCCAATCACTACCTTCTTCTAATTTTTTCCTCTTCCCGAGACAGCCAAATGAGGTATCAAAAGGGATTTTCTAAACAAACCCTTAGTATTTCTATACTCTTGTCTGAAAACCTCAAGGTAGACAGGAACCATATCTTGAATCCATTTGTGCAATTTGAAAATATTTGCAATTTTTTCTCTAGTTATCTTAATCATCTACACACCATCATAAGTTCTGACAACTTGGGTCACAGGGTCATATCTCACAGCAATATCCTTCAAAATATCTACATCTAAGTAGACATTAGGCACCACCAACTTACCAAGGTCTAACCTCCTCGGGTTACACAAAGGAACCGACAAATTCCTATTCCCAAACCAATTGGAGAACTACCATCTGGTGTATGGTAACTCAACATCTCAAATTGCACATTGCATGTCTATTAATCCTTCCAAGAGTCAAGGCCCATTAAACAAAACCTTTCCCTCCTGCTTCTTGTTAGTAGCTGGCTTTAACAAATCAATAATACCTTGGGATAAAGACCTGGTAATGGTTTCAGAACCAGAACTTCGGGCCTTGGGTGCCATTTATACTAGACAAGTGATAATTAAAGCTAGGGTTTTCTTATTTTCAGATGGCAAGCAATTACAATTTTCTTCCTTTAGCCTTAAACAGAAAAATACCTCACGATTCTAGAGTCTCCAACAATTATCTAGATGAGCTCTAAAAGAAAATCTATTCAAACAATTCTTCAAGAACAATGTGGGAAACAGTCATGAATTGTTCAACAAACAATCATAAAATCTTCTGAAATTACAAGAAATGGCGTATGTGCTACTTACAGTTTCATTCACAGAACATCCAGGGCAGTGAAATTGAGAAATTGCAAAAACAGACTGCTTCACTCGATACTAGGCAATTATTCCTCAATGTAGACATACAACACATAAATAGTAATTTACAAATTTTAGCATTTAATTATGCAGGTAGAGTCAAACTCGACCATTACTATTCACTCGCATGAGATAAAACAACTATAGTACAACACCAATTTATTTTGAATACGAGCCATTGATCAAAAATAACATTGGCCAGAAGAATGGCTCAGATTAAGTCAAAACAGTTTGAAAATGCCACATCCACTCTCCAGTCACCAAACGGATAGGACATTCACCCACCGTGTACCATATCAACATGGAATGGGCCCCACCTTTGTTACTAGCACACAACATCAGAGTCCACGTGTCACCAAATCGCACACCTCGTAGCTTTATTGAAACTACAGTTTTAATTGCGCGGGGTCAGCGAGGTATGGCCATGATGTGTTAGTAATCAAACAACTGTCAACATCAGCCTCCATCATCGGTCAGTGAGCAAATTTGGTTCCCACCATCAAACGTGACAAATGGCAGCATCTTGCATTTCTCACACCATATTTGTGATGTTAGCATAAACCTTGCGAGGTCTGTGAGAAATAGTCAAGATTAAAATCACTTCATCCAACGGCCGCACAATCTGCACATGCGAAAAGGTTATTCATAAAGAAAGGGATCGACTAGGTGGATGGGGAAATGACCCTCAAGGTCAAAAAGATTATTTAAAGGTTTAATCTAAAATAATTGAATAGCCTGACACTATGAAAATATAATATAGTCATGACGCAAAAGACCGAAAGGACGGGTAAACGGGGCTGGTAAAGCCATGACCAAAAAGGGATAAAAGACCACTTAAGTGATCGACCACAGTCAATAAAAAGTCAATGCTTGAAAAAAAAACTCATGACCCAACCAATTAGAGCCGAGGACAAAACATAAATACAAGGGGAAAAATTAAAAGCTCCACCAGTGGCTCTGACTGGGGATGCATGCCCCCTATGGGCATAGCAAGATTCCAGAATCTATTGTTACATAGATGAGATACAAAGAGAACCGAAAACCAAGGACCGGTCTAGACAAGACCAACAAATAAAAGCAAAAAATAGAAGGAAACACACCTATATACATTACTTACAGTACTGTACAATGTACATGGAAAAGAGCTACTTCAAGAGAAGTAGTATTTCAAGAACTATCCATGTACTGGCAGTTCTAGAACTTCACCCGCAAGTGACTATAAAAAATATGAGTCTTCTCCATGTGTATCCATAATTATATATGGGCCTAGCCAAAGGGGATCAAATTTTCCATGCTTTCCCTTATCTTCTGATCTTGCATTCTAGAGCAACACCATTGCTCCAATGTCAAATTTTCTCTCAGCTGCACTTTTGTCATAAAGGTGATTTACCTGAAGTTGTAGTTTTTCATTTCTCTTATGAGCTTCTCTTCTAGTTTCATCCAATTGGTTCAATTCATCCATTTTGTGTTGCATCTCATCACATATATCATCATCATATTCTTGGACAAATTCATATATCTTTATCAGGTTGTTTTGTGGGATACGTGCTTCCATCCCATAGACTAGGTTAAAAGGTGAATGACCAATTTCCCTCTTGACAGTTGTCCTATCAGCCCTCAATGCCAATTTTAATTTTGAATCCCAAGCCCTTTTGTTCTTCTCAATCATTCGTTTGATGATCTTCATCAAACTATTATTACTGGACTCTGCCTATCCATTTCCTTGGGGATGATAAGGGGAAGCATATGAAACAGCTATACCATATTGATCACAAAATTTAACAAACTCTTCAGATCTGAAGCACATAGCATTTTCTGAAACAATTCTTTCAGGTATCCCAAAATGACTCAAAATGTTTTCAGTCAAAAAGTCAACAAAAAATTTACTTGTGGCCCTTCTGTCTAGGATTGCTTCAATCCATTTAGTAAAGTAATCAGTTCCCACCAATATCCATGCATGTCCTCCACTGGATTTTTTTGATATCTCCCCTATGAAGTCAATACCCCATTGCTTGAAAGGAGCTAAAACAAACACTGGTCTTAACAGAAAATTGCCAGAAAACTTTAACTTTCCAGCAAACCTCTGACAAGCATCACATTTTTTAACATATCTATGGGCATCCTTGAACACAGTAGGCCACCAGTATCCTGCTCTTAGAATTTTGTGAGCCATTGTCCTAGCCATGTAATGGCCTCTACAAGCTCCTTTATGCATTTTTATTAGTAGATCTTCAGCTTGGTCTCCATCCACACATCTGAGTATAATACCTTCAGAGTTCCTCCACCAGAGCTCACCCTCAATAATGACATATCTAATTGCTTGTAATTTGAGAGTTCTTTTCTCAGTAAGGGGCATACCTTCAGGGAATTGCATCATCTGTAAATACTCAACAATCCTCCTGTACCAACAACAAGTTTGCATATCACAAATAGGCGCAATGTTCTATTGCTCTATCTGATTTATTTTATTTACCTCTAGATTTGCCTCAGCCATTAATTTAGCTAGACCCTGGCCTCTTACAAGCTTGGTAATCTGTATGTCAATGTTAAACTCTTGGATTCTATTTATCCATCTGCATCTTCTTCCTATAGTCTCTTGCTGGGTGAAAATATCTTTAACTGCTACCGTTGGTACATATGCCACAACAGTTGCTCCCATTATATAAGTTTTGAAATTCTTAACTGCCTTTACTAGAGCATATGCCTACTTTTCAGATATGTCATATTTCAATTCTGTAGCCTGCAATGATTTACTGAAGAATGTAATTGGCTGCTCAAAGCCATCATTATTTTTCTACAACAAAACACCAGCTATAGTGTGAAAAGAGGCAAAAGTAAACAATTGGAAAGGTTTTGAATAATCAGGTGACTTGAGGATAGGGGCTTGCTTAATTGCATCTTAGATAGCCTGGAAAGCCTTGGATGGTTCTCCTGTCCATATTATCTTTTCTCCCTTCTTCAGCATCTTTGATATTGGGCGAACAATCTTAGCGAAATTTGTGACAAATATTTTTACAAAATTTATCTATCCAAAGAAAGATTGGATGCCTTTTACATTACTTGGCTGCGTAATTCTATCAATAGCAGTCACCCTTTCAGGATCAATCTGCACCCCATCTTTTGAAACAAGATGCCCCAACAATTTTCCTTCTTTAACCCCGAAGGCACACTTCCTAGGATTTAAAGATATCCCATATTCCTGAGCTTTGATAATTTTTTTCTCCAAGTGAGGACAATGATCCTCCTCACTTTTGCTATGGGTAGTAAGATCATCTTGGTAAATGGAAAGGAAAAAATCAATAAAATCAGCAAAGGCTAGATCCATAGCCCTCTGAAAAGTTGCTCCAACATTTATTAATCCAAATGGCATTCTTACATACACATATGTTCCCCATGGTGTGGTGAAAGTAGTCTTGAATTGCTCAGACTCTTTAACCATTACTTGGTTGTACTTGGAGAATCCATCCGTCATAGATAACAATTCACATCCTATAACCTTTTATAACATAGCCTCCATATTAGGCAATGGATAATTATCCTTTAAAGAAGCAACATTCAATTTTCTAAAATCAACACATAACCTGATATCTCCATTTTTATTTCTAACAGGTACCAAGTTAGAGACCCAAGATGAGTGTCTAATTGGTTTAATGATTCTTGCCTCCCTTAGCTTAGCAAGTTCTTCCTACATTTTGGGTTGCAGGGTAGGGTTAATTGGTCTCTGTTTTTGCTTGAAAGGCTTCATGTCAGGTTTCAATGGGATCTCATGTTGGAATAAGTCCTCCCTATACACTTTAAGGTCTTCATAGGACCAAGCAAAATTATGTCTATATTTCCTAAGCAGGATAATCAACATGCTTCTAATATGTGGCTTCATTTTCTTTCCAACATAAACAATCTTAGGAGCACTTTCTATTCCTAAGTTTATTTCTTCTAGATCATCCTTATGAGATGGTTTTTGCTTAGTATTTGACATATCAGGGCCATCAAATACCCTTTCAAGTGCAACAAGACCCATAGGGATGGAGTTTGTTTTGAGCTGAATCACTTCATTCCCAAATAGGGTTTCCTTCCCATCAATTTCTGTTACAAATGAGCCAAAATCAATTTCTTGGCTCTCATACTGATCCATACAATGCGAGAATTTCAATATGTCTGTATCATCATCAAACACTTGCCAGTTACAAATATTATCAGGTATTGTAGGCCTGGTCTATACTTCTATTTGTGAGATGCCACTAAAAGTGACATCATCCAGTTTGTCAGCTATATTTGCTAACAAGTCAGCTTTAGAATTTTGTCCTCTTTCAATCCATTCTATACAAAAATCACTAAATCCCTCAATAGTATCCCATACTACATTTATGTATTGCCTAAGTCTTTTATCTTTATCTGCAAAGCAGGATCTAATCTAGGACACCACTAACTCAGAATCTCCCAAAAATTTTAATTCTTTAATACCATGCTTTGAAGCTATCTTTAGACTGAGTATGAGAGCTTCATACTCAACAACATTATTGGTACAAGAAATTGTAACAAGAAAGAATATTTAAATGTTTTACCTTGTGGGGAAGTAAAGAAAATTCTTGCTCCTGAGCCATCTTTGGAACAAGCTCCATCAAAATGCATTATCCATAAATCACCTCCTGATGATAGCTCCAACACTTCCTTTTCAATAGGTACTGATAGGATTTCTCCTGTTTTATCTTCCTCAACTCGGAAGTTTTCTAGATCAGTTTCCACAAAGTTAATTCTAATAGGTTTTGGTGATTCTTCCACATTTACAATCATGTGAGGGGCTCTTTTTTCCCTATCTACCTTGACATCTTTCTGTTCAATGGAAAATGTAGCAAAAGACAGATCACATTGTATACTCCCACCCATTGAAACACTCCAAGGTTGAGATAAGAGCATGCCATAAGTAGGTGGAATATCCACCACTATAACACTCATGTGTAGCTCTTTCTCAGGAAATGCTACTAGTCTATATGGAACATTATTTATAATACCTATAACAGGTACTTCCCTAGAATCCATTGCATAGCACTTACCATATGTACTGTCCACTTTTAGTCCCATTGCATGCATTATTTTTACTGGCATCACATTTTTAGATGCTCCTGAATCGATCATGCAATTTCTCAACATTTTCCCATCAATAATCAGACTTAAGAAAAAAGGATTGACATGGGTGGGATTAGTAGTAATAGTGGTACCTAAGTATATTTGGGGACTTTCTGTGATATTTTCTTCCAGACTTTTTTTGCTTTTCTTGATCTTCTTTTGATTTTACTTTATCAGAAACCACTTTGCTTTTTCCACTTGTAGGAATATTGTTAATAAGTGCAATAGTCTTATCCTTATGTTCATCTATACGCATCATTTCCAAGAAATGAACAATAACCCTAACTTGTGAAAGTACTTGAAACATATCTATTGAAGTGTACTTTGGTAATTCAGGAAAATTTGTGTTTTCAAAAATTACCTTTTCTTTTCCTTTGAGAGTTTCATCATTAGAAGAGTGCTTCTTGCTGTCTTTGATATTTTGGGGTACAACTTCATTCTTTTTCTTGGTCGTATCAACTTTCTTTTCCCATATCCGGGGCTCCCTTATTTCCTTAGGCTTTGAAATGACATTCTTAGCCTCCAAATTGACATTTGTTCTAGTTACATCTTTTCCTTTTATGAACAGGCTGCAAGGCTTACCTGAATCACCTAGAATAGTTCTTTTTCTCAATTGTATGTTATTCCTTGCCCTTGCAACTAAGGTAACAATGTATTTTTTAAAATCTTCACCGGAAGGTCTTCTCAAAATAGTGTTATCCACTTCCAGTTCATTCACAAAATAGTCATCATTGTCTCCTTCATTCAAGAACACTTGTTGATGGTATACATCATTATGTTGTCTCTGAACATCAACATGCATGCCACAAGGCTCATCATCTAAGGTATAATCATCATAGGCCAAATTAGCTGGTCCTAATAGTACATTTGTCATTGTATCCTGATTCTGGGGAGGCTAAGCATCCCTGATCATCTTGAGATTCTACCATATTTTGTGCTACTGCACACTATTGTGAAGAGTGAGGCATTCTGCATACTTCACACCAAGGTAAATTTTCTATGGCATTTAGAGAATGCTTCTGTAAAGGATTAGGTGGAATTTGATTATTTCTCTAGTTTCCTTGTCGAGGTTTTCCATTATTCCAATTGGTATTATAGGGGTAATCCTATAGCCTAGGAGGCCTATCATTTCTTTGAAAATGAGGCTTGTCATTTTTTGCTTGTTTCTGCAACAGGGTAAGGACCTGATCTATCTTTTCATCACCATCAGTAGGTTTACCAACCTTTTCAGTCTGATTCTTGGTACCTTTAAAAGTTTTAGGATCTTCCCTTCTCCCTACTTTACCAGAATCTCTTCTATTATTTTCAATGCTCATTGCCATCTTATATGCTTGCCTCAAATTTTAAGGATCTTTATCTCTTAATAAATAACACATTTTAGCATCATAAGCATTACAATACACAACTAAACATGCACTCTCATTAGGCCTCAAATATGCAGGAACTCTTGTCATAGCCTTTTGGAAACGAGAATTAAACTCAGTAACCAGTTCATTATGCCCCTTGGTAATGTTATTGAAATCATTTAATTTAAATCTGGGGTCAGTCTGATCCCCGTATTGTTCCCTGAAAACTCTATAAAAAGCATCTCTGGAGTCAATACTAGCATCAGGTAATCCTCTATACCAATCCCTAGCATCTTCAACTAATGACTGCATAAAGTATTATTACCAATGAATTTTGGGAGATTCTTTCATGCATTATTTGGAATTGGATTAGAATATCCTCGAATATTGCCAAAACACAATTGTCTGTATCTATCAATTTGGGGTGCTCCTCCACCATGTCCACTTCTAGGGGTGCTGTGTTGCTTGATATCTTTCTTATCGTCCCCCTGTTTACCCTTGTCACCACTACCTTGTTGTTTATCCTTGCCAGTGCTTCCCTCTTCATCCTCAGAGTAAGATCTAAAGTTTTTATGGCCACCTCCACCACCTTGGTTACCACCACCCCCACCTTTAGGAATTTTATTCTCAAAATTCTTGCTCAACGACTCATTCTCGTTCTTTCCTGAACCAAAATCTTGGTGAGTGGGTTTAGATATCTTTATGAAGGCTATCTTTCTTGCCATCTCGACATTAGAAGCTTTTATTTTGGATTTTCTCAGATCAACTTGCAACTGATCATTTATTAGTTGCAAACTTAGGATCTCAATATTTTGAGGAAAATTCGATGGTCTAGGATTAGCTTCATTATTTGGTTCATCACTAGTATTAAGATGGCTTCTATAATTGGGAAAATTGTAAGCACTTTTGTGAGGTTGGTCAACATGTGCTTTCCCATGGTCGACAAAGGTTGTCTTCTTGGATCCATCAAATGGATCAGAAGCTTTGGTAGTGGATGTAGAAGGAGTATATGTGGGAGTAGCAGAAGTTCCAATAGAGACTGTTACTTTACAGACTTCTCGAACCCTATCAGCGGCTAATTTAGCCACCCTTTCCTCAAAGATTTTTCTCTTAGCTGATTCTTCCCTCATCTTTTCAACTTTCTTTTTTTGGGCATTCCTTTCAGCCTGCTTAGCTTAGAATCTCTCTAGATTCTCTCTTCTTATTCTATCCCTATTATCTTCTACCTCCTGCAACCTCTTTTCTTCTTCAATTAAGGTTTGCATATCCTTGTCTATATCTGTTTCATTCTCAAGGATATCTCCTACCTCACTTGGAGCAGGAGTATAGTAAGGTTGCTCTGCTTGATCTTCATCTTGAAGCAAAGGCATTTCCTCATTCAAAGAGGTCCCTCATGGTTTGAAATTTTTTTCCCCAAAAACGGACATAGTACCAGGTGTTGTAGCTTTTGGGAACTACTTATCTTGTTCCTAGAATCCCCATCACTCCTCCTCTTTAGACATCAACTTCAACTTCTCGAGCCATTTCAAAAGGAAAACTACCATGATCCATTTGAGACACAACAACTTCTGAGGAATCTCCACCAATAAAAGAACTATTTATTTCGGCATTTAAAGTAGGAGAAGAGATGATAGGAGATGAAACATACTTACTTGGGGTATCATTTATTTTTACCCATTTCTTGTCATGTCCCGATTCGAGTTTTAGCATTGGCTATGGGTTATTTTTTGCATAGTTTCTAGTCTTCTTCATGATCTTTGGTGTACGAGGACACTCCTTTGCACATTGTTGTTTGTACTTTGTATGGATAGTTGTGTTTGAGATATTAGAGTCACCACCCAAAATATTGGGAATTATGAAGTTATTACACTTCGCTTTTGCACTCATGACTTTAGACAAGACTTTGAACATTACCCGACACACTGACACAAAACTTAGGAAAACTAGACGCATATGCCAAATATGAAAAATTAGGCACACAATGTAAACCAAGTATATTATAACAAATGACTTTGACAAAACTAGTTCTACACTAGAGACCTTTCATTTGATAGTTCCCCAATAGAGTCACCATTCTGTTGGTGTTTTTTACTGCAACCCACACGTGTTTCCTAGAAGCTCCTATGAACTTGCCACATTCAATAATAAAAGGCTCGAAATAGTATGGCCAACTTAACGAGAATAGAAATAAGGCTAATTCTCCTACACTTCAGACTCTATAAAATCCAGGAGGGTATTCCCTAACATGTGCTCTTAACATACAATATTTAAATGATTCACTTGCACAGGTAAGCAACAGATAGATCCCCAATTATTGTTAATGGATGAAATCCTTCAAGAAATTGGCTATTCCTCAAAAAGGCTTAGGTCCAATTAACAAAGAATCATAAAATCAACTTAAAGTAATTTGAGAAGAAATTTTTGAGTAAAATATCCTCAGGCCATAACACAAAACATGCGAGAATAAAATGTAATCAGAATTCCAGTGCCATATCCCAACGCATAGAGTCAAAAGAGAAAACTGAACTACAGGGTAAATTTCATTCTGAACACTTATGATCTATTATGAATTGCATTAAAATCCACATATCTATACCCGAGTTTATTACTTCTTTATGAATCCTATTTGTTATATTGCATGAACTTTCTAGTTAACTAAAGCATTTAATCGATCCTTTGAACCAGAGCTATAGTTAAACATAATTCACAGTAAAGAACAAATGAAGATCAATGAAAATCATCTTGGATCGATATTTCATTAATAATCCATGTAACATAACATAATAGGAGAGACAATAAACTCCAAATATTCATGAGTTTGATACAAACATGCTCAAAAACCCCATGATTAACTAAGTTCTCCAATCTGACTAAAAATTTGAAACCTAGACTTACAATTCATACTCTCTATATCACTAGGCTATTATTTCTCATATTTTGGATATTTGAATAGACCTCTCTCTCGACCCAGAATTCCCTTTTATAAAACAAGGGAGCCAACAAGCTTCAGGCCGAAGAGTACACATGTCCATTTGTGATTGGACCACTAACTCTTAATTCAGTTACAATTCTATTATGCGAGTGGAAAGCATAAGACACGAATCATCATTAGTTGATATGGAGGAAAGAAAACATCACTCCAAAGGCCGCTACCCATACATCAAGGGCGTGCTTAACCATTATAGTACTAACTCCACCTCAACACCCTATACTTGAAGTCAAAAGAAGAATGCAATTTTAGAATATAATATCTAAGGCCAGACCTGTATTATACATGACCAAGCTACAATTCTTGACTATAACATTCATAATCCCAGTTCATCAGTGAACACCTTTTTCCATAATTCAAACTCCTCCTCAGAAGGCCACTCGAAAGCCATAACCTGATCAACCTTATTTCGATAGGGAGCATACTTCACCATTATCGATGTGGCCTTTTTATCAAAGTTCTCTAAGAAACTGGCTAATGGATGAAATCCTTCAAGAAATTCCAATGCATGAAATATTTTGAGTAAAATATCCTCAAGCCATAACACAAAACATGAGAGAATAAAACGTAATCAGAATTCTAGTGCCATATCCCAACGCACATAGTCAAATGAGAAAATTGAACTATAGGGTAAATTTCATTCTGAACACTTATGATCTATTATAAATTGCATTACAATCCACATATCTATACCTGAGTTTATTACTTCTGTATGAATCCTATTTGTTATATTGCATGAACTTACTGGTTAACTGAAGCATTTAACCCATCCTTTGAACCAAATCTATAGTTAAACATAATTCACAGTAAAGAATAAATGAAGATCAATGAAAATCATCTTGGATTGATATTTCATTAATAATCCATGTAACACAACACAATAGGGGAGTCAATAAACTCCAAATATTCACGAGTTTGATACAAACATGCTCAAAAACCCCATGATTAACTAAGTTCTCCAATCTATTTGAAAACTTTAAAACCTAGACTTACAATTCATACTCTCTGTATCACTAGACTCTTATTTCTCATATTTTGGATATTTCAACATACCTCTCTCTCGGCCCAAAATTCCCTTTTATAAAACAAGAGAGCCAACAAGATTCAAGTCGGAGAGTACACATGTCCATTTGTGATTGGACCGCTAAATCTTAATTCAATTAGAATTCTATTATGCGAGTGGAAAGCATAAGACAAGAATCATCATTAGTTCATATGGAGGAAAGAAAACATCACTCCAAAGGCCATTCCCCATACATCAAAGGCATTCTTAACCATTATAGTACTAACTCCACCTCAGCACCCTGTACTTGAAGTCAAAAGGGGAATGCAATTTGAGAATATAATATCTAAGGCCAGACCTATATTATACATGACCAAGCTGCAATTCTCAGCTATAACATTCATAATCCTAGTTCATCAGTGAACACATTTTTCCATATTTCAAACTCCTCCTCAGAAGGCCACTGGAAAGCCACAATCGATTAAGCTTGTTTCGATAGGGAGCATACTTCACCATTATCGATGTGGCCTTTTTATCAAAGTTCTCTAAGAAACTAATAAAAAAAGACAAATTTTCCAATGTATTCTCTAGCATGCGGATGTAAGCATTTTTGCATATCTCATGTGTTTGAGATATCATTATATTGTTTATCTGATCCTTCCAAAAATGCAGGGGTTTGACTTCATCCTAACTATGCAAAATATGTGGCAATGGGGTCAAGTCCTTTCCATCATATACACCCTTTAATAATTTAATCTTGGACTCCATAGGGGTAGCAAATCCCTGGAAATTCTGCTCAACAATTCCTTTGACCAATTGATATGTTGCTATAACAGTAGGATATTTATCACCATGTTGTTTTTCCCCTACTGCCATGAATTTCAACTTCTCCATTCTAGGCCTCCATTTTTCTAGCAATGGGATGGCCAATTATTTATCCCTTGGAAACATTAGGACATAATTTGTGTGAACATCGTTTAGCTTACTCTGGACCCTTCTGTTTAAATGTTTCAAAACTTTGTCCACTATTACTGAATTACTTCTCCCTGCTGCATCCCAAATTTGCTTTACCATCTCCTTATACTCTTCAACCTGATGAATCAATGTCTCCCTAGAGAGTCCCCCTCTAGGGCTAGTAGCCCTCTCAATTGCAATAGGCACCTATCCCATATTATATGTAACAATAGCCAAAGACTGTACTTGTGCAGGAGGTTAAAAATGCTCGACTGGTGGGTCAGAAATAGTGTGGCTAGAACTAGCCTATTTTTTAGACCTCATGGTATACATTTGTTGCTTTAATAAAGCCAATTTAGTTTCTAACTCTGCTACCT
Source organism: Sequoiadendron giganteum (assembly GCA_007115665.2). Taxonomy (NCBI): domain Eukaryota; kingdom Viridiplantae; phylum Streptophyta; class Pinopsida; order Cupressales; family Cupressaceae; genus Sequoiadendron; species Sequoiadendron giganteum. The sequence continues at coordinate 591,290,631 of CM021108.1, forward strand.
TTTGTTGACTCTTATTATATTCAATAATAATGTCATTATATTAGCCTCTCAGAGTATCTCAGTCCTTCGTCAAATCTTCAACAGTTGCTCTGGTGAATTTGGCAATATTCACGACCATATCAGCAGCTTCCAATGTTCGGGTGTTAGCAACTCTTGTCACAACCAAGTGACCACTGAAGTCAGACAGTTCTGCAACAATTGGTTTTCTAGACACAATGGATAGAGACTAGATTGCCAAAGAATCCCATTCTTCACTAAAGGTGGATCCTTTGAGTGCCAATGTAGCCTCCTCTTCAGTGCAAGAAGTGGCCTATTGGCCCTTCTTATTGTGTCGAACACCGCAACATCAATGATATCCCATTCAGGGAGTAGCAATACTCCACTTTTTTGTATCAATGCTTGGCCTTGCTCTAGTGTTATTTCTTTGAATTTGTCTCTCATCTGTTCCCTGACCTTAGCTTGAATTAGCTTCTCTAGGAGCTATGGATGCAGACTTCTCTCATGTGCCACCCTCTCAGCATATGATGTAGTATGTGCTCTCCACAAAAAATCTTTAAAATCTTTAGTTTGAATAAAAGAGTCATCCATCATGAACTCTTTGCAGGATTCTATCCTCAAATCATCATTATTTGTTATTCCTTTGATTTCATCTTTTCCTAATCTCCAAGTGACTGCACCTGAACCAGTTGCAGTGTCAACTGGGTCTAATGGCATCTCAGGATGTATTTCATCCAGAGTCACAATAATGTCATCATCCTCATCACCATCACGATCAACCATCTTTACTCTTTCAACCTTCTGCCTCTTTGGTGATGGTGGGCGAGCCTGCTTTGAAGAACTCAGAGGAGAATCCAAATAAACAACATTTGGCACTGACTGCCCTAAAGAAGATGGTGTGATATTTTAAGCAGCATCTTCAGCCCTACTTCCCCTTCTTCTAGAAAAAAACTTTATCTTCTTTTAGGGCTGATAAGTAGGCCTCTCCTCCAATCTTACTTCAAGGTACTCCTCGATGGTTTGTGATTTTCCCCTATCTTCCACTACCCTTTCATCTTTCAAAACCCCAACCAAACTCTCAAAATTATTAATGGCATACATCGCCCTGCTTAATTCATCTTTGGCACTAGGTATGGGATTGAAACCAGGTATTCTCTCTTGCTTATTCTTTATCATTTTAGAGTAGGCAATGTACATTGCCTTTCTCTCCTCTTATAATTCCAAATACAAAATATTCCTGATGATGTCCTCAGGAAAGTAAAAATTGTGGACAAAGGCCCCTGTTCGATGCTTTGACTTCATTTGAGAGATAAAAACATCAGGATCATGATTCTTGGGGCGCATAGTCCTTAGCCTATAAGGCCCAAGTAATGTATGTAACTCCTTCCATTGTCCCTTTGCCATAACAAAATTGGAAAATGCTGTATATTTAAGGAAGAAATAACCTTTTTTCTATTCAATTGGAAAATGTAGTTCTTGAGAACCTCCCAATTGTGTTATGATTTCCAAGAATCCAATTCTAAGGGGCACCTCCCTTGGCAGAAACATTGGATTGAAATTGGTGCCAAAAACCCTAAAAATTATTGTGTTATGATAGGGGATAATGTCTCCCCAATTATGCATTATGTTTGATTCAAGCCTTCTCTCCATCGGCCTCAAGAAGTCATGAATTTATTTTGGGATCTTTGGGGGGTCACGAACCAGAGCCTTCCTTAATTTAGATCCAAAGACATTATGGAAAATTACATAATCAAACTTATGATCATGCATGTCAAGAATCCTAGTCCAATATTGGATAGGCATTTCAATATTACCTTCCTTCTTCTTTAACTCCATATCTCTTTCAAACACAACCTATCCCCTATACAAAAACATGTGAATTAATAGGGAAAACCACCTAAATCCAACCCAATTCTTCCCCCCCTTTAGAGCAACCAGACCAATTCGCAATTTCTCCGCTAGGTAAGTGGCAAAATCATACACCACATTGAAACCTGGGTGTTGGAGATTTACTGCCATATACATAATATCGGTAGGAAATGTTGTCTTTAAACTGACCCCAAAAACTTGACATAAAGCACAAACAATATTCTTGAAATAAGTGGAGAAATAGTCCACACAAAAAGGTTCAGGCTCATTCCTGCCAATCATTACCTTCTTCTGATTTTTTCCTCTTCTCGAGACAGCCAAATGAGGTATCAAAAGGGATGTTCTAAAGAAACCCTTAGTATTTCTATACTCTTGTTTGAAAACCTCAAGGTCGACAGGAACCATATCTTGACTCGATTCATGCAATTTGAAAATATCTGCAATTTCTTCTCTGGTTATCTTAATCATCTGCACACCATCATAAGTTCTGACAACTTAGGTCACAGGGTCATATCTTGCAGAAATATCCTTCAAAAGATCTACATCTAAGTAGACATTAGGCACCACCAACTTACCCAGGTCTAACCTCTATGGGTTACACAAAGGAACCGACAAATTCCTATTCCCAAACTAATTGGAGAACAACTGCCACCCGATGTATGGTAACTCGACATCTCGAATTGTAGACTACTTGTCTGCCAATCCTTCCAAGAGTCGAGGCCCATAAAAAAAAACCTTTCCCTCCTACTTCTTATTAGTAGAGGGCTTTAACAAATTAGTAATATCTTGGCATAAAGAAATGGTAATAGTTTCAGAACCAGAACTTTGAGGCTTGGGTGCCATTTATACTAGACAAATGATAATTCGAGCTAGGGTTTTCTTATTTTCAGATGGCAAGCAATTACAATTTTCTTCCTTTAGCCTTAAATAGAAAATTACCTCACGATTCTAGAGTCTCCAACAATTATCTAGATGAGATCTAAAAGAAAATCTATTCAAATAATTCTTCAAGAAAAGAACGGGAAACAGTCACAAATTGTTCAACAAGCAACCATAAAATCTTCTAAAATTACAAGAAATGGCATACGTGCTTCTTATGGTTTCATTCTTAGAATATCTAGGGCAGGGAAATTGAGAAATCACAACAACGAATTGCTTCACTCGATACTAGGCAATTCTTCTTGAATGTAGAGACACAACACGGAAATAGTAATTCACAAATTTTAGCATTTAATTATGCAGGAAGATTTGAACTCGTCCATTACTATTCACTCACATGAGATAAAATGGCTATAGTACAACACCAATTTATTTTGAATACGAGCCATTGATCAAAAACAATGTTGGCCAGGAGAACGACTCAAATTAAGTCAAAATAGTTTGAAAATGCCACGTCCTCTCTCCAGTCACCAAACAGACAGGACATTCACCTATCAGGCACCACATCAGCACAAAACGGGTCCCACCTTTGTTACCAGCACACAACATCAGAGTCCATGTGTCACTGAATCACACACCTCGCAACATTATTGAAATTGCAATTTTAATTTTTGCGAGGTCATCGAGGTATGACCATGATGCGTTGGTAATCAAACAGCTATCAACATCAACCTCCATCATCTATCAATGAGAAAATATGGTCCCCACCATCAAACATGACATATGGAAGCATCTCACATGCCTCGCACCATATTTGTGACGTTAGAAGAAACCTTGCGAGGTCTGCAAGCAACTGTTAAGATTAAAATCACTTCATTTGATGGTCGTGCAATTTTCACATGCGAAAAGGTTATTCATAAAGAAAGGGACCGACTAGGTGGATGGAGAAATGACGCTCAAGGTCAAAAATATTAGTTAGAGGTTTAATCTAAAATAATTCAATAGCCCGACACTAGGAAAATATAATACAATCATGACACAAAATATCAAAAGGATGGGTAAATGGGGCTGGTAAAGTCACGACCAAAAAGGGATAAAAGACAACTTAAGTGACCGACCACCATCAATAACAAGTCAACGCTCGAAAAGAAAACCCATGACCCAACCGATTAGAGCCGAGGACAAAACATACCTACAAGGGGAAAAATTAAAAGCTCCACTACATGGGAAGATCAAATCTTCTTAATTGCGTATGGTATGAAGATCTATTGGATTTATTTACCTTGGGAAAATCTTTCCTTATGCTTTCCCATTCTGTAGTTTGATAATTTTCTTTCTCTTTCTTGCGTTCTTTCTTCTCTAGATTTGAAGATGGGTCATGATAGAGTCAAGACTGAACCGGGCTCCTGTGTGGAGTTTCACTATGATTCTTTGTTGTGGCACATCTGTGTTGAAGGGGGCTTGGCCCCTTTGATGGAATTTCTAAAAGGTTATGATGATAATTTTTTTTCTTAGTTTGCTAGCAGTTGGTGTCACTAAAGGGTGACTATTAGAGGCATTTCATTTGAAGTGAGTGAAAAGGTGATAGCCAAAGCCACTGGGATTTCTTACACTGGGAAAAAACTCAAAAAACACTTGAGGGTACAGGATATGGATAGTATGCAACAATTCTTTAAGGATAATGAGCAACCTACATAACTTCATGTCGGCTACAATAGGAGCAAGCTTCCCGCTCCTTAGGACCAAGTTTACCTTGTCCTAATAAAATAATTTACTTTTGAAGTCTATTTCAAATGCTATTATTTTTATCACATTCCTCTCCTTAATCATTTGCATCATTAGTTCCTCATTAGCTTCTCATTTTTTTGTTATCATCTCTTGAAATCTTTGTTAAAGAGTCTTGCCACCAAAAATACAGAAAACCCCCTCCCCTTCACTAGGGGCTCATTCTGCACCTATATCAATTTCATTTGGCCTTATGTCCTCAAAACCTATCTTTACCTCTAGGGTTGAGGAGCTCAAACCCTCTAAATCTACTCCCTTGAAACCCTCCCCTACTAATATCTTTGGTTTGAAGAGGAAACTCTGCCTCCCTCCCAACCAGCCCCTACAGACACTAAACCCAAAAACCCTACCAAAAACAAAAAGGGGAGTCATGGACGAGCTCAAACTAATGTTGCTGATGGGTTGTGTGAATTAAAAAATCATTCCTACAAATAATGGGGGAAAACTAACTAGCAAGGCCAAATCTGAGAAAAAAAAGGGCATCACTTTCGATGTTGAAGAACCTACCATTGAAAATGAGGAGGGTGAAAATGACACCAAAGATTTTGAAGAGGAAAATTTGTTGAGCATGGGTAAGGATACTTGTGTGGAACCTGCTAGCATTAGATTCTTTAACCGACTGGCTAAACAAAAACTTGGTGTCCATGTTGATGAAAATTCCACCAATTTTGAATAGGAAATTTAGTGAACAAACAATAGGCATGACACAGTGGAGGAACTGGAGGAAACTGAGGAGTATGCTAAGGGACCAAGTTATTTTCCAGAACTCAACAAGATGATTCAAGAGGAGTCCACTTTAGAATCTTCCAATCATTAGGTGCTGGAAGAGGGGACTAAACTGTTAGATGCTACTAAGGAGGAATAATACAAAGGACTACAGTCCCAAGTTAGTATCTTGGAGAGGAAACTCAATAGGTTGACCTGCTTCACCATTAAAGTCATCCATCACTCGGGGATACCCTCTCGTTCTGAAGGAAGAAGTTAAGAGAATGTGACTAAGGTTGATCCAAGCACTAGCCAAGCTAGTGGCGATGTTTATAAGTTACTCATGGAGGAATGGAAGAACCTAGATAGGTGATGGTGTGGGTCTTGTCTGTTCTCTAGGGTTTTTTCTTTGGTATTTTGTGATGTGACTGCATTTTTTCTATCTACTGTTATTAGTTTTTATTATATTACTATTAACTATTGAACTCTAGCCCATAGGACCTTTTTGTTTAAATGGTACTACACCTTGTAAATGTAGCTTATATTATAAAAAAGGTTTACATATGGACAATTAATTTCTTATACTTTAAGTTATATTTCATGTATATAGTTTTAGGATGTTTGAAAGTGGTTTTGGATCTCTTAGAGTCTAGTTTTTGGAAGATCTTATAATTTTTCAGACTTAGTCAAATTTAAGTAATCAACATGTCAAATTTCAATAATCAAGAGGTCAAATTTTACTCTCAAATTACTAGTTTTTATTATATTACTATGAACTATTGAACTTTGGCCCATAGGGATTTTTTGTGTAAAGGATACTATACCTTGTAAATGTAGCTTATATTATCAAATATATTTACATATGGACAATTAATTTATTATTCTTTAAGTTATATTTCATGTATATAGTTTTAGGATGTTTGAGAGTGATTTTGGATCTCTTAAAGTTATAATGCAAATTTTAGTTTTTGGAAGATCTTACAATTTTCTAAACTTAGTCAAATTTAAGTAATCAACATGTCAAATTTCAATAATCAAGAGGTCAAGTTTTAGTAATCAACAAGTTGTATAATCTTTATCTCTCTCTATCTCACTCATTATTTATCTCTTATGCTCTAGACCTCTCTATCTCCATCCCTTTATCTAACTCTCCCTCTTGAGCTCAAGAACTACCCCCCCCCTCTCTCTCTCTCTTTCCCTCGCTCCCTCCCTCTCTACATCTCTTTATCTCCCCTCTCCTCCTTCTATTTCTATATATCTGTCTCTCTACTCTCTATCTCACCTCCCTCCCTTCCTACCCCTCCCTCCCTCTCTCTCCTTTTCCTCTCACTCTCTCCTTCCCTCTCCCTCTCTCCCCCCTCTTTCTCTCTTATTAAACCCTTCCCTCCCTCTCTCTCTCCCCTACCCTCTCTACTTCTCTATATCTCACCATTATCTCTCTCTCTCTCTCTCTCTCTCTCTCTCTCTCCTTCCTCTGGTTATCCTCTATCCCTCCCTACCTCCCTCCCTCCTTCCCTCTCTAATTTTATCCATCTCCCTCCCTCGCTCTCTCTCTACTTCCCTCTCTAATTTTCTCTATCTCCCCCTTCTCTCTCTCTCTCTTCCTTCCACCCACATTCACTCTTTACTTCTCCCTATCTAACCTATCCCTCTATACCTCTCTCTCTCTCTCTCTCTCTCTCTCTCTCTCTCCCTCCTTCCTTCCCCCTCTCAACCTCTCCAATGTACTCCTTCCCTCTCTTCTCTATAAAATCTCTCTATCACCTCTCTCTCTCTCTCCTTCCCTCTCTAGTCTCTCTCTCTCTCTATCTCATCTCTCTCTCCTTATCTATAACTCCCTCCCTACCTTTCTCTCTCTGTCTATCTCCCTCCTCTCTCTACTTCTATCTATCTCACCTTGCTCTCCCTCACTCCTCCCCCTCCCTCTCTACTTCTATCTCACCTCTCTCCCTCCCTATGTCTCTCTCCCTCCCCCCTCTCTCCCTCTCTCTCTTCTTCCCTCTTTAATTATCTCTATCTCACCACTCTCTCTACTTCTATATATATTGCCCATCCCTCTTTACCTCTCCCTCCCTCCCCTCTCTCTCTCCGATCCACCCTCCCCTCTCTCTATCTCACCTGTATCTCACCTCTCTCTCTCCCTCCCTCCATACCTCTCCCTCCCTCTCTCCTTCCCTCTATAGTTCTCTCTATATCCCCCTCCCTCTCTCTACCTACCTCTCTCTTTGTTTCTCTCTCTGTCACCTCTCTCTCCATCCATACCTCTCCCTCCATCTCTCCTTCCCTCTATACCTCTTTCTCTCTCCCTCCCTCCCTCCTTACCTCTCTCAGTCTCTTGACCTTCCTCATTCCCTCTCTACTTCCCTCTATCACATCTCTTTATCACATTTCTCTCTCCTTTGCTCTCTACTCTCTCTCTCTCTATCTCACCTCTCTTTCTCTCTCCCCACCTCTCCCTTCCTCCATTGTATTTATCTTTCTATTTCTATTTATCTTTGTCTCTGTCTCTAACTTTTTCCCTGTCTCTGTCTCTTTGTATCAGTCTCTTTGTCTCTATATCTCTATCTCTGTCTTTGTCTCTGTCTCTATCTTTGTCTCTCTATCTCTATCTATTTCTCTTAGTCTCTCTCTATCTTTGTCTCTCTGTCTCTATCTATTTCTCTCCGTCTCTCTCTATCTCTCTATCTATCTTTGTCTTTGTCTTTGTCTTTGTCTTTTTCTCTATCTCTATCTTTGTCTTTGTCTCTATCTCTATCTCTGTCTCTGTCTCTGTCTCTGTCTCTGTCTCTGTCTCTGTCTCTATCTCTATCTCTATCTCTGTCTCTATCTCTGTCTCTGTCTCTATCTTTGTCTCTATCATTGTCTCTATCTCTATCTATGTCTCTATCTCTATCTCTATCTCTATCTCTGTCTCTATCTCTATCTCTGTCTCTGTCTTTGTCTCTATCTCTGTCTCCATCTCTTTCTCTATCTCTCTCTATGTCTCTCTGTGTCTGTCTGTCTATCTCTCTCTCTCTCTCTATGTGTCTCTATCTCTATCTCTATCTCTATCTTTATTTCTATTTATGTCTTTATCTCTTTCTGTCTTTGTCTCTTTGTCTCTATCTCTATCTCCGTATCTCTGTCTATCTCTATCTATTTTTTAGTTTGTCTGTCTATCTATCTATCTATCTATCTATCTATCTATCTGTCTGTCTGTCTGTCTACCCATCTTTCCATCTTTGTCTTTATCTGTGTCTCTATGTTTGTCTCTATCTCTATCTTTATCTCTGTCTCTATCTCTATCTTTCTCTCCATCTCTCTCTCTCTCTATCTGTGTATATGTGTATCTGTCTATCTCTATCTCTCTATCTTTGTCTCTATCTCTATCTCTCTGTCTCTCTGTCTCTCTCTCTATCTATCTGTCTATCTATTTTTCTGCCTATCTATCTGTTTCTCTCTATTTCTCTCTCCCTCTCTCAGCTCTCTCTCTCCATCCCTACCTTTCCCTCCATCTCTCCTTCCCTCTCCACTTCTCTCTATCTCCCCTTTCCATCTCTACATATGTCTCCCTTTATAAGTATGTACCACTCTCTTTACCTACCTCTATCTCCCCCCTCTCTCTCTCTACGTATCTCTCCCTCCATCACTCCATACCACTCTCTCTTCTCTCTCTCTCTCTATATATATATCTCCCTCTCTCCCTCCCCCCTTTTATCTCTCCTCTCCCCCCTCTTTCTCTCTATCTTACCTCTCTCTCTCTCTCCCTCTCTACCTCAACCTACCTCTCTACTCTTTATCTCCCCTCTCCCCCTCTCTACCTACATCTCCCTCCATCACTCCCTACCACTCTCTCTTTGTCTCTCTCTACTTATCTCTATCTCACCTATCCCTCTCTCTCTCTCTCTCTCTCTCTCTCATTCTCTCCTTCCCTCTCTACTTCTCTTTATCTAACCAATCTCTCTACTTCTATCTATCTCACCTATACCTCTTTACCTCTCTCTCTTTCTCTCCCACCATCCCTCCTTTGTAGACTCTATCTCTCTCTTTTATGTGCACCAAGATGTGATACAAAAAGGAGATGAAGGTGGGGAGATTGAGAGAGAGAGGGAAGGAGGGAGGGAGAGGTAGAGATGGAGAGAGAGTTAGAGAGAAGTAGATAAGGAAGGAGAGAGAGAGAGGGGGGAGGAGGGAGGGAGGGAGGGAGAGGTGAGATAGATAGAAGTAGAGAGGGAGGGGGATAATTAGAGAGGGAGAGTGAGGTGAGATAGAAAAAGAGAGATGTAGATGAGAGGAAAGTGTAAGAGGGGAGAAACCAATGAGAGTGACATGTGGATGTAAGAGGAAAGTGTAGGGTGGCTACACATGTGTGTGAGGATATTACGTATGTGTGATCAATGAATGAGAGAGATGGTCAAAGGGTGAGGTGGAAGGTGATGATGAATTTTTCATGTTCACACATGTGTGAGTATTTAAATGGGTTAGGGAAACTTGTCACATGTGGTAAGTTTTGGGATTTAGAAGAATTGTTAATTGGGAAAATACTAATGATGATTAAGGGATGATTAATTAATTAATTAGGTTTAAGAGAATCAATGATTTAGGAGTAAAGGTGAGTTAATAATATTAATCAACATTTAGAAGAATTATAATAATTAAATATAATTTTATTAATTATAGATCTGGACAATAATTAATTAAATTATAAATAATTTAATTAATTAAAAGAAATTAGAAGATGGTGAATTATGGTAGATAATTAATTATTAATTTAATTATGTAATGTGAGGTCAATTTTTGGGTGTATACATTTTTCCCTTTGACATAGCTTCGTGACTAACAAAAGTGACATAATGTCAAATAAAGAATAATTATAACCCTATCAAATGAGAAGTATGATGAAATAAAGGTATTAAAATGATGACCCCTCAAGAGGTCGCTTCGACAAATGTTTTAGAGTGAGCTCTCAAAAAGGAGAAATGAAGGTTAGAAGGCTCTAGAAGATGGGAAAAGTAAGTGATTATAAGAGAAAAATAAGAAAAATGCTAAAGAATGGGAGAATGGCAGAAGAATTAGGGGAAGTAGTGGAAAGTTTAGGACCTAGGCCATTGAAATGGGTTAGTGGGGTCTATAAATAGGTTTGGGGGGCTCATTTTAGCTCATTTTCATTCACATCTCCTAGAAATTAGAGCACACTATGGATACTAGAGTTCTAATACAATGGCCAACTTTCCATAAAATACACATTGCATAGAGTGAGCATGACAATACTAGAAACATTAGGGCTCAAAACCAGTGGTATGTGGCTAACCTTGGGTCCCTAGGGGTAGTTTAGGGGGTCATAAATGTAGGTATAAGTATGAGGACATGAAGGTGTGACTATGAAAGAGTCCATGCATGTTTATTTTCATGCTTCTACCTTAGTAATTATTGCTTAAGGAGTGAAATAGTTCTTCTAGAGTGAATTCTCACTTGTGCTTGCAAAATGTTTGCTTGAGTTGAAAACAATGTCACTTGCACAAAGACATTCTTTCGAGAATTAATGGTGTGCTTACATGAGTGTCAATATTTAAATGTAGAATCACACTTGTAATGGGTAGATGACTAGTGCATAGGCACACTTGTGTAGGTTAAAGTGGTTCTTATGTTGATTCACACTTGCACTAAATAAGGTGGTATGTGTGTTGAATGATGCTTGTATGGGAAAAAATTGGCACTTTCAAAAACAAGTGTTTGTATAAAGTGGTGCTTGTAATTTTTAAGATAGGAAGAGTTAGATTGTGATTTTAAAATAAGCTAATGACATGGTTTGATGAGTGTAAGAGTTTCTACCTCCCTTACATTTGAGGAAGAGGTAATAAATTACTATAAGGCTTCATGGATAATTAGATGACATAAATATGACATTCCTTGAGGTTTTGGTTTTATATGAGATAGCTCACATGCTAGATATTCAACATAGGGACATGATTATATGTTGGTGGAGCAATGGTAGAGTGAGAGGAGCTCTTTCTTGTTATTGATAAGAGATATTATTGTCATGCTAGAAGATGTATGACAAATCTTATGGATCCTGATTTGAGGAGAGTTAGTTGAGTATGACTTGGATATTGGACACACATAAGTTCAATAGATATTCTTGATAGATGAGATGTTGAACCATAACATTGAGATAAACTTGAAAAAGGGGATGGAGATGCCACCACCTCTGCCCCTTTTTTTTTTGGATTGATGACTATGTTATTAGTACTAAATAGGAGGTCACGGGGATGTCCACTTGGATGGGGATGGGTGTTGGAGATGATTTTTTTTTATAGTGTGGTCTATACCTATGGCTCATGTATGTTAGCCCAATAATAATAGGACATGCATTTGGTGGCATATAGAGATGGGAGGAGCTTGGGATGCAATGCTTTGCATACAAATTTTAGAATTTGAATCCAATTGGCCATTGAAAGCTTATCATTCTCTGAGTCGTTTGTTGTAATAAAAAATGTTTTATCATCATCTGCCTTCCCATAATCCTCATTTTTGTTCATCTACCTTCTAAAAAGATAATTTTTTCATCAATCAAATCATCTAGTAGTATCTTAGAGCATCCTTATAATCCATATCCATCATTAGTTCATCAATCTAAGTCCCCTAGACTTCATTTTTGAGGTTTTTGTCCAAGTTGGCTTAGGTGTTTGATCTTGAATGCAATCGTTGGCACCTTCTCAGGGTTGTCATCCATCCTAAGTATGTTAATCATCGTTAGGACCCAATCAATCTACTTCCATTTTGAGGAAGATTCGATGTTGTAACCATCTCGTTCACAGTCCAATCTAATCATCAACACCTTACGTCATCTAAGTCAAATCACTAAATTAGGTTTAGAATTCGTTCCCATCTTCCTATCTAATCAATCATCCAATTCCATCTCATCTATCCTATCACATCCCATCACATCCTCTAATCATCCTAAACTGAGCATCAATCTAATCCAAATTTGAGCTTAACCTAAATCTCAATATGAGCTTTAGTCCATCTATATCCAAGATATTCTGATATTGAAACAAATCTTAAGTTCTATTCTCTCATATTATTCCAATCCATCCTATTTATCTTTCATCATCTATTCTTTCCTCTTGATCATCTATCCCCATTTTTTCAATCTAAATCCATCAAATGAAACATCATGAATCCTTATCCTTCATCAGTGCAACCAACAATAGTAGTCAAGGGGAATCCCAATTACATTGGTGATGATAACAAAAGTCTTGTTGATCAAGTTGAGTATAATATAGATCCCCTTGATTTTTTTGTTGCTAGAAAGATTCTTTTGACCACCTCCCAAAATACAATCACTCCTCCAAGTTATCCCCCCATTCCTTCATCCACATGTAATAACAATTCTTATGCTACCCTTGACAAGGGATATCTAGTATCCTCACCATCCACATATTCATCATACCCTCCCTCCACATATCTCTCCTATCCAACATCCACATCCTCCTATATTAATCCACCATCCTCATACTCCTATCCTTATCATCATCAACCATCCCAATATCCCTACCTTAATTCCAGATCTACATCCTCACACCTTAATCCAACATCCACATATTTCTATCATAATCATCCATCTATTCCCTCCTATGCTAATCCACCACCCATTTCCTCTTATCCTAATCCATCATCTCAGTCTTCCCAACCTAATCTAGAATCCATATATTGCTATCTTAATTCATCATCCCTATCCCTCTATATCACTCCATCCCCTGTTCCATTATATTTTAATCCACCATCCCAATCTTCTCAACCTAATTCATCATCCATATGCAGGAATTTTAATCCCCCATCTACTCCTAGTCTTCCATCCAATTCCATCCATTCATCTAATCCTAATCGACCAATCCCTAATCCTAGTCCTCCATCCATTCTCATCACCTCACCTAAACCTACAATGCCCAAGGATCTCATTCCAAATGTTGTCTAAGGACTCATGAAAAAAGAGACATCCCCAAATCCACATCTTGATGTTGTGGAACCATGTCATCCCACTCTATCATGTACAGTCATTAGTGATGACGCTCTTCCCCATCCTATGTCTATCACCCCTATTATTAATCCTAGCACCATCCAAACCGTTGAATCCACTAATCCCCATCTTCTACTCCTAGAACCACTGAAGCTAGTGAAGCCACCAAAATACAATCCACTCCCCCTAGTCCTAATATCACCAAACTACAATCCCATGACCTAAATGAATCCTCCATCTACCCATCTTCCCTTATTGAGGAGTCCCTCCAACACTCCTCCCTCATCATTCCTCCCACACAAGATGAGTCATTCCAAGAGCTTGATCCAAAGCATACCAACATATCCCCTCCTCCAAATCAAGAACTTGCCATCTTATCTACTCCATCTAAAGATCACACTAGCTTATATGCTCCATCCCATGATCCCCTTTGCACTCAATATCCAATCACTCCATCTCATGATCCCATATCACCCGCTACCACAAATAAAAATCCTATCATACCACCTAATCCCTCTCCTAATCCCTTATCAGTAACTCCTCTAGATCAAGATGTTGTGATCCCATCATCTCCATCTCATGATCCTACATCACTGTCTAGCCCTACCCTCCCAATGCCACTTTTATATCACCTTGGTAGAATTACGATGGTCCATGGTGGTTTTCTTATAGAAGAAAAACAAAGCATGTGCACCACCCTTCCTCCTCCACCTACTAATGGACTCACATCATGCTTCCAAAATAATAAGCATCCTACCATAGATCGCATACTCAAGATCATGAAATATCAAGGAGAAAGGTTTAGGCCTTCATGAGCAAGGTATTTTAGAGCCCATCCAGGTCAAAGAACATCCAGGTGCACAAGGTCTTGGATATATCTCCCAAGACTCACAATTCACAAATTTGGGTATAACCTCCATGCATCCTAAGAAAGCCTCTTACAAAGGAATAAGAAACTCTTCCCATTGCTCCATCAAATCATTTGTTTCCATCCCCCCTCTTCCCATCTATATATCCAAATATCCCTTCCATATCCCCATCCTTATCTTCCTTTCCATCAATCATATCATCCATTCCATCTCTCTAAATTCTTATCCCTCTATCCATTTGCCCTAGCATATTTCTATCTCCCCATCTTTATCAATCCATCCATTTATCTCTATTTTTCTTCCATATCATAATCCCTTGTCATTTGTATCTAGCTATAGGCTACCCCCATGAAATCCAATGTCATTCATCCCACTATGATCACCCCTATCTATTTCTCACATCTTTCTAACATCCTATCACTCTTCATCACTCATTTATCCATCGTATCATCCTCCCAATTCATATTTCGATGATTTGGATAACTATCTCATCCCTAAACTTCACCTAATCCATATCTTATGCATATTCATAATCCTATCCACCAGGTTTGTCTTGTCTTATCATATCAGTTCCATCATTGTATTTTCTTATCATGGTTACCTCATCATCCCTTATCCACTTTTTATCTTTGGCCTTGTGTTGAACTACGTTTCCCCTACACTTTCATATAGGGAAGGTCAATCATTTGATCCGCCCCAAGGAATTTGTCCTCCATCATAGTCTCCATCATCCTCTTTCAAATTTTATCCATGGTCAGTTGTTGGTATTTTGTCGAACTAAGAGGGATCTATGCTTTCATGTAGGCAAGGCTAATATTTTATTGACCCTCGAGCCCCTAGGTCTTTAGCGTGTGCATGTCTTGTCATCTTGTCATCTTTTCATCAAGTATGTCCCTACTCTAGCCGGTGCTTACAAAAAAGGTTCATCAGTATCATGAGGTTCAATTAGTTTCAGATATCCTGCATCACATCGATCATCTGGTTTAGTCTCCATCTTTGGTCTCAACAAGATGTATCCTTCCTAACAGACCGCTTCAATCCCATCCATTCTTTTCATCATGTGGAAAAGGACATTTGAAATTGATTGTGATATTTTTATTCTTTTGATATTTTTTTATCATTTGAGCTTCCTATTACACCTCATCAGGGTCGCCATGATCCATCATATCATAGTGTGCTTTGACTCATAAACATAGGGGTGTATCTTTATCTTTTCATCTACTTTTGTCTTCTTGGTTGTCCTGTGTAGTACCCAACAAGATCCCCGTGGTCTTGTGTTATGTTGGGGCATCCTTTGTGTTTGTGGTTTTCCAACATCAGGCCCAACCAAAGCCCCTATGTCTTTGGGATGTTGGACTAATATTTTGTTTGTTGTGTCAGTCCTATGCATGTGATACAAGATCACCTTGGCTCCTCATACCTTGGTGCATAGTATCTCATGCTATATCAAATTAAGTGCTCACTACATGGCAATATAATGCATAACAATTAACTTCATTTATTTGGTTACTATTCATTCATCTCTTCATCCCCTATCCTCTCCTCATCCATTCACCCTAAATATTTCTAATTCATTCATCCTTCATCACTCTTCCTCATCTATCTATCCTATATTTTATCACTCCACTATATTCATACTTATCATATCATCATATTTTATATCTCCTTAGGCTAATATAGATTTGTTAGTCCAAGCATCTTTTCTTCCATCACCCTCATCATATCATCATCTTTTCAATATCCTTAGGCTAATATAGATTTGTTAGTCTAAGCATCTTTTCATCCATCGTCCTCATGATATCATCATCTTTTCAATCTTCTTAGGGTAATATAGATTTGTTATTTTAAGAATATTTTCTTCCATTATTTTCATTCATTTCAACAATCTCACATCTCTATCCAATACTAATCCATTCAATCTAGCACAAATCATCTAATTGCATCCTTATTATTGTTCCTAGACTTGCTACAAGCTTTGATCCAATCATCATTTTTTTCATCATCGTCCTCCTCATCGGGATGTATACTTCCCTATCCTTTTGTGTTGTTTTGGGATGTTTCCTTCCCTCATCAACAACACTTTCATCATCATCATTGGGATGTATCCTTCCCTCATCAACAACATTCTTATCATCATCAATGGGATGTATGCTCCCGTATCCTTGTGTTGTTTTGAGATATATCATTTCCTAATCAACAACACTCCATCCATCAGCAATCCACTCTTGGCTTGTAGCATGACTAGGGAAACATCACATTTGTCCTTAAATCTATTTTTTCTTTCTTTCTTCTCATATTCTCTTCCCAATATCCTATCACTCATCATCCTCTCGTATCCATCATTTCCTATCATCTTCCCCATCTACTCTTGCACCATCTCATCCATTTTGAGAGCACACCCTTGTTCTCTTCAATCCGCATGTCCTCTCGAGGGGGAATCCTCAATCCCTAATCTTCATTTCATTCCCATCATCTTTTGGCTTAGTTACTCCTTTAGATGACATGAGCATCTTTCCCAATCTAACCATCTTCTTCCTAAAGCTATCTTTTAATCTTCTTTGAAATTTTGTTACTTCCTAACACCATCTCAAAGAGGGGAAAAATGTAGACATCTAAATTTGGCCACTTATATCTAGTCAAATTTATTCCTATTCGTCTAAATATCCTCCTACCCACATTAATTAAATACTATTGCCATTATTTGATTAATAGCTCTAAATTTTTTGAAATCCCTAAGGTATTTAATTTAATTAAATATTGTCTCATCTATCCCTTCTATCCCTCAAATTTAGTAAATAATTTTTATTTATTTAATCTACTCCCGCAAACATCACATCCTCCATCACTTTTTCTTAATCCTAAATAATCTCCTAATCCCATAATTAGGTATGTGAAAATCCCTAATCCATGATTAGGATGTGTCACATGCTCCAAATTTTGCAAGTTGGATCCTAATCATGATTAACCGCCTAACCCTCTTCTAATTCTTCATCAACTAGTCTAATCACCCGCCTTTAGTTAACTCTCCCCATCCCCCAAGAAATTTTTAATTCCATTTTGTCTTTTCAAGGTCCTTTTGAGGAGTTTTTAATTCCTCTCTCATCCCCCAAGGAATATTAAATTTCTTTTATCCTCCTCATGCACATTAAAAATGAATTTTTAATTCCTTTTGTCAACTTGTGATCTCGACCATTGATCATTTCTTAAGAATAAATCTCCACCATCCATCTCACTCTCCTTTTCTAAATGAAAAAAATGTATCTAGTTTTGGAATTAAATTCATCATCTAACACATTCTAACTAGATTTACTCACAATATATTACATTCATCATCTCAATCTCTTAAGATTTCAATCACCATAGCCATCCTTGCATGCAAATCAAGTTATAATAAGTTGTTATGCTACATAAATTGATCTAGGAGCACACAAATCAAAGGATCAACAAGGATAATCAACTGATCAACTTAAACAAGGTATAACACTCCTTTTATCTTTCATTTTGTTCAAGTTCAACTAGGCCAATCTTAAGGTGTTGTTTGTGTTTTTCCTTGCTTTCATTTTGTTTCGTTTTGCATTTTAGACTAGGTAAGAAAACCTTCACACACATAGAATTATGATATCTCATCATTGGCATGAGATATACCCAAAACAATCTAGTAGTACATAAATTCTACTCATCCTCCTCTAACAATCGAGTAACCTGCTCTTGAAGTAATGAAAACAAGTGTCCTACTAAATGTTGTCACGCATGTGGTAGGACCTATAATAAGTAAGAGGCATCAACATTCATACTAAAATGATAGTAACAAAGAAGTCAAAATTAATGCAATTTTAAATCAAGACACATGTACCATCTTAGAAAAGGGGTGCCACTTGTGGGCTGGGATGCCCAAATTGGACACTGTCACCTATTTTGGGTAGGGATGCCATGATTTTTGAGAAAACTTAAAAAAATTAAAAATAATGAAATAAACTACATGGAAAAGGTATGGGAAACTCAATGTTGGTACCACTATGCCTCATGCATCATACTCTCACATGACCTCAAGTCTTGGTAGTTGGTATGGTCATCAACTTGGCATCCTAGCTCCTCAGTGCAATGGTATCTCTCTCTAAACCTTCAAAAAAATAAAAGCGAAAATGATGGTCAAAAAGTTGATTTTACACTAACATATAGTCAAATTTAGTACTAGCATATCTCATTCAATTCACCACAATGGGGGCTAATGAACTTTGATTTTTATGTCGTCTATTGTGTTGGATTCATAGTTTCATCTTGAATCATATCCAATGTTTGATGATAATCAGTGTTTTAATCTCATGACCCTATCACAAGTATTTCTTTCACCAAGCTTGATAATTTTGTGTAGTTAGATTGCTACCCTAATCCCACCTACATAAAACAAGCGAAATCAGGGGGCTATACATCTACCTTTGAATTTGGTTCTCTTTAGAAGTTGGCATGTGTGTTCAAGATTACTTTTGAATACTTAACAAATTGTTTTTTCAATATTTAGTTCCTAACATTTTGATTTTAAAAATGATTGTATTGGGAGCTTCATTCTCCTATTCATAAATGATTCATAATATCCATATGAGTATCCTTTTTATAGAACATGATTTACTTTCAATACTTTAGCTTGCATATGCACGTAGTGTCATATGGCTGCTAAAGTGGGAGCTAAATGTATTGGTGAGAATTGTACCCCCTTATAGGTGATAGTAAAATTTCATTCTTAGTTTGGACCTATTTTAGTGACCCCTGCATTTATGCATTTTCAACACCTCGTAACTAGGCCCTAATCTACTAAATTATGCATTTTGGGGCCTATTTTATCATTTTCTAACAAATTGCAAGCATTGAACAAACACATTCAATTATTATTTTTCTATTAACACTTAATGTCCTAGAAAATAGGGACAAGACCTATTCACCCTAAGGTATATGGATCCCCCTATTCTACTAGGGTCTAATTTTGGATATGTTAGTGTCACCATTTTAACATGAACACAATTCAAATTGTAAATGTCGATTATTAGAATCTAATTTTTGGGAAATATAGGAAAACCTATAAATACCTAGTCCTTTCACCATTTCAAACTAGAACAATAGTGGAGAAAGCAATAAGAGAAGAAAAGAGAAGCAATAGATCATTATATTTTGCCACATACAATTAAATTTGTAGATTTGATCAAGCCTTATGGCATGATTGAAGATTGATGCCAATAGAAGAGAACGATGGGTTCTAGGTTAGGGAGATGCATTTTCTAGGGATTTAGTACTTAAGTAATCTTGAATTCCTTCCAAATCCTTGTCCAATCATTTTAGATTATCTTCAGGGACATGGGGAATAATGGTCTCTAAGTCTATATAAATGTTAGGTTGTGAGGTGGTCATGGGTAATGTGTGGTGAAAAATGGAATCCAAAATTGATTGGGTTGAAGACATACCATGTGTGTAGGAGTTAGAAGATTTCAACTCCACAACATATGTAGTTACAATGTTGGAGGCCATAAGTTTGAAACTATGTTTCATAGAGGTATTAGGAGTAGGACACCAAGTCATGGAGCTCATATGAGTTTCAAAACACTTAAAGGTAGCCTAGTATGCATAAGAAAAGAAAAAAAAAATCATATAGGATGTAAAATCAAAAGGAAAAACCACACAAAAGGCACTAAACAGACCTATGATCCAAATCTGAGCTAAATTTGATTGATCTAGGGTATAGTACGCCCTAGACTGGTAGGGTTCTTTTACTGAATTCAAAGTTTGGATATGTTCTACAATGTGTAAGTGTCCTATTTTGTGAATATTTAGGTTTGGTAGTAAATAATTTTTCATAATTTAATAAAATTATGATTTTTAAATATGAAATACAATTATGCAAGAAATTTTCAAAATTCCCAATTAATGAAAGTAACTGGAAATACAATTTTCATAAATTATAAAGTGCATAATTTGATCGATCCTATCTTGACAAATTTGAAAAAATGGAAATATTAAATATGTTTTCGCAACAATAATAATGAAAATTTTCCACTTTTATACTATATGAAAATGCCTAAATGAATTTTTTGAACACTTTTCATATTTTATTTTAAACGCAGAGAAAGTTTATCAATGCAAACATGAACTAAACCTATGTTTCAATGACTAAATTTAACCGTAGATGTAAAATATCATGCAATTTTTCATTTTTTAATGCTTTTTATGATGAATATGCAAGCCTAAATGATGAATGAAAATACCCTAAGATCTAATTCATATTTGGAAATGATAGCTTCAAATTTCAAAGGTACTAAAGTATTTGAAATAGTCAGGTTCACAAAAATGTTTGACTGGGAAAGGGATGAAGACATCCTTCCCAATTGTTTTGAATTGGATTAAAGATAACCTCAAGCGACACTTAGCTACAAACCTATTTGGGAAAGCCAAAATGGTGGATCAAAGGTTTAATCTAATGGTTTTTTAAATGTGTGTGGGTTTTTGTGATAATTGTGATTATTTGAATGCTTGTTAATTGATTAATCTCTAAGATGCAATGGTCTAATTATGAAAACTATGAAAATGCAGCAATCTATTATGATTTTTGATAAAATAATTAAAGAAAGACAAAATTTAAATTCAAAAATACAGAGAGAAAATACTAAGGAACCTAGGATTTAAATTTGGTGTAGAATTAGCTAGTCTAGGGAAAAATATGCCCTAGATTCTCCTATTTAGGAATTAAAAATATAGGCTTGAGGTCCCTAATCTGTAGCTTTTTTCTTTCATGAGTTGCTATCATAAATGTGTTTGCTAATAGAAAATGTAGACTCTATGAATTGAAAAATTGAAGGGTTAGAGTGCATGAATGAACAAATAACCTTCAATATTCCTTCAACTCACTTAAGAGATCTCCTACATGCATACACAAGAGGAGAGGAAGGGTTGTGTCATATAGGAGCTTGCCTAAGTCAAACCCCATGTTGGTATTTCTACCTCTACAATGGAAAATTATGATAAAAGAGAGTGTATCCTTGGTTGGATAGAGGTTAATTGGTTGTATTCAAGGATCAATTGTTGCTTGACTTGGACTTATTTGATCACCTATAAGTGTTAGTCCACAAAAATAAAATATATGCAAATATGAACAAAAAATCACATAACATATGCCATGATTCTTGAATGATGAAATACTACAATTTAATCTCGATAATTCTACGCTTGATTTCTCTCAAGTTCTTGTGTGATAATATCAATTGCTTCCTTGATAATGTTAGAATTGATTAGTATTAAAATGGTGAAAAAACTAGGTATTTATATCAAATTCTTGTAATTTCCCAAAAATCAAATACTAATAGTCAACATTTGAAATTGGAAACTTAAATAATAAAGTGTTGACATTGACATATTTGAATTTGGATCCAAATGAAGTGGTCTAGGGCATAATATTGCCTAGAGTAGATCCACCTTTATTGGGGATCAAAAGTGTTAGGGGTAAAATATTAAATTCATAATTTGATCTCTCATGTTTCATTTTACAAGACTATATAAAAATGGGCCATTAATACATAATTAGGTCCAAGCACATAAGTGGGGATAAACCTAGTGTTGACAATTTTTATGCTACATTGCCACACTTGGTGGTCATGGGATAGAATGGTTTATAAGGTAGTCAAGTTTCATGATTTGATGATCCATGTGGTCATGGTGATGAGTCTGTATGTAGCACATGACACTACCTAAAAGCTGAAAATTAGTGTTAAAAATTATATGATTAAATTATGAGGTCAAAGGTTTCATAACCTTATTGAAAATTACCTATTGATCAATGCTAAATGTGATATCCAACAACTCATTCTTGAACACCATATCATCTAATATGGATGTATCCTACTCCTAGAATAGTTCATCCTAAGAATCCTTAGACATAATTGTAGAAAAATCCATAATTACAGGAAAGGTGAGGTGATTATTAACACCTAGAAGACTCCCCCTCACCAAATTATGAAAAATACATGTAATTTTGTAATAAGGTTTGTGTGATGGAATTAATATACTATAAATTCTCTATCTTAGCACTCTATTTCACAACAAAGGGATCGTTACATGTTGAATTTCTAGCCTAGCTAGGGGTATTTGTGTCTACTCTCAAGCATGGTGTGTTCCCTCTCCATCATGTGTATATCATTTGACTCTAGATTGGAAATTACACATATCAAAATAATCCAAAATATCATTAGAAAAAAACTCATGATAGGGTTTCCTCAAAAAACATTGTGGGACATTGTTAATGTTGCATAGAGGACAGTCACAAATCATGCAAGGGAACTTGATTCTAGGTGCACCTTGGGGTATGTAGTGAATTTTTGTTTTTTTTTGTGTTTAGGTTGATTTCATGTAATAAGTCCTTATGAGTCCATTTCATTTCATTGGGAGTCCTTGTGGAGTCTTTAGGTGTAAGGTACTAGAATATTGTCATAGTTGTCAATGTTGCATCAAAGAAGGCATGTTGCCATTTGTGTCATCTTAGATTGATTAAGATATTTTGGGTATAATAAGGATTTAATAATTAATTTAGGATTATTTAATTCCATTTTGGAATGTTGTGGTTCAATTGGGAAAATAATGTATTTAAGTTGTTATAGTTGTCCAAATGTTGTCAGAGCAACTTTTGCAACTTTTTGTAAAAGGGGGTAAACTTAGGATTTGTTAAGTCATTAAAAAAAATATGGTTAGAGGTAGTTTGAAGATGGTTGGAAATTCCTTAAAAGGCCTTGTATCATCGACCATGGGTTGGTTGTTGAAGTTTTGAATATTGAAGCAATAAAAGCTTTGTTTTCCTACAGTTTTAACATTTTTGTTGTTGCTCCAGAGAGTTGTACAGATCCTTATGATCTAGTGATGAACTAAAATTAATTATGGATGATAGGAAAGTGAGTCTAATTTTATTTGGCACTAGTTTCATGTGATTTTATTGAGTTTTAAGGGAGTTCTATCCATTTTACTACATACTGGTTGAAACCCTAGATAGGATAACTAGTGAGGGAACAAAATGTAATAATCTCCATTCCACCTAGTAGAAACTTCTGAAACTTGGTGGAATGTATTGTGTTGGTGTTAATTGTGATTTTTCTAAGTTGAAAATTTATGGGATGGAGTTTGGAACATATGGATTTTCTGCTATGGTTTGATATATCCATGTATCAAGCCTAGGAACCCTAGAGACGTAGGGAAATTATTGCAAAACATTTGGAGATTGATCTACATGATAGGAAAAGTTTAATTGGGCCATGTGTGATGTGTTAAAGGTGTTGGAATAGGAATTGATAACTTTTGAAACCATTATTCTATTGGTAACATTCCTAGTGACCTTATTAGGCCTAGTCAAGAAGCGAGACAGTCAATTTTTGAGGCATTTTGTACAAAGAACCCTATCCTAATTTTGGGATATGTTTGAGAATGGAAAAATAGGTATCTGAAACAAGTCTTCTTTCTTGTATGTCAATTCTAGTTGAATATTTATATCCAAAAATGTCCTTTTGAAAGGCTACTAGGAAGAATGAGGGTTTGGGAAGGAAAACCCATCAATTGAAGACTAAAGGTTGAAAGAGTGGTTGTTTGTGGTTGTGTTGTCATTTGTACCCATGCTCTACATAAAATTGGTATCAGAGTGTAGGTTCGTATGAAGAGGGGAAGATTTTAAGTGAAGAAGAAACAAAGATGCCTCGAAAAGGGAATCCCATCACCAAAGAGGTGAATGAATTGAAGGAGAGGCATGCAAGAGAGATGAGACAAATGAAGGAGAGGCTTGCTGCCTTGGAAAAAATTCAGAAAAGAGGAATGGTCACACGAGACTTGAGTGATTGAGAAGAAGAAGAAAGGGAAGAGGAAAGTTCCCAAGGAGGGTCCGAGGAAGAGATGGATCCTAATGACTTAAGGATGGAAAATCTATTAAAGGAATCCAAGGGAGAAGGACCTAAGATAAAGATGGATTTATCAGTGTAAGGAAGAAAATTGGATAGTGAAGAACTCCTAGATTGGATAGGAGCACTAGAAAAATACTCTGAATATGAGGATGTACCTGAAGAACAAAGGGTGAAGTTGGCCAAGACAAAATTCAAGGGTCATGTCTTGCTTTGGTGGGATTATGTACAAGATGAATGGAGAAAGAAGGGAACACCTAAAATAACCTCTTGGGATATGATGGTTGCTAAACTCAAAGGAAAATTCCTACCTAGTGACTATAAAGTTTAGTTATTTAGAAGGCTTCAAAACCTTAAGACAAAAAAATATATGGATGTGCAAGCCTATACTGAGGAGTTCTACAAATTGAGCATAAGGGCAGGCCATGTAGAAGATGATGTGGAAAAAGTGAAAGATATATCATTGGTTTGACATACAAC
The DNA here is from genome assembly GCA_007115665.2 of Sequoiadendron giganteum. Lineage (NCBI taxonomy): Eukaryota > Viridiplantae > Streptophyta > Pinopsida > Cupressales > Cupressaceae > Sequoiadendron > Sequoiadendron giganteum. Next base: position 591,315,125 of record CM021108.1, read on the forward strand.
CTTCAGGATGAATTAAACCTCACCAATCCAAGAATGGTGGAAGAGTTTTATCAATTGGCCATCAAGGCTGAAGATCTAAGTTGAGGAGAACACAAGAAAATAAAATCAGGGTTAGAGGAAGGAGTTTTATAGGAAGATGTACATTTTCTGATTTCGGATAGTCATATGAGAGTCAAGGAGAGACAAGTAGAGTTCAAGAACAATTTATAGATTCAAGAGGCAATTTTAGGGGAAGAAGATTAGATTCTAGGGGAAGATTTGGAGACCAAAGAGGAGGTTCAAGTGGATTTACTAGGAAGTGTTATAAATGCAAAAAACTTGTAGGCCACCAAGCATGGAAATGTACTGAGGAGCAGCCATCTACTTCTTTTGGAAGTGAAAGAAGAAATCAGATTGCACAGGGTCGAGAAGATGTTGAGAGTGTACATTCTTCACCACTTGTTGAAGAACTAGAAATTGGAGAGTTTTTGTTAATGAGAAGAACTCTAATCAAAGGACCAAAGGAGAAGGAACCAACACAGATAAAGTCACTCTTTAGGACTACATGTGAAATAAAAGGTAAGTGTTGCAAGGTTGTTATTGATTCTGTTAGTACAGACAATTTGGTTTCTCTTGAAATGGTTGAGAAGTTGAAATTATAAAGATTCCCTCATGCCACTCCCTGCAAGGTGTCTTTGCTTAACAAAGGGCAACAAGTAGTTGTGAATGAACAAAGTTGGGTAGATTTTCACCTAGGGGGTTCCAAGGATATGGTCTTATGTGATATAATTCCAATGGATATTTGTCATTTCTTTTGGGGAGGCCTTGGCAATATGATAGAAATTTCAAGCATGATGGAAGGAAAACAACATGTACTAGAGAAAGATGGAGTTTCCTACACCCTTACACCATTAAAACAGGAAATTCAAGAATCACAAATGGGTTCTAGTGCTTTTTTGGTGAGTGAAATGAGTTTTTACAAACCATGGAGGAGAATATAAAGATATAAAAGTGGGGACAAGTGTGATGTTAATGAGTCAAAAAGAGTTCCTAAAGTCCATGAAGGAGGAAAAGGTGGATTTTGAAATCATGAATAGACCCCAGACTATCATACCAACAGTTACTATTTGTGACTTGGCATGGGAGATACAAAGCATATTCAAGGATAATGTAGACATAGTTGTAAATGTATTTTCAAATAACTTATTACCAATGCAAAGGATAAATCATTTAAAGTTGTTTGAAGAGAGTGAATTTGAGTCTAATGTGCAAGTTGAGCAAGGTGATTTATTGGAAAACATAGCGTAGGGTTTATATTTTTAGCTATTAGAATGCAAGGACAAAGCTTTCAATTTAGTTCACCATGTTAGACATATGCCATTTGAGTTTGAGGATGCAAGGATATTTGTGTCTGCTACTAGGACAATAGAGAGGGTTGTAGACAAGGAAGGTCAAATTGCCTTTGTGGATTTGTAAACCAAGATACTTCAGTTAGATATTTCCATGTTGAAAGGGTCACTAAGAGAGTTTGAGAAGCAGAGCAAACAAGACATAGTTGGGGATGGTGCTAAAAAATTAGTTATAGAAGACAATGTTAACATTGTTATCATCCAATTGCAGAAAAAAGAGTATGAACAATCTGCTAGGAAGATTGATCAATTCCAATTGTCATTGCATGAGGTGCCTATGGAAGGTGAATTGCAACATAGTTTATGTAATTGTTATATGTTTTGTCAAGGGTTATCAGTAGTTGCAAGTAAGTTTCAGTCCCTTCAACTCAAATAAAACAAGAAACTTGAGTTTGATCCTCCACATACACAATATAGAGATACTGTTTCAATTGTTAAGGAATTGTTGAAAGAAGGATTTAGAGATGCAAATGGAGGACATGCTTATTTTGTCAAGTTCAAATACCTTTTCCAAGTTTTCAAGAGACCTACAGTCAAGATGAAACAAGCATGGGATTGTTTCAAAAAAGACAATGTGCAATGAATTAAAGACATCAGACAATATATTTCAAGCATGGTTCTCATGTTTCTACCCTCCATTCAAGTGGAAATTGGATCTTTTCTTCCCTTGAGAGTATGGTGCAGGGGCACCTAGTTTTAGATACACCCTTGGGGTATGTAGTAAATTTTGGTTTTTGTTGTGTTTATGCTTATTTCATGTAATAAGGCCTTGTGAGGCCATTTCATGTCATTGGGAGTCCTTGTGGAGTCTTTAGGTGTAAGGTAGTGGAATATTTGTTGGAATAATGAAGAAGACGTCTAGTTGTGCAAACTTTGCGTTGTCATTGATGTCACCATGTTGATTGAGTCATCAATTTGTTCTAGTACTCTGAACCAGTATGAAGAACCACTTTACATCCTCCAATATTTTGGTTTGCAATCCTCCTTTGGTAATCATTGTTTCTCACGGATTTTGGAAATGGTAAATATGGATGTTGGATACTTGCAAGTTCAGAATCGTGTGTGCTCATGTGTTCGTATGGCGAGTTGGCATTATTCTGTTGATTGCATTTTGTTATTAGGTCTATCTATGGCCAACCTAATGAATAGTTGATATCGTAATGGATTAATTTGTGTTGCAAATATATGTGTGACCTATCTTTGGTCCATGCTGACATATTGTAATGTGCTACACGCTTGGATTATTTTTGGAGAAGTTTTGTAATAACTTGAAGCTGAAATTTAGTATTTTTGGTGAATAAATATTACATCTAATTAGGCTGACCTAATTGATGCTTGTGGATGTATCAACTATATATATTTGATCATTTTAAGATTTTTGAAGTGAATAAAATGTGAAGTATGGTGCGAATGTGAAGCGAAGTGCGTGAAAATGATGAAGTGTGTTAAGTCAGTTTATTGCACTTCAAAGGAACTGAACCATCACTTTTTAGGTGTACTCTTACTAGTTCATTCTAGCTATAATCCACTTTTGTATTGTAATTCTTTTGTATGAAGTGAGCCTCCTTGCTTGGACAGTGAGTTCTCTTTGTAAGTAGTGAGATTTTATATCTGATAGTGAGCCTTTTTGTATCTGGTTTTGCATTACTATTATATTGTGAGTTAATCCTCACTGTGGTTTTTCCCTCATTTCCATTTCCTCATAAATCTAGAATCTCTTGTGCTGATATTGATTTGTGTTATCTTCATTTCATGTTCATACTTAATAACAGATTAAAGTGGATGTGGAGTTAAAAAATGTTTAAGATTTGTGAATGAGATTTGTGACAACTGATTCACCCCCCCTCTTAGTTGTCTTGTGCATTTCAACAATTGGTATCAGAGCTCGGTTCCTCTAGAGAAGCCTAATAGCATGAGGAAGATCTTGAATATTTGCACAAATGGATGATAAAGAACTCTGAACAACTCTTGATGATCTAGAAAAAGCTAAAAATGAAAACAAAGATCCTAAAGAAAATCTTGATGAGGCAAATAAATGCATCCTAAAATTGAAAGAGAAATTGAAGAAATCCAAAGAAAGATATAGAGAAGTGAGTGAACAATTGAAATAATAAAATGAAGAGGTTACTAGATTGAAGGTGCTAGTGGAGGAAAATAAAAGAATTGAAAAACATATAAATAAAGTGGTGCAAGATAAGAAAATCTAGAGAGTTCAAAAATATAAGTGTGACAATGGAATCTGTTGATAGAGAATCTAGTGGAAATATTCTGCTAAGGCTGAAGGGAATTGAGTTAGAAGAGTTTGATCATCAAAAGATGAAGAAAATGGAACTAGGGTTGAAGACAAATGAATTGCAAAACGTAAATACTTTGGGCATGGATTTATGGTGAGAATTGCTTTGATTTGAAAATAAAGAATCTATCTTGTTCCTATTAATTCAATTCAAGGATGGAAGCATTATTTTGGACAAATCCTATCCAATCACGAAGGAGGCAATTGAAGCTATTACTAGTTTTTGTAGTGTTGGTGACCTCGTTGGGAAGAAAACGGTGAAATACGGAGACGTAGAGGAACTTACTAGCATTGAAAAAGACCCCTGAGCTCCACTAATAAATAACTTTGTCGATCTTACAGTACGGTATGTTGCCTATGACATCACTTATAACGTCTATTTCAGAAATCGTGAAGGTTATACTTCAGCTATTGTTGTATACCTTGCACATTAAATGGTGAAGGAAAATAAGTAGTTTGATTTGTGTAGCGGATAAGTGCACCAAGATGGTTCCCAAAAAGGGGACTTAAGTGGAATTTTTTTTTCTAAAATTAGGAAATACTAACCTTGGACATGAAATTGAGGATAGTTACACTCAAAATTTTGAGATAAAACAAAAAAAAAGGATGCTCTGAGTCTACTTTCTAAACTACTAATTTATTTTTAAAATTGTTGAGATTAAGGGGTTCAAAAGAGGGACGTACACAAATTGGTGTTGTTTTTGTTAGAAAAAAATAACATAGCAACTCTTGTATGACCCTCGTACGGTAAATTTTTTTTAGTATTTTTAAAATCGCAATAGTCAAAAGTTAGCTAATAGTATGTAGTTGATGCATGATTTTTTTGATAATTTTTTAATGAATATTTGTTTTTTTACTAATTTTCGAAGTGGACACTTCCTGAAAAATAGAATTTTGGTTGTGCTACCCCTACAAATTTTGGAAACTAATTGAATTTTTTTTTAGTTTTTTTTACATTTGTAGAATGGAGTCTAGTTTCTAAAACTCTAATTTATTTGAAAATTCGATGAACAGTTAATTTATAACAAAAAAAATACCAAACACGGCTTTTTGGAAAAAAATAAAAAAAAGACATACAAATAAATGAAATTATGGATGAAAGGCTTAACATTTTCAGCAAGTGAAAAAAAATACATAATTGGATGGCTAAGAGAGAACACAACATTACCCATATGTTTGATTTTTTCGATATTGAACCATGTGCAATCTTGACGGTGAGCATGAACTCGATTATGTGAAATATGGTAGATTTTTTAAAAACATGTCTCTAGTCATTGGGAATTCCCTCCCAGCCTTTGGGTTGGTATTCCAAGGCAAATACCAATGCTAAGGCTTGGGAATTCCCAAAGCAATATATAGTGTGAGCGCGCTATAACGCGTGCGCGTTATATCTCAGTTTTGACATGGTTTTTGCTTCTATAGGAAACATGTCAACTAAGACATAACATGAGCATGTTATAACACGCTCGCATTATGTCCTCATTTTTCTTAAATGCCAATTTATTGAATGTATGTTGATATATGTGTATTTTTTTATGTACATGTATGCTTGTATGTCATGTATGTATGCATGCTTGTATGCATGTGCGTATGCCTATATGTATCAATGCATATATATTTTATGTATGCATGTATGTATGTCAGATTGTATATACACATGTATGTATGTATTCTTGTATGGATTTAAGATTATATGTACATATGTATTATGCTTTTATGTAAGTATTTAAGTATGTCTTTAGAGGGAGGGAGAATTTAGAGAGAGAGAGAGAGAGAGAGAGAGTTTGGAGAGATGGAGAGGGGGTGGAAGTGAGAGTTTAAGAGAGAGGGAGTCGAAGAGAAGGGGATGGAGTGAGAGGGACTTAACTAGGTAGGGTGGGAAGGATAGAGGGATGGAGAGAGAGAAAGGGGGGTGGGAGAGAGATAATTGAGAGAGAGGGGGAGAGAGACAAAGGGGAGAGAGATAGAGACAGAGAGAAAGAGAGAGTTATGTAGGTAGGGTGCCAAAGGGAGAGACTTGAGAGTGTGAGGGGGGTGTGAGAGGGAGTGGGAGAGAGAGGGAGTGTGAGTGAGATAACTAAGAGAGGGAGAGGGTAAGGGAGGGAGTGATCTGATAGAGGTAGAGAAAGAGGGGGTTGGAGTGAAAGGGACTTATCTAGGTAGGGTGGGAGGGATAGATAGAGAGAAAGGAGAGAGATAGAGAGAGTTACCTAGGTAGGTTTCTAGAGGGAGAGACTTGAGAGAGAGGGGGTGGGAGGGAGAGACATGAGAGAAAGGGAGAGAGTGGGATAGAGTGGGAGGTACATAGAGAGACATGGATAGAGGGGGCGAGAGAGGGTGATAGGGATTGATTGAATGAGAGGTGCATAGAAAGAGGGAGATGATAGATAGAGACAATTAGAGAGGGTAGGAGGGGGGGAGGGAGGGAGAGGTGAGATGTATAGATAGAGATAAAAAGATAGGGCTTGAGGGTATAAGGTTGAGGGATTATGGTGGAGGACCTATAGGCTTGATGGTTTCTAGGGTATATTGGTTTAAGGTTTGAGGGTTGAGTGAATAGGGTCGATTGTAGAGGGTATTTGGTTAAGGGTATAGGGTAGAAGGTTTAAGGGTTTAGGGTTGAAGGGTTTAGGTTTGAAGGGTTTAGGGTTAAGGGTTTACTTGGTTGAGGGTAGAGGGTTTAGGGTATAGGTTTTGTTGATGTTTTTGTTATGCACTTCTCAACACAGGTAATGCATAGATGCATCACCTCTCTTGAAAAAAAATCTTCGACAATTAGAATGCATAACACTATCCCACGGTCTTGAATGTTAGGTCTTGACAATGCTTGGAATATCTCAGTTGATTTATGTGATTTTCTGGAATCACAAGGTGGACTTACAGATGACTCACAAAGTGGGGAAGTTGGATTTACAAATGGAGTTTTTAAGATGGGAGAGTTGTGTATTTGCTACAGGTTCAAACAATAGTCTAGAACTCCCTTTAAACATCAAATTTAGCTTTATGATGTGCAATGAACCTTACCTAAGGCTACTTATTAAAAAAAGGAAAAAGGGCAGGGAAGAGAGAAGGTTCTTGGATCTGAAACTATGAATGAACAGTGATCATGGAGGCTGATATAGTAGACAAACTCCCCAAATTGGGTTTTGTTTGGCCAAGAGAAACCTATAGTTACACAAAACCAGTGCAATCTTCTAAGGATTGCTAATTTTCAGATTGCATATGCACATCATGAACATACAATTAAACTAAGTTGCAGCAATAAAAGAAGGAAGCCAAGGCTAACTTTGCACAACAACTTGTCATCAACAAGTGCCAGAAGTATGGGCTGGAAATTCATCAAATACTGAAACAACAATCACCATCACCACTTCCATTCAAGAAACTAACAACTAAATTAAATGGAACTAGAACCATGCATGCAAGATGAGAAAAATCAAAGAAAACATCCATAAAATCATACAATGCTATCTTAACTATTGTTGCAAATGCTTTTTACACCAACTCTCCAGCCCTTTACAAATGAGGGGAAGACCCCTATTGATGGTTTTCCAAAGCTTGAATGAATGGCCAGGATTGAATTACATTGAGTGGCCCAGATTTAATTACATTAGGGCCTCACCTACCCCACAATATTCATAAATTTAAAATACATCCTTTGTCTTTTCCGTATTTTGTCATTTGTGGCAGTACTATAGCAGTTTGTCTTCTAGTTGATTTACCTTTTATTGTAGTTGAAACTGCCTGAAAGTTGCCCTTTGCTTGATGGACTTGCAACATTCTTCATTGGATCAAATGGGATTGTTGATGACTGACATCAATGAGTTGGTTGCCCTTGATTTGGATGGACAACCCCTTAAAGATCACCATCATCTGGTGAAAAGTCGGATAGCTCCCTTATGCTTCTTCAAGGCCACCCCCTTTCTTTTTGTCATTGAATTCCTTGGCATGGGCCTTCTTCTAATACCAATTCTATTGATGGGTGCCATGAGGAGAGGTGGGCATAAAATGAATGATGAAAGGAACTATGTGTTTTTCCTTGTTCAGCTTTCTCAATGGGTCCCCCTGACGGACCCGCAGTAGGCTTCTTGAAACTTGCATACATGAAGTGTCGTAAGTGCTTTTATACACAAATCAAGGAAAATGTTAGTCAAATCTTGAAAAATCCTTGCTAGATCCATCCATGCATCATCAAAAGATCATAATATTCATATTTGGAGCTCATTTGGACCATAAACATTAATGTGTGCTCCAGAGGGGTCGAGTTTTGAACCAACCAAGGACAAAGAAAAGTTCCTTGAACAACCGTGGTGGGACAGAGTTCTGGAAAAAGCCAGGGACAAATGGAGTTCCTAGAACAGCCGTGGAGGGACGGAGTTCTAGAAACAACCGAGGACGGACGGAGTTCCTGGAGCAACCATAGAGGGATGAACTTTTGGAAATAGCCAGCGACGAATAGATGAAATATTGGCAAAGGCAGGACAAACTTCCAAAAACGACCATGGAGGGGCCAGCTTCCAGAAGCAGGAATGCCTAAGGCAGATGGAAGTCCAAAATGGAAAAGGAGGGACAAACTTGTGGAAACGGCCATGTAGGGGTTGCATTCTAGAAGTCAAAATGCTTAAAGATGGACGAAATTCCAAAATGGAAAAGGAGTGACGGGCTTCCAGAAACGACCATGGAGAGATGGAGTTCTAGAACTGGAATGCATAAGGCAAATGGAAGTTGAAAAAAGAAAAGAAGGGTGAACTTCCAGAAATGGCCACCGAGGGGCCGATTTTCAGAAGCTGGAATGCCTAAGGCAGAAAAAAGTCCAAAACAACAAAGGACAAACTTCTAGAAATGGCCACAGAGGGACGAACTTCTGGAAGTGAATTGCCTAAGGTGGATGAAAGTCCAAAATGGTAAAGGAGGGATGGACTTCCAGAAACGGCCACAAAGGGGCCGGATTTCATAAGCTAGAATGCCTAAGGTGGATGAAAGTCCAAAGCAAAAAAGGAGGGATGGCCTTCTGGAAATAGCCATGGAGGGGCTGAGTTCCAGAAGTTGGAATGCCTAAGGTGGACGAAAGTTCAAAATGGAAAAGGAGGGAGGGACTTCCAGAAACGGCCACATAGGGGCCAAGTTATGGAAGCCGGAATGCCTAAAGTGGACAGAAGTTCAAAATGGAAAAGGAGGGATGGTCTTTCAGAAAATGCCACAAAGGGGTTAGGTTCCATAAGTTGGAATACCTAAGGCGGATGGGGGTCAAAAATGGCAAAGGAGGGACAAAATTTCAGAAACGACCACAAAGGGATGAACTTCCAAAAGCTAGAATGCCTAAGGCGCACGGAAGTCCAAAATGGAAAAGGAGGGACAAACTTCCAAAAACGACCATAGAGGGGCCGGGTTCTAGAATAGACAGGGATGGATGAAGTTCCAGAATGAAAATTTTGCAACTTCCCGAAACTTAACAAAACCTTGGCAGTTCACTTAGGCACCACAAAAACATCCCAAATCCATGGGAAACTTGTCCCCAAGTTCAAAATGAAGGAAAAAGTGAACCGAGCGAGCGAGGGTGAAGCCTAGAGGACGCTGGAGCAATGAGTGAAGGGAAACCCACAAGAAGGAAACCCGAAAGGGGGAAACCCGAAAAGGGAAACCCGAAGGTTGAAGGCAAAAAGTGGGGAGGCAAAGGGTGAAAGGCGAAAGACAAAAGAGGGAAGCCTGAAGGGCGAAGCCAAAAGGTGGAAGGTGGAAAGTGGCAATGTGAAGCCTGAAGGGTGAAGGACAGAAGCCCTTAGGCGAAAAGCGGGGAGGTGAAGCCCGAAGAGCGAAAGACGGCATAGGGAAGAGGGAAGCCCAAAGGGTGAAGCCCAAAAAACCCAAGACTTAGCAATTTTTTATTTTAGGGAAAAAATATGCTCAACCCAAAATGAGACTTTGAAGTGCACGTTGACCAACTAGGACACCAAAATGAGGCAACAACAAAATGACCCGGCAAGGCAAAAATAAAGAGAGGGTCGCTATTTCGAAAAGGGTGTATCTACTATAGGCACAACAAATGGCGACTTCACTAGGTGAACGCTCCCGATGTTCTGAAGATAAATATTCATTTTGAACCAATGATCTCTAGTTTCGCAGACTAGAAGCCGATTTACAAGGTTCAACTAAGAACAAATTAAGGAAGGCGAGATTGAATTGCACCATGATATTATCATAAATGTGTGTGCATGGTGAGTTCATTTCCTTTTCCTCAAAGACCATGTGGACAACTACTGATCAAGAAGAACAAGCTACGTAGTTTGTTCAACCCCAAAAGTAACCTAGACATTGCTCCACTATTGGTGAGGCATTCATAGCCCCGATAGAGTTGTCGTTGTGACCTCGAAAACATCACTCTACTGCCAGCCAGGTGTCCATAGCCTCGATAGATATATTTACACACCCATACGGTTGTTTACTTTTACATTTTTTGTTCTTTCCTTTTAGATATTGCTTTGCAGTACTTTTGTTTTTGTTATTCTCAAGCATGCAAGCACTGAAGCTGACTATGGGCTTGGAAATCATAGTGGTCACTAGAGAAGACTTTAGATTTTTCACTTATTCGGCCTTCCCAATAGTTACCACATAATTTTTTGGAAACCTTTAACGTTTTTTTTCTGTGTGCTCCATGATAAGCACATGAAATTCAAATGGGGACACCATCCTAGATTAGTCTAGAGTTCAAGAAATGAAACCAAGACTTAGAGCCTTCAGAGATTAGTAATGGGGAATGAGGGCTTATCTAGAGAAAAAAAATAAGAGCGGGTAGTAGGGTAAATTGTTCATCAAGCAAAGCATGGCCACCACAGTAGGAACAAAGGAGAGACTCTGGCCAAAGGCAAAAAAAACAACCAGGGAATGGACAAAACAACTCAAAGAAAGAAAGAAAAGAAGGGAAACCTACCCTAACCTATGTACAATTATTTACAAAGAACTACATTCAGGGAAGGCCAACTAACACTCACTCCCATTGGATTTTGCAATGCGTGTACAAGTAAAAGAGCAATAGTTATAGTTCTCAACCATGTTGATTTATCCTTATATTCAGAGAGAATAAATTCAGTATTACAGCATTCAAATTCACCCCGACATCATGAAGAATCAACAATTGAGGAGGCTCACTAAACCTATCATTAATCCATAAACATGTCCATTTTTCCTCATTTCCATAATCAAAATGATAAGTGCAACTATGACAATTAATAGGATCAAGGAAGGATAAAACCTAGATTTTGTCACATGGAGGTGGAAGTATTCAATAATTAATAGCTAGCACTACATCGTCCATTGTTACATCAGCAACCTTAGGCGGGCACAGTGGAGGGAGTAGCATTTCAGGAATCAAGCCTATGTAAGGTAGGGAGAATGGGGCAGCAAACACTCCTTCCATGTCTTGTGTGGGATCAGTAATTTCAATCATCCATTCTTTGAGAAGATAGACTTCATCTCATTGATCTTCCTCAAACTAAGTGCCCACTTGATTGTTGTCCTCAAAATGCAGCACATCATCCCATATCCTTTCCCAAGCGTTATCCTTATTTATGTGGTGTTCAATGTTGTGGGACAATAACATGCTTGAATCTTCCCTATTGCATCCATCTGGCTATGAAGGAGGATTAACAACGATCATAGTGGAAGGACTCCAAGTTGTATCTTGTAGTCGACCGAGTGCTTCATCTCTATTGGAAGATATCTTAACACCCCCGCCTTTGTCTTCTTATCTTTTTTTGTCATGTATCTTATCATCAGGTTCACTCATTTCCCCTTGCTCACTATCGCTATAGATAGAGAAGGAACCCCTCTCCCAATCTAGAAACTCTAGTGCATCACCATTTGAAAGCTCAAGGAGTATGTCCTCATCACTACCATCTTTTGGGATGTACACTTCCTCAGCATGAGCATACTTTTGTAGTACAACTCCTAATGGACACCATCTACCGCAAGTGAATATTGCTGGACACCATCCAACACATCTCAAGTTGAGAGTACATCATCACTCAGATTTGACAAAGAAGGTGTTCAATAATCCCCATGTGAACCTCAAGGTATGCCTTCTTCTCCACCCTCAATCGAAGGTATGCAATCTATCCCACCTTAATTAAATATTGATGAAATTCCTATTGTTGAGATGTATGTACCTAGGAGAACACCACCTAGAATTTTGTGTAGAAATCCAAAGTATTTGATTAATATTGATGATGAGATTTTGTAGCACATGGAAGGTAAGATTTCAACACGCACTTGTAGAAGATATGCTGATAAGGTTTGGGAACTATTATTTGAACATCGAATGCATCGAGTGAAGACACTATTGTGAAGAGTCTAATGGATTCTTATGAGAGTTTGGGTAAGACCTCACACTCAAAGGATAGTAATGTCACCTGACATATCATTACATCAATTTTGGTAAGTTTTCAAACAAAGAGAGCTTGTCTCATTAGAAATATGAGTGAACAAACAAGAATTAGTAGCAAAAATTTATCAAGAGCCATTCAAAGGCGGCAAAGAATTGAGGGCAATGATTCAAATGAATTATGGGAATTCTCGGGGAGACGGACATGAAAAGATAAATAATTTTTCAAAGCCTCGAGAACACTAATTGAAGAGTATTGGAATAATAACACAAGGCCATCTTTGAATCAAAGGGATGTGGTAAGAATGAGAATCGCTAGTCGGAATCATGAGCCACATCCAAAGCATTTTTGGATATGACTCAAACCCAATTTTTTCAAAAATTTGAAAATGATTATCCTCAAATTAGTATTTCTCAAATATTTTCGATATTCTTATACTTTTTTATGTCAAGATAAATCACACATGCACTAATTGTTGTTGTAGACTACATATTGAATTTTCTAACCATTATGATGTTTATTGTTCTATATGTTTAGATTTGCATACTAACCATGTTTTGTAGGATTGTGGCATAGAAGCCCCACCAAAATCTTCAAGAGAGTTCTTATCAAAAAAACTATGTGAAATAGAGGATGGCTAGATATTCTATAGGACAACATGCTTGGATGGTTCATGTGAGAATTGTGGTGGCTTCCAGTGTATGCCATTATGTCAACACATGGAAAGCATAGATGAGGTGGGAAAAAAACTAGTAGAGTTAGAGAAGTATAAAATAGTGGCATATGCTAAAAAAGGTGTGATTTGGTTATTGAGAAGATTCTAGTGTACCAGTTTATGTCAATGTTTCGTGACAATATATTGTCTAAGTATGTAATGCATACCCATAGAGCCCAATGGTTGGACATGCAATTCAAGCTATGGAAGGACACCTTTCCAGTTGGAATCATAGTATCAGTGGTTGAGTTTGTGGAGAACTACACCTTATAGCCACAACGTGAGGTACAATTATAGTATTACAACTCCACAGATGTTTTGATATTTGTGCACATAGAATTCATTCATGCATCTGATAGTACAGATGACCAAAGGAAGGTATTGAGGGAGTACCAATTTTATATTAGTGATGATCGCACACATTCTCTAGAGTTCATGCAAGTTTTCTTCTAGATGTTCTACAGTGGTTTGGTTCAAAGGGGCATAGAATAAATCCAAAATATACTATGGTTTGATAACTGTGTAGCACAGTTCAAGAAATCATGCATGTTCTACTAGTTGTGCATGATGCATGTCATTATAGGTGTTCAACATATGTCAAACTTTTGTGAGTTTGGACATGGAAAGGGGGAGCATGATGGTGTAGGAGCATGCGTGAAAAGAGCATTGGCACGAGAAGAGTTAAAGTATAAAGATAGTGCAAAGTTGATAGATGCATCATCAATTGTCGAGTGGTGTAATGCTTTGATGGGTCCAAGTAATGAAGGTACATCTTCAGTTTATAGATTTTTTTTGTTGATGGATGATACTAACATTGCACCATATGAAGATTGTTGTACATTAACAAGATTGAGTGAGGTACACTCTTTCCTTAGCTCAAATGTAGGTTCATGGAGTATCGATACACGAAAGATGAAATGCTTTTGTTCTTCATGTACAATGCAAGCCTATAATGATTTTGAGTTAGCGGAGTGGGTTGAAAAATGTTTGACAAGTTATCTTAGCTGACTTCAAACGTATCTCCCTTTGATGGCATTGGAACTAACACAGTTGGAATCATTGGTTGAATTTGACCATGTATTAGATTTATTTCAGCCAGGTGATATATCTACTTGCTTAGTTGTTAAAATTCCATATTGTTATCTTACTTTGTACTATATTTGTAATTTTGACAAATTTCTAGAGATTTTCTGCACATATCAATGCAGGGCATGTTTATGCAGTTATTGTAGATGAAGTCAATGAAGAGGGAACAAACTATTACTTCTGTCATTGTATTGAGGCCAAAAATAAATTGGAGGCCCCAGTTATAGATGGAGAAAACATTGAATACCCTGTAGGCTCAGTTGTGGTTACTAGAACATGGCTTAGAAGGTACCCACATTTGAGTGTTAAACATTGGCTATTTCAGGACTTTGACACACATCGTAATATTCTTCATTACTCGAACCTTTTCATGGAATCCAATGTTCATTTGACCAAATATGGGGGTAGACCTTTGAACAAGACCTTGTGGAAGGTCTGTGAGCCTGACCGTGAGGCAACACTTGACACAATAAAGAGTAGAGTAGACCCGGATGGTTTGTTGGATTAATTTTTAAGTATATGCACATTAATTTGTTTGATGTCAATGCTATCATATTATTTTACTTTGCGTATTTTTAAGTAACATACTAAACAGTGATTGGTGTCCCCTTGCAAAAAATGCAAATATATGAGCCATCCAAGAGAATGTCAGCCATAAAAGCAATGCAACATCATTATTGTGATGATCTTGACAAATGTCAATCATGATTTTAAGCCATTAGAAAAGTCTATGCAAAGCTTGGTGAGGGAATTTCAAGTTATTCATTTTAAGTTAACCTTATCATGAGCAGCTATGATGTAGACATTATAAGAGCATCTGAAATTTCAACTTACTCTATTTATGAGAGGTGTTGTGTGCAATAGGTATGTTGGAATTCCTAGTGAAGATGTATGACCAAGAGTGACTAAGTTTTCAGACATGCATGCATATCTATAAGTGTCTTCCATCTATTTTTATTTCATTTCCATTTTGGATTCTCTTTCTTTTTCTCTTTTACTTTGTGTATTTGTAAGTAAACTACTAAAAATTGATTGATCTCTCGTTGTAGAAAATGTCGATTTATGAGCCATCAAAGAGAATCTCAGCCAAAAAAGAAATGCAACATCCTTATTTTGATGATCTTGACAAATCTCAATTTTGATTTCAAGCCATTATAAAAGAGCGTGTGAAGCTTAGTGAGGGAAGCTCAAGTTACTCAATTGAATTTAACCTCATAATGAGCACCTATGATGTAGAAATTTAATAAAAATCTTGAATGTATGAGTGACATTGTAAAATATTTGTGAGAACGAAGTACCTAAGGCATTGCAATGAGATTTACTCAAATATTGTAATTTTGGAGTTCATGTTTGGTGTAGCAGCACCTTTTTCTATAAATGCCTTCAATAGGCAAATTTGCAAAATTTGAATTTTGAAATGTAAACAATGTGAAAAAGGTCATGTAAAGGTCATATGTAATGTATTCAAAGTCTCGAAGAGGTCATTAGGTGACTAGAGAAGTGATATAAAGCATGTAAGGTCAAGGAAAACGAAGATCTTTTGTATTCTTCAATATTTACAATCAATAAAGTCCCTAATTTAGTGATTTTATGAGTTTTTCCAGTTGTTCATTAACTTGTACAGCCTATATAGTAGTTTAAGGACTTGAATCTTGTTTTTTAAGGTAGAATAGTGAAGTATCTTTCATTTGAATATATTTAGGAGGGTATCCATTGAGTTTATCATTAGTTTGAACTGATTTTTCTCAACTCGGTCTGTAAACCAATAATGAGTACTCCACCGAATTTGATAGTTTAGATCAGTGCCCAATAAGTTAGTATTAGGATGTTTTAGTTGTGTGTGTGTTTATTTGTGCAGGGGAATTCAAATAACAAAGGTGGAGTTTTTGTTAAAGGGTTTTATGATGAACTTTCAAGTGAAAATAGTGGGTCCAAGTGGTGTTTTGCAGAAATATTCTCAAATGAATTCCCAAACAAATGACTAATCTAGATAGCTATTATTGAGTTACAACACATTCTTCAAAATCAATAGTGACTATCTTGGAACATGTACATCAAAAATGACCTTCTTTGCTATCCTCGTTAGGCTAACTAGGCCTAATTTACAAAGGAGTATATTGTTAAACATTCAAGAACCCCCTTAAGTTGTTGGGGCAGAAATTATCATGTATCCAAACCCTCATATCTACAATTTATCTCAGGACAAACTCAGTCCACCATGCCAAACCAAAACCCTTATTTTATGCTACTATAAGGAGGGTTTATTGAAAGGAATGGTTTCACACCTTACCAGAATATTCCACCACCTTAGACCTTCTTAAAATCACTTGCTCAAACTCAAAAGGCAATCACCCAACCTCTACATGCAATATTTTATCAAACCCTAGGGTGAAACCTCATTTTTCATGCCCTTTTCCATCAAAATCTACAAGGGAAGCAACACAAACCCCATAAAACTTATTCTCTTTCATGTAAAAATTTCTCGTCTGATCCTACAGGATCATGTTGGACCCCTCTAGAAAAATGGTCTAGGAGCACTTAGGAAACACTAGGCAATCTAGTTTTGATTCTTGTTTTTGGTATGTTACCATGAGGGTCATGTAGACCATTGAGTAGGTGAGATAGCTTAGGAACATGTTTGATCTCTAGGATGGTAATGCAGGAAGGGTGGATGAGTTTAGAAACTCATTTACTAAGTTTACTAGAAATTGGCAAAAGTTGGAAAAAATGGTGCATTTTTGAAACTTTTCCACAAAGTAACTGCAATGTCCGACCAAGGGGAGGTATAACTATTTTGTTAACCTATCTAGGGTGTGCCTCGACTTGAAAGCAAGGTTGGAAGCTTTTGCATTATTGGAAATTTTTGAATACAAGAGAAGATAGTGATAAGTTGGTGTAATTTTCTGAGTTTTGTTTGAATTTGTGTCTTATGGGAGTGATCATGGCACTATGAGTTGTGTAGGATGTACTGCAATTGTCTTTCAAGCATTGTGTGGAACAATAGATAGTTAGTTTGTTCATTTCAAGCATCCTTTTGTAGTTAGTTTGTTTCTTTTAGTTGTTGTTCTGACTGGAAGTCTATGAAGAATGGAGGTTTAGTGCACATTCCCACTATAGATAGTGTACGGGCCTTTGGGAATAGTGACTAGGCTCCATGATTATAAATAAGGTAGGATTAGGAGTCTCTAGAAGTTAGGGTATCACTGTGGAAGTCTTTTCCTAGGCGAGCCTGATAGTTTCTAGCTAGGAAAGACAAGAAGTGCAGGGCACTTGACTTGCAGGGGTGTCCATCTCTTGGAAAATCACAGTGTGGAGAGGGTAGGTATGAGCCTTGCCAAGGTATAGCATGGAGGAAGAAGCTCCATCAACCTGTTTGGTGAGAGGAATTCTTAACAGTCTGTAAAGAAGCCAGGAAAGACCTACAATAACCTAGGTTATTGCTCATTTCCAGTTTGGGGTACTGTACGGGTAGTGGAGGCTTAAGATCCTAGAAATCATTGAGAGGTGGGCACAGGCACTAAGAACCTCAAAGAAAGATTGGGCTATTCTTTGGAGAACCTAGAAGAACAAGCCTGATTTCTCGGAGATGGAGGCCTAATTGGAATTCCTAGGCTAGTAGCCTTTTTAACCCTAAATGAGGGTTTGGTGGAAGCGATGGGAAATGAAGTAAGGTGGACCCCCAAGAACCATGATGTGATGGTGTGAGCCTGGTTGAAACATCTCCACAAACCTGCAAAGATGAAATCTAGTTTTGGGAGTAGATTGGCCTTTAGGGTAGATTAAGGGCTAAAGGAAGCACCAAGGTTGTCTTGATTGGAAGCATATGTATTGGTAGTTGGGTTGGCAAGGAGAACCAGGGGATCCTAGTCAAGAGGTAGGTCCCATAGGTTGTGGTGGTGAAGTGTGACACCATAGGAGTCTTCCAAGGAAGACCTAGAGCAGGAATCATGGAGTGATTCCACCAACCCTCCCTATCAGATTGGTATCAGAGCAAGTTAAAGATTCAGGATAGAATCTTGTATGTTAGACCTTTAATCTAGTGGTTCCACAACCATGGTGACAAACATTGATCTAGAAAAGAAGGTCTAAGATCAGGAGGAAGACAATAGGAGATTGAGAGAAAGACTAGCTCAACTTGAGCAAGCATTGAGAAATGTGCAGACCAAGGCCAATGAGGTCAGTGATAGATTGGAAGGTAGGGTACCAAAGAGTGAAGAGGTTGCAGAGGAAGACAAGACCCCTGAACCTGACCCTGTTCTGCAAGAGGAGCCTTTCTTGAAGGCATTGAAAGCTTTGAGTGGAAAAGCACTTGAAGGCATACCACTGTTCAGTGGGAAATTGGAAGCTGATCTAGTCATGGATTGGATAGAAGGCATGGAAAACCATTTTTAGTGTGATGGATTCACTGAAGCACAGAAGGTGAAGGTGGCCAAATCAAGATTGAGAGGATCTGCCTTGACATGGTGGAAATTCATTTAGAAAGAGAGGGAAAAGGAAGGCAAGAAGCCTATTTCAACTCGGAAGGGTATGGCTGCAAAAGTGAGAGAAGCATACATACCAGATGATTATGAGATTCAGTTACATAAGAAGAGACAAAGCTTGAGGCAAAGAGACCAAGATGTGAAAACTTACACTGAGGAGTTTCAAAAACTTTGTATGAGGTCTAATGTTTCAGAAGATGAAAGTCTCAAGGTGGCTAGGTATCTTAACGGCTTGAAGTGGAACATTCAAGAGGAGATGACTCTTCTAAGTCCTATGACAATACACCAATGTTACCAATTAGCTATTAAGATTGAGGAAAGAAGCAAGAGGAAACAAGATCAGGCTTCTAAGAGTAGAGGCAAAGGCAGAGATCAAAGAGGACATAGAGGTGGCTACCAAGGTAGAGGAATTGAACAAAGAAACCAAGGAGATTCTAAACTCATAGAGCATGGAAGTGAAACACCTTCTAGAGAAGGTTATGGAAGAGGTATAGGATCTCAAGGAGGATCAAATAGAGGAAGAGGAGCAGGAAGAAGCAACTCATACT
Source organism: Sequoiadendron giganteum (assembly GCA_007115665.2). NCBI lineage: Eukaryota > Viridiplantae > Streptophyta > Pinopsida > Cupressales > Cupressaceae > Sequoiadendron > Sequoiadendron giganteum. The sequence continues at coordinate 591,334,014 of CM021108.1, forward strand.
TTGCTAATATGAAGTGTTATCATTGTGGTCAAGTAGGACATCCAACTTATAGGTGCCTGGAGAAAGAAACTTCATCTAATACTAAGAAGAGAGTAGCATATGCTCAAGAGGACACCATGAGTACCAAATCACTAGAGGTCAGTCACATTGAATCAAAAATGGGGGAGAATCTGATGTTTAGGAGAAGTTTGATCAGACAACCGGTCAAGGAAGAGCCAAAGAAAAGGAGAGCCTTATTTAGGGTAAGGTGCAAAATCCTTGGAAAGGTGTGTAAGGTTATAGTGGACTCAAGGTCTACTAATAACATAATCCTAGAAGAGGCAGTCAGGAAGTTGAAATTGGAGAAAGTACCCCACACTAACCCTTACAAAGTAACATGGTTGAACAAAGGGCAGAGTATTCTTGTCAATGAACAAACAATGGTGGAGTTCTCCATTGGAGGTTAAAAAGATAAGTTGTTATGTGATGTGTTACCCATGGATGCATGCCATCTTCTATTGGGCAGACCATGGTAGTATGATAGAGGTTCCACCTATGATGGAAAGACAAATACTATCTCATTCAATAAGGATGGAAAGACATTCAAATTGCATTCACTGTCAGATGAGGAAGAAGGACAGTCAAAGACACCTAGTGTCTTATTGAGCAGTGGTAAAGAGTTCATTAACAACCTACATCAAGGAGGAGAAGGATATGTGGTCATGTTGCAACCTAAAGAAGAAGACAAGGCTAAGAAAACAGTCATACCGGAAGTAGTCCAAAAGTTGTTAGAACAGTTCAAGGACATAGTTAGTGATGGAACACCAGCAACCTTACCTCCAAAGAGAGCCATTAGTCATCAGATTGACTTCATACCAGAAGCTTCATTTCCAAATAAAGCATCTTATAAGCTTACACCAGATCAGAATCTAGAGGTAGCTAGACAAGTGTAGGAGTTGTTGGATCAAGGATTGATTAGGAAGAGCATCAGCCCATGTGTAGTACCAGTGGTCTTAGCAACCAAAAAAGGAGGCAAGTGGAGATTATGCACTGGTTCTAGAGCTATAAATTGAATCACAATTAGGTATAGGTTCCCTATTCCTAGGATTGAGGACTTGATGGATTGTCTTGGAGGAGCTCAGTACTTCACCAAGTTGGATCTCAAGAGTGGGTATCATCAGATCAGAATTAAGGATGGAGATGAGAAGAAGACAACATTTAAGACAACTGATGGGTTGTACGAGTGGAGTTATGCCATTTGGCCTCTCTAATGCCCTAGCACATTCATGAGGCTCGTGAATGAAGTGCTCAAAGACTTTACAGGGATATTTGTGGTGGTATATCTTGATGATATACTCATCTTTAGCAAGATAGCAGAAGAACATCTAAAGCATGTGGAGTTGGTTCTTAGAAGATTGCAAGAAGAGAAGTTAGCCATCAACCTAGAGAAATGTGAGTTCTTCAAATAGGAGCTTGTTTATTTGGGGTTTGTAATGTCCCAAGGATCATTGAAGATGGATCCAAGCAAGGTGGAAGCTATCTTAAATTGGCCTACACCAACCATAGGGATAGAGGTAAGAAGTTTTCATGGATTGGCTCAATTTTATAGAAAATTCATAAGGAACTTTAGTGGCATATGTGCACCAGTCCTAGATACAATCAAAGGTGGCTTAAAGACTAAGTTTAAGTGGACTCAAGAAGCTGAAGTAGGTTTTGAGAAACTAAAACAAGAAGTGGCAACTCAACCTATTATTTTATTACCTAGTTTTGACAAGTTGTTTACTGTGGAATCTGATGCTAGTGGAGTTGCAGTAGGAGGATTGCTAAGTCAAGAAGGCAGGCCTATAGCTTTATTTAGTGAAAAGATCAATGAAGATAAGAAGAAGTATTCTAACTATGACCTAGAACTTTATGCTTTAGTTTAGTCACTTAGGAAGTGGAGGCATTACCTTCTACCCAAGGAGTTTGTAGTCTTTACTGAAAATCAGGCACTTATCTATATCAACACTCAAGAGAAGCTGAGTAATAGATATTTGAAATGGATGGAATACATCCAAGATTTTACTTTCACCATCAAGCACAAGAAGGGACGGTTGAACAAGGTAGCAAATGCACTAAGTAGAAGATTGTTGATAGTGCAAGAGATATAGATCAAGATCATTGGAATAGAGAGTTTCAAGGAACTCTATGGGGAATATGAAGACTTTTTGGAGGCCTACAAGGTATGTTCTGACTTTGAGAATCACTTTCATAGTCAATACTCAAAGTATACATTGCAAAGTGGATTGTTATTCAAGGGAAATCAGTTGTGTGTTCCAAAAGGATCAATGAGAGTGAACCTCATCCAGGAAAAGCATAATGGTAGTCTTAGTGGATATTTTGGCATCAACAAGTCAATGGAACTAGTGCAAAGGTTCTACTATTGGCCTAAGTTGTCAAGGGATGTTAGGAGGTATGTGGAGTAGTTTGTAGTATGTATGAAAGCCAAGGGAGGAGCTAGTAATGTAGTTTTATATCAACCCCTACCCATTCCTAATAGACCATGGGAGTGTGTTAGCATGGACTTTGTGGTAGGACTCCCTAAGACTAAGACAGGGTTTGATAGTGTATATGTGGTGGTGGATAGGTTCAATAAGATGAGTCACTTTATCCCTTGCAAGACCACTCATGATGCTAGCTATATTTCTCACCTTTTCTTCAAAGAAATTGTCAGGATTCATGGATTGCCTTTGAGAATTGTCTCGGACAGGGATGTGAAGTTCATGAGTCATTTTTGGAAGACTCTATGGAGCAGATTAGGTACCAACCTATCTTTTGTGTCAACGTACCATCCTCAAACCAATGGAAAAACAAAGGTGGTTAATAGAGTGTTGGGTAACCTTCTAAGATGCCTAACCAAAGAGTATGGACAGACATGGGACTTGGTTATATCAGAGGCTGAGTATGCATACAATGACAATGTGAACCGGACCACAGGAAGGAGTCCTTTTGAAATAGTGTATGGAATGCACCCAAGAGGTGTGTGTGAGCTCAGGGATCTAGGTGCTATGGAATATAGGAGTGGACATGTAGAGGATTTCTCTCAAACCATGAAGGAGATTCAGGAGCAGGTGAAGAAGATAGTCATCGAGGCTACTCAAAAGTTGAAAGATAAGGTGGATATGTCTAGAAAAGATCTATAATTTGTAGTAGGAGACTATTTCATGGTCCACCTCAACAAATCTAGATTGCAGAAGGGAATATCAACCAAATTGTAGATGAAAAGAGTGGGACCATGCAAGGTGTTAGCCAAATATGGGAAGAATGCATACAAGGTGGAGTTACCTACAGATTTAGGGATTTCACTAGTGTTCAATGTAGCTGATCTGATCAGATATAAGGGAACATTCACTGACATGGATCATAATAGCAGGGATATCTTCAAGGATGTGAGTAACACAACCTTACCTACTAAAGACAAGCTACAAGCAGAGAGGATCTTGGAATCAAGAGTGAAGAAGTCTACAAGGCATAGGGTGTACATGGAGCATCTCATCAAATGGAAGGATAAATCAGAGTCTGAAGCTACATGGGTGGATGAAGCTCATCTCAAGAAGTAGGGATTTGATGTATCACTACTCTCTCCTCCAATTCCTTAGTGTTTGTGTAGAGGGGGGGAGAATGGTGCTGGAGCACCTAGGAAACACTAGGCAATCTAGTTTTGATTCTTGTTTTTGTATGTTACCATGAAGGTCATGTGGACCATTGAGTAGGTGAGATAGCTTAGGGACATGTTTGATCTCTAGGATGGTAATGGAGGAAGGGTGTATGAGTTTAGAAACTCATTTACTAAGCTAACTAGAAATTAGCAAAAGTTGGAAAAAATAGTGCATTTTTGCAACTTTGCCACAAAGTAACTACAATGTCTGACCAAGGGGAGGTATAACTATTTTTTTGACCTATATAGGGTGTGCCTCGACTTGAAAGCAAGGTTGGAAGCTTTTGCATTATTGAAAATTTTTGAATACAAGAGAAGATAGTGATAAGTTGGTGTAATTTTCTGAGTTTTGTTTGAATTTGTGTGTTAAGGGAGTGATCATGGCACTGTTAGTTGTGTAGGATGTAGTGCAATTTTATTTCAAGCATTGTGTGGAACATTAGATAGTTAGTTTGTTCATTTCAATCATCCTTTTGTAGTTAGTTTGTTTCTTTTAGTTGTTGTTCTGACTGGCAATCTGTGAAAAATGGAGGTTTAGTGCACATTCCCACTGTAGATAGTGTACGGGCCTTTGGGAATTGTGACTAGGATCCATGACTATACATAAGGTAGGATTAGGAGTCTCTAGAAGTTAGGGTATCACTGTGGAAGTCTTCTCCTAGGTGAGCCTAACAGTGTTTGGCTAGGAAAGACAAGAAGTGCAGAGCACTTGACTTGCAAGGGTGTCCATCTCCTGGAAAATCATGGTGTGGAGAGGGCAGGTATGAGCCTTGCCAAGGAATAGCATGGAGGAAGAAGCTCCATCAACCCATTTGGTGAGAGGAATTCTTAACAGTTTGCAGAGAAGCCAGGAAAGACCTACAATAACCTAGGTTCTTGCTCATTTCTAGTTTGGGGTACTATACGGGCAGTGGAGGATTAAGATCCCAAAAATCATTGAGAGGTGGGCACGGGCACTAAGAACCTCAAAGAAAGATTGGGCTATTCTTTGGAGAACTTAGAAGAACAATCCCAATTTCTCGAAGATGGATACCTAATTGGAATTCCTAGGCTAGTAGCCTTTTTAACCCTAAATGAGGGTTTGGTGGAAGCAATGGGAAAATGAAGTAAGGTGGACCCCTGAGAACCATAATGTGATGGTGTGAGCCTGGTTGAAACATATCCACACCCCTGCAAAGATGAAATCTAGTTTTGGGAGTAGATTAGCCTTTAGGGTAGATTAAGGGATAAAGGAAGAATTGTAAAGGAAGCACCAAGGTTGTCTTGATTGGAAGCATATGTATTGTTAGTTGGGTTGGCAAGGAGAACCAGGGGAGCCTAGTGAAGAGGTAGGTCCTATAGGTTGTGGTGGTGAAGTGTGACACCATAGGAGTTTTCCAAGGAAGACCTAGAGCAGGAATCATGGAGTGATTCCTCCACCCCTGCCTATCAAAAAACCTCTCTCGGTTTTGGTTATCTTGGAGGTGTTTTCCTGTGGTGGGGGATTTTCACTTAATGGAAAAAGTGTCAAATTCAAGTTGTGCAAAGTTAAAAAGTGGTGCAACATTCACTCTAAAAATTGTGTGACCAAAATAATAGATCCAGTGTGTTTGAATAGGTATTTTTATGCTAGGCATGGTATTGTTTCACATCGAAACATGTGGAATCGCTCCAAGCTACATTCCACTGGATTGATCCCTTAAGGGTCCAAAGTGAAAAATTTAGCATGCTATTACTTGGATACCATGATGCTTAGAAACTTATCGTATGATCCTATAGGATCATGCTAGGCCCCTCTACAAAAACCTCTCTCAATTTTGGCTATCTCGAAGTGGTTTTTCCGTGGTAGCAGATTTTCACTTGATGGAAAAAGCATCAAATGCAAGCAGTGCAAAGTTGTAGAGTGGTGCAACTTTCATTTTGCAACTCATGTGACCAAATAGACTATTCTAACACATCTGAAGAGGTATTTTTACACTAGGCATGGTCCTCTTTTTCACCTAAACAGGTGGAATCGCTTTGAGCTATGTTCTACCGAATCAATCCCTGAAGGGTCCAAAGTGCAAAATGGCTGCAAACTTCAGCATGCTATTACTCAGATACTGTGATGCTTAGAAAATTCTCATCTAATCCAACAGGATTGCATTGGGCCCCTCTTCAAAAACCTCTCTCGGTTTTGGCTATCTTGGAGTGGTTTTCCCGTGGCGGCGGATTTTCACTTGATGGAAAAAGTGTCAAATTCAAGTTGTGCAAAGTTGCAAAGTGGTACAACTTTCGCTTTGCAACTTGTGTGACCAAATGGACTATTCCAACACATCCGAATATGTGTTTTTACACTAGGAATGGTCCTCTTTCACATCGAAACACACGAAATCACTCTGAACTACGTTCCACCAGATCAATCCCTCAAGGGTCCAAAGTGCAAAATGGCTGAAAAATTCAAAATTCTCTTACTTGGATACCATGATGCTTTTAAACTTCTTGTTTTATCTTACAGGATCATGTTGGGCCCCTCTACAAAAACCTCTCTTAGTTTTGGCTATCTCAGAGTGGTTTTCTCGTGGTGATGGATTTTCCCTTGATGGAAAAAGTGTCAAATCAAGCTGTGCAAAGTTGCAAAGTGGTGCAACTTTCATTTTGCGATTCGTGTGACCAAACTAACTGCTCCAGCATGTCCCAATAGGTATTTTTATACTAAGAATGGCCTTCTTTTGCACCCAAACATGTGGAATTGATCTGAATTGCATTCAATTGGCTTGATCCCTTATGATGGCATGCAAAACACTGGAAAATAGAAACATACAAATGACAGCTGAAAAGTCCGAGTATTCCACATAGAAAGTGTATGATCATTGGTGTAGAGCACCTTATTCCTTCATTTGATGAAGAAGGTCTAGTTCAGTGGGTTTAGTGATTATCTGATGGTGAATAGGTTGTTGTGGGTATTTTGAGCATGCTTTATCTTGAATAAGGTCAATTAAGACCATTAGGTATGTTTTATGGTGACTTTTGAGTCTACTGATCAAAATGTGAAAATATCAATCTTGCACTAGAAGTTGTCTTTGTAGCCTTTGAAGGAAAATTTGTGAATTTTTATATGATTATGAAAGAATGGAGTTTTTTCGATGTAATAAGGCTATTTGTAAGACATTTGTGTGGGTTTAGAGGTCATTAGATGTACTCATTAGGTTGGAGGAGTCTAAAGTTGCAAATTTGTAAGTTGCTTAAAGCAACAAATTTGAAATGCAACGGTTACTTGTTTTGAAAGTTGGTTTTTAGTTAGTTGAGGGTATGGATTAGTTAGAGAAGGGTGTAAAACACTATGTAAAGCCTTGAGAGGCTCGAATGGAGGTTGTTGATGAAATTTTGGAGAAGATCTAATAAGAATTCTTCACACTGTTCTCTATTTTTTAGATTTTTGATACAAAATTGTTGATCCCGTACTCGGTACAACCTCTAGCTTTCCTGTATGGTCCCAAGGCTGACATGGATTGAAAGAGGGTTGAGTTGGATTTATTTTGGTGGTGGTTTGGTGCAAAACCATAAAGGAATAGGAGAGTTCTTATCGTTGAGTCAAGTGAATGTTGGATTCTTAGTGGGCATATTTGAGAAAAGCTATGGCAAATCACAACTTGGTTGAGCCACTCTGCATCACCAATGGTGATTTGCAATTCAAAGAGTGATTGAGAGTGTGTTGCTTTGTTAAATAGAATATTCGGGGTGCTAGGACAACGTTGAGTCTATTTCTTATTTGTATTATAAATTATAACTTTCTTTCTCCTGAGTCCATTTCGTATACAAGAAATAATATTGCAAAAAATTGACATATAAATCTTTCGATAGTGATGCATCAAGAAAATATTGGAATCTTTTTATGAATCATTTCATGGAATGCCAATTGTAAACATGTTTTTTTTCTTTTAGATAAAGTTTTTTAACATCAATCAACTAATATTCAAGACAAACCATGAAGGACAACAATGATCAATGCTAGGGATAACCAATTAATAATTATACACATGAATAATTCAAGCATGTACATGTCAATAAGGGAAGCAAAAGTACTCAAAAAAATGTAAGCCTCAAAAGGTATACACATGAATACATAGTATACACAAATTAATACAAAGTATATGCACGAATACAAGGTATATGCATGAAAACATGTAAGCCACAAAGTATACACGTAAGTTGTAAAGTATACACTTGAATACATGTAACTCATATCTAGTGAACCATCAATTTAGAATTCAAATATGGACACCATTGATAAAATATATTTATATTAACCAAATATCCATGTAGAAAAACATCAATATATGTTGATATAAGTATGAAAATATGTACAAAATAGCCATATAGGCTTATGAGAATCCTATATAGGCATACAATCTCAAATATTTCTAATAAAAAATATGTATAAAACTGCCATGTAGGCATACAACAAATGGCTCTAGAATCAAAATTAAATTCTCACGCCCATGCTCAAGCATGCTCAAGCCATGTATAAACCATGCAAATAGAAATTAAATTACGTGAATCAATAATGGTTTAATTTCTCACTAACTAACATCTATAACAACATATGTAAATTGAACTTTACTAATTTTCCTCATACCTCTCCCGTCAAAGCCATCGAGGATTGTTTAGTAGATGACACAACAATCTCCATTTCCCTCATCACATTCAGAGGTGCTTCGGATTGCAACATCTGAAAATAAAACAAAAAATTATTCAACATAATCAATGATGTGCATACAAACTATACAAATATATTAAGTACTTGATTCATTAGTTAAAATATTTATTCTATTACCTCCATGTAGGTTTGAGTAAATCCACCACCACTGGGAAGTGTTCCATCGAAGTCTCCAATATTAGTCTGTTCAACGTCCAAAATCGCATATTAAACTACCATTTCTTAAAACAATGCTATAAAAATGTAATAAATTTATAATTGCTTACTAGTTACATATGCCAGCGATAGGCGTATTGCAGAAATAAGTAGGTGGGGGGCTGGTGTATCCAGTCTCAACACTGTGACCTTGCAATTTTATTAAAATCATAAAACATTTTTAGTTAATCTTGCATTTCAAAATTAAAATTTAATAAATTAAATTCAATGAACATGCACTAACTTTTACCTAACTATCAATGCCATATGCCTCATGAAAAATGTCAGCTACCCTCTCCATCTCCATAGCCATAGACGGATCCTACGTACCAGTCTCTTGAGTTTCAGTGGGGTCATATGAACAAGTAGCCCCGCAAGATTGACACACATGTGTTCAAAGGCCACCACTCGAAGACTCCCCTAGATGGAGTTGTAGAATAGGGATAGTATGATGGATGAAACTCTAGGTCTAAGTGTTGATTTCCTGCAATTTCTCTACATCAGCACTTTCCTTCACGACAAAAGGCATAACAACGTGCTCACAAGGTGGCCTAGTGAGAGCTCGTCTACCTTGTCGCGTAGGATCTGACTGTGCACCGGGTCTATCCTAAACTGACCCCCCACCTCTCCCCTATAAATCCCTCATATCAAAACAATTTGGGATTTTGTTCAATATGAACTCACTCTATAGTTTCCTAAGGAAATCTTGCGGGACCTCACAATTTTTGCACGGTTTGTAATCGAAGACCATGTACCACCTATCATAAAACTAGTTCGTAATCTATTGGTGGTAGCACCAATGGATAGGAAACCTCTTCACATTGAGGGTAATATTTTGATTTGTGTGTGGGTCAGTGAATAATGAGCACAAATCACCTTTTGTAATTTTTAAATCTTTTACATCTTTGTATGATAGTTTATTTTCATAATAATCTCTAGCCGCCTGCCTCCTATCTTTCCATCCAATTATTTGTTTGCTAATTGAATCTACATTTTTTAATATATCTTTCAATAAATTTTCTAGGGTCATTATTTCTACAATTGAACCATTTGGATCACTCAACCTACTGATCAAATCCTCAATTTTCTTTTTGTTGTTCTCAATTTCACTCATTAAATTTTGTTGAGTGTCAAGAGGGGGTTGAGTGATTGGTGGAGGAGGTTGTTGTTGTGGTTGATTTTGATCTTGAGGATTCAGTTGGTCTTCTTGTTGATGATCTTGAGGGTTTGTAGGTTGATTTCCATCTCCTAAAAATTCAAACAAATATATATCAAATTCAACCTAAAACTAACAAATTCAACCTAAAACTAACTAATTCAACCTAAAACTAACTAATTCAAAATAAAAACCACATAATCCTTACCTCTCACACCTCCTCATCGTTGTGGTGCCATCGTTGCAAAGAAATATAAATTTTTGGTGAAGAAATTTGTTGAGTTGATCCTCCTAGAACGCGAGCATGAAAATATGGGGGTTTTGGCAACGACTAGAAGAAACAACAGTCAAAATGAGAATGACAAGTTTTCTCTCTTTTTTTTTTGCTTTTAACAAGCAATAACGTGCGTGCGTTATAACGCGTTCATGTTGTGAATTTTCAAAAGTTTTTTTAAAGGTGTCCACGAAATGGCTACCCATTTCCATGCACCCACCCTAGCCTAATTATGGAAAACCTAATTGAGAATGTTAGAATGTCTTTGGTTGAGAGTTATCCTTTCTGATTTGGGTCTCTACTTATATGTTTGGTATTTTACTTTTTGAGTTCACTACCAGCAAGAGAGAATGTTAAGTGGGAATTTGGCATCCCTATTAGAAAGCAGGTTTATAGGTATTTGGAATGTATGGAAGATAAAGCAAGTGCATGCAAAATCTATTTCTCATCCTTGTAGATGAATTTGTGCTCCAGTGTCTAGTTAGTTTAAAGAGGGCTCCTCTTTTGGTAACAAAGAGTTAGAATTGTTATTGGCGATTCCCCTCTGAAATCTAAAAGGAGAAAAATTATCACAAAATATGTCATCACTATCTCGAAAGAAAAGGAGAATGAAGAAGAGTCCCTGCCTAAATCTGATTCCTTCAAACTTGAATCCATTCAAATGATGTTAGATAAAGGTGATATGAAGAAGGTTGGTGAAATCTAAAAGGAGAAAAATTATCACAAAATATGTCATCACTATCTCGAAAGAAAAGGAGAATGAAGAAGAGTCCCTGCCTAAATTTGATTCCTTCAAACTTGAAGACATTCAAATGATGTTAGATAAAGGTGATATGAAGAAGGTTGGTGAAATGTGATGTTCCTGCTCTCCAATCAAATATTTAAAATTCATGATGCGTTGATTGGTTATTTGCTCAGAAAGGGTATTACAGTTTTAGATGTTTCTGACTCATTACCGAATGATCTAGTAGAAGTTATTAAAGAAAGAATATTGCTAAAAGGATTTGAAGGACATAAGTTTGAAGCTATGATTGAGAGAAGATATGCCAAATCCAAATAGAATTTATCTAAAAATATTGATGAGACTAGAGAATGTGTTAAGGATATGTCTAACATCTACAGGTATTGTCTCTAGTGGCCTGCAACTATTGATAATTTTAGAAGCAAAATTGGAGCTATTGAGTCTAAGATAAATAATATTGGAAACAGTTTTGATTTCTTCAAAGAAAAAAATGGAAAATAGAGAATAAGATTTGGTGAATTTCAAGTAGAGTAGTTGATTGCTCAAAGACGGAGGGAAGATTTGGTTAAAACTTTATGGCTAGTTAAATAAATTGTTGAGGTCTGATTGGATCATCTCTCTGGAATACTTTCAGATGGAAAAGATTGAGAATGGCAATTTCTATCTTCAGACCAAACATCCTCATTTACATTGTTATCTTTATTAGATAGTATGAGTTCCAGAATGGGTTCAATAGTTTTGGCTTGGAAGAAGGTTCTTCAAATCATAAGAGAAAGGTACAAGAAAAAATTTCATGTAAAAAGTGTTATTTTCACATGAATGTTCAAAATGGGGAGTTAGAATTTCTTTGTATATACATTTTCACCATGTACATAAATTTACATCCTATTTTTGGTCACCCTTTATCCTTGATGTCAAAGGGGGAGAGATTGTCATGTAGAAAGGTGAGTGTGAAGTGAAAAGAATGAAGAACTGTGTAAAGGTGTGTGGAGGGTTACATATTCTTTTGGCACAAGTTGCCATCAATGACAAAGGGGGAGATTGTTGGAAGAATGAAAAAGAATGTCTAGTTGTGTAGACTTTGTGTTGTCATTGATGGCACCATGTTGATTGAGTCGCCAATTTGATCTGGTACTTTGAATTGGTATGAAGAAATGGTTTACATCCTCCTGTATTTTGGACTGTAATCCTCCTTTGTTAATCATCGTTTCTCAGGGTTTCGAGAAATGGTTTATGGATGTTGGAATCTTGCAAGTTCATAATATTGTGTGCTCATGTGCTCGTATAGCAAGTTGGCATTATTCTATTGATTACAATTTGTTATTAGGTCTATCTTTGGTCAACCTAATGAATAGTTGATATTGTAATGGATTAATTTGTATTGTAGATATATGTGTGACCTATCTTTGGTCCATGCCGACATATTGAAGTCTACTGCATGCTTGGATTATTTTTAGAGAAGTTTCATACTAACTTGGAGCCGACAGTTAGTCTTTTTGGTGAATAACGATTGCATCTAATTAGGCCAACCTAATTGATTCTTGCGGATGTATCAGCTATATATATTGGATTGTTTTCAGTTTGTTGAAGTGAATTGAATGTGAAGTATGGTGCGAATGTGAAGTGAAGTGTATGAAAATGATGAAGTGTGTTAATTCAGTTTACTGAGCGTCAAAGGAACTGAACCAACACTTTTTAGGTGTACTCTTACCAGTTCATTCTAGCTATGAAGCGACTTCTGTACTATAATCGTTTTGAAGGCAGTGAGTCTCCTTGCTTCAACAGTGAGTCCTCTTTGTAAGAAATGAGCTTTTGTATCTGGAAGTGAGCCTTTTTGTATCTAGTTTTGCATTACTATTATATTGTGAGTTAATCCTCATTGTGGTTTTTCTCTCATTAGGTTTTCCACGTAAATGTGGTGTCTCTTTTGTTGATATTGCTTTATATTATCTGCATTTCATGCTCATACTTAATAATGGATTAAATTGGATGTGGAGTTAATAATCGTTTATTTGTGAATGAGATTGGTGACATTTGATTCAACCCCCCATTTCAGTTTTCTGGTGCATTTCAACAATATTGTTGTTGATTTTGTGAACTATAGGATATTTCTTCCAGGAAAAATAATAGAAGAATAAATATAAATATAGCCTTAAGGCTATTTAAATTTATATATTGAATATTAAATATGAAAAGGTGCTTCATAAAATTGTACTTAAATAAAATGATTTTATTTAGTGATTAAATATATTTTAATTGGGCCAACCCCTAGAAGTGGTGCGACTTTTGGAAACTTCATCCTTATTTTTGGGCCGACCTCTCATGCCAAAGGATGCATCTTTCACCTTGGAAGATTGTATAAATACAAGGTGTTTATCATTCATATAACCATCATGTTCATTCACCATATTTCACATTTCCAGAGCAGCAGATCAATTCAGTAACAACAGATCATATCTTGCAGTAGTAGGATGATTCAAGGAGAAACATATTGGTTGTATCTTTGCATCTAGGAGAGGTTTTATTCATTGTATCTATTAGGCATTGTGTTGTGCCTAAGTTGTAAGAAAATTTTTGCTCTTGTTGAATAAATATATAAGAGATATAATGGTTGGGTTTTTTCTCCCTCGGGTTGGAGGGTTTTCCCAGGGTATTTTTTGTATTTGTGTGCCTAATTTTTGAATTAAAATCTTGTTATTATATCTGATCATAAAACTAACATGGTATCAGAGCGGGTTTGAAGAAGATCTTGATCATATTTTGTCACAACAATACTCTCTAGTTATTTCTCGTCCTTTTTTACCTCTATCTCTCCGTCAAGATGGTAAATGGTCTTAAGATTGAGGATAGGCTTGAGGGAGCATCAAATTTCACTTCATGGAGATTCAGGATCATTATCACCTTGGAGGAAAGCAAATTAGTAGATTTTGTGGAGAGCACAACTTCTGAGCCTATAGATGAGGAGGACAAATTTAAATGGAAAAAGAAATATATTAAGGTGAAGAAGATGTTACTTGATTCCATAAAGGATCATATCATTCCTATCATATCCAAGCTAAAGACAGAAAGAGAGATGTTCAAGACTTTGGAGGAGATGTACGAAATCAATAACACAAGTCGGTCACTTACATTGAAGCAACAACACCATCATTTGAAGATGGTGAAATGAGAATTTATTATTGCCTACTTCATGAGAATAACCAAGTTGAGAGATCAGCTCTCGTCTATTGGGCATGTTGTTGATAAAAAGGACTTAACCATGTTGGCTCTTAATGGTCTCCCTTTGTCGTGGGATTCTTACATTCAGGGAATTAGTGCAAGATCAAAACTTCCCAAGTTTGATCTATTGAGGGCAGACCGTATTCAAGAAGAGTCTAGGTTGGTTGCAAGAGGTATTGGGCAAAGCTCCATTAATAAATACAATCACGTTCTTTCCACTCAATCCTCAAAGAAGAAATGGAAAGATGGGAAGAAAGGTTATTTCAATAGAAATAGAGATAAAGGAGTTGATGGTGGCCCCACAATCAAGAAGAAGAGGGACCTCTCCAGGGTCCAATGTTTTCATTGTGACAAGTATTATCACTTTGCAAAGGAATTTCCTACCAGGCCTAGGTAGTAGGCCGCCATTGAAAATGTTGATGAAGTCTCTTTGCAGAAGGATTCATGTGAATACCTATTATATTCAGCCTTGTCAAGCAATGTAACTACCAACACCAACACTTGGTTGATCGATAGTGGTGCCTCACACATCACCAAATTTAGGGAGCATCTATCTAATTTGGTGGAGAAATATTCTAGCGATCAATTCATTATTGGAGATGATGCTAGTTACTCTGTGAAAGGAGTTGGGACCTCATCTCTTCACTTGGATTCTAGTGCTTCCTTGCAATTGAATGATGTGCTATTTTTTCCAAGCATCAAGAGAAACCTTGTTTCCATCTCAGCCTTGGAAGACAAGGTTACCAAGTTGCATTTTTAGAAGGTAAAGTTCTTATATGGGCTAAGAACTCCAACATCAAGACTTCTTAGGTGATTGGAGTTAGACATGGGTATCTCTATAGGCTATGCATTCGTCCTATTCAGGCTCTAGTGCATGATTCTTAAATTTTGTTGTATCTTTGGCATCGAATATTGACTCACCTTCACTTTTGAGCTCTACCTATTATGGAGAAGATGGTCACCGACCTTCCTAAATTCAACCAGAAGAATGAAGGAACCTATAAGGGCTACGCTTCAGGTAAGAATACAAAAGGTCCATTTCATAGTAGTGAAAGTAGATCCAAATGTATTTTAGATCTTATTCATTCCAATTTATGTGGTCCAATGTCTGTTGCTTCTTCAAGTGGTTTCTTGTATTACATTACCTTTGTTGATGACTACTCTAGAAAGACTTGGATTTATTTCTTGAAATCTAAAGAATCTAAGGAGATATTAGAGAGATTCAAAGAATTAAAGCTCGGGTGGAGAATTTGTCCAGAAAGAGGATCAAGGTCTTGAGATCCAATAATGGAGGACAGTACACTTTTGTTATCTTCCGTAACTTTTGCATTGAAGTATGGATTAAGAGGGACTTCAAGTTACTTATAATCCTCAACAGAATGGTGTTGTGGAGAGAAAGAACAGATCTATTGTGGAAGTAGTCAAAGCCATGATTCATGACCAAGAATTTGTTTTGGTGTGGAGCCTAATCAATCTCCAAGTGGGAGATTGTTGGTATGTGGCGACTGATTATCTGGAAGCTTCTAAAAAGCTGGTTATAACGGGTTTGTAATAGAGTTACAGTAGAACAAGAAAATGTGATAATTCATGATATTTTAATAGGGTTTTACATTGGTTAATGAAATCATTGGATGGATGTGGTTTGGTGGATGTAGCCCACATTGGGTGAACCACATTAAATTCTCTGTGTTATTTTTTTGTGTGTTTTATTTCCGGTTTA
This sequence comes from Sequoiadendron giganteum, assembly GCA_007115665.2. Classification (NCBI taxonomy): domain Eukaryota; kingdom Viridiplantae; phylum Streptophyta; class Pinopsida; order Cupressales; family Cupressaceae; genus Sequoiadendron; species Sequoiadendron giganteum. The sequence continues at coordinate 591,349,674 of CM021108.1, forward strand.
TTTGATTAAATCTACATTTAGCTTTTAGATATCTGCCATTGAAAACCTAACAAGTGGTATCAGAGCGGGTTGTTTTCAATTATCATCTACAGGAAAGTCTCATGGTTGAGTGGGAGCAATGGCAGATGAGGGTAAGTTGAAGGTTGATAAGTTCAATGGGCAGAACTATCAGTTATGGAAGATGCAGATGGAGGACTATCTCTATCAGAAGGATTTATGGCGGCCATTGGAAGGGAAAACCAAGAAACCTACAGCAATGTCGGATGAGGACTGGGATATTTTGGACAGAAAGGCACTTGGCAGTATTCGCTTATGCCTGGCACAATCAATGGCATTCAATATTACAACAGCAAAGACAACTCTAGAGTTGATGGAAACCCTAGCAAAGTTATATGAAAAGCCTTCCGCTTTGAATAAGGTATTTCTTATGAAGCATTTATTTAATATGAAAATGGTAGAAGGTGGATCAGTTACTGATCATTTGAATGAATTTAATACGGTTACCAGTCAATTAACTTCTAAAAGTTAACTTTGATGAAGAAGTTAGGGCTCTTTTGATTCTGTGTTCTTTTCCTGAAAGCTGGAATAGCTTGGTAATGGCTGTTAGCATTTCTGTTTTTGGTTCAAATACATTGAAATTTGATGATGTTGTTAGTGTTATTTTGAGCGAGGAAATTTGTAGGAAAAGCTCAAGTGGAACATCCACATCAGGTAGTGTTTTGAATGCAGAAAGCAGGGGTAGAACAAATGAGAGATGAATTTTTTTTGGGAGTGGTGGGAAGTCACGAGGAAAATCAAGGGATAGAAGGTCCCAATCTAGAGACAAGAGGGATTGCTAGTACTGTGGTAAGCTAGGTCATGTAAAGAAAGATTGTTGGTCTCGAAAAAATAAAGAAGGAGACAAACAAGAAGGAAATAAAGAGGCAAATGTGGTAACTAATAAATCTAATGAGGATGCTTTGATTCTTTCTCTTGAAAATGCTGATGATTCTTGGGTGTTAGATTCAGGGGCTTCATTGCATTCTACGCCCCATAGAAATTATTTTCTTGATTATGTCCAAGGGGATTTTGGGATGGTTTATTTGGGAGATAATGAACCCTGTCAGATTGTTGTAAAGGGAAGAATCAAGATTAAGTTGCAGAATGGGAATCATTGGCTACTACATGAGGTAAGGCATATTCCAAAGCTAAAAAGAAATTTAATTTCAACAGGGCAACTAGATGATGAAGGTTGTGTTGTTACATTTAGTGATAAAAATTGGAAGGTTTCAAAAGGTGCCTTAGTAGTAGCAAAAGGTGTGAAAGTAGGCACCTTATATCTTTGTACAGGTCATACTGTTCCTTCTACTTTAGCTATTGTAGATAAAAATCAATGTTCAGGAACAGTTGCTATAGTTCAGCAAGAAGAAAATCAGATAGTTGCTACGAGTTCTGAATCAACACTATGGCATAATAGACTTGGGCATATAAGTGCAAAATTTATGAAAATACTTCATTTAAATAATGTTTTACCAGGTCTAAAATGTGTTAATATGGATTTCTGTGAAAGTTGTGTTTATGGAAAACAAAAGAGAGTTAGTTTTCTCAAGGATAGGAAACAAAAGAAAGATGAGAAATTGGAACTTGTGCATACGGATGTATGGGGACCAGCTCGAGTATCTTCTCTCGGTGGCTCTCATTATTATGTCACATTCATTGATGATGCAACTAGGAAGGTATGGATTTATTTCATTAGGCATAAATTTGATGTATTTGAAACTTTTAAAAAATGGAGAAGCTTGGTTGAGAATGAGACAGGTAAAAAGTCGAAATGTCTTAGATCTGATAATGGTGGTGAGTATTGCAGTAAACAGTTTGAATATTATTGTTCTTTTAATGGTATTCATAGGTAGAAAATGGTTCCAAGGACTCCACAAGAAAATGGAGTGGCTGAGCGTATGAATAGAACAATAATGGAGCATGCACGAACTATGAGATTGCATGTTGGGTTGCCTTTAAACATGTGGGTAGAGGCTGTAAACACTGATATTTATTTAATTAATAGAGGTCCATCTAATCCTTTGGGTTGTGGTATTCCAGAGGAAGCATGGACAGGTAAGAAGGTGAGTTATTCTTTTCTGAAAACCTTCGGTTGTGAAGCATTTGCACATGTAGATTCTGAAAATAGAACCAAGCTTGATGCAAAATCAAGGAAATGTATATTTGTTGGATATGGCATTGATGAATTTGGTTATAGGCTTTGGGATTTTGAAAATAATAAAATTGTGAGAAGCAAGGATGTCATATTCAATGAGAAAGTGTTGTACAAAGATCAGTTGCAGCAGCATGAGAAGAAATAAAATGATTATGTAGTGTTGGATGATACTCCAAACAATGAAGTTTCAGTGGATCCTCATGCTCCGCAACAACAACAACAAGAAATACCACAAACTCTAGTGAATGTTAGACAATCTTCAAGGTTCAGTAGACCTCCAGATAGATTTTCTCCCTCTTTGTACTCTATCTTATTAACTGATGTTGGTGAACCAGAATGCTATCATGAAGCTATGCAGGTGGATACCAAGGTTCAGTGGGAGCATGGAATGGAAGAAGAAATGGACTCCTTGCTAAAAAATCAGACTTGGGAATTATGCAAGTTGCCTGCAGGTAAAAAGGCTTTAGCAAACAAATGGGTTTATAGGATGAAAGAGGAGGATGGAGGTAAGAAAAGATTTAAATCCAGATTAATTGTAAAGGGATTTGCATAGAAATAGGGTATTGATTTTGATGAAATATTTTCTCCAGTTGTTAAAATGACCTCTATTCGTACTGTGTTAAGTATTGTGGTTGTTGAAGATTTGCATTTAGAATAGCTTGATGTTAAAACTGCCTTTCTCCATGGTGATTTGGAAGAGGAAATTTATATGGAACAACCACAAGGATTTGAGGTCAAAGGTAAGGAGAAACTAGTGTGCAGATTGAAGAAAAGCTTATATGGCTTGAAGCAAGCACCTCGACAATGGTATCTTAAATTTGATAGTTTTATGGCTGAGCAAGGTTACAATAGGTGTAATTCAGACCATTGTGTTTATTTTAAGATGCTAGGTGAAGATAGCTACATTATTTTATGTTTATATGTTGATGATATGCTTGTAGCGGGGTCTAACATGGATCACATAAAGGAGTTAAAACAACAGTTAGCAAATTCATTTGCTATGAAAGATTTGGGGGCAGCAAAACAAATCCTTGGTATGAAGATTACAAGAGATAGGAAAAACAAGAAATTGTTTTTATCTCAGGTTGATTATGTTAAAAAGGTGTTGCAGAGATTTCATATGGAGAATGAAAAAGCTATTAGCACACCTTTACCTAGTCATGTAAAATTGACTAAGGATATGTGTCCAAAGACACAAGAGGAGGAAGAAAAAATGTCCAAGGTGCCATATGCTTCAGCTGTAGGTAGTTTAATGCATGCCATGGTATGCACAAGACTAGATATTGCACATGTTGTAGGAGTTGTTAGCAGGTATATGAGTAATCCAGGAACTGAGCATTGGAATGCAGTGAAATGGATTCTCAGGTATTTGAGAGGTACATCGAATAAATATTTATGTTTTGAGGGCTCTCATACAGATTTAAAAGGCTATGTTGACTCAGATCTGGCAGGGGATATTGATACCAGGCGGAGTACCACAGGTTATGTATTTACTGTTGGTGGGACAACAGTAAGTTGGATATCTCGATTGCAAAAGGTGGTTGCTTTATCCACCACAGAGGCAGAGTATGTGGCTACAACAGAGGCAGAAAAAGAGATGATATGGATACAAATTTTCATGGAAGAGTTGGGAAAACAATAGGCTGAAAATTACTTGTTCACAGATAGCCAGAGTGCTATACATCTTGTAAAGAATTCTGCCTTGCACTCTAAAACCAAACACATACGGTTGAGGTATCATTTCATTCGGTCAGTGATGGAGGATGGACAGGTACAACTAGAAAAGATACATACAGATGTAAATCTAGTGGATATGTTTACTAAGGTGGTGATAAGGGAGAATTTGAGCTCCACTTCAACTTCGGTTGGCCTTCAATGTTGAATTAAAGTATAACAAAGTAGCAGGGTCCAAGGTGATTTTTTTTGTTTCCAGTGGGAGCTATAAGTGCAATGGTGTCATCCAGGTTCAGTCTCCAAGTGGGAGATTTTTTTGGTGTGGAGCCTGATCAGTCTCCAAGTGGGAGATTGTTGGTATGTGGTGACTGATTATCCGGAAGCTTCTAAAAAGCTGGTTATAATGGGTTTGTAATAGAGTTATAGTAGAACAAGAAAATGCGATAATTCATGATATTGTAATAGGGTTTTACACTGGTTAATGAAATCATTGGATGGCTGCAGTTTGGTGGATGTAGTGTAATACCCCTCCGTTTTGCTTCTTGTTCAAGTTGCTTTATGTTATGTTGGTTGCAGTTACCTTGCTTTTGGATACATTTTGTTATAATGTTTTGATTGCTACTATTGAGCAACAACTATTATGGTGGGATGTAGTTATCTGATTATTATTTCACTTGCATTATGGATTAATGATGTTGTAGAGTTAACATGAGATGTTATTATGAGATTATTGGAATTATGATGGAAGTGTCAGTTTCAATGAGTGTATTGGTGAAGAGGACGGTTTCGCATCACTCGTTTGCGAGCGCCCTATGAATCCGTAATTTCTTCTTTACGGTGTGTATTATATGCTGGATATATTGTACGATGTTGTTTACTTGGTTACAGGATTGCAGGTACATGACATCGACTCCACCTGGTTTCGCAGGTTTGAGCGTGTCGATCCAACGGTTAAGTTGAACGGGAGATAGTAGCTAGGTAACATGTGTCAAGTCTATACCCTAGCCTTAGTGTGTCATCAGCTGTGTGTGTCGAGTCATTGTCTGTCTTGCTTTGATGTTATTTAATTCTGAAGCATTCTTGACTTGGAAATAGATATTTGGAATAATTGCATTTAAATCATGTTGATGGTTATTTAATTTAAATAATGCAATGTGGATAAAAGTTTATACTTAAATTAATTAATTATATTTAGTTTATTTAATTAATTAAATTTAGTTTATTTAATTAATTAAATTTGATCCAAGAGGTTGAATTTAGTTATTAAATAATTAAATTAATTAATTAAACGTGATGCAAGAGAATGAAAGGAAATAAAAGAATTAGAATTAATTTTGGAATTTAATTCCAACGTGTGAGAATTAAATTAGAAATTGTAATTAAATGTTTATTTGGGAAATTGGTTGCAACTTTGGAAATTAATTTATTATTTGAAATTTCATTTTAAATTGAAAGTGGGTTTTGAAAAGTGAAATTGAAATTGAAATTAAAATTGAAATTGAAAGTGAAATTGAAATTGAAATTGAAATTGAAATCTAATTTGCATGTAATGTGAATTAGGGTTGAAATTTGAAATTGAAATTGAAATATTTTTGCATTAATATTAAGAATATATGTTTTAATTTTAGGGCAGAAAGTTTTTTAGAAAAATACATTTTTACAGCAGGGAAGAAATTTTGGAAAATTTGCACAAGGGTTTGAAGAAAGTTTGATTGTAGAATTGATTGAAGGAAAGATTGTTTGCATTTGTTGGATTTTGGATTGGATTCATTGGAGGATTGAAGAAAATTCAGGAAATCTTTGGAGGAGGCTTGCATCAGAAATTCATCTCTTCCTGTAGCTTCTTGTACCAGGTTTTCCTCTTTGTGTTTTATTGTTTTTGATTGTTTTTTTTAAATAGTAGTGATTAAAGATTTGTTTGTTAAATCTGTTTTAGAAAACAAACTTGATATTAGAAGAAATGAATTAAATAAATTTACAGCTTTGCTTGTGAAAATTCTTGAGTGAAAATTGTGAAAACCTTAGTTGAATTTAAATTATTTGGAGAAATTGATTTTATTGTTATTGAAATCAAACATAGAGATTGAACAATGCATTTAGAATGTTTTTAGAAAATGAAACTTTCTGTTTATTATAAAAAAACGGATTTTAAAATCTGCAGTATAGTTATATTTTCATGGTAAAATGGTCTGATTGCGTCGCCTATAACTTCACTTTTACAAATTGGGTTTTTAGGAAATTTAAAGGGTTTTTGCATTTTGAAATTTCCTTACCCTTATCCAAAAATTGTAAATACCTAGATCGTAGTTTTTGAGTTATGCTTAAAACATGAGACTGCTGTTAAGTTATTTTTCTCATGGTTGTTTTGAAAATAAAATAATAATAAATTGATATTTATAAATATTAATATTTTATGTATTGCTATTATAATATTAAAATATTATTTAATAATATTTTATATTATAATTTATAATACTAAAGTATTATATTTATTTATATTATTTTAAATAAAATTTGTATATTAGATTAGTGGATTAAAATTATAAATATATGGAAAATTATTGTTATTTTAAAATGGCTTGTTAAAGTTTAATTGAAAGAGTTAAACATTTGATTTAAATAATGCAATATATTATTGAATAGAGATTTAAAATTGGATTGATTAGTGTATATGGAAAATGGATAGAGAAACAATATGTATTATATTGAAGTGATTGAATGTTTTAAATAGAAAAGTGAATGAGATGTAAGATATGGTTAAGAAATGGAAAGAGTTTACTTGCATGGATTTGTGTGAATTTAAAAGTAAATTAAGAAGTTGTTTTATTGATGAGGCAATCAATTATGTGATTTATTAATTTCTATTTAGATTAATTGAATCATTGTGATTGGATTATGAAAGAGATATAGATTTAGTATATCCAAAAGTAGTATCTTCCTCATGCTTATCTTAAAGGATTTAATTCTTTGTATTCAGTAAAGGGAAGTAAGTTTAATTGTTTTAGATTTTCAATAATGAAAAGGGAAATAGGGTTATGATTATTTTAGATGATCTACTTTATCATGTCTTTGACTTTGTCAACACTACCTATTGAATGAGTATGGATTTAGGAAATCCAAATATTAGATTTGATTGATGACTTGAATGTTTTTGTTGCTATGTCGTCAAGTTGCATTGTTGGTTTTGGGATTTAGTGTTAGTCCTAAATTATAAGTCTTCCAGAAGAACTTAGAGGATAAGGGTTGTTGAATCTTTATGCCATCCAGTTGTTTTCCCTTGGGTAGTGCATGTTCAGTTTTACCCGATTTTCATGAACGGGGATGTTTGCACCTCCTTGGTTTAGGAGCGGATTATGGGATCCGTGTCTCCTTGTATGGAGTGACCTTGTTATGTGGTTTCATCTTGTTGCCTCCTGTGAAAGGAGTGGACTATGTGTTGTTGCCTCCAAGATGTTTGGAGTGAGATATTTTGTACCTCCTGTGAAAGGAGTGGACTATGTGATTGTTGCCTCCAAGATGTTTGGAGTGAGTTCTATTATTTGTATCCTCCTTGTGTTGGAGTGGATTATGATGCCTAGTTGGTATGCACTTGTGGTTCCCTTGGTGGATTGTTTGGTGTGTGTTGTCGAATAGAAGAGTGGCTTCTGTTAGGCGCCAGAGCCCAAAGAGGTAAACTGGATAACCTTCAGGAGTGATTTAAACAAGTGATAATTAAAATAATGTACCTAGAAGATTAGGACTAACTTCTCACTAATCAAGATAATTTAATCCTCACTCATAGACGCAAGGGCTTGTTTAGACTTGGGATGAGTGAGAAGGCCTTGAATGGCAAGATCAACTATCTAGTTCTTGCGAGAGGTAGTTGATTCCACATGTGTGAGTATGAGTGCCAGGATTCGGTTGAGGCCACCAGGATTACTTGTGCCGGAGCCTATGAAGAATGCCCAGAGGAGATCTCATGACAAACCTTGCGATGACACTCTATCTATGACAACTGTTGTTAATTATTTTATGTGTATGATTATTTGAACATACTTGATCTACTTTATGTCTGGAAGCATTGTGACCTATGTCAGTGATGTTGGAGTTGTACTTGTATTTTATTTGTTTTGTACTTGTATTGTACTTGAGTTGTACTTGATTCGTACTTGTATGGTGAATGAGTTGTACTTGTTAATTCATTTGGTTGGTTATAACAGTATGAGTCAGTTTGAGTCTACGTTTGGTTAGAGGTAATAGATCTTTGTCCATATTACTTTGTTACTATCTCCTAGCATGGGGGGTGGGCCTTCGGGTACCACATTGGTTGGGTGGAACATGCACCAAAACCGTTGGGTCCCCATTGATCTTCAGTACTTGGTGGCGAGACATCCAGATGGACAGCTCGCGGTTCTTGTTGTATTATCTTGTATTGTAATATTTTAACTTGTATAAGTTATTTTATCCCTCTTATGTTTATGAGGTGAAATTTTGTAATTGTAATCTTTTGTACTATTGCCTCATTCTGGGAATGAGTGATGTATCTATTGGATTAAGATAATGTTTATGAGATTGTATCTTGGCTGATTATCATATTATGTTATGTGGTATTCTTATGATGTATGATGTTTATATCATAAGGTTCATAATGTTATGGTTATATGTAATATGTATGTGTGGGTTTAAGTAATCCTAACCTTGTAGCCTTAGAGGTTGTTGTGAACTAGTAAGTGAATGTGTATGTTAAATGCACTTTATAAAAAAAAAATTAGTTCACTTAAGATGTTAATTGCAACTTCCTTTAAGGTTACTGGGCGGGGCATTACATGTAGCCCACATTGGGTGAACCACATTAAATTCTCTGTATTATTTTTTTGTGTGTTTTATTTCTGGTTTATTTGATTAAATTTGTATTTAGCTTTTAGATATCTGCCATTGAAAACCTAACATAATTGCAAATTTCTCTTTGGACTGAAGCATCTAGGATTGTTGTCTATGTTCAAAATATAAGTCCTCACAAGATCTTGGAGAATATAACTCCTAAAGAATCATTCTCGGGTGTGAAGCCTGAAGTAAGTCATTTGAGGATCTTTGGATGTCCAGCGTATGTTCATGCACCAAAGGAAAAGAGGAAAATGTTGGAACATTCTGACAAGAAGGGAATTTTGGTAGGCTATAGTGAGACATCAAAAGCCTACATAATCTACATTCCAGGTTAGAAGACAATTGAGACTAGTAGAGATGTCACATTTGAGAAAGATGTTGCATTCAAAAGATCCAAGGGCACTCATATGGAGATCGATGATGAAGAGCCTCCTTAGGATATGGAAGTTGACCATGTTCTTGAGAATTAGAGGGAGGCTCCAAAACCTAAAGGAGATGATGATCCATTCAAACCCTTGGAACCTACTGATGGGCCTATAGATATTGTGATTGGAAGGAAAAGACCTCTTTGGGCTAGGAAAATAATGCAGGAGGCAGAAATTTTTGCAACCACAAGAGGAACTTTTAGAGAAAGTAAGAGACCTAATAAGTTCTCCAGTTATGTAGCCTTGATGAGTCAAATTATTGATTCAGAGCCTTCCAGTGTTAGGGAAGCTTCTAGTCAACAGGTTTGGAAAGATTTTATGTCTAAAAATGGATATTCAAGATCAAGCATGTGGTTGATGGGAGCATTGATAAGTACAAGACCAGATTCGTGGCTAGAGGGTTTACACAAAAAGAGGGAGTTGACTATGATGAAACCTTTGCTCCAATGGCTCATCATACTTCTATCAGAACCATTATTGCTATTGTTGCATCTAGACAATGGAAGATTCACCAAATGGATGTAAAGATAGCCTTTCTGAATTGTGTAATATAGGAAGAGGTTTACATTGAGCAACCTGATGGATTTGAGGTACATGGGAAGGAGTCTCATGTTTGCAGGCTAAAGAAGGCCTTGTATGGTCTTAAGCAGGCTCCTCGTTCTTGGTACGAAAGGATTGATCATTGCCTGTTAAGCTTGGGTTTCTCAAAGAATGATGTAGATTCAAACCTCTACTTCAAGGTAACTAATGGTGAAGCATTGATTTTGGTTTTGTATGTTGATGATCTAATTATCATTGGAGAAGAACACCTCATTCCCAAATGCAAGAAGGATTTAGCTTCTGAATTTTAAATGAAGAATCTTGGTATCATGCATTAATTTCTTGGCTTATAAGTTTGGGAAAAACCATATGAGATGATTCTAAGTCAAGGGAAGTATACCATTAACATTCTAAAGAGGTTTGGTATGATTTATTGCAAACCTATATCTACACCTTTGGAGACCAACTTACATACATTGAAGGAGGTTGTAGCTAGTTCAAAACTGGTGGATCCCATGATGTATAGGTAGTTGATTGGTTCATTGATGTATGATCTAGTTAACACTAGATTGGATATCTGCTATGTAGTGAGTGCACTTAGTGAGTTCATGTGTGAACCAAGGAAAATACATCTTGTTGCATAAAAACATCCTGAGATACTTGCATGGAAAAGTTGGATATGGGTTGAGATATTCTTCAGGTGTGGATTTGAAGCTGCATGGTTTTACTAATTTTGATTGGGCAAGGTGTGTTACTGATCGAAAGAGTACCTTTGGTTTTTGCTTCAGTTTGGGATCTTCTATGATATCCCAGTGCAATATGAAGGAGTCTTTAGTGGCATTGATTACAGCAGAGGCCAAGTACATTGAGGCTTGTGTGGGAGCTCGTGAAGTAGTGTTGCTTTGAAATATCCTTGCAGGATTGTTTGGATAATCAATGGAGCCTACTATCATTCATTGTGATAACCAGAGTTGTGTGAAGCTTTATATCAATCCTATGTTTCATGACAAAACTAAGCATGTTGAGATCAAATACCATTATATCAGAGATATGGTATTGAGGAAAGCTATTCAACTAAGGTATATCAGCACTGATGAGCAGATGGCAGGCATTATCACCAAGCCTCTCTCCAAGATAAATTTTGTGTACTTTCGAGATAAGATTGGTATGGTGGAGAATCAAGCCCTAGCTAAGAAAGAGTTTCAGTGCCAATGATCCTTTGTTAATGCATTTCTCTATTGAGAGAGATTTGAGGTGCAAGCCCTTGATAATGCATCTATCTTTGAGATTTGAGGTTAAATCCCTTGTTTCCACCCTTTGGGAGAGTCATGGTGGATGTCATGTGTGTGACTCCATGAAAAAATCACGTGAGGGAGACCGTGATGACTTTCTTGTACTTGTGTTTCACCCTCTGGGAGAGCCATAGTGAACGTCACGGTGAGGTGACAATATCACATTGAGTGATGAGAACTTGTACTTACCATCTATGGAGGTAGTCATGATGGTTGATATCACGATGAGGTGATATGCTTTCACAATGAGGTGATAAGCTCTTTTCCTTTCATGGATGTATCCATGTTGATCAATATCACAATGAGGTGATATGTCTTATACAGTTGGAAGTAATCCTCCCTAGCTAAGAGGGAGTGTTGATTTTGTCAGCCGCGGGATTCTACTTCCAGGCGAAATAATAGAAGAATAAATTCAAGGCTATTTAAATTTATATATTGAATATTAAATATGAAAAGGTGATTCATAAAATTGTAATTAAATAAAATGATTTTATTTAATGATTAAATATATTTTAATTAGGCCGACCCGTAGAAGTGGCACAACTTTTAGAAAAGTCATCCTTATTGCTAGGCCAACCTCTCATGCCAAAGGACGTGTCTTTCACCTTGGATGAGTGTATAAATACAAGGTGTTTATCATTCATCTAACCATCAAGTTCATTCAACATATTTCACATTTCTAGAGTAGAAAATCGATTCAGTAGTAGTAGATCATATCTTGCAGCAGCAAGACGATTCAAGGAGAAACATATTGGTTGTATCTTTGCATCTAGGAGAGGTGTTATTCATTGTATCTATTAGGCATTGTGTTGTGCCTAAGTTGTAAGCATATTTCTACACTTGTTGAGTAAATATATAAGAGAAATATTGGCTAGGTTTTTTTCCCGCAAGTTGGAGGGTTTTCCCAAGGTATTTGATGTGTTTGTGTGTCTGATTTTTGAATTAAAATCTGGTTATTATATTTGATCATAAAACTAACAATTGTCATAGTTGTCAATGTTGCATCAAAGAAGGCATGTTGCCATTTGTGTTGATTCTTGGGTTGATTAAGAGAGTTTGAGTCTAATAAGGATGTAAAAATTCATTTAGGTTCATTTCATTCAATTTTGGAAGGTTGTGGGTCAATTGGGAAAATATTGTAAAAGTTGTCATAGTTGTCTAAATGTTGTCAAAGCAAGTTTTGCAACTTTTTGTAAAAGGGAGTAAATTGAGGATTTGTTAAGTCAATAACCAAAATATGGCTAGAGGTAGTTGGGAGATGGTTGGAAATTCCTTAAAAGTCCTTGTATCATCAACCATGGGTTGGTTTTTTAAGTTTTGAAGATTGAAGCAATAAAAACTTTATTTTTTTGCAATTCTAATATTTTCTGTGTTGCTCCACTGAGTTGTATAGATCTTTATGTTCCATTGATGAGCTAAAAATAATTGAAGATGATAGGGAAGTTAATATACTTTAATTTGGCACCAATTTCATGTTATTTCATTGATTTTTAAGCAACTTGTGTCAATTTTACTACAGACTGGTCGAAACCCTAGATAGGGTAACCAATGAGGGAACAAAATGTAATAATCTCCATTCCACCTAGTAGAAAATTTTGAAACTTGGTGGAATGTATTGTATTTTTGTACATTTTTATTTTTCTAAGTTGTAAATTCATGGGATGGATTTTGGCACGTCTGGAGTTGCTATTATGGTCTAATATCTTCATGTATCAGGCCTAGGAACCCTAGAGACTTGGGGAAATTGTTGCAAAACCTTTGGAGATTGATCTACATGATAGGAGAAGGTTAATTGGGCCATGTGTGATGTGTTAAAGGTGTTATAATAGGAATTGATAACTTTTGAAACCCTGAGTCTATTGGTAACATGCCTAGTGACCTAATTAGGCCTAATCAAGAAGTAGGACAGGCAATTTTTGAGGAATTCCCTACAAATAAACCTACCTTGATTTTGAATATGATTGATAATGGCCAAATGGGTATCCGAAGCAAGTCTTCTTTCTTGTATACTAGTTTTGGTTCAGGAGTTATGTCTAAAAATGCTATTTTGAAAGGCTACGAGTGAGAATGAGAGTTTGGGAAGGAAAACCCATCAATTGAAGACTAAAGGTTGAAAGAGTGGTTGTTTGTGGTTGTGTTGTCATTTTTACCCCTGCTCTGCATCAAAAAACTATCCACTAGACCTTTCCAAAAATTATATCTTATTTCTTAGTGTTGGAACTAGTAAATAGGGAATCTCTTGCAACTTGTGTGTATGGGTGCATTGGTTCTTGAATCCATAAATAATGCAAATAAATCATATTTCAAATTTTTATTCTCTTTCACATGTTTCTATGCTAATTTTATGAAATAAAATTGCCATGCATCCTCTCTTTTATTGGACCATATGTTTATTTAGCCACTAACATTTAATATATATACGAAATAATATATTCCAAAGATATGGGTTGTGTGATGTAAACTAGTTGCATTAGGATTTTTCAATGTATCAACCAATGCTGGAATTCTTTTTTCTTCATTTCAATTTGACCTAATAAGTTTTATTTTATTTCAAAAGGATGGTAAGGAATAGACAAAGGATTTTTTTGAGGGTTAGGCCATGCCTACTCTTTATTAATATTTTTTTTCATGCATAAGGTTTGGTGAATTAGGGTTCAAAAATGTTGAAAGATTTTCAATTCTTAAAATTTAAAATATATTGTATCAAAATAATGTAGAATTTGTGCTCATCCTGATTTAAACCACTAAAAACCTTACCTCCTCAGCCTCGTGGATGTTGTGGCAACATTGTGTTGGCTTCAATCAAATATTTTTTTAACAAACATGTTTGTGTTAATCCTCACTTGTGTTTGGGTGTTGGAGAGAAATGGGTTCAAGCTCAAATGAGATTAACCTCTAATTTTCTTCCTTTTAACATAGAAAGAATATGAGAAAGTTTTAATGCAAGTGCATTATACTGCAAGAACATTATAATGTGCTTGTGTTTTTCCTTGGATGTGGCCATTATATAAAAGAGCTTGTAGTGTTGATCTAAGTTGAAGAGAATTGTTAGTGAGGATTTTATGTGCAATAAAATAATAAATTTTATACTACAACAACCATAAGATCATTCATATAATCCTTTCCATAAAATTTTGATTTCAAAATCCATCATGGTTCAATGCCTACAATTTTTTTACAACTATTAGTGTGAAAAGTCTCTTTATGCATTTAGTTATAATTCATCTAATCCCTACCTAATAGTCCAATTCACACTAGCTTAAGTTCAATTAGTATTTTAGTTGTCTCACCTCATAGACACTTGACACATGCCTTCACACTTGTCCCAATTGTTCTACATGTGTCACATCACCTGGAGGGTTAGTCTATCTTTTTGTTTCACCTTCCTACCTCCTCCTTGTCCTATATAAAAAAGGAGTAATCATTGTATTCTACACATATTCTATGATAGTTATTGGCTTATGTATTGTGCTTGATTCATTGTATAGTAGTTTGAATATTACATTCATTATTTTATACTCCAACATGATATTAGAGCATTGAATTGTATGTTCCTTCTTAGTTTTTAGTGAATCAAGCTCTCAACACTATCAATGAAGCATTGTGGACCCAAATGAACAATGCCATCATGTCGAAAAGGCTGAAAAATGAAGAAATGCCTTTGTTTCATTAATTTCAATATTTTTTACCGACCTCTTTCCTCCTTTAGAATCGGTCCACCAACAAGCACATGGCTCCAAAAGTTGTGACTAGTCTCTCTAGATGCAATGCATATTCTCTTTGACAGCTCTAGCAACCTCTGCACACCTCAACAACATCCAATAACCTGCATTTGGTGGAAAGTAATGGTCTCTGTAGCTTCTATCATTATTGTTATGACTACGACCATGGAAGAGATTTCTGCTGTTATTTGCAGAGATGGATGGGTTTTGTGTTTATGTAACTCTGTTTGGATATGTGTATCTTCATTTATGAATGCTTTATTGTTTTGAGAAGTGCGTAGCAAGGAATCACACAATCTCCTGCACCTTCTTCCATCTACGAGGAATTATTCATGTGAAATAACCTTAAGAACAAGTGGTGATGCCTTTACTTAGTTGTCCTCTTTTGAAGGATATATCGACCACATGATGGATCACAGTATGCAATTTTTTTTGACTCAGCTATCTCCTCTTAACGGTCAAACTCCCACGTACCCCTTTCGAGTCGGGCTCAATATCCAAATTTATTGTCCTAACTAAGTTAACATTTATTATCCTTGTGTATTTTTAATTAACTGAACTAGTGTATTAACAGCCCATTAGACTGTCAATATTTTACGTTGACCACTAGTAGTCAATTCTAATCCTCTAGCTTATGGAAAGAGTTTGTGCAGAGCCCTTTTTTCTATTTTGGCATAACTTTCAAATAGGAAATCAAATTTTGAAGTGTGAATAGTATCTCGAAAGCTTTTTCCATGTCGAATAAAGTAGCATCAAGATATTTTAAAAATTGTATTTTTAAAATCTATTTTGTAAATCTTTGAAAGTAGTGTAATTTGTACAATTTTCAACGGGGCATAACATTCATCCCATTTGTCAAAAATTGGATTTTTTAAAAAAAAAATCATCAAAACTTTACAAAGATTGTAGATTTGTAGTCAAAATCAAGTTTAGGAAATCAAGTTTAGGAAAGCTTGTTTTTCATATTTGTAAAAAATCCCATTGAGTTATAAGTAGGCGATTTATCTTCTAAACTTGACAAACTTGGAATTCTTGTTTTGTATCTTTTTAGGGAGGGTCAACGTTCAGATATAACACAATTTTGGGGGGTTTTGTAAGGCAGAATTCAATTTTCTTGTGTGTGCATCATGGATCTTAAAATCAACTTGTTAAACCCACATAATTTCCACACATGGAAATTCAAAGTACAACAACTACTTCAAACTAAAGGATCATAGAAAATGGTCAATGGAGAAAATATATAATTTACTTGGGAGTTTGAGCAGTTTACTTATTAGAACAAGTTAGATGAAGCAATGGGAATAAAGGTCTTGTTTTTGATAATTTGCAATTTCACATTTCTAGTTGTACAAATCCTAAGTAAATGTGGGGTAAATTTGATGATCTCTTTGGTAAAGTTGATGAGTTCAAGATTCTACAATTGGATGCTGAATTAATAACATTTTCTCATGATGCATTCCCTTCTATTGAAGATTTCTTGGTTCAATTTAAGTCTTTTTCTTTCTACACTTTGGGTTGTGGTAAAACAAAAATAGACAAAGAGTGTGTCTTCTTGATTTTATCGAAATCAAGATATCCTTATCAGATATTTTCTTATTCCTTTTACTCTATCATGGATACTCTTGGAGAAAAACATATAATTCCTTCTTTTGAACAATTTTGTGATAGAATCATTAGAGAAGAATCTAAATTTATCTCTATCGATGTTATCACCTCTTCAAAAATTTGGGTACTCATTGTTCAATCATCTAAGGGAAAAGAAAATAATTCTTCTAACAAACCTAAGGTAGAATCAACTTTAAGAAATGAGCAATCATCTAAGAAGAAGAATAAAGTTGAAACACAAACCACATCCTCTACACAATTAGGAAAGAAGACTTACAAGTCTAAAACTAAACTCTATTATACTTTTTTTGAATTATAGAATCATGGTAGAAATTTTTATCTTGAGAGCATCATAGCTTTGGAAGAGGTCATGCAGAGACATAACATTGATCTTCTTAAACCTACTAAAGCGCGTCCCATTACAACAGGATGTTTGGATTCATCCAAGGACACTTGGATAGTTGACTCAGGAGCCACCACTTCTACCACCTACTACCACTCATGTTTTTCCCAAGTGGGCTAGAGGTGGGCTAGAGGTGTTGTTGAGAAGGTTGGTTCTTTAGCTAGTGATCCTTCATCCTCTAGATGCACTCGTTCACAAAATTTTGACACTAGTCTTTTCAGTCATGCTATATCTCTAGATCCATAGAGTTTTTCAAAGACTTATGATATCATAGAGTGGGCTAGTGCTATGAAAAAGGAGTATTCTTCATTGATGAAGAATAATACATGGTATTTAGTCACTCATCCTAAGGGAAGAAAGATAGTTCACTGTAAATGGGTGTACCACACCAAATATGCAACTGATGGTTCTATTGAAAGATACAAGACACATCTTGTAGTAAAGGGTTTTTCATAGATTGAGGGTATTGAGTACTTTGATAAATTTTCTCCTATAGCCAAGATAAATTTAGTTTTCCTTGTTATTTCTATTGTTGCATCACAGAGATAGCCAATTTATTAGATGGACATGAAGAGTATTTTTCTACATGGTGATCTTTCATGAGGAGATCTATATGGAGTATAATCCAAGTTTTATCCAAGACTCTTCACTTTTTTTTAGGTTACGTTATTCCTTGCATGGTCTCAAACAAGCCTCTAGGGATTGATATGACAAGATTGATGGTTTCTAGCTTGCATCTGGGTTCACTTATTACCACTCAGATCACACAATTTACATCCATAAACATGGAGATGAGCTTTTGATACTAGTCTTAAATGTGTTGATGACTTAATCCTTACTATTAGTTCCTCATCCATGATTCAAGATATTCAACATAATTTGATGGCACACTTTGAAATGATAGATCTTGGACTTCTGCATTTCTTCCTTGGTCTTTAAGTTCTTTAGGCTATTGATGGGATTTCCATATGCTAGTATAAGTAGGCCATTGACTTGCTTCATTTCTTTCATATGATTGATTGCAAGCCCACACCTACACCATTCCAGTCTAGTGTCACTTTGACTACCACTTGCACCACACCTAGTGTTGATGCCACTTTGTATAGATAGTTATTTAGTAGTCTTTTGTATTTGACACACACATCCAAATATTACTTTCAATATTGGGATTGTCTCTCATTTTTCACATGACCCTCATGAGAGTCATTGGAAAGAAACCATGCGTATTTTGAGGTATATTAGTGGAACAACTCATTTTTGAATTTAGTACACATGAAGAGATTCACTTGTAGTAGGCTACACCAACTCAGATTGGGAAAAATATGTTGATTCTCATGATTCCACTTTTTGTTTTGTTGTTTCTCTTAGTTCTGGTCCAGTTGCATGGTTTTTCAAGAATAAAATCACTATTGTATTAGTATCTATTTAGGTTGAGTATTGAGGAGCATTTCTTCCTAGCTAGGAGGTATTATAGCTTCAAGAACTTATGAGAGAGTTTGGTCTTCCACTTGGTCATCATACTATACATTGGTGTGATAACCAAAGTTCCATTCACATTTCATGCAACCTAGTTGAGCATTAGTAGACAAAGTGCATCAAGATTCATATGTACTTCATTCAATAAATTATATAGGATCATGTTGTATCATTAGAGTATTTGTGTGCTAAGGATCAGGTTGCAGAGATTTTACTTAAATTTTAGCATCACCTCACTATATTATGTTGTGCCAGTTGCTTGAGGTGAAGGAAGTTTTCCTTGGGGGTCTTGAGTCCTCCCTTCCTTTATATATAGTTCTCTATTTTAGAGAGGAGTTTTATTCCACTATTTTTTCTCCTTTACTCTATTTGCGAGACTTTTATTTTTTACATGAATGCCTCATTAGACCTTGTTGTCAAGACTCATATTTTAGTGGCTTACTCCCAAATTATCACTTAAGGGGGACTTGTTAGTGTGAAAAGTATCTTTATGTGCATCTAGTTATCATTTATCTAGTTCCTACACCTAGTAGTCCTATTCATACTAGCTTAAGTTCACTTAATAGTTTAGTTGTATCACCTCATTAACACTTGACACATGACTTCACAATTGTTCCAAGTGTTCTACATGTGTTGCATCACTTGGAGGGTTAGTCAGTATTTCTATTTCACCTCCCTACCTCCTACTTATCCTATATAAAGAAGGAGTGATTATTGCATTTTATACACATTCTATGATCGTTATTGTCTTATTCATTGTGCTTGATTTATTTTATAGTAGTTTAAATATTGCATTCATTATTTTCTACTCCAAGAAAAACAACTATTGAGATTGACCAAATATTTAACAAAACATGAGTGATAAGGGGTAGTCCCTCCCACTAGTCATGCCAAAGTGTAAGAAAAATAAAAATAATAATAATAATTAACAACAATAATAAAAATATTTATTCTAACACCATGTGAACCTTTAATAGAGTGTGAAGTGGATATGCTCTTGATTTGAATGCTTGAATGTTTATTTTTTTCTTGGACATCATCTACTTGCTCAAAACTAGGATCGAGATTTTGATAAACAAGGGACCTGAACTCAATTTATATAATTTTGATGAAATGGGTGAATGAGTAGGTTTCAATCATAGCTCAAGACTTAATCCTATTATAGGTGAAGTGGGTGTAAAGATAATGTGACTATTATTAATTTATTAGCTCATTTATTTAATTGATTGTGAATTATTTATTTATTTTTTATCGATAAGCTTATTAATTTAACATGCTTTGTCAACTATTTTCTATCTTTTAAAGATTGTCTTAAATTAATTGACTGAGATTGTTTACTATTTTGATCAATCAGTTAACTAATTTGATTTAATCATTTTAGATAAATTAGTTGAAATATTTAATGGATTTATTTTGTTATTCTAAACATTTGTTGGAAAATTATTTATCTAAACTAATTAAATAACAATCAATTTACTTTTTTATATTATCAATCGTTTACAAATATTTTTCTCATACGAGCACAACCATGAGAGATATTATCAACTCCTTTCAAGAAACCACACCAGAAACCACCTATGAAAGACCAAGAGTTGCAACTTAGAAATTCACTTATTTAGAAACTACTTCCACATTAAAAACCAACTATGGAAGACCAAGAGTCATAACTTATAATTTCATACTAGATATCCCTTTGGGATGTGAACTTGGGTCTCCATAATGAGAACTCAATACTTTAACCAATTAAACTCAATCCCTTGAACCGAGCCTAGAATTTCATGACCACCCCTTCCTACCATATGAAAATTTTGTGATGGTTTATTCATTTAAATGCCTATCAGTTTACGTTTTATGAAAAAAATTAACTATCAAAAATATATTTAATTTTTTTTTATATAAAAATTATTTTATATTAAAACATTATTGATTTTATTAATCATACATATTAAATATGAAGCTTTTTGTAATTTTCTATTTTTAATGTAACACAAGTAATTTGGAATTTTTTTTAAATATATTATTATGTATCATATAAATTAATTAAGTATTTTTAATAGGAGTCATAATTCTTAAAAATACCAATAAACAATAAAAAAATATAATAATTTTATATAAACCTTCATTATATAATTTTCATATTTTTGAAAGAAAGGAACTATTTTATTTTATTATTTTTAAATTGAGATGCAAAAATTAATGAAGCATTACATAGAAAATAAACAAAAATAAATGTTATCAAAGGTCAAGAACTCTTCTTGACTTTGTATTCTTCCATATTTGATATACTTTATTCCAATTTACATCATTTTCTTGAGTTCCATTTAAAGACACTCTCATTAATGCATCCAATGTATCCAAACCCAACTTTCACTTTCTAACATCTTTGATGGTGTTTTGTTTTGAAAATCCTCTTTCACAATCAATAGTACTTGCAGGAATAGTAAGCACAACTTGCCATAATTTCATCATATGAGGATAGATTATATGCCAATATTTTGTGTTACAAAAGACTCTCCATGCATCCTTCATCTTGAAACCCTCACAACTTAAATGCAATGAATCAACAAAAGAGTTTAACTCCCTTTTGCAACTGGTAACATTAAAGATGCATACAAATTCATTTACATTATTTGAATTAGTATGTTTTAAATTTTGAAGAAGCTTATCAAGCCAACACTTTGAGATATTATCTTGATTTTGACGATCTAATGGATAATAAGAAGGAATAAAGAGTTTAGATGCATTAAAAAGAGGAAGATCTAGAAATATTTCATTCAAACAATCAATAAGAGATTGAATATAACCTTCTGCAAGATGTTGACAACTTTTTTGTGTTCCTTCAACACATGATTTGATGATATGCTTCCCTACATTACCATACTCAAACCCCTCAATTGGAATAGGTATATGTTTTAGTTCATTTTTATCAATGACAACACCTTCTTTGATTTCAATACATCCAAATTGAGAATCAATCAAGAATTTGGAAAGATAAGTTGTACCTTTTGCAAATGTACCTTTTCTCAAAAACCATCTATATAAATTTCCTATTGCTTCATCAAGAGCCAAACCAATAACTATGATGTCTACATTTTCTTCTTGAAATATTTTATTCAATTTGTTTAGTTCACCTAAAATATCAGCAAGCATGTGCAAACATAACTGAATAGAATAAGTCCTTGTCTTTTCATACAATGATGAACACTTCTTATATTTTTTCCACAAAGTTAAGATAGTTGGCATAAGCTTCACAAGCCTTATTATGAATTCTCCTCCAAATAACCATGTGATTGTGTGGATCTGCAAAACATTTAGAACATCAATTTGCATAACTCTAAGTAAATCATTCAACTCATTATTTATTTTTCATGAATTTCGGAGCCATGAATGTACTTTATTTGGTATTTTGTCAACAAATAGTAACTCAGGTATCCTTTTAGAAGCATCTGTTGCAGCTAATAATTCATGATGAGCTATGCAATGCACTAAAATAAGTTTTGGAATATTTTATTTCAAAAGAGAAACAAATCCATTTTCATGCCCAACCATTGTAGAAGCTCCATTTGTTGAGACAATTATTAGTTTTTTTAATGGAATTCCTCTATCATTTATCAATTGATTGATGGTATCATATATAGTTTTCCCTTTTTCATCTGGCACATTCATGATCTTCATAAACATGGATATAGGTTCCCCATGACCCTGTGAAGTTAAATATCTTGCATAAACAACAAGGTGTTGCTCTAAAATTCTATCAGTACTTTCATCAACCATTAGTGAAAAAAAGGGACTTTTCAAAATCTCTTCTATTTGAATTTGTTCAAGATATTTTGATATACAAAAAAGAAAATCATTTGCACTCTTATGATTTGTGTATGCAGAGTATTCTTGAGACTTTGGCATATTAGGATTTTTAGATCCATGAGAAACTTAAATATTTTCTCATACTTAGATAAAGATGTCTTGTTGACAAACAAAATAAGTTGCTTTCATTGTAGTGAGTACTCTTTCCTTATTAACATCTTCTATCTCTAAAATATGATATGGAATAGATTTTATCTTTTTCTCCATTGCATTAATCCATCTTTCTTGATCATCTTTATGTATTACAAATTTTTCATGAGTGACAAGAGCATCACGTTGTAAATTTCTACACCCATCCCTTATACCCCATGGGCCTAGCATCTTATACTTCTCACAATAATTGCATTTCATTGAAAGGAAAAGCAATAGTGCAGAATCACTTTCCTAATGCTAAAACTATAGAGGAGAAGTGCAAAGACCTTGTTTTAACCCTTCTTAAAAAAATTGAGATGAACACACACAAGAAAACAAGAGTAATAGAAAATAAAAATCACAAAGATAACACCAGAATTACGTGGGAAAACCTTTGCGGGAAAAAACCCACCAGACCAAGAGAAATCATTTTGTATTACAGTAAAATCTTACATACAAATTTAATAGACTTCTCTCTCTCTGATATCAACTCACAACAGTAGACTTCCTTTTTTTCAACAACTCTCAGTGTTACAATGCATTTTTTGCATACAATGTATAATCATCTCACAATCGTCACCTTAGTCTCTATGCCTATGTAGCTGACTACTACAAGTCTTACATCACATTCATTCCTTACCAACCAATCGAGTGTCTTAATTATACACCTCTGTCTGGCACACAAATATAATCTCTGACCGACCGACCGCCCTACAGTCACACATCGGGCCACGCAAGCAATTAATTTTGTTACACAAAAATACCTAGATTTTGATCCTGTCAAACCATCGAATCGATCTTTGTAGTTAATGCATATATCACTTTCATAGATTTAAACATTTGACCAATGACAGTTGATTTAAAAAAGTGAAGTAAAATCAACAAATGAGATCACGCCATGTTTCGTCATGCCATTCGTCCATGACTTTGACTATTGAAACAATCAATTGTGCCCCAAGCAACACCTACCTAACTACCATGATATGGCCTAACGACCACCGTGGTATGGAGATAAATGTGCGATCATCCAACTGCCAGAGTCCACTAAGACATGCATATGCTACTAGTTCTCTTCCAAGGAATCTAAAACTGTATCCGCCATATTCCAATAACTTTCTCTAAAATGTTGACATGTGTTCGGAGTCGGCAACACTCTATAGTAATAACTCAGGACCCACAATGCGAGGTATGGGACAAGCGATCACCGCTGATTAAAATGCCATGCGTCAACCACTCAGACAATTATGCCCAGCTCACAAGGTCTCGTTGGTAATTTCCTCAAAAGGGCACAAACATAACGACAATCGTCAGACTAAAAAACCATCACAGTCATAGATGTAGGTGTCAAAATATCGGTGAGGCACTGCATTGCCTCCCACCGATAAGAATTTGTTCCGGTGATGAAGGTGAGGTAATTGTATCGACACATCGGTGAGACAATGCATTGTCTCCCACCGATATGTGAATGTTTTGCCGATGAAGTCGAGGCAACCTGACATAATAATCCGCCAACTCCAAGCCCGTCGACCCATCGCTGTAACACCCGTTGGAGTCTCACCGACCAGACAAAGTCTATGTGACCAGAGACCAAAATGACCACATGAGAACTCCATGATGTAGTGATAAAGGCATAAATTTGTCAAGCCTTTAACAGAGGTCCAAGCCAATAAATTGAGACACATTTTCCAACAAGCTCCCACTTGACGGAGACTTACTAGCTTCCTCCAGACTTTGAATTTATTGACGATCATAGGCCCATCGAACTTGCACACCATATGAACTTGTATGTGCTCATTGGATTTTTCAAAGCATCAACAACACTCTTCAAAGTATCCACCTTTTCTAAACAGACATTTCCGTCCTCCACCATATCTTGAACAAAGTGATAGTGCACATCAATGTGCTTCATCCTAGCATGGAAAGTAGGGTTCTTTGCCAAAAAAATGGCACTTCGACTGTCACAACAAATTGTAATCTTCCCTGCATTGAAACCAATATCAAAACATAATTGACTTAGCCAAACAGCTTCCTTGCAGGTGTGAGTTGCTTCCATGTACTCAACTTTCATAGTGGACAAAGAGACTACAACTTATTGTTTGCTCATCCAACTAATTGCACCACCATTTAACATGAAAATGTATCCATTTGTGGATCTTCTGTTGTCAATTTCCCCTGCTCAATCAGAATCCACATATCCATTAATGTTGAGTGTTCTCGGTGATGCAACCAAGTTGCCATGGTAACACAAAGCATATTTTGAAGTACCCTTTAAATATCTAAACACTCTCTTCACAACATCCCAATGTGTCCTTCCTAGATTTACCATAAAATGACTCAAGACTCCCACTGCTTGGGCAATGTATGGCCTTGTACAGATCATTGCATATATTAAACTACCTACAACACTTGAAAAAGGCACCCTGGTCATGTCCTCCATCTCAGTAGCAGATTTTGGACAGTATTCAACAGATAACTTTGTTCCCTGCAAGACTGGAACAACTAGTTGCTTGCAATCATTCAAACCAAATCTCTCCAGAACAGTGTTAAGATACTTACTCTAGCTGACCCAAAGCTTTCTACTCATTTTTTCCCTAGTTATTTCCATCCCTAGAATATACCTTGTTGCACCCAGATCTTTCATTTCAAACTTTGCAAACGACTGAGATTTAAGATCATAAATCATAGTCTTACTATTTCCTATGAACAACATATCATCCACATACAGGGTAAAAATAAGCACATGATAATTCTCATATTTATAACACACACAATGATCAGATTTTGATCTCACAAATCCCATAGACAACACAAAACTGTCAAATTTATGGTACCGCATTCTAGGAGACTGCTTCAAACCATACAAAGATTTCTTTAATTTGTAGACTAGACTTTATTTACCTTTTTCAATGAAGTTCTCAAGTTGGGACATATAAATTTCTTCTTCTATCTCTCCATGGAGAAACATTGTTTTCACATCCATCTGCTCGATCTCTAAGTCATACGCTACTACCAATGACAAAAGAAATATGATAGATGTCAACTTTACTACAGGAGAAAATATTTCTCCATAATCAATTCCCTCTATCTGGGAAAATCCCTTTGCAACCAACCTTGCCTTATATTTTTCAACACTACCATCTAGACCAGTCTTCTTCTTAAATACCCACTTACAACCAACAGGCTTTCGCCCTTCAGGCAAACGTACCAAATCCAGGTTTCATTTTTCTTCAATGATTCTATTTCTTCATTCATGGCTTCCAACCAGGAATTTGAATTAGACATGTTAGTAGCTTCTTTCACAGTCCTAGGCTCATCAGTGCTAGTAATCAAAGCATAGGCACAATTTGAATCTAACATAGAGAAACCATAACAATCAGGTTAACGTTTTTCATGTATAGACCTTCTTACTAGTTGAGGTTGTGGTTCTTCATCTTCAGAACTTTCAGAGCTGCTTGAACTCTCCTCAGTTTTAGGTACACCATATAGTTCCTCTTTTTTTGGAGTCTAGGGAATTTCAACTACATCATTCTTCTTTTCTCTTTTATCTGTCTCCAACTGTGGATTAGCTATAGAAGGTTTCAGCTCACAAAATAATACACTTCTATTGTACAAAACCTTCTCAATATTAGGATTCCAAAGCTTGTATCCCTTCACACCAATTTCATAGCCAATGAAGAGACATTTAACATCCTTTTTCTCCAACTTAGATCTATTCACATTTAGCACATATGCATATGCCTCATAGCCAAAGACACAAATATGTTTTAGAGAGGGCTTCTTACCAGACCATGCTTCCAAAGGTGTTTTTTCAACAATATCATAACAAGGTGAATGATATACCAGGTAACATGTTGTAGCCACAACCTTATCCCATAAATTATGCTCCAGACCAGCACTGCTAGTGTAGGAGTACCTTATGGTCTTCTGGAAGATCTTAGTGATGTTTTGGCTTGTAGGTGGTTCTAGCCAACCACCAAGGGAATAAGGACTATTTTATAAAGTAACTAGGTTTTTTTTGAGAGTGTGTTAGAGTAGGTTTGGCTTAGATTTTGGAACTTTATGAGTTCCTAGGCAAATCTTGACAATTTGAGCATTTTGGCAATTTGTCCTAAAACTTGGAAAATAGCATTAATGATGTTCTATGTCCAACCCAAGGGTCATATCACCTGGGAGAAAGGTATATAAGGTCATCCAAACCCTAATTCTTGGGTTGGGAGTTCATTTTCATGAATTGAGACTTGGAGAGCATATTGTGTGAGTGGAATTCAACAACTTTTGAGTGAAAATTTGTGTTTGAGCCTTCATCCAGTCAATAATGGATTGAAAGGACTGATATGATTCTTTGCGTGTTTCATTTGTTTCATTTACTTACTTTACCTAGCACTATATTAGTAATTTAGACTAATTGGTCATAATTTTGCAAGTTCTTGGGTTCTTGGTCTCATTGTCAGTTTGGGCCAGTTTTGTGAATAATGAGTCCCACTTGAATTCTCATGGCTTACCTCTCATGGCCACTTTGAATCAAGTTGGGGAATGTGTAAATAGTGTACATAGTGAATTAGGAGTTTTTTTTTGTAGGGAAAGTGATGAAACCATCAAGCACTAGGTGAGTGCAAGTGCATTATGGCTAATGGCTTGGAGAGGACAGCGGTAAAAAAAGATGCTAAATGGATTGGCTCATGAAAATAAAGAGCATGGGAGTGTGGATACATGTATTCCAGACATGTTTGTTAAAGGAGGAGATTTTAGGAGGTCAATGAAGCCCTCAAAGTTGGAAAAAGGAGCCAAAACCCTAGAAACCGTTGAATTTAGGCGGTATGAGGACAGTCATATGTACGGCCATTTGGGAGACCTTACACTTGGTAAATATTTAATCCTAGGGTACTACTAGAAAGAATATCCAAAAACATTTTGGGTTGTTAAGACCGTTTTTGAGAAAAGCCAAGAAAACGGGTTCTATGAGGCCTAAAAGGGGCAAAAAAGCTACAAGGCCTAGAAACTAGAAATTCTTGGAAGCGATGGGTAAAAGGTGAAAGTATCCAAAGAATTGAATCATTAGGGAGAAAAAAAAAACTAAGGGATAGTTAGGACACCCTTCCCTAAGGCCTAGATTGGTTAAGACACTTTGGGTTAGTGTGGAGCCTAGGGAAGCTTAGAGGTGAATTGAGAGCAATGGTGAAGAATTTGACATTGGTGGAGAGTCTTATGAGGTGAGAGGGGTTTAGGAGAGATCCCTGAGTAGGGTAGAGAGGAATTCCCTAGGAAGACCAGAGAATAGGTCTTGGGAAGAGCAATATTTCTCTTGAAAGATAAGACTCCCCATCAAATTGGTATCAAAGCCAATAAAGGCTTAGGAACTAAAATTAGTGAATGTCAGAAAGAAGAGAATCCACAGGAGAAAGCACCATGGTGACCAATGCAAAGCTAGCAAGGGATTTGATAGAGCAGCAAGAAAAGAATAGATGAATTGAAGTAATTGTGGAAGAAATGAAGCAAATACTAGAGGAGGTAGTAGAGACTGTAGGCAAGATGAGAGTGCAATTAGCAAAGGACAAAGACAAGGGTAAGAGCCAAGTTGAGGAAGAAGTAGAACCAGAACCCGACCCTCCATTAGCAGAGGAACCCTTCCTCAAAGCATTTAAGGCATTGAGTGGCAAGGCACTTGAGGGTGTCCCTGTGTTCACAGGAAGAATGGATGTCGATTTGGTTATGGAATGGATAGAGGGAATGGAGAATAACTTTGAATGTGATGGAATTACAGAAGCACAAAAGGTGAAGATAGCCAAATCAAGGTTAAGAGGACAAGCATTAACTTGGTGGAAGTTCTTGCAAGAAGAAAGAGAGATGGAAGGTAAGAAACCCATAGGAAATTGGAAGACAATGGTAGCTAAAGTGAAGGAGAACTATCTACCTAAGGACTATGACATAAATTGCACAAGAAGAGACAAAATCTCAGACAAAGAGACCTAGATGTAGTTGCATATATAGAGGAGTTCCAAAAACTAAGCCTTAGATCTAGAGTGCAAGAAGTTGAAAGCATCAAGGTTGCCAGGTATCTAAATGGTCTTAGATGGAGCATCCAAGAGGATTTGAGTCTTTTCACACTTACTACCCTCCATAGCTGCTATCAAATGGCTATTAAGGTGGAAGAGAAACTAAAAAAGAAACAAGATACCAATACTAGAGGTAAAGGAAGAGGTAGAGACTCTAGAGGTGGATATAGAGATAGTTTTGGTGGAAGGAGCAATGAGAATAGAAGCCAAGGTGATGCTAAGGTTGGAGAACAACCCAATGGGATACAGAGGTAGAAGCTCTTCCAATGGTGGAAGAGGCAGATCAAGAGGCTTCGGGAGAAGCTCTCATTTTGCCTCCATGAAATGCTACAATTGTGGACAGTTGGGTCATCCAGCTTATAGGTGTCCTAACAAACCATCATATTCACAAGGTGAGAGGAAGATTAACTATGTTCAAGAAGAGGACTACTCTAAAAATTCAAAGGTAAATTTGGATTCAAAGAAGGGGGAAAGTATCATGTTGAGAAGGATTTTGATCAAAGAACCTACCGAGGATGACCACAAACAAAGGAGAGCTCTTTTTAGATTCAAGTGAAAGATATTAGGTAAGGTTTGCAAGGTCATCATAGATTCAGGGTCTATTGATATTTTCATCTTAGAGGAGGTAGTGCAAAAGTTGAAACTCATCAAGATACCCCATGTGTGTCCTTACAAGGTTACTTGGTTGAACAAAGGGCAGAATATATTGGTCAATGAACAAGTTTGGGTTGAGTTTTCTATAGGAAAGTATCAAGACAAGATACTATGTAATTTATTACCAATGGATGCATGCCATTTGTTGCTTGGCAGACCATGGCAAGGAGAATAAGTGCTCATTCAAGAAGGATGGAGTGACTTACAAAATTTAGTCTTTAATAGAGGAAACCACAGTGGAAAAGGAAAAATCTAGTGTAGTTTTGATTAGTGGAAAGTAATTCCTAAAGGACATGAAGGAGGAAGAAGGAGTGGCCTATGCAATCATGTTGAAGCCAAGGAAGAGGAGTTACCTAATCAGCTACCTATGATAGTAGAAGTGAAGTGACTATTGGAGCAGTTTAGGGACATCATTTGTGAAGGTACACCAGCTACACTACCACCCAAGAGAGCAATTAGTCATCAGATAGACTTTATACCAGGAGCAACACTACCTAACAAGGTTGCATAAAAGATGACATTGGAGCAAAATAAGGAGATAGCAAGACAAGTTCAAGAAATTTTGGACCAAGAGCTGATCAGAAAGAGCATAAGTCCATGTGTTGTTCCAATTGTGTTGGCACCTAAAAAGGGAGATAAGTGGAGGATGTGTACTGACTCTAGGGCCATAAATAGGATAACCATTAGATATAGGTTTCCTATTCCTAGGATAGAAGATCTAATGGATTGTTTAGGGGGTGCTAAGTACTACTCTAAAATTGATTTGAAAAGTGGCTATGATTAGATTAGGATGAAAGAGGGACATGAATGGAAGTTAGCATTCAAAACCACTGAAGGGTTATATTAATGGTTAGTGATGCCATTTGGGCTTACAAATGCACCTAGCACTTTTATGAGGGTGATGAATGAGGTCTTCAAGGACTTTATAGGAGTCTTTGTGGTTGTCTACCTAGATGATATTCTCATCTTTAGCAAAACAAAATAAGAACATATGAAGCACCTAGAACTTGTGTTGAAGAAACTTCAAGAGGAGAAGCTCACCATCAATCTTGATAAGAGTGAGTTCATGAAGCAAGAGCTAGTCTATCTCAGATTTGTAGTCTCCCAAGGGAACTTGAAGATGGACAAAAGCAAGGTTGAATCCATTATTAGTTGGCCTACTCCCAAGATAGGGATAGATGTTAGGAGTTTCCATGGATTGGCACAATTCTATAGGAAGTTTGTGAGAAGGTTTAGTGAAATTTGTGCATCGGTTCTTGACACCATCAAAGGAGGACTGAAAACTAAGTTTGTGTGGACTAAAGAATCCAATGAAGGGTTTGAAAGATTGAAGAGGGAGATAGCTATCCAACCTATCCTAGTGTTACCAAGTTTTGACAAGCCATTCATAGTGGAATGTGATTCAAGTAACATAGCAGTAGGAGTTTTCCTAAGCCAAGAAGGTAGGCAAGTGGGATTCTTTAGTGAAAGGTTGAATGAAGCAAAGTATAGGTACTCATCCTATGACTTAGAGCTATATTTTTTAGTGCAGGCACTACCTATTGCCAAAGGAATTTGTGGTATACACCAACAATCAGGCCTTAAGTTACATCAACACTCAAGAGAAGCTCAGTTTGAGGCATATCAAGTGGATGCAGTTTTTGCAGTCATACACCTTTACCATCAAGCATAAGAAGGGGGTGAACAAAAAGGTTGCTGACTCTCTTAGTACAAGGTTGCTTACTGTCCAAGAGATACAACTACAAAGTACAAGGGTTGAAGGATTCAAAGATCTATATGAAGGAGATTATGATTTCTCATAAATATACAAGGTATGTACTGATTTTGAGAATCATTTTCATAGTGAATATGTTGATTACACCTTGCAAAATAGCTTATTGTTTAGGGGGAAGAAATTGTGTGTTCCTAGAGGTTATATGAGGGAGAATCTGATCCAAGAAAAGCATAATGGTAGTTTGAGTGGTCACTTTGGTTTAAACAAGACACTAGACTTAGTGGAGAGGTTCTATTGGTGGCCTAAATTGCAAAGAGATGTAAGAAGGTATGTTGAACAATGTGGAGTATATCAAAAGGAAAAGGGAACATCAAGCAATGCAGGTCTTCATCAGCCATTACCCATTCCAAATAGACCATGGGAATGCATAAGCATGGACTTCATAGTGGGTCTACCTAGGACACCAACTGGTTTGGACAGTGTGTTTATTGTAGTGGATAGATTCAGCAAGATGAGCCATTTCATACCATTCAAAATAACACATGATGAATGTCATATTGCACACCTATTCTTCAAGGAGATAAAGTTTATGGGACACTTTTGGAAAACTCTTTGGAGGAGGCTAGGAACCATCTTGTCTCATAGCTCAACATATAATTCACAAACAGATGGACAAACAGAGGTGATCAATAGGGTACTTGGGAACTTGTTGAGATGTTTAACTAAGGAGTATGGACAAGGATGGGAGAAAGTGATTCCACAAGTAGAATTTGCTTACAATGATAGCACAAATAGAACTTCGGGTAAGATTCCATTTGAGATAGTATATGGCTTACATCCAAGGGGTGTACTTGAGCTTAGAGAACTGAAAGGTCATGAAGGTATTAGTAGAAATGCTGATGATTTTTCTTAGTCAATGAGAGAGGTTCATGAGCAGGTAAGGAAGACATTGATAGAGGCAAATCAAAATTTGAAGGCAAAAAGAGATGAAGGGAGAAGAGAATTAAAATTTGAGATAGGTGATTTGGTGATGGTATACTTGAACAAAGCAAGGTTACAGAAAGGCATACCAAGTAAGCTGCAGATGAAAAGGATAGGGCCATGTAAAGTGTTGGCTAAGTATGGATCAAATGCATACAAGGTGGAGTTACCTAAGGAGATGTCTATTTCTCCTATCTTCAATGTGAAGGACTTGGTGAAGTATAAAGGACTAGACATGTATGAAGAATAGTACAATGTTGAGATAAACAAGGATGTGGAAGCACTCAAGGTACCAGATTAGATCATCCCATGAGTGGATAGGATTTTAGACTCAAGGGTGAAGAAGAAGACTAGGCACAAGATATACATGGAGCACCTAGTGAAGTGGAGACATCAACCAGAGTCAGAAGCTACTTGGATAGTAGAGAGTGACTTTCAGAAGCATGGAATTAGTGAGGAGATCTTGACACCACAGGTTCCTTAACTTCTTTGTTGCAGGGGGAGAATGGTGCAGGAGCACCTTAAGGTCTTTTGGAAGATCTTAGTGATGTTTTGGCTCGTAGGTGGTTCTAGCAAACCACCAAGGGAATAAGGACTATGTTACAAAGTCATTAGGTTTTTTTTGAGAGTGTGTCAAAGAAGGTTTGGCTTAGAGTCTAGAACTTTATGAGTTCCTAGGCAAATCTTGACAATTTGAGCATTTTGGCAATTTGTCCTAAAACTTGGAAAATAGCATTAATGTTGTTCTAAGTCCGACCCAAGCATCCTAGCATGTGGGAAAAAGGTATATAAGGTCATCCAAACCCTAATACCTAGGTTGGAAGTTCATTTTCACCAATTGAGACTTGGAGAGCATATTGTGTGAGTGGAATTCAACAACTTTTGAGTGAAAATTTGTGTTTAAGCCTTCATCCAATCAAGAATGGATTGAAAGGACTGATCTGATGCTTTGAGTGTTTCATTTGTGTCATTTACTCACTATACCTAGCACTAGATTAGTCATTTAGAATGACTGGTCATAATTTTGCAAGTTCTTGGGTTCTTGGTCTCACTGCCGGTTTGGGCTAGTTTTGTGAATAATGAGTCCCACTTGAATTCCCGTGGCTTACCTCTCATGGCCACTTGGAATCAACTTGGGGATGTAACAATGGGAATTTTCCTAGGTTTAGCAAATATCATATGCAGACCATAAAACCCAAAATAGGTAATGGAGTGGAAGGGAATAGATGAACAATCTTATTAGATTGTGTTCATCCTCCATGATTGACCTCCATTACACCTTCTTAATTTTCTGAAATAAATTGTTTTCCCTCAGATTTAAGAAGAGCAAGCCAATGAAGATGACAAGCCCTAAGCAAATATTTGAAGGATTTGATGACTAAATGCAAATACTATGCCCTACTGCAACTAGTAAGCATCTAAAATATTGAAACTATATCAAATGAAATCCTAAATATGCTATGATGAATGAAAGTAAGAATGCTAAAATGTGAAAATGCAAGATTATCTAAAATGCAAGAGCTAAAATATGAAAATGTCAGATGATAAGAGATGGAAGATGTGACCAAAATTGCTCTTTTATAGAAGAGGCAATTTTGTGTGAGTGGCCAAGATTGAAAGTTAGCAAGTGCCCTAGAATCAATGGACGAAATTCCATATAACAACCCACAATTAGGGTTAGGGCAACATTAGGTCAGATTCGAAATAAAGGGTCAAGATTGATTTTTAGAAAATCAAATCAATGGCTGACAATACATGTGACAAAAGATTCTGGGCATGGAAAATGGAGTCGTTGGGGAATCAAATAATAATTTAAAATTATTTAATTCAAGAGGGGATGTTGATTTTTTGAATTAAAAAACTATTTTAATTCAAAAGGGTGGGGTCATGTGACAGTAAATAATTTACTAAAGAAGGGAATTTAAATGGGACTTATTTTAAATAAATAATATTTATTTAAAATGAGCACAATAAAAGAGTAGAAATTAAATAAAAAAATTATTCAATTTAGGTGTTGGGACTTATTTTAAATAAATAAGATTTAGAAGAAATTAAACAATAAAGGTTATTTAATTTAGGTGAGAATTAAATAATAAGGATATTATTTAATTTAGAGGAATGTGACAAAGGGGACCTTTTAAATTAAATATAATAATTTAATTCAAAGTTTAGGAGAGTGGACCAAATTAAATAAATAAGATTTATTTAATTTAGGAGAGAAGAGGCTTAATGAATAATTAGATAATTAAATATAATTATTTAATTATAGTGGAAGGTGGATTAAATAAATAAGACTTTATTTAATTTTAGGAAGAAAGGGGCTTAATTAGTGACATAATTAAATAAATAAATAAGATTATTTATTTAATAATCAGGAAGACATAAAGGGTTAAATAAATTAAGAAATTTATTTAATTATGGGAAGATATTAGACAATTAGTGACGCATTAAATAAATAACTAAAATTTATTTATTTAATAATCATGAAGAATAATCAGATATGAATTATTTAATTAATAGTTGAAAGTGAGTCAAGTATGCTTAGGAAAAAAATGATTAGAAATAGAGCTTACAAGTCTAGGTCATTTTTATGTGTCTACATTTGTCCCTCTTTGTCATAATGCAGCCTGTCACATTGTGGCAAAGAAAATAAGTCAAACATATGCCCCAGTGCAAAATAGGATGAGGAAGATTGACGAGGAAGGTTGCGGTATGCCCCCTTGGGAGGACAGACAAGTTCCAAGAACATGGGTGTGCTCTTGAAATGGATGAGAAGACTAGAATATGGAGAGACAAAGAAATGTTAGTGAAAAAGATATATGGATGATGATATGGATGCAATGCCTATATGAGACGCATGTTAGTTCCTAGACCAAATCCTTCAACGTTTACCATAGGACTTTAAATTTATTTCTCTTTAATCATCATTGGGCAGATTATTGTAGTGGCCAATAAACACCATGATATGACATAAACCAAGGTGTGAAAGGTTGCACCATCACGTAAGATAAGTAGTCACAGACAAGGATGATCATGACTCATTCTAAGAGCACAATTTGCCCAATCATTTTGTCCTAACTAACCGCAAGCAGAAAAAGACAAGGATAGACCATGAAACGTCGTTACTTCTCTAAATCCTGTTTCTAGGACATCCTTGAGAAACTAGCAACATGATTTGCCAAAATAAAAAAAAATAACGCCACCATCATGATACATCATTGTTTTTCTATATCTCGTAGTCAGGACATCATTGAGAAACTAGTAACATGAGTGTCAAAAGATAAGACAACATCATGAGACATCGTTGTTTCTCTAAATCCTGTTGTCGGGATCTTGCTGAAAAACTAGTAACATGATGAAAAGGCCAAAGACAAGTGCCAAGTATTTTCCAAGTGTTTTAAGATCAAGGTTGCCAACTATCGAGCGATATCAAATTTAGGAAGGACACATCCTGAATGATGTTGATATCTAGGAGATTAATTCTCGGAGTTAGGAGAATCCATCGAAATTCCAGATGATGATGATAATGCTTGGGAAGGACGTATCTAAAAGCATTAAGAAATGATGAGAGTTGCTCTTCAAAAGGACACATCTGAAGAAGAACCCAAAGCTTTACCAGGTTAAATTGTCTTGATAGAATTTGATTACGTGTCATTGCTGATATGCTTAAATGATCAAAATTTGTTTGATTTTGAAGAAATTTTGATGGGTGTGAAAACATGGTGCCATGAACCCTAATGGACTGACCTAGTGCAGCCTCAGGGGCTCATCGATTGATGGCCTTGCCTACGTCGTGCACTCAAATACCTCGTAGTTCAACACGACCAATGACCTTGTCTAAAGGACAAAAGTTTGAATCATGATTCTATTGTGACAAACCTATAAGGACTAACCTAATGTCTTAGGGATTCAAAGATGAATCTTGCCTACATAGCAAATGCGTAGAGACAACGTAGTTCAGACAAATGACAAAGATTGACTGACATGATTGACTGGATTGACTAAATTGAATTGACAAGATAGACATTGATTCTGTTTTTGGGATTTTGACATTGATTTGGATGTTTTTCTATTTATATTCAAGAAATTTTTCAAATTTTTAGGACTTTATACGATTTTTAGGATTTTTTTTAGGACTTTTTCAGATTTTTAAGATTTTTTCAGGAATTTTTACGAATGGTGGATCATGTGCGACACCCACTGTAGTTACATGATAAGGTCTTGCTCCCAGACAGATCAGGGACCACAAGAGTCCAATGATATGGAGATATCCATACACAAGGCTAAGGGTACAACTATGCAAGGGATGGTGTCAACCAAATGCTAACCATGGTCAAAAGTGATAGGACTTAGGACGAGTGTCGTGAATGCCCGGTTGTTGTGATTATAGAAAGTGGACAGGGGTTGATTAGAGTAACAGTAGATAGCGAAGCAACGATTGACTATGCATGGCACCTGTTTGCCAGGTTTTCAACATGGTACCTATCCAAAGCGCCTGTTTGCCAGGTTTTCACTATTGGATGAATTCATTTATTTTTACTACTTTTTCCATTTTTTTAATTTTTTTAATTTTTGGTGTCACCAAGTCTGTTTGCCAGATTTTCATTAAGGGACATTTTTTTCTATTTTTCTATTTTTTTGTATTTTTTAGGTTTTTCGCCAAGCTCTTTGATGCTATGTGTAGAACTTTCTCAGATGTAATCTATTGAGAGGCTCTGTCAATTGTTCTCCATTAGGTGTGGCCAACTAATAAGCTCCAAAACCAAATACGATAGTAATAATGTAAGGACCAAGCCAATTAGCCTCAAATTTGCCAGGATTTTCACGGTTTGCTTGATTTCTTTGGTTCTGCATTAGGACTAAGTCACCAATTTCGAATTTTCTTACCATCACTCTTTTGTTATGGCTTCGAAAAAGATGATTTTGATATTCCTGCAAATGATTTAAGGCATTTTGTCATCTTTCTTGTAACATTTCTAGCTCATGCAGGTGATACTGTCTGTACTCTTCATCATCGATCATTCCTTTCAAGGAGACCCGGAGAGAAGGAATTTCGACCTCGATGGGAAATATGGCCTTAGATCCATAGACAAGAGAAAATGGAGTGGCTCTAGTGGGTGTGCGAATGTTGGTTCGATAGGCCCATAAAGCAAGATTGAGTTGTAAGTGCCAATCTCGGCTAGTGTCATTGACTGTCTTCCTCAGAATGCAAAGAATTGTTTTATTTGATGCCTCAGTTTGACCGTTACCTTGTGGGTAATATGGGGTGGAGAAATGATGTTGGATGTGGAATTGCGAATAGAGTTCTCGAACGTCCTAATTTTTAAATGGACTCCCATTATTTGTGATGATGGATTGTGGGACACCATACCGGCAAATGATATAATTCAAAATAAACTTGGATATTTGTTTACCGGTGATGTAAGTGAGAGGGATGGCTTTGATCCACTTAGTAAAGTATTCAGTGGCGGTGATTATGAATTTATGGCTATTAGAAGAGGATGGATGGATCTTGGCCACGAGGTCGATTCCCCATTGTGTGAAAGGCCATGGAGAAGTGATCGGTCTTAATTCTTGTGCAAGTGCATGAATCAGGTCACTATGCACCTGGAATTTCTAACATGTTATGACAAATTGAAGAGCATCTTTTTCCAATGTCGGCCAGTAGTATCCTAGTCTGGTAACTTTCCTAGCTAGCATTGGACCACTTGATGAGATCCGCATATACCCTCATGTACTTCTCGTAAAGTCATTTGGGCTTCATCAGTGTCGAGACAACGAAGAAGGGTTTTATCAAAGCCACAGCGGTATAAGGTGTCACTGACGATGGTATATCTAGCTGCTTTTCAAATGAAGGAATTTCTTTGGTTGTTAGACAGGTTGGGTGGGAGGGTTTGGGATTTAAGATAGTTATATATGTCCTAATACCAAGGTGAACTGGGACAAAAAATATCGAACACCATTTCTGACTCTGGAATATCATATGCAGGCATCAACAGCTATTCCACTAAGAATTCAAATTGTGACACATTTTTAGGAATGTCCAATAGAGATCCAATAGTAGCCATTGCATCGGCCGCCTTATTTTGTGTCCCGAGGATTTGTTCAAAAGTAATCATTTTTAAATACATCAGGAAGTTATCCACCATCCGTTTGTAAGGAAGCAAATTTTCATCCTTTGTGTCATAATCATCATTCGCCTGGTTGATGACTAACTGGGAATCTCCACATATGAGCAATTTTTGGATTTTCCATTTTATTGCAATCTTGAGCCCTGTGTCCAGTGCTTTGTATTCGGCAATATTATTTGTACAAGGGAAAGCGATCCGAAATGATTTAGGAATTGAATCCCCTTGCAGTGTGATGAATAGGATGCTAGCTCCTGAGCCATGACCAGTGTGGGACCCATCAAAATATAGCTTCCATGGTAATGCAGGTTCTACGTGAAAAATAGACTCATCAAGAAAATCAAATACCAGTGGGTGGGTAGCATGGATGGGAGCATCTACAAGCTAATCTACTATGACCTGTCCTTTTATTGCCTTGCGTTCGACATATAGTATGTCATATTCACTCAATATCATGGCCCATTTTTCCAAATGGCCTATCAATGGTGCCTGACTCGGGAGATATTTTAGTGGGTCAATCTTAGCTACCAAATGTGTTTGGTGGCTTAGCATATAGTGTCTTAGTTTTTGTGCCGCAAAGATGATTGCAAGGCATGCCCATTCAATTGTTGTGTAGTTGAGCTCATATCCAATTAGTGTGTGACTGATGTAGTATATGGATCTTTCTTTTTCTTCATGGTCATTTTGCACCAATAATGCCCCTAGTGCATTTGTCATTACAGAGACATACAGGATCAGCGGCCTGCCCTCAATAGGTGGCATCAATACTGGTGGTGTTAATAGATATTATTTAATTTTTTCAAAGGCTATGTGGCATTTGTCCATCCATACAAAAGGAATACTTTTGTGTAATAGATATTGAAACGGTTGACACTTGTCTGACAATTGTGCAATGAAGTGACAGATTGATTGCAATTTGCCCTGAAGAGTTCTCAACTCACTGATTCCTTTTGGTGGAGGCATGTCCAGGATTTCTTTTACTTTTGTCGGGTCAACCTCTATGCCTCTTTGTGATAATATGTAGCCCAACAACTTGCCGAAAGTGACTCCAAACACACATTTCTTCGGGTTCAAATGAACCTTGTACTTGTCTAGCCATTTAAATTTTTTATCCAGGACCCTAAGATAATCCTCCCTTGTCAAAGATTTGGCCAATAGGTCATCTACATAATGCTCCATTAGGATATGCATCATGTCATGAAATATTGTTGTCATGGCTCTCTGGTAATTGGTGCCTACATTCTTTAAGCCAAAAGGTATGACATTCCAATAGTACATTCCCCATGGGCAGGTGAACGTCGTTTTATGTTAATCTTCTGTTGCAATTCAGATTTGGTTATATCCCGAGAAACCATCCATGAGGGATAGCATCTCGTACCCTGTTGTGAGATCAACGATCATGTCTATGTTTGGTAGGGGGAAGTCATCCTTTGGGAAAGCCTTGTTTAGATCCTTGAAATCCGTGTAGATACAGATTTGTCCATTTGGCTTTGTGTCAGGGACAATGCTGGAAATCCAATCAGCATAATCTATTGATCTTATAAACCCTGCATCTAGTAATTTCTTTAGTTCAGCTTTTACCAGGAGTGCAATCTGTGGATGCATTTTGCACAACTTTTTCTTAACTGGTTTGATTCCTAGGATGAGAGGAAGATGATGTAGAACCAATTCAAGATCAAGGCCTGGCATGTCAGCATGTGACCATGTGAAGTTAACTTTCCTGTTTGTGAAGAATTATTGAAATTTGGGTTTTTCTTCCTCTGACAATGATGCAACCAAGAAAATAATTTTGGGATTCTCTAGTGTGGCTATGTTAACTTCCATTGTGTCCTCAATGAGCATAGATATTTTTTCTTGTGTCACGGGAAGAAAGTCCAATCCTCCATCCTTAGGTGCCTTAGAGAGGTTTTCACCTTTAGATACGTCCTTTATTTTTACTATTTTACTATCAGAAGGTGCCTTGCGGTTTTCACCTAAAGATGTTTCTTTTTGTGTCTTATTCAATGTATTTTTGCAACTGGAGGATTGCACACTGTCCCCAAAGTAAGCTACACAATCTAGATCAATGGAAAATCCCATTTTGTGATCTCCCCATGGTATGCCTTCTCTAAGCCCCATGAATTCTGCTA
Source organism: Sequoiadendron giganteum (assembly GCA_007115665.2). Lineage (NCBI taxonomy): Eukaryota > Viridiplantae > Streptophyta > Pinopsida > Cupressales > Cupressaceae > Sequoiadendron > Sequoiadendron giganteum. The sequence continues at coordinate 591,389,523 of CM021108.1, forward strand.
TGGCCTCATCATTCTGAAATTACCCATTACTGGTGGCTCTTGTTGGTCCCAGTCGATCAGTTGTGGATAGACAAGTGAAATCCCATTGTCAGTGTTGGTAAAGGATGAGGTAGATGTGGAAAGTGTGCAAATTGACACCTCAAGTGTGAAGGCAAAGTTGTTAATTTCAACCTCTGTTTCGAATGCAATGGATGGTCCATACTCAAAGTCAGATGAGTTGAATTCAAAGTCATAATAGGGGATAAAACTATCTACATCATGACTAGTGGATGGAATTTTAGAGTCATCGATAGTGGGTTCAAGTGCGTTAGGCTCATGGGTGGGTTTAGGAATGAGGGGGGATGATGCAGGTGATGTTGACAACACCTTGTGTTCTTCTGGGTTCCAAGGAATGCTTGCCCATTCTTTCATTTTAGAATGTCGGTCAATAGGTTCGATGATAAATTTCTGTCAGAATCTTTCTTCAAAGGGAATTTGGCCAGGTTCCAAGAATATTTCGTCATTGTCATAGTCACCTAGGGTTTTGTCAAATCCCCATTCCCATTCATTTGAGTCATTTTTGGTAAGGGATTCTTCGCTTGTCTCGACACTTTCTAGAGTTGTTACGTCCTCACTTGATATTTCATAGGTACATTGATTGTCAGTTTCGATCTGTCTGAACCCTAGCCCCATGTACCTTGGTCTTGCCTTTATTATAATAGGTTCCCTCCTTCCGTTTTTGTTATTTACAAGGCCACTTGTGCCATCAAAACCTAGTGCCTTATATATCTCATAGCCTTTTCCGTAGAGATGCACTAGTAGTGGGGGTAACTCTTCTGGGTCTCTGTAGATCTAGTTAGCTATGTCGTTGATGACTTCATTACCCATATTGCCCCACAGTGTGAAAACACTTTTTGGTGGAATGTTGAAATTTGTTTTGGGCTCAATTGCAAAACATGGTCTACCATAGACTTTAGGTGGCTTAGGTATTGTGGTGATACAATAAGTTGTATTCAATTTGAACTCTCCACAACCAAGGTCTTGGATCTAAAGGTCTTTAGTTCGGATGGAGGTCGAGTAAGATGATGTGGTAGAAGTTGATGGAATAGATGATTTGGTGAGTGTGGATGGGTCAATATATTTGGATGAAGTGGAAGCAGAGTTCTCTTGATTGATGGGTACCTGATGCTCAGTGGTGGCTCACAGATTTATGCAGTATTGAAATGGATCGGGATCTTCTGGGATAGTGATCTCAATACCATCAAAAGGGAATTTTAGGCATTGGAGGTATGTGGATGGAATGTCCTATAGAGCATGAATCCAGGTTGACCAAGTAAGATGTTGTAGTGTATATCAGGATCCAGGACCTGGCATGTTGTGTCTATGATAACTGGTCCCACTCGGAGTGGAATTGTAATGACGCCTTTAGAAGCATGTTCTTCATCATCGTATGCCTTGATGATGATGCTCTTGCTAGCATCTACACATGCATCAGAGAAACCAAGAGCCTTAACCAATTTTAAGGAGAAAATGTTCAATTCTACTCTGCCATCTACTAAGACTCGTTTAACCTTATGTTTGTGGACAAAAACCTCAATGTGAAGGGCATCATTATGTGATGGTTTGGGCGAGGAATATTCGTTGTCCGAAAAGGTGATGGGATGAGGTGAATTTAGGTATCTAACGATAGTCTCAAAATGGTTGACATCAATGTTAGTTGGGACAGACGACTTTTGTAGGACTTTATCCAAGATGGCTTTGTGTGTGGGTGAAATACGAAGTAGTTTGAGAATGGATATTTGAGCAGGTGTTTTATTCAATTGCTCAATGATGTTGAACTCCAATTTGGGTGTTAACTGTTTGGCGGATGGACCAGGTATGGTGATCTTAGGCTGACGTGCCGAAGGACCTAGGATAGTGACCTTACCTTTACACGTTGTCACATTGCATTCTGGGGCTTTTTTAATGGAAATGGTATTAACACATTCATCTTCATCAGCAGTGTGAAGATTGTTAATAATGGTACCACTGGGACAATTGTAGGTAGGACGACCATTAGTGTAGGCGGGATGGATACAATTGGCTTCATGATTGGTATTCGTTGTGCTAGATGACGAGGCTTTACCATGATCCTGCAATGGTTTTTTCTGTATAGTATGATCCGCATTAGATGTGAAGGATTGACCACCTAGCTTGATCGTCTGGTTCTCAATGAGGTCTTGCACCAGATTTTGTAATTGATGACAAGAGGATGTTTTGTGCCCTTTGGCATGGTGGAAATCACAAAATGCGTTATCGTCCCACCATGCTATCTTGAACTAACTAGGGTCATATGGTTTAGGTTCTTCCAATGTTATGACACCGTTTTGAAGAAGTTTCTTCAAGACAATTTCAATAGGTTCACCCAAAGGGGTGTATGTACGTTTTTGGAATTGTCGCGGTTGGCACAACGATCTTTGATTAGTTTGAGTAGGATTGATTTGGATAGCATTTGTAGTTGGTGTTGGTGTAGTTACAAGTGTGTTTTGATTTTGTACTCCTTTGATGGTGAGTACATGACCTGTTGCATTGACGGTTTTTGTATCAATCACACCGTCATTGGTGATATGTTTGTTCTTAACCCAGTATTTGGTTTTGTCATTTGAGCTACTTGGGTTATTATTTGTGGTGGTGTTGATGGTTTTTCCACCATATTTCAATTCTCCTTTAGCGATTAAAGCTTTTTCAAGTTAAACACCTTTTTCAACAAGGTCAGCAAAGGTGGTGCAACAATGGACTTGTAAGCCATTTCTTAGTGGTCCTAGGAGATTTTGTACAAACATGGTAACTTTATCCTTTTTTGGTATTTCTACCAAACATCTACTTGCTAAGGTTCACCATCTTTGAAAGAATGGAATAAATGTCTCGTTTGCATCCTCTTGGGTAAGTCTGCATAAGGAGGCAATGTCGATATCCGTGTCAATGTTATAGGCATAATTTTCAACAAATTTGTTTTCCAATTCATCCCATGTTTTGATTCCTTTAGGCAATAGTGAGAACCATTCTAATGCATGACCTACGAGGCTTCTAGAAAAAAGTCTCATGAGATAGGTTTTCTCATATGCAATTTCAATGCAACTAGTGGTGAATTCTCTTATGTGTTCAATGGGGTTCATTTTTCCTTTGTATTTAGGAAAACGAGGTACCACATATCCATGAGGAAAGGGTGGCATATACAAGGTTGTGTCAAATGGATATGGACATAAGTCATGTGACATGTAAGACTTTTTATTGGACTATTGCAAGGTCTCCACTTGTGTTTAAAGAGCAGAAAGTTGGAGTGTGAGTGCTTCCACAATGGGGTTGTTGGTAGCATCATACATGTTGGTGAGAGGTATGGATTGGTTAACCACTTGTTGTGATGGGATGTGTTGGTTTTGAGTGTGTTGTTGGTGAGCGAAGTGAGTGTTCTTATTTTGTGGTTGTTGAAAATGAGTGTATTGATTGGGGTTACATTGTTGTGTATGTATTTGAGTAGCATATGTGGGGATTTGAGATCTCACCATGTTGGATTGGATTTGTGGACCTTGCTTATTTTGAGTATGTTGATGTCCAAATGGAGTAAAAGATTGGGTGCCTTGATTGCCTTGTCCAAATAAGAAATTATGGCCTTGATTAGTGTTGATGTTTTATCTCAAAGGAATGTTGGTATTAACCTGTGAATAATTACGTTGGGGTCCTTGAATGGTAAATCTTCATTTATTTCTCCCAAAAGGATTCAATGAGTTAGTTGCCATAGTATTTGAGGGGCCTCCTAATAGGTTTTTTGATGTACCCATGGAATTATATGAAGTTCCAAAGAGTTTTGAGGTAGTTGCACCCATTTTTGATCCAAATGTTTGTGAAGGGGTAGTGGTTGTTTGTTGGGGGATGGATTGTGATGTGGTGGTGTTTTGGGTAGATGATCCTCCAATGGATGTTGTGTTGGTTGTGGTAGCTACGTTAGTTGCGGTAGCTATATTGGTTGTGGTAGTAGCATTGGTTGTGGTCGTAGCATGACCAAGGGAGGTAGTATTGATGGTGTTAATGGTATTTTGTGGAGAGGCTCCCATGGAAGTATTGTATGATTGGTGATTTGGAGATGTTGCTCTAATAGTGTTGAGGTCAAATCCTTTTGGTAACTTAGCCCCTTGGTCAAGTAGCATGGCTAAATATCTGGATGAGTCATTTAGGACTAACTCTTCCACAAAAGAGGCCACTTCTGGGTTTTAGGTAGCAACTTGTATGTATTCTTCAAAAAATTCTCCATTTTGGTCTCTACGGACAAATTGTTCAAAGGGATTGTGTGGAATAAGTATCTCACTAAAAGGATTGATTGTAGAATTTCCCATGTCATTAGAAAGAGTGTTCATGTTATAAGGGAATAAATTCATGTCATTGGTGAAATTGGGAAAATTGGGGTCTTGACCAAAAGAATCCATGAGTCTTTTCTTTTTTTGTAACCTAGTTTCAACCATAAAAAAATTTGCTCAACTTTGGGATGATGATGGAGAATGACCTAAATATGACACTATGTTTTTGGGTTTTTGAGAATAAGGAATGTTGTGAAATGCAAATGAGATTAAAAGGACTCTAAAGGTTTGTGGATGCAAATGGTATGACACTAAAATGAGGAGACTAATGATATGAAAACTAAATGGAGCCTAAGATACTCTCACTATTGAGAAATCTAAGGAGATGACTACTTGACCAGACAAAGTGCTTGCAATGTTTTAGGTTTGGAAAATCACTGGACCATAATAGGACTAAAAAGAGGACAAAGTGAAGTTTCCACACTAGACTATTGAGTGGGAAACAACTCACAAAAGTTTTGACTAAATGACTAAAGATGATGGGGTCCAATGATAACCTACTTTTGAAGACAAAGTATTGACAATAGATGGTAAGGAGTGTATTCCTAAAATCTGCAAAAATGAGTGTCTAAGGAGATGGTAAAACTAACAATGCAACTAGTCAAATGCAATTGGAGACCTATGATGATCCTAAAAATGATGTGTATAATGTTATGATGAAGGAAGTTGAGCAAATAAATGTCTAGTTTTGATAGAAACAACAAGGATGGACTTGATGGAATCTGGAAAAAGATGAGTTTGGACTTGATTTTGACAGTGAGCGGATTTTTTGTGAAATCTGGAAAATGCGGTTTAATAGAGCACATGAGGTGCACTCTGGAAAATGTGGTTCATAAATGCAAATGCAGCTCGTAACAACGAATGCGGCTTGATAGTGTGTTCGCAAGAAACAATTCTGGAAATGTTTAACAGGTAGGAAAATGCAGCTGAAGTTATCAAATGTGGCCCAATAATAAGCAAATGCGGCATGAAATGGTGAATGCGATTCAGGAATCAATGCTGGTAATGTTTTAATAGGTTAGCAAAATGCAGGTCAATAGTGCATGCACCATGTTTTGGAAAATGTGGCTAAATGTTGACAAAATGTGGCTCACTAAGGTGAATGTGCCTCACGGGTGAGCAAATGCGGCTTAAATAATGCAATTGCATTTCAGAAAGAGTGCTTGGACTAGTCGCAAATTTAGCATATGCATTGCGCAATAGTGAATGCGGTTCAGGGGTTTGCAAATGCGACTTACTACAACAAATGTGGCTCTGTATTGATCAAATGCGGCTTAGCGGATCAAATGTGGCTCTGTATTAATCAATTGCGGTTCAATTTTCTAAATACGTTGCAGAAAAATTTTAGGCCAATTTTGCATAGACTTGTTTCAATTTGACAATGTTTGTTTTGAATTTGAGCTAGTTTGATGTTTATTTGTCTCAAAGTAGTTGGAAAATAGATGGTGTTGTAAAAAAAATCAACCACATAGAAGTCATTTTACAAAATCTTATGGCTATATGGATAGTATTCTTTTGGATCCCACTAACAGCATATCCTTAGCGGATGAATTCAAAAGTTTGGCCCCACGAGCTCCCCCTTACAGCACACTCACTTCTTAGGGAAACCAAGCTTCCAACCTTCATGAAACTCCCATGGCAGATTGATCATCTCTACTAAGAACTGTGCAAGTGCGGGTGTCATCACAACGACCGTTGTTGTACCAAAGAAAAGAAGGTTTTTGGCTTGATAGAACAAAGGCTTTATTTTGGGCACTCGTTCAAAAGGCCACGTGAGAGGCATTATCATCCCAATCTATAGAGGTTACATTCTATAGGCTTTGACGCACCACAAGGGTACTGGGGAGTCAATTGTTGGTCCACAGGAGCTTCTGTAATGCTAAGCTTTCCTTAACATTAAAATTTTTATATTGGTTGGGCGTCGCTTAGCTTTAACACGTTCCTAGTTTGAGTCGCTTTGGGGTGAGTACTTTTTCCCACCAAAGCAGGCCCGATTTTCTAAGGTTCAACAAAAGAAAATTAGGATATTCATAGTTCAATCGGTCCTTGTTTAAAAACATGAATATCCTAACTCACACTCGCATGGTGTTCATTTTAAGCCCAAATCGAAATGTGTATCAAAAACTTGAAAGAAAAATCAGACATGGGGTTCATTTTAATCGTTTGTAGTGTGAGCTAACTAAAGATTCATTTTCACCCAATGCTATGAAAATACAGATTCATTTTAAGCCAATGAGTTGTAATGCAAGTTGTGTTCTTTTTATCCCAATGAGCATGCATGCATGTTTATTTTAACCCACGAATGTAAAATGCAAGTTTGTCTAAAATTTATAAAATGAACAAGTAAAAATCATTAGACTCCTTTCCACAAGCTGTAAACAGAAATTAGTAACCCAAAACCTCTAAGCTACCAAACCAAGAAAGAGTGAAAACCGAAAAATGAATCCAAAAATAAAATTTTCACCTTGCAAATGTGTCGTGATAGGTCAAATGTGGTTCTGGAATTTAGATGCGGGTTTTTGGTTAACAAATATAGTTCGAAAAGGCAGATGCGGCTTTCAGAAAAACTCGATTGTGGATGACAAGAACGGATGTGGTTCTCTGGTTGTCAGATGCGGCTCGGCTTTGTGAATGTGTCGTTTGAAGATGCAGATGCGACTTGACAGAGCATATGCAGCGCTTTAGAAGGCAGATGCGGCTCGTAATGTCACTTGCATCGCAAAAACTGTCATATGCGTTGTTCCGTACACCTGCAAAAAAAATTCTGAAAATCCATACCCGAACCTACGAAAAAATGACGAAAAATTTGTACTATAACCTACAAAAACATGTTAAAAGGAATGTCGGGTTCACCAATGTAACAATGGGAATTTTCCTAGGTTTAGCAAATATCATATGCAGAACACAAAACCCAAAGTAGGTAATGGAGTGCAAGGGAATAGATGAACAATCTTATTAGATTGTCTTCATCCTCCATGACTGACCTCCATTACACCTTCTTAATTTGCTGAAATAAATTGTTTGCCCTCAGATTTAAGAAGAGCAAGCCAATGAAGATGACAAGCCCTAAGCAAATATTTGAAGGATTTGATGACTAAATGCAAATACTATGCCCTACTGCAACTAGTAAGCATCTAAAATATTGAAACTATATCAAATGAAATCCTAAATATGCTATGATGAATGAAAGTAAGAATGCTAAAATGTGAAAATGCAAGATTATCTAAAATGCAAGAGCTAAAATATGAAAATGTCAAATGATAAGAGATGGAAGATGTGACCGAAATTGCTCTTTTATAGAAGAGGCAATTTTGTGTGAGTGGCCAAGATTGAAAGTTAGCAAGTGCCCTAGAATCAATGGACGAGATTCCATATAACAACCCACAATTAGGGTTAGGGCAAAATTAGGTCAGATTCGATATAAAAGGGTCAAGATTGATTTTTAGAAAATCAAATCAATGGCTAACAATACATGTGAGAAAAGATTCCGAGCATGGAAAACGGAGTCGTTGGGAAATCAAATAATAATTTAAAATTATTTAATTCAAGAGGGGATGTTGACTTTTCAAATTAAAAAACTATTTTAATTCAAAAGGGTGGGGTCATGTGACATTAAATAATTTAATTAAATTATTTACTAAAGAAGGGAATTTAAATGGGACTTATTTTAAATAAATAATATTTATTTAAAATGAGCACAATAAAAGAGGAGAAATTAAATAATAAATTTATTTAATTTAGGCATTGGGACTTATTTTAAATAAATAAGATTTAGAAGAAATTAAACAATAAAGGTTATTTAATTTAGGTGAGACTTAAATAATAAAGATATTATTTAATTTAGAGGAATGTGACAAAGGGAACCTTTTAAATTAAATACAATAATTTAATTCAAAGTTTAGGAGAGTAGGAGAGAAGAGGCTTAATGAATAATTAGATAATTAAATATAATTATTTAATTATAGTGGAAGGTGGATTAAATAAATAAGACTTTATTTAATTTTAGGAAGAAGGGGGCTTAATTAGTGACATAATTAAATAAATAAATAAGATTATTTAAATAATAATCAAGAAGACATAAAGGGTTAAATAAATTAAGAAATTTATTTAGTTATGGGAAGATATTAGACAATTAGTGACGCATTAAATAAATAATTAAAATTTATTTATTTAATAATCATGAAGAATAATCAGATATGAATTAAATAATTATGAATTATTTAATTAATAGTTGAAAGTGAGTCAAGTATGCTTAGGAAGAAAATGATTAGAAATAGAGCTTACAAGTCTAGGTCATTTTTATGTGTCTATAGGGGACTGCGTAAATAGTGTACATAGTGAATTAGGAGTTTCTATTTGTAGGGAAAGTGATGAAGCCATCAAGCACTAGGCGAGTGCAAGTGCATTCTGGCTAGTGGCTTGGAGAGGACAATAGTAAAGAAATCTGCTAAATTGATTGGCTCATTCCAATCAAGAGCATGGGAGTGTGGACACATGTATTTCAGACATGTGTGTGAAAGGAGGAGAGTTGAGGAGGTCAATGAAGCCCTCAAAGTTGGAAAAAGGAGCCAAAACCCTAGAAACCCTTGAAATTAGGGGGTATGAGGACAGTCATATGTACGACCATTGGGAAGACCTTACACCTGGTAAATATTGAAGCCTAGGGTACTACTAGAAAGAATATCCAAAAATATTTGGGGGTTGTTAAGACCGGTTTTGCAAAAAGCCAAGAAAATGGGTTCTAGGAGGCCTAAAAGGGGGCAACAAGGCTACAAGGGCTAGAAACTAGAAATTCTTGAAAGCGATGGGTAAAAGGTGAAAGTATCCAAAGAATTGGATCAGTAGGGAGAAAAAAAATTAAGGGATGGTTAGGACACCCTTCCCTAAGGCCTGGATTGGTTAGGACACTTTGGGTCAATGTGGAGCCCAGGGAAGCTTAGAGGTGAATTGAGAGAAATGGTGAAGAATTTGACATTGGTGGAGAGTCTTATGAGGTGAGAGGGGTTTAGGAGAGATCCCTGAGTAGGGTAGAGAGGAGTTCCCTAAGAAGACTAGAGAATAGGTCTTGGGAAGAGCAAGATTGCTCTTGAAAGATAAGACTCCCCATCAACTGCTCAACATACTTCTCACTCTCTCCATTAACATTTTTTTTTAGCCTTTCAGCAACTCCATTCTGTTTTGGAGTATAAGGTGTAGTTTTATTCCTTTTAATCCCATGGTCTTTGCAATACCGTTCAAAATCTGCAGAACAAAACTCATCGCCATTATCCATCCTCAAATATTTGATTTTCTTTCCAGTCTGATTCTCTACCAAAGTTTAAAATTCTTTAAACGAAATGAACACTTTTTATTTACTCTTAAGAAAGTATATAAATTCCCTTCTTGAATAGTCATCAATAAAAGAAACATAATATCTAGACTTTGATAACAAAGGAACATTAACTAGACCAAACACATGAGAATGAACATAATCCAGTATACCAGAATATTTTTGAGGACTTGAATAAAATGAAACACGGTGTTGCTTCTCATAGATACAATATTCACGAAAAATGAAACTCAAGGTTATAATCAAGAAGCCCTTCAACAATATTTTTATTTTTCAATATTTTTAAACCTTTCTCACCTATGATGCTACAACATGGTCTTCTCTATTGGGAGTTTCACCTCCAAGGTATTTTCACCCAGAAGAGCTTCATCATCCTTCTCTATAGGAGAAGTTTTGCTTGACTTTACAGAGAAGTTGTTGCATTGAATAGGACGTGCATCCAAATTGTATAGACTGCCAATACATACACCCTTAGCCAACACCATAGTGCCTCTAGCCATCTTACATCCTTTACTCATGAAAGAAACTTCCACACCAACATCATTAAGCTTACTGATAGAAAGTAAGTTATGAACCAAACCAGGTATGTGCAATACATCACCAATCCATTTTATTATCCTATCAAGGAACTGTATTTTGACTCTTCCATGGCCAACAATCTCCAGTGTTGAATCACTTTCCAAGCACACCTTTCCACCATCATAATTTGCGTACTTAGTAAACCACTCTCTATGAGATGTCATGTGAAAAGATGCACCTGAGTCAACCAACCAGACATCATTTGATGCCTAAATTTCCAAGGTTGCAATGAAGGAATCTACATCACTCTGAGAAGAGTCATTGTTTGAAGCATTATTCTTCTTCTTCTTCTCCTTACAATCCTTTTGAATATGGCCAAGCTGCCCATAATTCCAACATTTCACCTTGGAATTTTTACCAGGAGACTTTGATATCCCTCCAGATTTAGATTTAGACTTCTTGTCCTTCTTCTTGTCTTTCTCCTTCGATCTACCTCGAACAACAAGGACCTCTTTGGCCATCTCTGAAAACTTCCTTCACATCTCTTCAGACAACAATGAGGCAACAATGTCTTCCATCTTGAAAGTAGTGGTTGTAATTCCAATAGCCATTACAAGATGATCCCAAGTGTCAGGTAATGAACATAACATGAGAATGCAATGATCCTCCTCTATCTTCACACCCACAAATGCTAACTGAGAAACATTCATATTAAATGAGTTCAGATGGTTTACAACAAATGCACCTTTCTCCATCTTCAAGGAGTATTCTTCCTCGAGAATAACTTATTTACTAGAGAATTTCCCTAATAAATATCACCAAGCTTCTTCCATAATGAAGTTGCAGATTTCTCCTCATGGACATTCAAGAGTAAATAATTGGTCAGAGTAAGTCTTATTAGACCTCTCGCTTTTCTATCTACAAGGTCCCAATCTTCTTGTTCATAGGTCTTGTGGTATAGTTCTAGACACAAGAACCCAGAGGTCTCTATCCACAAGCAAGTCTTCCATTTTGAGTTTCCACAACTCAAATTTGTCACCATTGAATTTTTCAATTTCTACTCTACCTGATGTACTTGCCATCTCAAACAGAACTAGGTTCTAACTTTGCAAGACTCCCATTGGAACAATATTAGCACAAAAAACAAAACTTACTAACAAAGATAACACAACTGGATAGGCTCTAATACCAATTGAAAGGAAAAGAAATAGTGAGGAAATGCTTTCCTAACACTAAAAATATAGAGGAGAAGTGCAAAGACCTGGTTTTAACCCTTCTTAAAACAACTAAGATGAACACATACAAGAAAACAAAAGTAATAGAAAATAACCATCACAAAGATAACACCATAATTACATGGGAAAACCCTTGTGGGAAAAAACCCACCAGACCAAGAGCAATCACTTTGTATTACAGTAAAAGCTTACATACAAATTTAACAGACTTCTCTCTCTTTGATATCAGCTCACAACAACAGACTTCCTTTTGTTCAACAACTCTCACTGTTACAATGCATTTTCTTCATACAATGAATAATCATCTCAAAGTCATCGCCTTAGTCTTTATGCTTATGTATCTGACTGTTACAAGTCTTACATCACATTCATTCCTTACCAACCAATCGGGTGTCTTAATTATACACCTTTGTCTGACACACAAATCTGATCTCTGACCAACCGACTGCCCTATAGTCACATATCAAGATGCCCAAGCAATTAATTTTGGTACAGAGAAATGCCTAGATTTGGATCTTGTCAAACCATAGAATCGAGCTTTGTAGTTAATGCATATATTGGTTTCATAGATTAAAACATTCGACCAATGATAGTTGATTTACAACAGTGATGTAAAATCAACGAATGAGATCGCGCCCCATCACATCATTCATCCATCCCTTTGACTATTGAAATAGTCAACTATGCCTCGAGCAATACCTATCGAACTACTGCAGTATGGCCTAACAAACACTGTGGTATGGTGATAACCATTCGATCATTTGATCGCCAAAGTCCACCAAGACACGGGTACACTGCTATTTCTCTTTCAGGGAATCTAAAACCACATCCATAATATTCCAATAACTTTCTTAAAATTTTGATAAGTAGCTAGAGCCGCAAACACTCTGCAGTAATAACTCGAGACCCACCATGCGAGGTATGGGACAAGCCATCACCCTTGATCAAACTACCGTGCATCAACTACTCAAACAATTATGCTTGACTCACAAGGTCTTGTTGGTACTTGCCTCAAAAGGGAATGGAACAAAACGAGAACCATCAGATTAAAAAACCATCACACCCATAGATGCAGGTGTTAGCATATCGGTGAGGCATTGCATTACCTCCCACCGATAAGAATTTGTTCTAGTGATGAAGGCGAGGTAACTGCACCGACACATCGGTGAGATAACACATTGTCTCCCACTGTATGTGAACATTCTACTGATGAAGCCGAGGAAAACCGACATAACAATCCACCAACTCCAAGCCCGTCGGCCCAACATTGTAACACCTATTGGAGTCTCAGCGACCAGACAAAGTCTCGACGACCAGAGACCAAAATGACCACTTGAGAACTTTGTGGTGTAGCGATAAAGGGATAAATTTGTCAAGCCTTTAACAAAGGTCCAAGCTAGTAAATTGAGGCACATTTTCCAACATTCATAAGTATCTTATCATCATGCTCAAAATAATTTAACCAGATTTATTTTTCTAACCATTCCATTCAAAAATTTCTCTTTAGAACTTTTTTCTTCCCTTGATTGATATTCGACCCCTCCCCAACTTCATCACTAATACTACACCCTTCACCATCTTGATATGCATCTTCATTTGAATCATCATCTGAAGAGGACCTAAATATTTCTTTAAATGTTTCTTTCAAATGATTATTATGAGACTGTTCATGTAACATTGAATTACTAGAAGTTTTATAAACCTTCTCTCTAGTCCATTTATACATTTCTCCAATAGTAGCTTGTTTCTTCTTTCTTGAAGACATATTATTAAAGTACCTAAAAAAATCAATATATTAGTAATCTATGAAATATTATTTTATAAGATAATTATGTTAGAAACTTTACAAATTTTAGAAACTATGCATGCACTCAATTAGTAATTTCGATTGCATGTAATAAATTTTATTGATAAATAAAAAATTATATACATATAAATAAAATTTACATTTTGACAATGCATAGAGTATTAGTTTAAGAATAAATATATTACACAATATGAAATTTTTTTCCATATATTTATTCTCTGATTTGTAAACTTGTATTACTATTTTTTGATTGATTCCTAAAAATGAAAAATTGATGTGAACATTTAATTTAATATTCAAAATAGTTTAGTCCTTATTTAACTCATTATCTAAAATTTCAACATATTCACCAATAAAACACAGATATTGTGTTATCTTGAAAAGATTAAAGCCCCCAATCACCTATAAAAAAACAAATGCTATAAAATAAATTTTCACAAATCACTTGTAAAAAAAATGCTATTGAGTATTTTTTATAATTTAATCCTTAAATTTATCTATCTAAAAACATAAATTATATGTAAAAGCCAAATAAAATATCAACATACCAATAAACCACAAATGTTCTGTTATCTTGAAACGAATCAAAGTTGTTACAAATCATTTAAACAAAATGTTGTAAAATAAAATTTGTTCAAAAAATAGTGAAAATTTGTGTTATGTTATTATTCATATGGATATCTTATATATATTAAAAAAAATGTAAAATTAGAAAATATTGATAATTAGAAATAAATGTAAAAATCTTAAATTTACAATTAACAAGAAATTTCTAAAATTCATATAGAAAATAAATCTTGTTAAAATATTTAAAAAGTTAAAAAACAATTATATTTTATTTCGAATTAATATATTTTTATAATAAATATTATAAATCATATATATTAATATAAAACAATGATAATTATTAGTAAAAATGTCAAAATCTTAAATTCACCCTTACAAATAACAAGAAGTTTTTCTAAATTCATATAGAAAATAAATCTTGTTAAAATATTCAAAATGTTAAAAAATAATTATATTCTATTTTGAAAAGATTTTGAATTAATATATATTTTATAATAAAATTATAAATCATATATATTAATATACAACAATGATAATATTAGTAAAAATTTCAAAATCTTAAATTTACCCAAGCAGAATTATCAAGAAGTTTTTAAATTCATATAGAAAATAAATCTTATTAAAATATTCAAAAAGTTAAAAAACAATTATATTTATTAAATGAATATTGTTAAAAGCAACAATATGAAAATGAACATGTGAAAGATTTTAATGAATTAATTATTAAATGAATATTGTTAAAGACAGCAATATGAAAATGAACATGTGAAAGATTATAATGTCTACAACAATCCTATTTAATTATATTCAACATATTTAAATATCTAAAATTTCAAATGGAAATTAACTACGCCGAAGGCGTCCCTCGCATAGTATTTGCGATGCATTATTACTTCCGATGGTGTAGATTGCTGGACAGCCAATCTCCTGCTATGACATCCATCCCAACCGCTTATCATTTTTCCTAGATGGAATTATCATTTTTCCTAGATGGAACAAAGCAGTTATTGCAATAGCTGGTAGAATAGAACTGGTAGAATAGAAAAATATCCGACGAGCAGTTATTGCAGAAAATATCGGCAGGCTTGATAGCACGACAACATTTTTTCCCAATTTCTATTTGAAGACAACGAGTAGTTATTGTAGAAAATATCGACAGGCTTGACAGCACGACAGCATTTTATCCCAATTTCTATTTGAAGACAAATATCGGCTTCCTTGACAGCACTTATATTTGCTTAGCTTTAAAGAAAAATCTGCGTTTGAGGTGTGTTTTTGATACTAGGGTTTGCTCATCAGCATCGTTCACTGCTCGACATCATTTGTGCAAAAAGTTCAGGTACCTCTCTTTCCCTCTTCCAAATTCTACGTTTGCTCTTGTTAAAACTAGGCATGTATCACGTTACAGTCAAAAATATTATGGATTCGATAGAAAACAAGGGCTAGGCCTTATTTAGATCTAATTAATTCTTTTCATGTTTCATTTTATGCACTACACATAACTTACACAGGAAGCTTCTAGGCAAGATGCATTGCTGATAATCTCTAGTTCCGCTGATTTACAGATAAAGAGGCATGGATCAGAATATATAAGTATGATTAGTAGTGTTACCAAAGTAGTAGATTAATTACTGGTTTAGGGTTTATATGATAAAATTGTTAAAAAGAAGACTTTCAAATTAAAATTCATGAAGGAATATCTCCTCACCTTTCCGTTGACGCCTCTATGTGGCCAGAAGTCATAGTATACCTGTGGCTTTTGGGAAAATTGACTGTTACAGCTGCAAATGCTCCCCGCATCAGGATTGGATGATAGCTCTTCTCTAAAGAGTGCTCGGAATATGGATCCATCATTAGATGGTTTGCTTGCTGATGGTTTCATTACATTTCACAATAGCTTAAAAAATAAGGCTAACAAATAGTCAACCGTTGATATGAGGAAGCACCTGCAATCTCCCTGTGCTTTGCACAGTCTACCTCGAAACTTCCTTTAAAATAGCTTAACCTTTTACTTCTTTACACGGTTAAAGCTGCGTGGAAGTTAAAAAAGTCGTTAGAACCCAACATTCCCCTCAATGGACCTAATTACAAAGGTGCAAGCTGCAATCAATGTTGTCCCTGTTGATAACAAAGGCCTTATCTTCATTCGTATCAATACTGGCATTTACAGGTATTGTGAAGAGAATTTTAACTTTGAATCTCTCTCATCCTGATGTAGGGTTTTTAAGGAAATCTATATTTATTTTTCTTTCTCCTTTTTGTGAGAGTTGTTTTTCTCTAAATAACTCTGTGGCCGTGTCTTGAATGTCACGGGTCCCTTCATCTGAACATAGTATATGAATTTGAGTTAGAACCTTCAACAACCGACCTTGCTTAATAGTTCTTTCTCTGATGTTCATCAATAATTTGAGAATAGATCTGAAATGCTTATGGTTCCATGTTCATCTTTGTTTCTTTGATCAACTGAGTTTTTCTACGTCAGATTTCCAACATAGATTTTTGACACTCTGGTACCAATATCCATCAAAAGTAGCTCAGACTGCATCAGTGAGAACGTTGGTTTAGAAATTCGGAAAGTTTTGCAAAGCACCTACTGAAGTCTGTCCAAGGATTTTCTTTTTGCATCCATGAGCATTACTTGCCTCTTCTGTGCTTTTATACAATTTAGTTGCTTGATCCTGCTAGCCTTTAGCCTTATGAATTTCTCTTTAAAATGTCAATTTAATTTTATACGATCTGTTCAAGTAACCGAATGCCATGGGGTTTTGGAGGTTGTTAGCAACTTTATCCCTCCCAAACTGGGGAAGAATTCTGTGCATTGTGGATGATAAGTTGATTGTGTAATATGTATAGACACAGCACCATCCTAGTCTCTATATAATGTATTGTGAGTGAAATCTAAGAGATAATCCGATCCTTGATACTCAATTCAAATTGTTTTGACGCACAAATTGATGGATAGCAACCAAATTATCTGAAAGAATTCACTCAAGAAAGTAGGATTTTTTTTTGAATGAGAATATATATAAATTAACTCATGGCTTATGTATAGCAGCCATTATTTTTAGGCCTGGTTTTTTCCCAAACTTTGTTACGAAGTTGTAACCCTAGGCAGAAATATGAAACAGCAGATGTAATGTAAAGTGAAAAAAATCCTCCTGTGGCAGAAAAACAGAGGCTTGCTTAGTTCAGTTCAGAGCTCAAGTTTTTAATGTTATTTAGTATGGAATAGTTCTGCTCTAGAAAGATATTGGATAACATGATACATGTTATGAGTCGGATTGTTACTATAACTATAGTAAAACTCAGAGTAAAATTTATATTTTTTTAATGAATAAGTGCTTCTCTATATTAAATTATAATGAAATATTGTACATTAATTTAAAACATGATGAATGAAATAAAATTATACTTTGATAGTCTAAAATTCTGAATGCTCAAAAGTAAATTTTTCCCTTAACATTTTCATTTAAAGGTGTGAAGTGTAGGAGTGTCATGAATGATCTGATTACTTTAAACCTAAATTACTTGTTCTGGTTTTGATCTTGATTTAGATTTGGGGGTTTGGCTTTTAAATCTGACAATTTTTTTGGGTTCGGGTTTTTCCTGTACATAAAATAATAATAATATATGTATGTATGTATGTATTTTCAGTCTACAAATAGGAATTAAATTCAGAATACAACTTAGCATCATATAGGTAATATTTAATAAATGAAACTGCCATAAACTCAGATGTCATGATAAATATAATTTGTAGTCTAAAAGTTGGAATTAAGTTAAGAATATCACATAGCATCATATAATATTTATTATTTAATTACAAAACTACCATAAACTTGAAAGTCATGATAAATATAAATATTATAAAATATTCATTGTTCAAACTTCAATATTAAAATAATAATTTCAAGTTCAACAATCAGGTTTTAGGTGTCATATATGCCTTCAAAAACATCATCATCATTGACATTAGATGTAGGAAGATTTGAAGAACCACAAATTGTACCATTGACATGTGCACTAAAAGTGTGATTGCTATCTAGCTCCTCCAATGTAGCATGTTGGGAAGTGGAAGCATCCAAGTCATTATGCTTTGGTGTTATATCCCACAACCTTGTGTCCCCTTCCTTGTAGCCATGTTGTTTGTGTGAAATGAGGCATAAGTTGAAATGCATATAAACTAAGTTCTTTGCTTTTGTTGAGTGCAATTGGTTATGCTTTATTGAGTGGATGGAGGAGTATGTGCTCCAATTCCACTTATATATAGATGAACTTGCAACCCATTAAATATTGAGACAATGCTAGAGAGTTAGAAAATCTAAAATAAAAAATAAAACTTTAAACTTGAAAATGTTTCTTTTTAAAATTTTATTTTAGAATCTAAGTAAAAGTTCAAAAAATTTACATGTGATAAAACTTTGATTGCAAGAGGTTGTAGGTGATAGAATCGTTGGCAATGGCAATAGTGAGCATCTTTCTTGGACTTGTCACGAAGAGCTCAAAAACTTTGACCATTGGAGTGTGTAAATTAATGAACTTAGTTGTGACTACATCTTGCAAATCAGCATCAAGGAAGAGTCTACTAAATGCTGCTTTGTAACCTTTGTGATTTTGAAATCTCTATATGGAGCAATCCTTGTTGGCACAAAAGGGATCTCAACACTATAGTATTTTGGTGTGTCCTCGATCATTAGGTTTGGTACAAAGATGATGTAGGAAGTGTCATTGGCTCTTGGGATGTAGTGAAGCCATAGAATTTCATATGAGAGCAGTGCTTGTTTGTTTCTGTCCCTCCCTAGGCATTTATGGCACTGGATGTCAGCTCTGGTTCTTCTTCATTAGCAGCTTTTTGTCATTTTGGTTTATTGCTCTTTAGTGAAGGGTGGACAGTACGGTTTAGCTGGTTATTGGCTTGAGGAGTAATCCTCCTTTGTAGAACTTTTGGCTGTAGTGTTTTGGTCAGAATTTTGTTTGAGGCTATGGCCTCTTTGATTTCTTGTTGTATCTCTTCCTTTTTAGTCTTTCTGGGATGGGGTCCCTATAGAACCCCCATAAATATCAAAATAAAAAATGATATGATCTCCTCTCCTACAAGACAGATCTCTATTCCAGCACAAGGCAACTTTAGAATTTAATAAAACTCTTGAACTCTAGAGGAAGGTAGAAATGCAATTTGTTAAGAGAATCTGAGAATACCCATCTCTTGTAGGGAAAATGTGAAAGTGGAAATGACACTCAAGCCAATTGAATCCCAATAGGATAGAGCTATGATAGTGTTTGCATTGTAGCTTTGATTCTCCGAAGAACCTGGTAACTTAGGCTACACCTTGTAACATCACTCATACAATTAAACAGCACCTTTATTTGACATGTCGTTAAACCCAATTCTAACACTCACAACTACATTGCAGGCACAAAGCTTCAAATACCTTTCACCTTCTCGATGGCAGCTTTGACTCCACATGTCGTTGAAGATATTCTTGCAAGCATGTTTGATCTCAACCCTTCATTACAAGTCACGTCCATAAACACAATACAACATGCTCATTCAATAGATGTTAAGTACTAGGTTGAACTCTCTAATGGTGTCCATACCCATCCTACTTTGCTTCCTACCCAGTTCAACAATCTTGTTGTCGAAAAAGCGATGGTCATTGGGTCTATTATCCACCTTACAGAATATACATCCAAATTTTTCAACAAATACACGTACGTCTAACGTTACTCTATTTTTTAATGTTGCTTTCATTCACTGATGTGATGTTCCTAAATCATTTACATCATTACATTGCAGGGCTATAATTATCAATAATCTTGAAATGGTATCGAATAAAGCACCACTTGTTGGCACTCCAACTCCTCTTCTGCAAGCAACAAGTAATTTTCCATCTACTAGCTCCCAAGGTCCATTTGAATTACAACAAGATGCAATTTCTACCCAAGAACCAATGATACCAAGCTTTGAGATACTTCCCATCAAGTCTTTAACCCCATACTATAAGCATTGGTCCATTGAGGGTAGAGTATTAGCAAAGAGTCCAATCCATTAGTTTCACAATGCTAACCGAGAAGGAAAAGTTTTTGGTTTTGACTTCATTGACAAAGAAGGCACTGACATACATGTCACCTGCTTCAACGAACTTGTTGATGAATTCTATAATTTTGCACACTCTGATTGTGTATACATTATTTGTAATGCTCACATACAAGTTGCTAATAAAAAATATAGTAGCTCAACAAACCCATTTGAAATTTTCCTACACAAATCATCAACAATTACTCCTTCTCCACATGTAGACTGTAAAATCCCCATGCATAGCTTGCATATCAAAAGCATAGATTCCCTACTATCACTACCTATTAATTCCATTGTTGATGTTCTCGGCATACTTTTGTCTATCTCCCCTGCATCAACAATCCGTAAGAGAGATGGCACTGAAACAGTAAAATGCACTGTAACAATCACAGACATGTCATGCTTGAGCATTGATGTTACACTTTGGGGTCGTCATTGTCAATTTGAAGGTAAAGAAATATCTATTTTGTCTCTTCTACCAACCCCTCCCATTATCTTGATCAAATGTGGATGTATAACCTCTTGGCGTGGAAAAGCTCTTGATACCATATTTGCAACTACAATTGTCATAAATCCAAAACTATTAGAAGCGTCAACATTGTGTGACTGGTATGCCACTGTAGGGAGTGAGACACCCTTCCTCTCACTCTCAATAGATCATCTTTCTTCCAACAAGTTTGGAAACCCAATAGAGATTGCATCGATCAATAGTACTAATTATCATGGAAAGGCAAATGTTTCTGTAAAAGCAAGCATATCAAAGGTCCACTTGGAACTTTTACTACCTCTCTTGTCCTCTTCTGGTAGGCAATAAGAAATGTAAGAAGAAGGTTGTACAAAAGAAACCCAATAGCTTTCATTGCCCAAAGTGTTCTATTGATCTCCCTGGATGTGACTTTAGCTACATGGTCAAAGTGGACTTGGATGATGGCACGGGTTCTCTTGTTAAAGTTACTACATTCGAGGGCCCCGCAAACATCATGTTTGGAGTTTCTGCTGAAAATCTTCAACTACTTATGGTTGAACCTGATGCAACTAAACACGTGCTAGATCAAGTTCTTGGGCACCAATTTCTCTTTGAAGTGGCCATCACAATTAATTCTTTTGTTGGGAAAGAAGTACAAAGCTTTGTAATTACAGCAATTAAACCTATTTAGAGTTTACAAGTACCTCTTCTTTTGGAGAATACTATATAGTCTTTGCTTATGTAGTACAACTTTTTTTGTTGTCCATACCACCATATGTAATGATGTGTGCCTAAAATATCAAACGATTTGAATACAAAGTCTCTTTTTATATGGCAATGTTGTCTAATGCACATGATTTGTAGTATGTTTATTACTTCATTGGTATTCTTGCTAATTTAACTCACTTAACTTAAACATGTTATTTCAACTTTTCTCATTATCTAATGCAAAATATATTGCATTGGTCTCTTCCTCAGTAGCCAGTACCATGGAAAACCAAGCTGGAAGTATGCAAGCACAACGGTCTCATCATAACCATCTAAAACGATTATGGTACCAAGCAAATAAAGATTCAATTAATAGACGACGTAGAGAAAACCATCATAGTAACATTGCAAGATCCTCCACACCCCCACCTTGTCTTTCCAATTACCCTCCCCTAGTGCAACCCCCACCACATCAAATTCAATCTACATTTCACCCTTGTTCTCCCTCCCAAAACCTCCATCCTCCACAATTTCCTCCAAACTATTACATCGCTAGAAATTCTTTCCGCTCAAAGTTGGACAACCTATCAAACATATCAACATGCTAGGTATGCATGGAACGATATCCAGGAATAAGGATTAGGCCATTAAATGGTAGTAATGCTTGTTCATGATGCATTTCTGAAAAAAATGGCAATCACTTCTCATAGTGGAACAACATGGACCTTGGAGTGCAACCTACTTGTTTACAATGCCTATCTCAAATTGAAGAAATGCTTATATCAAGAGTTAGCCCTATTATCCAAGTTACTTATGCAAGAGGGGGACAACTAAAATACAGTGGCCACACTATTTGTTTTCCTCATGATATTACAGTAATTGCCAATTACTTACCATGCCATATACATGACTTGGATATACTCATAGTCAATAAAAAGAACATTGACTCCCAACATTACAATTTCTATGTTTCGAGAGCACATGTTCATGAGGCTTTGCAATATAAAATCTGTTATGACCCCTACTACAAAGATGTTCAATTAGATGAAACCTCTCTCTTATCCTTGCCTATTCCCTCCACTAACATCTCTGAGCTTCTAAATGCAACAATCTCAACTTCAAACCCCCCTGATTTTAGCTTCATGGAGACAGATAATATAACCAAAGAACACTTGCAAGAGAATGCAGAAGCAACAACTTCATTTGTTGCAAACCTAACCCCTGCACATACTGAAGTGCAAGAATTACGAGCCCTGTTACAGTTAGGCGAGGGACGACCAAATCCTACTATTGATTGGCCACCAATTTCTCTTACACCTCTCAATGAATACACCACTGCAGGATTTTTTGTTATGGCATTCCCAACATTGTTTCCAAAAGGTAGAGCTACATTCAATCAACAAAGTATGAAAGAGGTCAAGCTACATGAATATGCTCTCCATCTTCTTCGATACCATGATAATAGATTCGGCCAACACCCACGATTTAGATACTTCATACTTAATATTCTTATGTGTCACCGTAGCTAGGCCACAACATCCGTATTTGTTCAAAAACACTTTGAAAGTAGACTGCCAACAACAATATTTGACTTACGCCAAAGACTCAAGGACCTCCCCGATGAACATCTCACAGACCAGGTTATGCGGTTCAACTCAAAAATTTGTGGTACCCACCCCTTCTAGACTCTTCGCAGGGGGGAGCTATCAGAAATGGTTATTCAAGTTGGTTGTCCAACTATATTCTTCACCCTAAGTGCAGCAGATACTAAATGGCCAGATTTACACAATGCCATGCCATCAAATCGCACCTACAAATCCTTCAGCAGCTGCTCGATGGAGGATCCAAAATATAGTGCAAAACCCACACCTCTGTGCACTTTATATGCACCACCGATTTACTGCATTTTGTGAAGAGGTTTTGGAAAAGATTATTTGCACAAATGACTACTGGTACAGGTAAATTCACTCCACAATCTTTTATATTTACGACTTTCATTCATCATTTCCTTAATACTATTTATTGTGTCTAGGTATGAATGGCAACACCGTGGCTCTGCACATGTCCACAGTTTCCTTTTGCTCAAAGACGCACCCGATATTGCTAGATTGCAATGGAATAATCTTCAATCAGTACAAGAAGCAATCGACTACATTGACAACTATGTCTCTACTTGGAACCCACGTCCCAGCCAAAGCTCAATTACAACAGTTCCAAGGTCCTCCTTAATCAACCCCTATCTAATGGATACAGCAATGATTATGTTCTCCACCCCTTCAGATGACTACAATGAATTGCTCAATTGTGTTCAGCACCATACGCGTTGTTCCTTGTAAACATGCTTGCGGCGAAAAGGAGGTACCGTTGAATGCCGCTATAAAGCCCCTTGGACCATGCAAAATAATTCAACACTCTCAAATGAGAGTGGGCAGCCAAAGCACACCCCTGCTCGTAATGATGACCGAGTTAATCTTCACAACCCCACTATCCTCTCCATTTGGCATGCAAATGTAGATTGCCAACCCGTTCTCCCAATAGATGCAGTGCTCAAGTATATCGCAAAATATGCAGCTAAAGCAAAAACC
Organism: Sequoiadendron giganteum; assembly: GCA_007115665.2. Lineage (NCBI taxonomy): Eukaryota > Viridiplantae > Streptophyta > Pinopsida > Cupressales > Cupressaceae > Sequoiadendron > Sequoiadendron giganteum. The sequence goes on from CM021108.1 coordinate 591,413,188, forward strand.
AAATCAGAAACATACCATGCAATGTTTTCTCGTATATCAATAACTTTTGATCCTGACAAACCAGCATCAATAGCTTTCAGGAAAATTCTTGTTGACAACCTTGTGGATCGCGATATTAGTGCTCAAGAGAGTTGCTAACTTCTCTTAAAACTACCACTCAGCTTGTGTAGCCGAAAATTTGTTTCTTTAAATGTCAGCCAAAAAAACTATGAACGCATTCCACTCTCAGGCACATGTACATCACCGCACACAAACTACATTGATGCATACATGGCTCGTCCTATTGGTCTGGAGGCAATGCCACTGATAGAAGTGACTCAAAAATGGAGCTTCAAAACAACATGTAAAGTGAACCACTGGAAAGAGCGCTCCTCTAAAGCAGTTGTTCGAGTCTCCCCTCGCTTCACAAGCGTTCCCTCAAAAGACGACCCAAGATTCCATGACTTCTGCTGGAGTGAATTGGTTCTCTACAAACCTTTTCGTAACATTGCAATTGACCTTGGTTCCACACCGACTCAAATTTTGGCACAATGGGATAGGATGGCATGCACTTACCAGCCATGGCATTCTCAACGCAGCCAACCAAATACAACCTCTAATACACAACCTAACTCTCCATCAGACGATGTTGAACCCCCACATCAATGCAACCAATCTGAGTGGCAAGTCTTATCAAGTCTTCACCCAGGCCATCCACTCCATTTGGATGCGCTTGACATGCTAGGCAACCGTGAATTAGACCTTAACCATGACTGGAATACTCATTCCATAAATCCAATACAGCTCAATGTAGCATCCACCTTCGTAGACTCAAACCGCACAAGATATCAAGCCCCTGTTCCGCCATTACTAAATACCCAACACAACCTTTCATTAGAACAAAAGAAAACACTTGATTTAGTGTTGTCACACCTATCCTCCATTACTTACCAGCCACCACTCAAAATTATAGTTCAAGGAACTGCAGGAACAGGAAAATCACACCTAATTAAACAACTTAGGTATGCACTAGATTCTTCCGCTCCAACCGGGCAATCATCACTACTACTACTTGCACCAATAGGTGTTGCAGTATTCAACATTGGAGCATCAACTATTCATTCAGCATTGCGCATCCCCATCAAAGAGTTTGATCCCTTGCAGGGCCAAACACTAGCAAGCTTCCAAGAGAGATTGCACTTTGTTCGGTACATTTTAATATACGAAATGAGTTTCATCGGACCCAAATTACTTGAGCAAATTGACTATCGCTTACGTGAAGCTTTCCCAACAAACAACCAAAGCCCTTTTGGAGGCCGCTCAATACTACTTTTTGGAGACCTCGGCCAACTACCACTGGTCAAAGACATTCCTATGTACTCCTCTACTTCCTATGGGGGCACACTATGGCATAGCTTCCAAACTGTTGTTACACTAAACCAAATATTTCGTCAAGCGGGATAGGATCTAGCTCAACTTCTATTCCGTGATCTTTTATGCAATTTAAGAAAGGCTCAACCTACTATTGTAGATTGGCAACTATTAATGTCAAGGTCAAGCTCGACACTATCACCTTCTGAACAAACTACTTTCGTATCATCCATACATCTTTATGCAACTAATGAAAAGGTTTCACACCATAATAAACATATGTTGTTGTCTCTAGCTCAACCTGTTGCCATTGCCACTGCTGAGCAAATAGGGACCTCGTTCACCTCAAATCCAGATGATGACCAACTCCAACCTAAGATTCTAATTTCTGTCAACCAAAAGGTTATGTTATCTTGTAATTTGTGGACAGATACTAGCCTTGTTAATGGAGCTCTTGGTATAGTACAACAAATAATCTACAAGGAGACTGATAAACCACCACAACTCCCTCTCTTTGTTGTTGTTCGATTCCAAAATTACATTGGGCCTGCCTGGGATACAAACAATCCCAAAGATGTCCCTATAACACCCATTAGTCGGGGTCGTCGACGACAAATCCCACTTAAAATGGCATGGGCATTAACCATCCACAAATCACAAGGTCTTACACTTGAGATGGCCACCATTGACATCGGCAACATTGATCGACAAGGCTTAACATTCACGGCAATTTCCAGAGTCATTCATCTTTGCAGCCTTCGAATCCACCCGCCATTTAGTTTCGAAAGATACACATGCATGCAACAAAGCCCATATGTTGCACGCAGGATCTGTGAGGAAGTTCGACTGTCTACACTATCAGCATCAACCATTTGAAATGCCCTTCTTCAATTTAGGTAAACAATAAGTACAACTATGTTCACTTTAAACACAGCTTGAAGAGATTTCTACTTTTACAACTACTCAAATGATAATACTGACAAAGTATAGAGATAACATAATAGAGTCATACATCATCAAGTTATAGTTTGAATTTAGAATCTTCATTGTGAGAATTGACCCTGAACATTTTGCTATGGGACTTATTGCAAGGTGAACAATAAGCTTGTTCAATCCGGTGTAACTATTAGTGCCTCTAATCTTAGTGCCACTATTATTCTAAACTTTAAATAAATTAGCAAAACCGGTATTGAAATATCCTTTACATTTGGAACTTGATGATATGCTTTGCAAAGCAGTTTGTTCAGTTTGTTTGCTTACACCGGATTGAACTAGCTTATTCTTCACCTCTCTTCTTAGTCTTTGCTAGTGCCTTATCTTCATTTCGATTACAAAATTCACTAACCTTATCTACACTTCCACATAATGCATATTTAATTAAAATATTTATTTTACTTTATGTTTATTTATTTAATGTTCTTAAAATCCAAAATATCCTACACAATCGTGCTAACTTGTCATTTTCATTTTTATTAATTTTTATCCTTTGCTCATTCATTAGCATTCTTATATTATAATGTTCTACTTCAACTCATATGTATATTCCATCCACACATACCAGGTCATGGCTACACAATCGCAAATTCCTATACAACCAAGCCCCCCGGCAACATCAAAGTCGTCATCAACTGTTAATAAGCCTGACTTTGTGCATACAACTATTCAACACCTCTCTACAATGGTATCTAATAGTTGCATCGACATTGTCAACAAACTCAAATGTGCATGCCAGCCAGCAGATGCTATCACAGATTTGGATATTGAGATGCTCCAAGCCTCAATGTCAACATACCAATCTAGCTGCACAAAGCTTGAGGGCTTGTGAAATTTCCTGAGGGAGATTAAATATGATCAACTCTATAATACCAATGTTGGACCTGCAATAATCATTGCTTTTCAAAATTACCTTGATATGCATTAGCCTATTATTAGTTCTTTTTTTGTGCCTATACTATGGTTCCACATGGTTGCAATGTAAATACCTCGGTTACTCTTTCTATACTCGTCTTTAGTATGCCCTCCCTAAAATATCATTGTACATAGTCTCTCCATCATGATAGTTTTGCCAATTTTCCCAGAAATTCCATTTTCCAAAATATCTTCAATATTAACAATGTATTTCCTTAACATGCAAGTAATTGGTCTATCTTGTCTTAATTTCCAAACTTGCATCTGCCCCATTTTGTTGTGCGAATTATTGTTAATAAAATATTTATCATTTCAATTATGTCAATATCATTCAATTTTGCCAATCATTTACCAAATCTCAATATGCATTCACTTATATCTAAATACTTGCTCACCTTAAAATTGTTAATCTGGGCAAGAAAAAAGTACAACTATTGTTCTCTCTTATCTGCTATGTTTATATTGTTTGTTTTTGTTCTATAATTTCCAAAGTTCATTGTCTCAGAATAAAATAAATTGGCTTCTCAGCCAAGTACTCAACTCGAATGATTAATGAATAACCAAATTACTGAATATATACGGTTTCTGGTGTGGTCCAGTTTAGGTGATTTTTACTAAAACATTAAATGGGGTGATTGGAGTTCTGTGATTTTCAGTCTACTATTTTTCAGTTTAAACTTTAAGGTTTTTTGTTCTCATTAAATCTGGTCTATTTCCAAGTTCTGTTGCTTGATAACTCTGCTCACATTTTGCACCGTGACTCATTTCCTGCTCATATTTTGTTTTTTTTATAATGACTAATATGATTTTCTTGTTCATGCTCAGTACATAGTAATACATACCATAGTTACAAGTACAACCTTTTCATAACATTTGCAAACATTTTTCAATCGCCAAGTTTGACCAAAACAACTCTCCCCTTCAACCTACTAACTGTTTTTGGACAATCCCACAAAGGTTTTTTTGCTATGTGAAGTTATAAGTAGATATGGAATAATTGAGATTATTTGGAATTAGCTTCTTAAGCATTTCAATTGATCTTGCAAACCTCTGACCTGCCTCATTGATTATTATAACAGCTATGTGAAGTTATAAGTAGATATGGAATAATTGAGATTATTTGGAATTAGCTTCTCAAGCATTTCAATTGATCTTGCAAACCTCTGACCTGCCTCGTTGGTTATTATAACAGCTGAAGGCATTTTATGTAATAGTTGGATATTGGTTTTTACTATTGACTTTATTCGCTTTTCCTTATGCTTTTTATCATTTTTGTTGCATGGTAGTTGTGCAAATCATGTGTTTTACAGTTTTAGAGGTGAATCTAATTCTCTATCTACAGCCTTAAGCATTTGGAAAGTTATGTCACTTGTAAGATTCAAAGCTCTGTTAAGTAGGATATACGACAAATTTAAGTCTTATCTACTTTACAATTAACTGAATCTTTACCAACTCATTACGGAAACAACATAAACTATTTTGAAAAATTGCCTCAAAATAATGTGATCTCATGGAGTGCCATCATTACCAGGCGTACGCAAAAAGGGATTTGTTAAAAAGGCTTCACAAACTTTCAAGAAAATGCAATTGGCAGGTGGACAGCTAGACTCTGCAACCTTCCCCAACATCCTCCTTGCCTGTGCCAAAATGAACAGATATGGGAATGGGCATTTCTTGAATGGTATGTTTGAAGTAGAAAATTATCCATTTGTAGGGAATTAGGCTAATGGTACTCCTCAGCTAGGCACCTCTAAGCATGTGATTGCATTAATTTTCTGAGCATTCATGGATTTCATAGAGCAAGTCGTCTAGTTTAGCTAGCCACCCAGATTTGAAGGGTATTTCCAGATTTCAGTGTGGGGAATGTGAAGATTGTCATTGCCTTCGTTATGGTTTGATTATGTTGTCTTGAGCACTGAAAGTATCAGGACACGTGGGTAATCTATTTTTGAATTTCATTGCAAGCTGGAAGCACTTTACTGCTGTTATAAACTTCAAGAAAAAGGTTTGATTTTTATGTGTTTTCTGAGTCTAAAAGCTATTGATTAAGTCTATAATTCTCTACTATCTCTTCTATTAATTCATGTATAGAAGACTGAAAGTTCACCTATGCAAGCATTTCTTTATGTTAATTCATGTATTTCATGTTATGAACATTCTATGTGTGCAAAACATTGATTTGGCACTTGAAACAAACAAACAAGCAAACTCAGAAAGCCTTCAAACAACAATTAGAAATTAAAAAAATTGGGGTCTCCTATTACAATAATCCCCACTTGGAACACAATGATGCAATTTCTGAGATGACTTTCAGAAGTAAGAAAACTTCTATCTATTGATAATTTCACCAATTACATCACACTTAATGGCTACAGTGAACACAATTAGCTCACTTTAAAAATTTGATAACTACAATGCCTACCTTGCTTGAAGAGCAAAGAACGTAGGGCAGAGGGCATATCGACATAGCTCCTGTTGCTGAATATAGTACCTGCAGGGATGTAAAATGCTCACGGCCAACACCCTGATGAGGAGGACTCGCCTATCTTCTAACATAGACAAAATCAATAATTTTGTCGTGATTTTTGAGATAATTATAAGTTCAATTATAGGATGGGGTTTAATGGTCTCTCCCTTTGCATTACCATTTTAGTTGTTCAAAGATGAAATGTTTATTTTTAGGATTGGACCCTCTTTTATTTATTTTTGCAATTTCCACATGGATACAATCCAATGCAGTCCTCACTTCTTATCGCAAAAGGATATGTGGTTTGTTTGAATTTGTGGGTTCAACAAACCCAAATGAAGGAAACAATGATAACCAGGGCGTATGCCTACCATCAAAGGTTGACAGTGTGTTTATTGATGCCCATATGAAATTCACTTAACTAAGAGTTTCAATTGAATAGTTAGTAACTGACACCCTATAGAGATTGAGTATGGATGCATGTGCTACAAACATGTCTATAACAAATGCAAGACACACAAGCTTATCAACATTCAATTATACTCAAGGCATGTTTACAACTACTCTATCCTATTTTAAACCTTTTTACATTGATAAGGCATGACTCCTACCAATTGCATTAACATTTTTAGTGCCTATTCTTTGCTTCTAGTTCTATATGATTATCAAACCATATTTTGACTAATTTGAATATGAAATTTGATGACAATGCATGATCCCGGGAAAAGATGGAGCCTCTGTTTAACTTTGCGCCCAATCTTCTTTAAGTCCCTAACAATATGGAAACACACCTAAATAAACCCACACATAATTATATTTTGGACAACACGGCCATGGATTCCACTGCTGCCGATATCAAAGAGTATCCCAACTATTATGCCTTCATAATCGACATGTTAGGCCTTCAAAGCGACAACATCAAGGTATTTCCATTTTAAAACACTAAATTCCTCATATTACTATGCATTTTGGGAATTATAAAGCTTCAAATCACTCGCCACCAAGACTAACTAAGTGATTGTTACATGTTTGAAAACATATAGGTTCAAGTGCAAGATGAGAATGTGTTGAAAATCATTGGAGAGCAAACAAAAGAGAGGAATGATCACGTCAAATTAATCCGTATGGAGCGCAGGGTAGGCAAATTTACAAGAAAATTTATCCTACTTGACTATTGCAATATGGAGGCCATTTCAGCCAGATGTCAAGATGGAGTGCTCACTGTTAATGTTCCAAAGCTTCCTCCAGTAGAGCCCAACAAGAACAAGACAATTGAAGTTTTTGTTGCTTAGCTGCTCGCTTTTCCAAACTATCTTTTCTTGTTTCCCATCTATACAACAATCACAAATCTAAATACAACGACTGTGCTTAAAACATAAAACTTCTTCTATGTAGTGTTTTAGTGCATTTTTGGGTATAAAATGCCTCAATACACCTTTGCACAACAATGTCTCCTTCATATTTCAATGTTTTGATGTCTCATTTTCCTCGCTTATGTCACAAGCTTACAGATCATTTGTTCAAATATTATATTATCAGTTTTTAATGCATACACTAGTATGAGGTACAGTTTATGAATTAGATTATTTCTATTTACTTGCATCTCATATGGCAACTTTTAAGTTATGTCTTTTACTATTGTCCTTCCTGTGTTTGTTTTGTTTTTTATTTGAAAACAAATTTCAATCCATATATGATGATGCTTATGCCAACTCTTGTTTTAATTGTTATTTTCTGTCTATGCTATTGAATTCATATAAATACAACAATCAAATAGGAATTTGAGAATGGTATTGTGTTTGTTGCTATATGGACTTTACTCACCTCTGTACTATCTCAATAAACACATTTAATATGCTCAAACTTTATGACTTTTCGTTACAAAGTTTCAAAATAGTGGAGTTGGCAGCTCTAAAGCCAGACTCTGCAACTTTTCCCAACATCCTCCTTCACAAACTGTATTCTTGCATTGACTATGGTACAAGTTGTTGGTTTTGGGGACATCTACAAAATAATATAAAGAGCTCCAGATTTGCCTAAGCCGAATATTCAATGAAAAATATGAAAAATATGAGTTGCATGTTATCTAAAAACATAATCCATTGCCTATCATACTATTCCAAGTATAAGGTTGATAGCAGATGGTAACTGAATTATTTGTATTGGCAAAGGACTAAAAGGTGAAGGAAGACAAACTAACTGGGATATAATTAGGTAGAAGTGCTATTGGCACCTAACAAACTGGGTTTTCTCCTCTAAATTGGGTCTTCTATAGCTGATAATACTCTTTGTTCTCATGCCCATGTTTGATGTTTTGCATTATTATCTACTTTTTTGCAACATTGTTCAGGCTCCAAGCGAGTTAAGAATAGTTATAAAACAGAGGATAGAAGTATTTTGGTGATTTATAATCCACAAAAAATAATTTAGTGGGCAATAAAAAATCATTTTAGTATTAGATATGTTTATAACTTTCAAGAAATCAAGTGGATGGTGAATTTATATACATCAACAAGGTCTTAAGGAAATTATATATCATTTTTTAAAATGTTTTTTATCATTTGCAAATATATTTATTTTTAAAAATTTAAGTATAATTTATACAAGTAGAAGATAAGAATAAAAACTTCTTGCTGTAAATCATGGTCTTAAATGTTAGGTCCCTAAATATTAGGTTCCAAATATACCCCTAATTGCAGTGAGAAATGTTAGGTTCCTAAATGACTTATTTTTCCATTCTAACAAATGCCAGACAAGATTAGAAACTTGTTCAGAAAATAACAAAAATTTGAAATCCAACCTACATAAGAGCAAAGCCATTATTACTTTGAAGTGAGGAGTCTGCAAAAATACGCAATATAATACTTTCTTAGCAGCTACGTGGTGATGACTATCTGTATCTGTGTCCAAATATTAAGAGAACGTCATAGAAGATCAAAAGCATAGAGTGCTTAACTTGAACATCCCAATCCCTTAAATGAACCCAACATTGGATATAACAGAAATTTTATCTGCACAGGTAGTTGCATAAAAGGATTCAAAAGGAAAAACAACCATACACAATGGAAAATTTTTTTTGTCATAATGACATATTCTGATTTTTCTTATAATGCTCTTTAGGAAATCACAAATCACAATAGTCAATACATGGCCCATATGGTTGCATAAAACGGTCACACTAGTTTTTTGAACTGGTTTTGTGAGTAGCCAAGATCAGCATGTACATGGTTGGCTTGTCTCTAAAATTATAACTAAGTAGAATTATAGGTTCCTTGACAGAATTTATAGGTTGAAATTTCCAATATGCCCTCTTATCAATGGCAACCCCCACCATTTACATACATGCTAATTTTATGTTATAGTTTATCAGAATTGAGAACATTATACCTTTAATTACATGCTCAAAGGAGCTGAGTTTTGCTGTTGTTGTGTGAACAGAGCCGATATTTTGGAACCAATTTCTTCACGAGCCACAAATATATCTTCTTCATTGTACACCATTAAAAAGACATAGACCTCTATTTACAGAGGCTATTCTAATATGTTTTGCATGAAGCATAACTGAATGTAAAATAGGAATTTCTTTACTTTTGTAATCTAAAGACCTCTATTTACAGAGGCTATTGTAATCTGTTTTTTATTAAGGATGTTGATTATATTTATGAGAGGCTATTGAAATCTGTTTTATGTCTGTTTTGATGTAGATTGCCAAAAGTCATAGTATACCTCTGGCTTTTGGGAAAACTGACTGTCTCCTTAAAACTTAAAAAACAAAAAAATGTTCAATGTCTCGTTCACAGTAATTACAATATTATCATATAACATAGTTGGAGATATTAAATTAGGTTTACATGAATTACAATATTATCAACCATGTAATAATCTGCATTTGGTATTCAAATCAGTTATACTTCATTTCAGTTTTATGTCTTCGGCGTACCCATTGCACCCCAAGGTGCGATTGCTAGTTTATTAATCCACAAATAGTTCGTAGGGTTGTTTTTCTCTCACCGACCCATATAATTTCACATATAAAATACATACAATCGTATGCATGCACGAGTCTTTGACACACGATATACTTTAATCTTGAACTTCCCGAACATTTGAACAAACCGACACAAAACCCTAACACTTGAACAACCACGACGAAAAGTCTTAAAAGTTAACGTTTTTGAACAAAAGCGGTGAACGTTAACGAGAATTGCCGTTACCGTCACGTCCTCAGCAAAGGCAGCCCGTTCCAAATCCGCGGACCAATCGGTAGCTTTACCAGCTCCCTACAGAGAAAACTGTCGGCGAGCCCTTCCACTGCTTTTCCCATTTTATTTTCTTCGTCTACTCTACCTATATAAATAAATAACAAGGGGGCCACTAGTTATAAAACCGGCACTGGCCTTCCCTTCTCTTCATTTCTGTTGTAATTCTGTCACGATGGCTCCCAGAACGGATGGCTTACAAGTTCGTTACAGGGGAGTGAGGAAGAGACCCTGGGGGCGCTACGCCGCAGAGATCAGAGATCCTGCCAGAAAACAGAGAGTTTGGCTCGGCACTTTCAGTACCGCTGAGGAAGCCGCCAGGGCTTATGACGCTGCGGCGATTTCCTTGAGAGGTCCGAGGGCCAAAATTAATTTCACTTATTGCTCCTCCTTTGCCGAACAAAACAGCACACCAGAGTTCCAGGCCTGCTCTGCTATCAAGCATGGCGCCTCCTTTTCTATTTTACATCCTTCTCACGCTTCCCCTAAGGAACCTTTTTTGTTTTCTGGTGCCCAAGGGGATCTCGATTTTTCCGACAATAGGCAGACTTTTTGCAGGAAGATGGAGAAAGTTGTGACGACAAATGGTCAAAGCGACTCTGAATCCTCGTCACTTGTTGTAGACGCCGAAACGGAAGCAGAGCCTCCTTCGGCGAAGAAGATCCCGCCGCTCTTCGATCTCAACCTTCCGCCGCCCGTTGAGGAAGAATCTCACCGCTAATCGTCTGGATCGGCTCATTTATTTTGTAATTAGTTAGGCATTTTGATAGCACTGGCGCTGGTCTTTGGATGCGAATTTCTTTTCTGTTTCAGAAATCCTCTGAGATTCGGAATTCAAACAAATTAAAATGTATATAAAATAAACGATGATGAGGAACGGGCACACATTTATTCGATTCTCTTTTTGTTATAGGAATTTTCAATGCTTCCTTTTCTGAAGCTTTTTAAAGCATAAAAACGTGTCGCTTCTGTAAAAGAACTCGATTCGGCAACTTTCCATTTTTAACTGGACTGATTTCATTGATTTAACTGTACATGCGCATATAAATTAACAGATATTTGTGTTGTTCATTGATTCCGTCCATTGACGCCATGAAATCTGTTAATCTTTACGCTAAATCAGAAGGGGCTGGTGGGCGATGGGGACGGCGAGGAGTTGCAGAGGAGCTTTTATTACGTCGAGAATAGGCATAAACAAGGTTTATTGTATTTAAAGAGCTTCTCAACCTAAACAGCACTAGATATAAATGCCAACACCTATGTGAATGGCTTAACTGGCTTGCACGCCTAGTTTGAATTATTGTGAGGCAATAGAAAATATAGCCGCCTTTTCACATGCTTGCTCGCTTGTGCCGCCTCTTAAGACAAGAGAGCCGTCGTTGACAATACTGCCCCCACATTATCTTCACCGTTTCTCGCGGGGTAATTCGATGGATGAAAATTATTATTTAGAAAAATATAATTATATAATATTTTGAATTATATATAATTGATGAGATAAAAGGTATTCTATAATGAATGGTTCATAGGACACAATATTTATTGAAATTTTTACAAATGTAATAAGGAAGTTAAGTGGGCTTAACTTTGAGGAAAACTCCATGATTAAGCATATTTGATTAGGAGTAGTACTAAGATGGATAACCTCTTGGGAAAGCCCAATGCTTCACCTACGTGAGCATCAACTAGATGCAATGAGTGCTAAACGAGTTATTCATGCTCATGAGAGATGGGTTCCTTTGAACCACTACTCATCAAACATGGATCAATAAGTTTGACTTAAAAATTACATGGTTGAATCTTGATAGTAACAACATAATTTCACATCATATTGAGAGGTCTATCATTAAAATATGAAAAATGATTCAAATGTCAATTCAATATACACAATAATGTGAATGGACCCTTGGTCTTTTGGTGAAGTTGAATTCTAAATGAGCCCACTAGGGATCAAGTTTTGTTGAATGCAAGGCTCTGATGTCTAAAAAGGGATGAGGTTGGAATTGTGCCCCAAGCGGATTTTGGCGGAATGGATACTCCTAAGACCTTGACTCTAAACTAAAAGGGGGCGGATTTTGACGGAATGGATATCTCTCAGACCTTGACTCTAAACTAAAAAGAACCCCCTTCTAAAATATCTCCAACAACAAAAATTATACACAATATTTAAAAAAAAAATTGTTTAAAACATTTTTTAACTTATCTAAATTTAATATATTTTGTTTTCGCTGGAATTTCAATACAAATAGAAATATTGATCAAGTTCAATAATTTAATTCAGAAAATCAATAAGAAATTCCTGAACTGTTTTGAGATCTTTTTCACTTAACCACCAATCTTTTTTATTATTGTCAAAGCAAATATTACATTAATCTTAATCTTAGAAATTGAATATAATTAAATATCTGATGGCATCACGGACGACGAGGAGAATTTGAGTCCTTTACGGTGTATGACGCAAAACACGGGGGAATGCCTGCCAGTTAGTTTTAAGAAATCATTATTGTGATAAGAATCGTATCTTTCCCTAGGACAAAAGATGATGACTCACTTCCTAAACATTTTCGTTTCTATTCCCACTTTACATTCAATAAAAGATTTCCTTCTCAAATTTGCAACGTTTTAAGTAATTATTATTTTCTAAACCTTTGAATAACCTTGTTTTCATTGTTATATTATCTAATTTTTAGTGAATTGTATTATGATTTGATTAGATTTATAATGGTGGAAAATGTTAAAAAAAAAAAAAAAATTTGTTTTGGATTCATTTTAGTTAGGTCATTTTTTAAGTAATGACAAATATATAAATGGCATGATTTTCAATAAAAATTGACATAAATTTAAGTCATAATAGTTCTCATTTACACTCATTCTTAAAAATCAATTGTTGATCTTTAATTTTACTAAACAAAATTTGCATCCTAAATCACATTTATATTTACTTGTTATTTCTCAACATTTATCAAGATCATAAAGTCAATCTTTCAAGAGGGTTGACCTACGAGAACATAAATCCTTACAACTCAACAATCTCTATTTTGATATTTTAAAATATTGGCAATCCTTTTACCAAAGTAAACATTAAAGAGTGAAGTAAAATAGACAATCTAGATCATATTTTTTGACTACAAGATTGATTTACGTAGTGTTGATCTAGATCCACAAATTGACCAAAATAAAATTCTAAATTTACATAAAATCTAAGAACACTTAATACTTTAAAATTATTTATTTTCTAGACGAAAACAAATAAATTACACAAATTTAAATCAAAATTTAAACATTTTAGTCATAGTTCAATTCATAAACTACCATTAGGTATGATAAATCTAACTCGAGTTTACTCTAATAGCTCAGTTGAGGACCAAGGTCGCATCATCTTAGGTGTGAAATCAGAAGGTGGACTATATCTAAGGACGCGTGGGAGGATAGAATTTGCATATTTTGTAGCAAAGGGATGGTAGAGTCAGAATGACATTTTATCATGGAGTGCACGACGTATGAGGATATTTGTAGTCAATATGAAGGCAATTTGAAGTTTGACAACCTCCGCCAGCTATTTGATGAAGAAAAGATCAGCAAGACTTCTAATCTTTTGATCAAATTCATAATAAGAAATCTATCATCGAAAAGAATTCAAAGATTTCATAATTTTGTGGTTTTCGATCCTTCAAACTTTTGATCCTGTAGACGGCATGGAATGAACAATTAGATATTGATCTCTTAAGATAAAGAGATGCTATAGTACTAGGCCATACATCTAGATAATGTTTTCCAATCACATGGGTGCCGTCATTGACTCAAAAGGTATCTATATTTAGACGCAACGTGGAAAGCAGTTAAGCCCTTCCAAGGACCTTTAATTACATAGAGGCTGCGCCACATAAAATATTCCAAATGGGTAAGGTGCAGATTCATTCCAGAGAGCTTGGAGTGCATGTACACCGTTCCGTACAAGATTTTCACGTGAAATTGCCGCCGCTTTAGGCAATTTTAAAAGCTAGATATACGGCGCCGTATACGTCAATACTTGAGTCAATAAAGTTGTCAGGCACGTGCTTGATTTAATTTGGATGTGACAGGTGTATGGTGGGCAAAAGGAGGACGGCTATTCACATGCCATTCACATGGCGGCATTTTGGTTAAAGAGTCAGCGAGCAATTCGGTCATTATTTTCAGCGTGGTTTCCGTTTGTTGCGGAATGGGACGAAGAAAGTCCAGCCGACGCGTATTGCATGGGATAACTAAGACACGGCCGGAAAGCCTAAGCTTTTTAGCACATGCTTTCAACACTTTCGTACCATAAAATTTATTCCCTTCTTTACATGTTTTTAATGTTCTTTTGACTTTTTAAATATATAAATAGCACGTTTGTATAAAACCCTATCATAAATTAATTAAATAAGTATATTGATAATACAATATTTAAGGTTAAAAAGTTGGGTTCATATGTATGTGGAAATTTCATTGTTGTCAAATTTTATGGGCGTCTTTTTATCACTCTCTAACATTTTTTCAATATTATACTATTTTTATTATATTTAAAGCAAAGTAAGAATATTCATAAAGAGTTGTAAGTATTTGATTTCAAAAGTTAATAGAAAGTGTTTTTAATTATAATTTTGAATCATTATATATTTTAGAGGTGTTGAGTGTGGTATAGTGAAATTTAAATTGTGTTGTTTTAAAATTGTAGGAATGAGTTTTTTCATAATTTATGAAGATTTTTAATGTCTCAAGTTTTGTCCTAAGACATTAATGAACAAAGAAAAATTATAGTACAAATGTGACACCAACATGTCACATTGCACTTATGTGCTTCAGATATCAAAAGACATGCAACAAGACACAACACCAATACACCAAGAATGGCGACATAAGTGGAAGAATTACTTAATCATAGGTCATGACTGTGAAAACACTACGACAAGGTAAAGATTCTCTAGCTTTGATGATTAGGCCTAAGACCATGATCTCCATTACTCTCCAAGCAAGAATAGGATGAGAGAATGTCATCATCTCAACCCTTAAGTGGCTCAAAATGAGATAGCCACACATCGACAAGGATGTGGGGCTAACATTCAAATCCAAAGATAATGTACACACTCGCTAGAATGATAGAGGAACCCAAAGTCTCATTGACACACTCTAGGTTAGTCGTCTTAACACTAGACATGACTCCCAAAATAAAAAGTGCAATAACTCCCAAAGTACACAAGGTACCAATACAAACTCAAATGCTAGGAAAGCAAGCAAGACCCCAAGGAATAATTCTCCTTCAAGAAATTTTCTTGAGAAAGTGCAACAATTACCTCCTAACTAAGGGTTGCCACTTTTTCAACTAGGTCACCCATATTGCCAATTTTGGTCATCCATAGGCTTTCCTAGGTTGCCACTAGTAAAATAGGGAGCTTGTCTAAGTCACCCCTATTAAAAAAAAGGTCACCACTAGTAAAATATGTGATCGACATGTAAGCAAAGGATGTAGGATTCTCAAAGGCCTAAAATTTAACCTTGAAGCGCAATGAAGGGTCTCTTAAATGCCTTTTAAGCACTCTAAACATGCAACAATATTTTTTCATCATAAATGACAAGAAATGAGGCACAAAAACCCAAAACAAGAAATAGATAGGCCTAGACAAGCCTAGAAAATCCTTAAAAAATAAGGCATGGTTTACTCATTTTGCACACTATTCAATAAGCATATTGAGCCAAGTTCTTGAATGTGTATAAACTCTTCATTGTCCAAACAAGAAGTCTCAAAGATCTTATTATCTATAAACTCACATGTTTATTATAACATACATGATTGAATCTACACATGTAAAGGTAATGGCAAGCATGTAAAGTGAAATAACCACTCACATAAGTTAATATTTCAACCTTCGGTTGTAACATTCATTCCATTGAATATCATATATAAATCACATCTATACTAATTAAATATTTAATTTCCACGAGAGATATAAACTATTTTCTAACCATGTTTTAGAACATAACTAAACATGAGAATTATAGTATAAAATGTCATGCACATTTAACTCCATGGTCAAACAATACCAGAAAATGATGGAGCTTGTTGGGTCCCAAAATCACAAGTCTAAAATCCTAAAACATTTTTTACCTTCAACACTAAGGATTTTTCATCAAGAAGGTAAATAGGGGTCCATCAACAAACTAAGAAGAGTAGACGGCCAATAAAAATGAGTGGGTTATCTCTCTTGCACTTTGGGATGAGATTAAACCCAAGAGGGTATTTCCAAAGTACCCTTAATAGGGTTTTAAACAAATTAAAATGTAGCATGATTACAAAAATTAGTAGACATACCTAATGTATACTTGACCTACATTATGTATCACTAGGTCAAGATAAACTATGTAACAAACCCAATCTGGTCTGTTTAATTTAAAACACCATACTGTGTTTTGAGATAAAGTATAAATAAATTAATTGTATAGTTTTTCTCTTCATACAGTATGCAAAGATACATAATAAACAATGATACATAATTGAACTATGCATTTTTCTCTTGTTCGAGTACATTCAAATACACAATAATACACGATAGTATAAAAGTCATGTTTACAAATTATTTATCCAAGTTCATAGTACACAAATGAAACTGCATTGTTATCACCTTTGGATGAGATTAATAGCACATTAATAATATCACAATAAAAGGAATTAAGAATGTTGTCTTTGATAATCCAAGTCTTCAAAAATCAACTACAAGAGGGAAAACATCACTCAAGAGCTTTTCCTCCAACCACAGAACAACAAACTCCTACACACCTTCCTACTAGAAGTGGCCCTACCCTTCACAAGAGCGGTAAATCTTAAAAATTTACAAGGTCATTGATCCATTTGAGATCTAGTGCTTCTACTAATGTATTTAATCTATCAAACAACCTCTAGATACCCTTAGCTATGCATGATACATTTTATTAAAATACAATTTTAGATATGGTGTACCAATAATGTAAGCAATTGTTTTTCATTACTTTGACCAAATATTTAAAAAAAATATGTAGTCATATGTGATCATATGTTCACATACACCTCTATCTTAGATTGAATGCTGATAGTGATTGTACAACACATATTTAATAATATAAATACACAAGAACAAATTCAATCTTACTTATTGAAAAACATCTCTTTTCTTTTATAGACTATTAACAAATCTTGAGAACCAAGTATAATAATGCAAATGGAATTATTTTCTAGGTTTCACAAGAATTTCATAAATCTAAACTTCTCAAAATAATTTGTATAGTCATATCGACTTGTAGCTAAATTTGTTTCATTGAACATGGAAACTTGAGAATAGTTACACCATCATAGCCACTCATATAAATTTTTCTTATATTCGTACATATAAGTTTACAGTCACATTAATACTATCACTGATTTAAGAATATAATATATTCTTTGTGGAAATATAAATATGTGGGTGGGTGCATAAAGATGGGGGCCAAAAAGTGGCAACTCCACTTTTTCATCCTAAAATTTAGCAAAAATGCAAGCACGTTATAGTAAAACATGCTTGTGTTATGGTTTGAATTTTAAAAAACACATGTTTTTGAATGCATTGACAACATTTTGATCTGCATTGAAAAAAAATTCTTCTCTTTTTTTCTCTTTCTTCTTGTTATCTTTCAAGGAAACTATATACATGAAATGTACTTAAAGTATAAGTTGACATTTACTTTCTTATACTTTAAGTTATATTTAATTTATATAGTTTTGGTATGTTTGAGAGTGGTTTCGAATCTCTAGGATTTATAACGCAAATTATAGTTTTTGGAAGATCTTATAATTTTTCAGACAAGCAATTTTTAGTCAGCAACATGTTAAATTTCAGTAATCAACAAGTTGTATAATCTCTCTCTCTCTCTCTCTCTCTCTCTCTCTCTCTCTCTCTCTCTCTCTCTCACTCACTCATTATTTATCCCTTATGCTCTAGACCTCTCTCTCACACTCTCTCCTTCCCTCTATACTACTATCTATCTCACCTCTCTCCCTCCCTCCTTTCCTCCTTCCCTCCCACCCTCTCTAATTTTCTCTATCTCCCCCTCTCTCTTCCTTCCTCCCACCCACCTTCTCTCTCTCTATATATATATATATTTGTCTATCTCTCTCCCACCCACCTTCCCTCTCTACTTCCTCACCCTGCCTCCTCTCTCTCTCAATCTCTCCACCTTCCACCTTCCTCCTTCCCCCTCTCTCATTTTCTCTCTCACTTCTCTCTCCCTCTATCCCTCCCTCCTTCCCTCTCTACTTATCTCTATCTCTCTCCCTCCCTCCTCTCTCTCTATCTCACCTCTATCTCCTTTCCTTCCTCTCCCTCTCTCTCTACTTCTCCCTTCCTCCTACCTCCTCTCTATCTCTCCTTCCCTATATACTTCTCTCTATCTCTCTCTCCATCCTTACCTCTCCCTCCCTCTCTCCCTCCCTCTTAATCTCGAAACCTTTCTCCTTCCCTCTCTATTTCTCTCTCTCACACTCTACCTCCCTCATCTTTATCTCTCACTCTCTCCTTCCCTCTCTACTCTCTATCTCACCATTCTCTCTCTCTCTCCATCTTTCTCTCTCCCTCTTTCTACTTCTCCTTCTCTATCTTGCATTACTTATACAATTCTCTATCTCTCTCTCCATCTCTCCCTCTCCTTCCCTCCTTCCTTCTCTCTCCATCTCTCTCAATATCCTCACCTTCCTCCTCTCTCTCTCCTTCCCCCTATACTTCTCTCTATCTCACCTCTATCTCTCATTCCATCCCTCTCCCCCCACTCTCTCTCTACTTCTCTCTATCTAACCTATCCCTTTCTTTCTCACTCTCTTCACCTTCCTCCTTCCCCCTCTCTCCCTATCTCATTCTCTCTATCGCACTTCCCTCCCTCCTCTCTCTTTATACCAAATCTCTCTCTCTCTCTATCACCTCTCTCTCCCTCCCTACTTCTCCCCCTGTCTCTCTATCACCTCTCTCCCTCCCTACCTCTCCCTCTCTCTCTATATCTCTCTACTTCTCCCTCCCTCCTACCCCTTCATCTATCTCGCCTTCCCTATATACTGTTTCTTTCTATTTCTCTCAATATCTACATCTCCCCCTCCTTCCCTCTCTCTCCCTCTCTCTCAATCTCCCAACCTTATTCCATCTCTCTCTCTCCATCTTTCTCTCGCTCTCTCATTTCCTCTCTAATATTTATCTCACCATCCTCTCTCTCTACTTATCCCTCTCTATCTCTCCTTCCCTATATACTTATATCTATCTTCCTCTCTCCATCTCTACCTCTCCCTCCCTCCCTCCTTCCTCCTCTCTCTCTCTCTCTCTCATTTCCTCCCTCCTTCCCTTTATTTTTCTCTATCTCTCCCTCTCTCTTCCTTCCTCCCACCCACCTTCCCTCTCTACCTCTCTCTCTCTCCCTCCCTCCTTCTCTTTGTCAATCTCTACACCTTCCTCCTCTCTAATTCTCCCTCCCTCTCTCACCCTCTCTCTCAATCTCCAAAACCCTATATTGAATGTCATAAATCATAATCCCTTTACCCTCAACCCTCATCCCTATACCATATAACCTCAACCTTATAACCTAAACCCTAAACATTATCCCTTAGCTCTATACTTAAACCCTAAACCCTAAATTCAACCTTATACCCTAAACCCTAAACCCTAAATCCTCAATCCTAAACCCTATACCCTAAACTCTATAGCCAATATTCTAAACCCTAATTCCTATACCCTATACACTTAACCATGTACCCTCAACCTTCAACCCTCATCCCTCATCCTTATACCCTTAACCTTATACCCTCAACCCTATACTTCAACCATAAACCCTACACTCTCAACCCTTAACCCTATACCTTATATCCTAAACCGTATACCCCAAACCCTATACCCAATATCCTAAACCCTAATCCCTATACCCTATACACTTACCCCTATACCCTCAACCATGAACACTATCCCTCAACCCTATACTTAAACCATAAACCCTAAAACCAATTCCCTCAACCCTATACCCAATATCCTAAACCCTAATCCCTATATCCTATATAGTCAACCCTACACATTAAAAGCTAAACCCTACACCTTTAGCCCTCATCCATATACCCTAAACCCTAAATAATATCTATCAACTCTATACCTCAACCCTATACTTAAACCATTAACCCTATACTCTCAACCCTTAACCCTATACCTTATACCCTCAACCATATACCCTAAACCCTATACCCAATATCCTAAACCCTAAGCCCTATTACCTATACACTTAACCTTGACCCTCAACCCTAAACATTATCCCTCAATTGTAAACCCACAACCCTTGAATGTATACTTAAACCCTGAAACCTAAACCCTAAACCCTAAACCCTGTACCAAATATCTTAAACCCTAATCCCTATACCCTCAACCCTTAATACTATCCCTCAACCCTCAAACCTATACCTTAAACCCTAAACCCTACACCCTCAACCCTCATCCCTATACCCTATAGCCTTAACTTTATAAACTAAACCCCGAACATTATCCCTCAACCCTATACTTAAACCCTAAACCCTAAACCCTCAATCCTAAACCTAATATCCTCAAACCTATACCCAATATTCTAAACCCTAATCTCTATACCCTATACACTTAACCCTATACCCTCAACCTTGAACACTATCCCTCAACACTCAACCCTACACCTTAAACCATAAACCCTACACCCTCAACCCCCATCCCTATGCACTATACCCTCAACCTTATACCCTAAACCCTAAAAATTATTCCTCAACTCTATACCCTCAACCCTATACTTAAACCCTAAACGCTACACTCTTAACCCTTAACCCTATACCTTATACCCTCAACCATATACCCTAAAATCTATACCCAATATCCTAAACCCTAATCCCTATACCTTATAAACATAACCTTGACCCTCAAACCTAAACAGTATCCCTCAATTATAAGCCCACAACCCTCAACCCTATACTTAAACCCTAAACCCTACATTCAACCTTATTACCTAAATCCTCAACCCTCAACCCTCAAGCCTAAACCCTAAACTTAATACCCTCAAACATATACCCAATATACTAAACTCTAATCCCTATACCCTATACACTTAACTCTATACCCACAACCTTGAACACTATCCCTCAACCCTATACCTTAAACCCTAAACCCTAAACCTGCAACCCTCATCCCTATAACCTATACCTCCAACCTTATAATGTAAAACATGATCATTATTCCTCAACCCTATACTTAAAACCTAAACCCTACATTCAACCTTCTACTCTAAACCCTAAAACCTAAAACCTTAATCCTAAACCTAATACCCTCAATCCTATACCCAATATTCTAAACCATAATCCCTATACCCTATACACTTACCCCTCTACCCTCAACCCTATACCTTAAATCCTAAAACCTACACCCTCAACCCTCATCCCTATACCATATACCCTCAACCTTACTCTATAAACCCTAAAAATTATCCGTCAACTCTATATCCTCAACCCTACACTTAAACCCTAAACCCTACACTCTAAACCCTAAACCTTATAGCCTCAACCCTATACCCTAAACTCTATACCAACATCCTAAACCAGAGTCCCTATACCCTATACACTTAACCCTCTACCCTCAACCCTAAACAATCTCCCTCAACCCTCAATCCTCAACCCTATACCTTAAACTGTAATAACCTATTCCTAATTATTACTTATTTAATATTATTGGGTATGTGCAGGATCATGATGGACCAAAAAGTGGTGATATGTAAGCCATATGATGGCCCATGTGGCTGATGATTTTTTTTTTACCCAAAATTGATGAAACGAAAAGGGTTTTTAGAGGAGATTCTCAGCTTCCACCAATATAAATTATGCTTTACTTTTAATTTAATAAATATTATTATTCATTTTCTATTAGAATTATGAATAAAGTCTAGATTGATAAGTTGATTGAAAAACATCTATAACTTTCAAATGGTATCACATTTTTTGAATCCGAAACATCCATCACATTCTATGCTTCACATACTATAGGATTAAAAAAGAAAAATTAATTTCATGAATTTTTGACCAAGTTAAGGTGGTAAGATAGACGAGCTTTTATATTTTTTAAAATTTGTAATAAAAAAATCATAATTAATTATTTACTTGGAAAAATTTTATAAAAAAGTATGCATCAGATCGGGACATGAGTTCTCTACTTATATATAAAATCTTATAAAAAAATATTATCATTTTATTGTGGTTAGGGTGGTCAGACAGACACCTACTTCTTATTTTTACCCTGAAATTTAAATACTACTGCATTGAAATTTCAAATTTTCACCAATTAATTTAAAAAATAAAAATAAAGGTCTAGTAGTTTAGAAACTACATTAAATTTTCTACAGATTCTATTTTTACATTTTTTTGAAATAATATAGATAACTTATTCAAATTTTTACGTCAAGTTGTCTAACTCTAATTTTTTGTCTTTTTATTGACACTTAAGGGCCTGTTTTTTCCATGATGATCTTGCACATACCCTATTGTAAATGACACATCAATATTCTCCAAATTAAAGAGACATAACTAGTGGTTAATTCAATTATAGCTACACATGTCCATTTAAAATGAGTCAAAGATTCTTATATTCTCTTCAAATATAAAATTACTATATCATGTTCACTTGGCACCAAAGGCCATAATATCATTTCAAGTTACATTTCAAATCAAGTACTTAAATGATAGTTACATCAAGTTACAATATAGACTATGTTTTTCTAGTGAACATTAAGGTTCTTCTTCATCTCTCGTCTTCACTAGTGGATGAGAACATGGTTGAAGTGCTTCACTGCCCAACCATGAAGCTTATGCTTCTCTAGTATTCTTTCAACTTAAAGAATGCCTGACCCTGTATGGAGATTTTAGCAAGAGAACAACCTCCAAGGTGGAGTTTTGTGTGTTCCCAACATCAACATGCAAATTCTATCTTGTATGCTAGAAAAAAGAAAGTGCAAGATCTATGCTAGGAATGGTAGAGAGTGCAATCACAGAGTTCATTCAAGCATACATAATGAACAATATTTCTTGGCCAAGCATAAAAGTGTGTTGCACCAACAAAAAATGATAGGTTATGGTAAAGAAAACCTATACTCTCTGACCCATTTCGGCACCCATCCTAGAAGGTAACTTTCTACTAAACAACTATCTACCCTCTAGCAACAACTACCCGTAGATGCTCTAGTCAACTAAGGTATCACTGTTCTTTTTCAATATTCAAATTAATTCTTCATAATGTCTATCAAAATGTAAAGTAACCTTAATCTAAAAAATATATTTAAGACTTATGGATTAATTCATCATTCAATCACTTCATTCTTATGACTAATTTCTACTTATCATCTTAAGTACTTTTCCATTAAAATGAAAGTACTAAAAGAAAAGAAAAAGAAGGTATGTAACAAGTATGTATATGTAAATAGATGAATTCTATGTGCATACACATATATGTGCCTACTTATGTTTGAGTTTGTGAATACGGGTATGTGTAGGATCATCATGGAAAAAATAGGCCCTTCAGTGGCAAAAAATTTAGAAAAATTAGATTTAGGAAACTTGACATAAAAATTTGAATAAGTTGTCTATATTATTTCAAAAATATGTAAGAATAGAATCTATAGAAAATTTAATTTAGCTTCTAAACTACTAGGTTTATTTTTATAAAAATCTATTTGGTGAAAATTTGAAATTTCAATGAAATAGTACTTAAATTTTAGGGAAAAAATAAGAAGTAGGTGTCTGTCTAACCACCCTAACCACAACAAAATGATATTTTTTTTTAATAAGATTTTAGATATAAGTAGAGGACTCATGTCCCGATGTGATGCAAATTTTTTTATAATTTTTTTCCAAGTAAATAATTAATTATGAATTTTTATTACCACTTTTAAAAAATATAAAAACTCATATGTCTGACCACCTTAACTTGGTCAAAACTTCATGAAACTCTTTTTTTTTTTAATCCTATAGTATGCAAAGCATAGAATGTGACACATGTTTCATATTCAAAAAATGTGATACTGTTTGAAAGCTATAGATTTTTTTCAATCAACCTATCAATCAAGACTTTAGTCATAATTCAAATAGAAAATGAATAATAATTATTTATTAAATTCAAAGTAAAGAATAATTTATTTTGGTGGAAAGAAGAGAATCTCCTTTAAAAACACTTTTCATTTCATCAATTTTGGGTAAAAAAAAAGTCGTTAGCCACATACCCTACACATACCCATCATATCACCACTTTTTGGCCCATCATGATCCTGCACATACCCATACATTTTGAAAAAAATCCATTAATTCAGATTGTGAACTTAAATAGTATTCTATTTGACCTTTCATTGTCAAGTGAATAGTATAGGCCTTACATTTTCATACATACTATTTGAGCATACATTTACTATTTCCTTCTAAATAGTTACAAAACTAGTTGTTTGCTTAAGTGCATTCTTGGCTTAAATAGGAAAAAGTACTATTCCTCCTATATGGCTATAAGAAAGTTGCTCACATATGCACATTAATCATTTAAACACTTATAAATTGAACAGAGTTGTAATGAAACATAACATTCATATTCTATTTTCTACAAATTTTTTTTTTGAAAAATCAATAATATCACTGCTCTAGTACAAATCTCTAGTTGTTCTTATAAGAAATGATCACTTTTACAAGTATATGATTCACTATCAATTAGAAGAAACAATACGATTCTTTCACATTGTATATAAAATATTGAAGTAAAAATCCACCCTATATCAAGCATAAGTACAATATGACAATATTTAGAAGAAAATATTGTTGCCCAACAGACTATAACACCAAGCTATTAACCATCTCCTAATGGTCAAGATCATCATAATTATATTAAAAATTTCTACCTATGTACTTTACTGTCTATTACCATGCATGCAAGGATATTCTACATGTTGACCTTGATTTCATTTCAACATGGTTTTTCTATCCACCATCCTCATCAAACGGGGTCAGTTTCATAGCAAGATAGCCTACATTCATTCAAGGCTTAAAAAAATAAACATATCCCTTCT
Organism: Sequoiadendron giganteum; assembly: GCA_007115665.2. Lineage (NCBI taxonomy): Eukaryota > Viridiplantae > Streptophyta > Pinopsida > Cupressales > Cupressaceae > Sequoiadendron > Sequoiadendron giganteum. The sequence goes on from CM021108.1 coordinate 591,438,265, forward strand.
CATTTGACATTATCATCCCATTTTAATATAAGGGTTTGATATGAAATACAAGAAAATACAAAATTTAAAGGGGTATTTTATTTCCCCTAGGTCATAGTCGATCCCAAATATGTATAGGAGGAATCATTGATATTGTCATCAGATTAATTTTGATAGTCCTATGGGATTAACATTTAAAATAACACGAGTTTATGACCGGCTCTTGAAGCATTATAAGCCTCGATAGTTGCTATGGTGGTGAACAATCATAATAAATAAATTTTCAAGTTTACAAACCCTCTTCTAAGAGAATCCTTGATCGATTCCCATCATTGTTCATTCACGGTGAGTTATAATAAAATGGTGCAAAGTATATGAATTCCATCATATGGCGTGCTCATGTGAGCGACCTCAAGGAAGAATCACCTGAGCTTGACACTCAAGGGCTCGACTTAGCTCATAGAGCTAGCTACATGGCTTCCTAAAAGAATCTCATACACATAATGCAAACAAGTGATCCATAAAGGTCGACACTATGCCATTCGACCTAAGGCCATGACTTCTATGAAAGCAATTGATATACAAAAATGAAATTTGCTATTGTTTGATAATAAAGAACGAAAGAATAGAATAAAAAATGAGTTTATATTTCATGCATGGTTCTGTTAGTTTTTAGATCAAAAATGTAATAAGCAAAAAAATCAACACATAGAACAAAGAACCCAATATTTTACCCTAGGAAAACCCTCCTACTTAAGGGAGAAAAACCCAACAAGATATTCTCTTTATAAATCAAAATAATATATGCAAAAATAGCACACAAGATTAGGCCCTAGAAGAGGCCGAGTCTCATACAAAGAATAATACCACTTCTCCTTGAAGCAAATATTGAGTACACAAAAGTAATGACACTTCTCCTTGATGCTAATTTATTGCCTAGAAAAATAGGCCTGCTACTAAAATAATTTGAGCTCAAATGAATTGATTGGATGCTCAAATGAGGAGACACCTTATCTTATATATACAATATAGGTGACCTTTCTTCTAGGACTGACCTGGAATGAATAATATTTGTTTATAAAAACATATTAGACCAACTTGCCTTAGTTTGATTTTATATTAAGAGAAAATATCTCCCGCCACTAAAACACTAACACTCCCTATTAGCTAGGGAGGTGCTTTCAAATATCCTTGTCATGGAGTCTCTCAACATGATGCCCACAATGGCTACACCCATTTGTGAAAAAAAAACACATCTCAGTCTCAAAGATGTATAAGGGTTCATCATGGAGTCTCTCAACATGATGTCCACAATGGCTACACCCATTTGTGGAAAAACACATCCTAGTCTTAGATATGTACAAGATATCCTCGTCATGGAGTCTCTCAACATGATGTCTCATCTCAGTCTTAGAGATGTACAAGATATCATCATCATGGAGTCTCTCAACATGACATTTCATCTCAATCTCAAAGATGTACAAGATATCCTCATCATGGGATCTCTTAACATGACGTCTCATGTTAGTCTCAAAGATGTACAAGGGCTTGCACCTCATATTTCTCCATCTCAAAAAAATATACACTACAAGGGCTTTCACCTCATATTTCTCCATCTCAGAGAAATATACACTACAAGGGCTTTCACCTCATATTTCTTCGTCTCAAAGAAATATACACTACAAGGGCTTTCACCTCATATTTATTTGTCTCAGAGAAATATACATTACAACAAATCTTCATGATGTTGTGACTCCCTCTAAAGCTCCAAGTACATGCATCAACCTCCTGACCTCCTTGTCCAAGATTTCCTGCAATGCTTTCCTTAGAAGAACGGTTTCCAATGCACACCTCCAACACTACTAACTTGCAAAAGTCTAGGAATGTCCTCATCGACCTCATCCCATATCACCCTATTTTGAATAGGTTTGCAGAGCTACCAATGTCAAATCCAGATTGACTATATTGTGCAATTTTTTTCTCTGTAGCTAAAGAAGTCTTCCAAGGACTTAGCATCTGGCCTTGCAACACTTCAACCCACTTAGATGACACCTTCACTTCTTCTCAGTGAATCACTCTAGTTACTTGAGATATAGGACTCCATTTTCTAGAACACATAAATCTCTCTTGATCCCTACCTCAATACAAAGATTACAAAAAAATCCTCTGGAAGTGAACTCCTCTCCATTTACGGATCTCAAAACCTTAGTCCTTTTCCTAGACATGTCATTGTTTTACCCAACTCATTTTCACAAATCTCAATCAAATAGCCATTGGCATATCTTCTCCAATGATATTAGATACAAACCTCACTGTTTTCCATAATTCTTTCTAGGGTTGTCAATAGTTGACCATGCAAGAACCATAGACTATTGTTCCAAATAAGGAGGACATGATTTATGTGGTACCATTGTGAACTACCAAAAATACATATATTCTAAGAAGGGAAAGATGATCCCTTTACTAGGCTCTTAGGGTTTTTCACCCTAAGAGCATTGGGATTAAGAATACCACTCTTTCCTCTTTGTTGATATGTGTTAATGGCATGGGTTCATTCAAAAGGGGGAGAGGGATTTGATGATGATTGTGAATGTGTGTTATGTGTGGCTAAAGCTAAAAGTAAAATGAAACTAATCTAAATGTATCCAAATGTAAGTAAAGTAAAACTAAGCTAATGCAAACTAACTAACTATATGACCTAAATGTGTGTTTTTTGGAAAATGATAGAGAGGAAGAGAAGGTGTGCACCCAGGGCTTGATGATGTGATAGTTGAATGCTCCCAGAAGCTTCTGGAAGAGGCTTGAAAATGACAAAAGGACACTTACACCAAGTGGGGCGACCTATTTCTCCAACTAGAAAAATTTCCTGAAACAAGTTTCGAGGAAATGGGTATCCAAAAACACATAGACCCTTTTCTGAGCCTAGTATAGGGACAAGGTCGCCAACAGGGGTGACCTAGTCCTCTTGTGGATTTTTGAGGAATCAGGATTTGGTTTTGTGGGTCCTACTTGATGTTCCCCTTCTTTGCAACAACCCGTGGCAGGAACCCTCAAAAGTGACCTACAACTTGTCTTTTTTCCTTCCTAGGTTTTGAGACTTGGAGTTAACTTGAGGAGAATTTTGGTACTTCTTGCAACACTTTTTCCTTCACCTAACTTGCATCAAAATATCCGCAAACACATACAAAGACCAAAAATTGTTGGGGTTAGGATATAGGGGTTTTCCTAAGTCAAACCCCTTTGTAGGTGATTAAACACAAATGAGATAAACACAAAGGAAAGCAAGAGTGAATGAGAATACAATAGAAATAATTACCAAACCTTTGTTGATGGTCTGCAACATGCATGAGCAACTCTAATGGAGTTAGTTTGAAAACCCTAATGCTTGTAGGCTTGCTTGTGAAGTCTTTGGTTGCTTGAGCACTTGATGATTGAGAGCAAGAGAGTGAAAATGAACCAAGAGAGTAAAAATGGACTAGGAGAGTCTAAGAGAGGCAAAATGAAGGTGAAAACCTTTATTTGTACATGTGAAACCCTAATTATCCTAAAATACAACCTAATAGGCCAACCTTAGGGTTCAGAGGGCAAGATTCCCATTGAATCTTATTTAAATTTGAATTTTATGCTTAAAGGGACTAGATCGCCCAAAGTGGTAAACTAGTCCTCCTAGGAAAATTTTGATGATTGTCAGGAATTAATTTATGTTTTATAAAGTTTATCAGACTTGCTTCCCAAAACACACTTTGTTCAGGACTAATGATGCATTAAAAGGACAAATTAGCATAGAAAAAGGGTTGATTGAGGGGTGATAATCCTAGATAAGTGTGAAAATGCAACACAACACTTTACAACACTTTGTTTTAAGGCTTAGGAAGGTGCAAGAATGTATTATTTAGGTGAATTTTGTTGAAAGGGTATTAGAAAAGTGAGGAAATGTGTTACAACACTTCACAACACCTTAGCAAAACACCGTTAGATTAGTGTTGAATTGCAAGATTACAAGGTTGAATCAAGGTAATCAAGGCCAAAACCTAGTGGAAAAGGCCAAAATGAGTGAAAAAGTGCCAAGGTATACACTTTTTGGTGACACACGTTGTTTAGTGACTTCATCTTTCTCAATCTTCTTTGTTGATGCAAATTATCCATCCAAGGTAGACCCAACCTTGTGCCCTCGAGAGACGTCTCTAGTGAAGAATCATGAGAGTTATGCGCCACCAACTCAGTCCTATGGTTGCAAGCTATGTCTCCATGTTTGTTCATTTCTCCAACCGGCATGAATTCCTCACAGGATGCCTCAAGCTCTTTCTCCCTTTTAATTCCTTATGAAATCTCTGATAATTAATCCATCATCCTTTTTCTCCTTGATCCATCTTGCATTTTAAAGAGATTAACAATAGTTCAAAAAATCAAACTACCCTAACGAGGAATATATAGACCAATGCTAGTAGCATACATGATTCACTATTCCTAATGTTATTGCATGAATTATTATTAACTACATGATTATTTAAATCTATGATCATTATTCAAAGGTACAAACATAAAATACTTATATTTTTATTGTTGGTACACCATTGAGCTAGACCTATAGCAATGTTTCATCTTCACCACCTTCACTCAATGTTGCCATCAATTTACCCTCATCTTGTTTTCATAGCAATTTATGTCACCAACATCTTGCCAAAACCATCTCGAACCTTCATGGCTTTAATTTCTTGTATATACATTCCAACTGATAATGAAGACTCAACCCCAAGATTTTATTCAATCTCTAGAATGTCCACCAAAATCTAATAACTTGGATAACATCTTGATAACTACCCAACATTAAGAAATTTTTCTTTCACATTTATAGGTTCAATAAAATTTCTTAACAGCCATAGTAATTAGAGAACAACAAATCTTGATTTGTTGAACACCAACAATTCAATTAAATGCTTCCAACAATAACCCAACAGGTTTGATATCAATTCCTTGATCCTTCGCTACAATATCAACCACACCCTATGTTGAATGGTGACACCTAGAATATATTTTTTGACTCCTACGATGAAAGATTAAGCAACTCTCAATTGTTCTAATGTTGTCGGCTAGAAATAAATCTACATACTCAATATAAGATGATATCTGATATTCTATATCCATCTGCTTGTCGTTTCTGAAGGAAGTTCACGACTTTGACTTCGTTTAAACTTGATGAAACCTTCTAATGTTTGTCTATTTTTGTGTGAAGAGAAAACGATGCCCCTGATAATAATATCAGCTCCTCCAAACCATTCGATGTATTTGACAAACAAATATTCTATCTTTTCTAACACTGGGAGGTAGAATGCTTTTGTCTTATTATACAAGCCCAATAATAAACGCTTTTAGCAGCTTATGATATTTTGATTTGTCATGTTCATATATATTTTAATGATGCATCCAAGCATCTCCCAAGCACCTTCCAATAGGCATCTCTTTGACTCTTCCTTGAATACAATATTCATGAATTTCCCCAATGACGATATTCTCCCAGCTATCCTCTAAATTCTTGTTTAATCCCAAAATTCATCTTATCTCAATCTCCCCCTTTGATGATCTTGTAGAGTCAATTGATAGCTTCCCAATACAATGCCAATTTGGCTCTACTAGGACTTTATCTTTTCTACCAAATCATACAAACCTGCCTAGATTTATAAATAATACCACATCACTTGAATTATCTTCAAAATTCTATGATACAACAAATGTCTTCCTGTAGACACGTAAAATATACATGCACCTGATCCTGATCCTACTAACATCATTTTTTCTTGAATCATACTCTCAACTTATCAACACCTTTTATCCCTTAATTAAATAAATAATTATTTATTTAATTAGGTCTTTCTCCTCCAGCGATTAAATTAAATTAACCTTACATTTCTGTTTAATTAAATAAACACTTTTATTTGATTAAAATCTCTAAAGTCCTCTTATTAAATTGAATAAATTAAATATTATTTGATTTAATCTAACATTATCCCCTTTAGTTAAATAAATCAAAATCATTTATTTAATTAAACCTTTCCTCTCAATTCTTGACTTAAATCAATTCATAAATTTAATTCTAAATTGTCACATCTCCTAATTCTTCATTAAATTAATTAAGCTTTGATTAATTTAATCTTAATCTATGTCACATCCTATAGAGAATGCAACTTGCACAATAAATCAATTACTTTGATTTATTAATTCATATATTTTCCCTCACATGGCAGAAAAGGGGAATATTCCCTCAAATTTGAATTCAAATTCAAATGGGCTCAGTCCTTTCAACAAGGCATTTAATGTCTCTTACATGTCCTTGGCCTTGAGCCAAGTGACATTAACTCCACTTCTTTCATCCCCCCTAAACATGTCACTTCATCAAATTCAAAATTCAAACTTGCACATTGATCAAAATGTGTTCAACCTTCAACCATTCACATCTTGACAAGTGGCACTTGGCCATTGGGTGCTGAATGATCCCACATTTCTTATTTTCACTCTCTTTTCCATTTTGGAAATCTATAAATGAGAGACTCTTCCTCTCATTCTATCATCCACAACTTGTGTAAAATTACTCTACTCAACTTCATCCTCAATGCAAGATCTTAGCTAGGTTATTGTAGGTTTTCTCAAGAACTCATCTTGTTCTTCATCAACAAAGTGGATCAAATCATTAAAGCTTACAAAGGAGTTGGGAAAGGGATGATTTCGACACATCAATTGGCACCAACTCCCCCATGGGATCAAGAGTTTGCATACTTAATTAGGATTTCATTGCTTTCTTTGTTCATCTTTTCTTCATTTTTCTATTTTAAGTCATTGTAAATGGGTTTCATGGGGAATCCTTGTTTCTAACTTGCATATGATCTAATATTGTGATTTTTTGCCTTATTTGTGCAGGTATGAAATTAGGGTTCACACTTCCAAATCGAAACCTCTTCTAATATAGTCGACCTCACTTATAAGCTACAATTCCTTTATAGAAATTGTTCCTAATCAATAAAATAATCTTTCCCCTCAAAATACGAATTACTTGAAATAATCAAACTTGCCTGAGAGGAGCAACAATTTTTATTCCCTGTATTACATATGATATGCCAAAAACTATAAATTAACTCCAATAAAATATTAATCCAAAGATTTGTCATTATTTCAAGTTCCCCACAAACTTGAAATTTTTTCTTAGTCAAATATGATTGGATTTCCTGAACCCACTTTAATACCATGTTAGTTTTTAGATCATAAACGTAATAAGTAGAAAACACAGCTTAGATACAATGAACACAATATTTTACCCTAGGAAAACCCTCCTACTCGAGGGAGAAAAACCCAACAAGATATTCTCTTTATAAATCATAATAATATGTGCAAAAATAACACAAAAGATCAGGCCCTAGAAGAGGCCGAGTCTCATACAAAGAATAACATCACTTCTCCTTGAAGCAAATATTGAATACACAAAATTAATGACACTTATCCTTGATGCTAATCTGCTGCTTAGAAAAATAGGCTTGCTAGTGAAAGAATTCGAGCTTAGATGAATTGATTGGATGCTCAAATGAGGAGACACCTTCTCCTATATATACAAGCTAGGTGACCTTTCTTCTAGGGCCTACCTGGAATGAATAATATTTGTTTATAAAAACATTATTAGGCCGACCTGCCTTAGTTTGATTTTATATTAAGAGAAAATATCTCCCATTGCTAAAAAACTAACAGGTACGAATTACCTTAATATCGAATTGATTAAGCTAACTCTAAATTTTTCCTTAGAGCTCCTCTGCTTTTTCCTTCCTACGATCCACCTTTTCTTGTGATTTTCTTCGCCACACTACCTGTGTGTTATTTAAAAATGGAACCAATAGTATCTATTTTGCATGCCTAGGGTGGAGGCATTATGGCCTTGCCACCGACCACTACACAATTCAAATATAGCCATTAAATTTGTGTTAGGTCTTATTTCCATCATCGTATTTATTTTAATTATCAACTTGATATTAGTATGCTATCAGTTATCATTTGAATTCAACACATATACATTTGAATAAGCATTTGAATATACATATATTTATATATGTATGTATATATATATTTATTCATATTTCTATGTTTATTTAAATGATTCCCATTCTCATTTACCATACTTTCTACATTTGCATATACACACACATATATACATTTATATATATATTTACTTCCATGTGTAATTTTTTGTTATGGTTTATGAGTTCCATACAATATTACTTTCAATAGATAACTTAAATTCAAATTCGAGGATTTTTATATATATAAAGAAATTTTATTTTTGTTTCATGAGACACAGAGTTTTAAATGGACAATTTTTATATCTACAAGCCATATATTTTTAAACACGAAACTAGTTCAAGTCTGGAAATTCTCATTCTCAGATGTATGCAATTTGATTTAAATGCAAGTCATCATGCCCTTCTATGGTGTACACACCTAGATTCCCACTAGCTTATTGTTTGATCCAACTAAAGAATCCTACTTCAACCGTGATCTCATCCTTCATCTTGTCACCCTACTACTACACACATTTGCAAATCGATTAGTAATGTTCAATCCTTGATGACACATATATAAAAATAGTTCCAAATTTTCATAAAGTCAACATTAGTCAACTCCTCATATTCAACATGTGAATATTCTAGAATCTCCATTTAATATTTAATTTAATTTCATCAACAATTCAAATTTCCATATTTAAAGAAATATGTAATAAAATTGAGTTATGGCATCCTTCCCCTCTTGGAAGAGACATTGTCCCGATGTCTAGTAAGTCAAAATGAATGACATCATATCAATTTTTATCATTTATGTTATTTCAAAATCACATGAAATATATGTCTATTTCAACATCATTTCAAGATATATGTCTATTTCAACATCATTTCAAGATATATGTCTATTTCAAAATCATTTCAAAATACATGTCTATTTCAACATCAAATAAAATATATGTCTATTTCAACATCATTTCAAAATATGTGTATTTCAACATCATTTCAAAATATGTGTATTTCAACATCATTTCAAAATATGTGTATTTCAACATCATTTCAAAACATATGTCTATTTCAACATCTCATGAAATGTATGCCTATTTCAACATCAAAATTTTAAAGCATTAAATATCATAGTATCTCAAACCAAAAAGAGATATCAAAAAAGATTATTGAGTTCTCTTTTAGGAAAGAAAATGTGGAAAGGGGCATTCTATTTCTTCCACATCCTCCCATGTAGCACTGTCCTCAGAATACTGGTCCCATTGGACCTTAAATTGTGTGATATATCTATTCTACAACTTAACATTGTCCCTCTCCAGGATTCTAATGGGATCCACTAGTGCCACTCCTAGATCATGTACTTGCAAAGATTTCCAATCAAGTACATGAGTCACATTAGGATGATATGGCTTAAGAAAATAAACATGAAACACATTATGAAGTCGAACTAGAGTAGGTAGTAGAGCTAGTCTATAGGCATCTGGGTTAATCACTTCCAGGAATTCAAATGGTCCCACATATATTGGGGCCAACTTGGAAGACTTTCCAAAAGAAATAGAGCTTTTATGAGGTTTAACTCTCAAGAAAACCTCATCCCTTGTTGCGAACCACCTCTGAGTTTGGTTCTTGTCGGCATAAATTTTTTTTTGGTTTGGCACCTCTTTCAATGTGCTCTTAATGACCCACATTTTCTCTTCCATTTACTTAAGCATTTTTGTTCCTACTATGATCCAGTCCTCTAGTTTATCCCAACTGATGGGGGTACGAAACTTTCACCCATACAAGGCCTCAAATGGTGTCATGCCTAAGGAGGTATGATAGGAGTTATTGTAAGAAAAATCTACCAAAGGAAAATATTATTCCCACCTATACTATTGGTCCATACAATAAATTTAGACGAGGTCTTTGACTACTTGGTTCACCCTCTCTATCTACTTTTGAGTCTGAGGATGATAAGTCGAGCTGAAATTTAATCTAGTCCCCAATGTTGCATTCAAGGTCATCCAAAACCTTGAGGTCATCCATTTGTCCCTATCAGAAATGATAGTATCTGGAACTCCATGCAAATGGAAGATATCCTCCACAAATTTCTTTGTTAGGGTCAGTAATCCATCCTTAACATGTAACAGTTACTTGATTTTGTGACACTTTCTAGAAGTTGCATGACATCTTTTTGTGTAATTTGGCATTTTTTTTGTAACTTTACCCCAATGACCCTCTAATCACTCCAAGGGGATTACATGATATCATATGGCCATTAATGACCTTAGGAAACACCAAACAACTCGTAACCACACCAAATAACTTGAAACCAAAATTACATAAAATAAGCAAATTAAGGTCTTGGTGACCCTATACCATACACCCAAGGGAAAGAAACTCAAGTCCCACTTGAGTGTAGGTCTAAAAATGTATAACAATTTTTGATGATATCAAAATCAAACATCCAAGTAGCATCCTCCATAGGAATACCCCTCCATTTGGCCAAGTATTACAAATAGGTGGTGTTTCTTGTCTTGTCAAGCTCCTTTGTATCCAATATGCACTCCAACTCTAAAGGTTGGCTGGGAGGAAGGTCTTTGATCCATTATTCATCTTCAAATTCTTGAGAACCTGCTTCATTACCTACAACCACATCCCCTTTGAAAGGGTATAGGTTCGATATATTAAAAATAGGTCCTCAAGATTCCAATTCCACTTGGTAGTTCAATCTCATAAGAATTGGGACAAAATTTGTGAAAAACTCTATTAGGACCAATTTTATTCATTTGTAGGTTGGAATATTGTCCCTTAGGAAATTTATTTTTCATTAGATGAGCAAGAACTAAATCCCCAAATTTGAAGGTAAGTTCTCTCCTCTTTATATCAACTTGTTTGTATTTGTCCACACTTATTTTCAAATGATCCTTGACCTATTGGTGAATCTCCTTCATAGCCACAAAAAATTTCTCACCCTCAAAAATCATCCTCTCCATTCCCTTGATATCCCTTAACTCAAAAACTCCTCTTGGTTGGAAACCATAAACAACTTCAAAAGAACCTTTACCCACACTCCTATTACTAAATCATTATAGGAATTTTTTTCCTGAGGCAAGACCAGATCCCACTGAGTAGAATGATATTTTGTAAGGAATCTTAGTAGGCTACCAAGTCCTCTATTTACCACCTCCGTCTGACCATGAGTTTGAGGATGATAGGCAGAGATGAAACTAAGATTAGTACCAAGTTTCTTCCATAAAGTTCTTCAAAAATTCCCAAAAAACTTACTATCTCTATCTAACCAATTATTAAAGGCAAACCATGAATTCTTACCACTTCCTTGAAGAAAAAAATAGCAATGTATGATGCATCATTAGTGCTCTTGCATGAGATGAAATGTGCCATCTTGGAGAACCTATCCACTACAACATAAATAGAATCAAAACCTCTAGGTGTCTTGGGTAAACCCATTACAAAATCCATGCTTATAGACTCCTAATGCCTATTTGGAATAGGAAGAGGCTGACATAAGCCTGTATTTATATTTCTACCCTTGGCCTTTTGAAAAATAACACATTTCTCAAAAAAAATTCTTACATCACTTTGAATTTTAGGCCAAAAATAGTGCCTTCTCAGCTGCTCCAAGGTTTTATCAAGACCAAAATGACCTACAAGGCTGCCACTATGTCCTTTATCAAATTATCCCTCATAGAACATTTAGGTATAGAAAGTTGAGCCCCTTTGAACAATAATCCCTCTTGAATTAGAAAAATAGAACTTGTGTTATGTGGAACAACATTAGGTTGGCTGCAAGATGCATAAATCTCCTTGAAATCAACATCATCTACATACATACCTTTTAGTGCTTCAACACCTACACTTTGCAATTGGACTTCTTACACCATGAGTGTCCTCCTACTCAATGCATCAACTACTTTTCTTGATTTCCCATTCTTATGTTTGATGGTGAAGGTGTAACCTTGCAAATATTCTACCCATTTAACATGCCTATGATTGAGTTTGTCTTGATTGTTCAAAAATTGGAGAGCATGATTATCAATAAAGACTATGAACTCCTTTGGAAGTAGGTAGTGTATCCACTTTTTCAAGGATTGAACTAAGGCATACATTTCTAGGTCATAGGAAGAGTATTTCTTCTTATCTTCATTGAGTTTTTCACTAAAGAAAGCTATGGGCCTTCCCTCTTGACTTAATATTTCCCCTATGGAATAATCACTTGCATCAAACTCAATACTAAAAACCTTATTGAAATCAGGTAAATCTAGTATGGGCTCTTCTACCCTTTTTTTCAAGTATTTAAAAATATTTTCAGCTTCACTAGTCCACAAAAACTTCTTTCTCTTTTCTCCCTTTATAGTATCAAGAATTGGAGCACAAATATGACTAAAACCTTTGATAAATTTTCTATAAAAAAGTGGCCAAACCATGGAAACTCCTTACCTCAAAAACTGATTTAGGTGTAGGAAAACTTAGGATAGCTTCAACCTTGATGGGATCCATCTTCAAGGCGCCATTTGTAACAAAAAAACCAAGATACACCAACTTTGTTTTCATAAATTCACATTTCCTCAAATTTATCATTAGTTTCTCTTCATTTAATCTTCTCAAAACCAAATCCAAATGGTGCAAATGCTCTTCCTTAGTTTTACTAAAAACAAGAATGTCATCAAGGTAAACCACAAAAAGCTTACCAATGAAAGGTTTGAGGACTTCATTCATCAACCTCATGAAGGTGTTGGGTGCATTTGAGAGAACAAAAGGAACTAAAAGCCAATCATAAAGCCCTTCATTTGTCTTAGATGTTGACTTCCATTCATCCCCTGGTTTTGATCCTAATTTGGTGATATCCACTCTTGAGGTCTATTTTGGAAAAGTAGCATGCTCCACCTAGACAAACCATCAAATCTTCCATTCATGGAATGGGGAACCTATATCTAATTGTAATCTTATGTATGGCCCTAGAATTTGTGAACATCCTCCATTCACCTCCCTTTATTTGGTGCTAGGATAGTAGGAACCAAACAAGGACTAAGGTTTTCTTTGATTAGCCCCTTATCAAGCAAATCTTGAACTTGTCTCTTAATCTCTTCATTCTATTGTGGTGTCATCTTATATGCTTCCTTATTAGATAAGCTAGCCCCTGGTATGAAATCAATGCACTGGCTAATATCTCTCATGGGATGAAAAGTTCTAGGGATTTCATCCACTACTATATCATCATACCTCTTCAGCAAGTTTTGAATTTCCAAAGGAAAATCTTCTTTCTTCGCTATTGTCCCAACAGACCTAGGCTTGGCTATGATGGAAATTCCTATTTTCTCCTCTTCTATAGTCTTTATGAACTCATTTTATCTTACTAGCATCACATTGGATTCTACTTATGGTGTTTTGTCTTCATCTTTCAATGGTGTTAGAGTGTATGAGACTCCATTTTTCTCTATCACATATGTATTCTTTCTTCCATCATTCTTGGAATTTATATCATACTACCATGGCCTTCCAAGAAGAAAATGACAAAAATCCATAAGGATGATGTCACACAAAACCTTGTCCTTATAGTTCCTCCTATATGGAATTATACCCAAGTTTGTTCATTCACTAATACTTGTTGCCCTTTTTTCAACCAAGAAATCTTGTATGGAGTGGCATGAGGAAACCTTTGTAGCTTTAATTTCTCTACCATTTCAACAATTTTTTTTTTATCAATACTTCCAGAATCAACAACAACTCTACAACATTTACCTTGGATTTTGCATGTAGTCTTGAAAAGTGACTTTCTTTGTGGTGGTTCTTTCTCCATGGGCACCATAATCAAGGTTATTCTCATCAGTAGATACTCTCCCACTTCTGGTTCTGCATTTTGTGATGGTGAATTGACACTTTCAACATCATCTCCACCTTGTGAAATTTGATTTCTTCTCTCACTTTTATAAGAAATAGATGTCTGCTCCTCACTACATTGCCATGCTTGGTGGCCTAAAAAATTATTGCATTTGTAACACTTCCTAGTGAATCCACTTGATCCTCCTCTATTACTAAATCCTCCTCTAGGACTTGGTCATCTCCCTCTAAAGATCCCCCTTAAATCTAATGTTTGTTCTTGTGAGTTACTTGTATCTCCTTGAGACCTTTGGGACTATCCTCTACCAGAAAAAGTACCTCTTCCTCTGAAATTTTTCCTTCCCTTACCTCTACTTTTCTTTTCTTGTCTCCTTTTGAACTTATCTTCAACTCTTATGACCAACTAATAGAACTCTTCTACTGTACTTGGACTTGTGAGACTGAGTTCATTATATAGGCTATAATTTAGCCCATTCAAGTACCTTGCAACTTTGTCAACATCTTCTTCCATGTGGTCTGATCTTAAGCTCAATTTGTAAAACTCTTCTACATATAGGATTTCACATCCACGTCCCTTTTCTTCAAATTTTGCAACTTCATTTTTAACTGGATGGTGTAATCACTGGGTAGAAATTTACCCTTCAGTTTTCTAACCATTCTATCCCAAGATATGATATTTTATTTACCTTTCTTTTTCCTCTCTTCTTGCACATAGTCCCACCAAATAATTGCCTACCCTTTTAGCTTTTTTCTTGCTAATTCCACTTGCTTCCCCTCAGGCATGTCTTCAAGTTTAAAATAATTTTCTATTTCTCCTATTCAATCTAGGAGTTCTTCTCCATTCAGACTCCCTGAATACACTAGAAGATCTATCTTTACCTTAGAACCATCACTCTTAACTGCCTTTAACAATCTCTCCAACCTCTTCTCTTCAACATCTTCTACTACTTCTTCTTCACCCACTTTATTTTCTTCTTCTTCTTGGTCACTCAAATCTCCTATGACCACTCCTCTTTTTTGGTTGGTTTCAAGTGATGTGAGTCTTGCATCAAGGCTTTCCTTTATGGCTCTCAATTCTAGGGAAATAAAGCCTCTCACCTCTCTGATTATTCTTTCCATATTCAATTTAGGGGACATATTTTCTTCACTTCTAATCAACTTACTTAAAATCCCTTACTTACCTTCCTTGATCTGATACCAATTTGAAGCAAAGGAAGGACAAGTTTCAAAAACACTAGACTAAGACAAGACATTTCTTCAAGGGCTTCATAGTTACCAACAAAGAGGGGCATCTTAGTACACCTTGTCACAATAATTACTTGATTTATAGAGAATTCAAATGAGGGAAAACACACTAATATAAGATGTGGAAACCAAAAAAATAGGGGACACCATTGTTTCAACATGCACTTTCAACCTATCTTAAGGAAAAGTCACAGGCTTGCCACCGCTGATTTGAAACAACATTTAATCACTTTGAGGCTTGAGCCCTCTTGCTTGGGTAGAGTAGAATTTTTAGAAAACTAGCTAAAGGACCTTATGACCATAATCAACTACTGTGTGATGGATCACAATTCAAACTATCAAGAGGTTTACAACTTTGTAAAGTTAACTAGGACAACAAAAAATTCTCTGTAGGGACAGTCAAGTCAATTTGTCACCCCAATGCCTAAGAAACCCTAATAAATTATTGGAATAGGTCTATAAGACCTTCATACATCTCCTCCATGCCTTTTCTAACCACAAAGTCCAACCATCTTGATTTTGGAGAGTTGTAACTATCCTCCTTTTGTTGCTATTGTCTGATACATACTAATATTAGACCTACTATTCATCTTTAGCACATGAAACCTTTAACTCCAACACTTGAAACTTAGAAATATGATAGACTACATTAAAACAAGCCTCTCCACCCATTTTGATGATTTTCCATTGATGGAGAGGAGAGCTACATAATATTTTGTGCTCACCATTAACCTAGGTAGGGTTTCTACCCACCTGGAATAAAATTGCTATATCTTTTGATTCAGTTGATGAAAAACAATGAAAAAAATTGAAATTTACTAGACTCACATGCACACAAGATCTAATAGGTAATAGAAGCATTGGTGGTTTGTACAAACTATACTAAACAAAAAAAATCACTGAAAACAATGGAAAAACCTAGAAAACCAATTTATGTTTCTACATTACAACTATCTTATAATCATTATAGATCATTTTCTCAAATACATGTGACAATTACTTGATTTTGTGACACTTTTTAAAAGTTACAAGACATCTTTTTGTGCAATTTGGAAAAAAAAATGTAACTTTACCCCAACAATCCTCTAAGCACTCCAAGGGGATTACATGATATCATATGGTCATGAATGACCTTAGGAAACACCAAACAACTCCTAACCACACCAAATAAATTAAAACCAAAAATTACATAAAATAAGCAAAATAAGGTCCTGGTGACCTTGCACCACATTGTAAAATAATTAAATAATTAACAATATTTAATTATCAAGAATGAATGAGGAAATGATTAAGAATTAGAGTTTGCATACATTTGGAAATTTTTAGTGTCTATAGTGCATTCACCTCGTCTACACTACCTTCAACATCCTTCAATAATTTTGAAAATTTCTTGTGTGCAACAACACATCTTTCTATTATCTCCATCATTATTTTTTCACTCAACCTCCTCTATACTTCTTTCTCAACCTCTTCCTTTAGTCTAGATGCATAAGACAAAGGAATCAATAAGCAATTTAAAGTTTTCCATACTGAATAAAGTGGTGTCGATGTTTGATCCTGGTATGATAGATCCTGAAAGGCTTTAAGTGCCTCATCAATTAGATATATACTCTTCTAATGAGTTTCAATTATCTCCTTCCTTGTGGATGTATGAAACAAGTCTCCTAGTTGAAGCTTGTGGATAGGAGATATCTTGTTCAAATCAACATTTCCTTGTTACATGGGCAACTGCAACAACTAAGAAGACATAGTACGTTGGAAAATAGGTTGAACACTTAATAGATTTTTCAAATAATCTTCAGAGGAGCCAAAATATTCACCAAGATACTTTGTATTCTCCATAGCCTTACTCTTTTCATTTGTAACCCTTCCAAATTTAATATTTTCATTCTTTTTTGCATCTTCGGATGCATCCTTGTCCTTTTCTTCATGCTTTTCTTCTTGCTCTTCTCCTTTCTCTTCTTTAATATTTTCCTCCTCATCATATTTATCTGGATTCACTTCCTTTGCAATGTTTTCTATATTTACGAGAGGAATTTAACTTCAACATTTTATGTTGGAGGAGGAGTAACATTTTTTATTGGAGAAAGATTAGTAGACTCCTTTGCAATGTCTTCTCCCATCATTGCTTCTTCTTCATTTTATTTTTTCGTATCCTCCACTTTTGGAGGGGTGTTATCCATAGAAACTTCTCCATTTACCTCATGCTCATGTTGAGCATCATTTGCATGTACTTATTCTTCTTCTAAATTTGGTTTTAGAGCATTGGCATCAACATTCATTACCTCTTTTGCTACCAAAAGAAATCCTAACTTTTGAACAATCTCCTCAGCCTTATTATTGCATTCTTTCTAGATCCTTTTAAGGTCATCTTTTTCCTTACCCACAAGGGTAGTAACCCTTTGTTTGGTTCTCAAATCCTTGCTAAATACAATATCCAATGTGGCTCTATCATCTTCTGATAGTGGAGAACTAACTCTTTACAAGGCTTCATCTTTTATCCTTTTGAATGTTTTTAATAGCTTCTTCCCTTCTTTTCAACAAGATGTTTCATACATCATCAACAATATCCTTTCTGATATTCTTCATATCTACTTCAAGTACCACAATGTACCTGACAATAGCCTCAAGAATGGTTGCCTTGTCCACCTCATTTTCTTCCTTGTACAATTTTGTAGTTTCCTTCAACATGTCATTCTGAACTATGTTGTTTAAAAGTTCCTCTAACTTCATTAGAGAATGAGGCCTTTCTGGAAATTTCTACTTCTTTTCCTTGCTTTTACCTAGAGTCTTCTTTTTTTCTTCATTCTTTTTCTTCTCAGGAGAAGCCTTCTTAAATTCTTTCTTCTTCTCCTATGAACCTTTCTTAGTAACCTCTTCCTTTTGTTCTCTCATATGAACTACAAATCTTTCCTTTTCTTCCTCAATATCTTCTTCACTTTCAGTATCAACAACATCATATATTTTTATCTTACCACTAGATTCACCTTGTGAGGCCTCTTTCCTTCCCCTTCCAACCAACTGTGGTCCTTCTTCTTCTAGATCATCTTCTTTTTCTACAACATTAATTCCTATGTCTTTCTCTCTTGTTCATTTTTGTTTGGTTTTTCTTGTAGAGTTAGCAAGAGTAGTGGTCTTTTTCTTCTCTATGTTGGTGGCATGCACAATTGGAGGGGATTTCTCCCTTACTAGAGGACTAGTAGTGGGTTTCCTCTTCTCTCCAATAGATGTTAAAGCCTTAAAGGACTTTTGGATAGATGGTGGAGTGGTAGTTGTTCGGCCTCATCTCCTTGATCTACCTAAATATTTTCCAATACTCATATCTACTCTGGCTGTCTCTAGCATACCGTACCTTTTCCTTTGAAATGCCACATTATTGGGCATATATATCAGCCATTTTGTCCATATTATTTTCATAACAATTTTATTTTATTCCAAGTGAATTTCCATGGAATTTTCCTCATAAGTCCCATACCTTGGTTTTGTGGTATCCTTAGGACTATTCAATAAAATATCTACATAGCCATTTAGATCTTGGTTTTTCACTTCATAACCTAACTTAGGAACCCAAACTGATCTTGGATCCACTACCTCCATAATACAATGATCTATGGAAACTAGGAATGTAATATCACTTTTTTACTTTTTCATAATGGACCTAGGAATCCTCTGTCTTTCATGCACTCTTCTCTAAAATAATGCAAAGAAAGTAGTAAGTGCATAATATTGTGCATTGGTGTCTCCAAGGCTCCTCATGTAGTCTACAATTTCATGTGCAATAGGCCGTCCACTTACCTATTTAACCTTTTCAATTACAAGAACCTCTTTCAAAAAGTAGAATAGTAAGCACATTACCAAGGTGCCATATTGAAACAAATATTTCTTTTTTTATCTCCTTTATATTTTTCATCAATTTGTGCCTAATAAACTCACATGTAAGTCATCATTTGTACTATTTTCTATCATATCATGTGCCACATTGATTGTGGTGGAAAAAATATAACTATCTTTGTTAGTAAAGTATATTTTGTACCCAATAACCATGGAAACATACCTAACAATAGGATTTATAATATGATTTATAGCAAGGGATCTTTGATCAAATGTTGCACTAGTTTTCTCCATTACATCTTTATTTTTAATAGATTTTAAAATGGGAACTAGTTTGGTGGAGCATAGACCGGTGATCTCTTTTACCACTTCCTTTGTAATCATGTGAGGCATATTAGTCTAGATGAACTGATCATGAATTGTTCTTAGAGCCATTCTAATTCACTTGATATCATAGAATAAATTGGGGAACCACTACAACACATCTAGTTTCTTCTTGATTAGGACTTTGTATTTCAACTTAAGGGTGAAATCTTCACCAACTAATTCATTTTCCCATATGTCCCTAAACTTTTTAAGGGAATGATCTTCCATATTTCCCTAAATGTATGCCCTAATATCCTCAGTTGGTAGGACCCCATACAAAATGTGTGAGAAATCTCTTAGTGGGTCATGTTTTATGGATTTTGTAGAGTATCTCTTGAATTTAGGTTGGGTTTTCTCTGAAACTTATACAACCCTTAGGTGTAGCCTTCACAATGTGGATTCAAACTGATTTCAAACACAAATTCAGAAAGCTAGGGAACACAAGACTCATGAAATACCTTTTTAACTTTGTTCACTGAATTAGGCTTTCGATACTCTACAACTCAATTCGCCTTGAACTCTTCAAATTATTGTTTCACTGCTCTGCTCCTCTTCAAATACCTTTTTTTGAAATGAATATTCCTTAGATTAATTCCTAATAACCCTTCAATCTACCAAAATTTTGCAACAATTTCTTCAATTCATAAATCTAGCAACCCTAAAACTATATGCACAATCAGCTTCCAAAGCTTCACAAACTTCCACACTGCAATATTTTCTTTTACAATTTTCACCAATACATCAAACTGTAGACACATAAAAATGACCAAAGCCTGCAAGTAATATTTTACCACCTCTCGTCCTAGCATAATTATGAAATTTTAATTATGTTTCTAACCCAACTTCAACTATTAATTGAATAATGCATAATTATTTCATTATTTCATGATCTTCTATTCTTCATGATTATTAAATAAATAGATCTTATTTATTTATTTATTTAATGTGTCACTAATTATCAAAGTCGTCTCATAATTAAATAAAGTCTCATTTATTTAATTAGCCTTTATCATTAATGTTCTCTTGATTATTAAATAAATATATTTTAATATATTTATTTAATATGTCACTAATCCCTAAATCCTCTTTTAATTAAATGGATTTATTAATTTATTTAATTAATTAACTACCTCTTCTAAATTAAATAATTATTCCTAATTATTTAAATGCTTTATGTGACACTTCCATCTTTTTAAATAAAAAAATTTATTTAAAAATGTCAAAGGGTTAACAGATTCTTCTTTTAGTAATTAATTTCAAAATCAATTACTTATTATCTCACAAAATCCATATTTTGAATTAATTTAATTCAAAATGGAAATATTCTTCTACAAATCAAGTAATTTCTAAAATGATTGATTTTCTAAAATCTCATCTTATTATCTGTTGATTTTTGCTAATTTCATCTCACTGTCACATTCATTTTCCATCATTGATTTAATTTCCTAAATTAAATCTTGTCCACACATTTGAGGATTTTTACCCTAACCCTAATTGAGAGTTACCATTTTGAATCTTGACCATTGATTCTAGGGCATTTCTCAATCTCTCAAAAATGGCAATCTTGTTCTCATTTTCGACATCTCTTAATATTGCAATATCTTATTATTATCTTCTTGCATACTTGTTATCATTTTAACTACTTGCAATCTAGAATTAATTTTCTTGTGCAACAAATATTTAAGAAATCCTTCAAAGTTTTGCTTAGGACTAGGCATTATAGAAATTGCTCATCAAATCTGAGGGCACATTCTTCATCACAACAATCTAAGAAGGTACAATGAAAATCAACCATGGAGGAGAAAGGCTTGGTGATCTTGTTTCATTCTAGTTCATCATTTCTTTCTTATTTCTCCTTTGCATTCGATTGTTTGAGGATTTTAAATATTATATGCATGTGTTACTAACCTAGTTCCACCTTGCAGAAATTATCCATCATTACATTGGTGAACCCGACCCCTTAACACATTTTTGTAGGTTCTCTTACAACTTCATTTTTGTTTTGCAAGTAGAAGAGTACGAAACGATGCAACTGATAACCGTCGTGACACAAACGCTTTGTTTTGCCACATGTGCTTTCACGAGCGACACATTCAACTTGTTGCAACGCATTTGAGCTCGCAAGTGACACATTCAACCTGTCGCAACACATTTGATCTCCCGAGCGATGCAATCGACCTATTGCGCCGCATTTGACCTCCTACAATGCAAAATACTGGTAAATTTTTCTTTTGGTTTTAGTTATTTTCTCTTTTCTATTTCTAGGTTAGAGATTTCTCGTGTTACTAATTTTTTTTATGACAAGATGTGTCCGACTGGATTTAAGTAATTTTCTTTGTTTTTGAATAGTTAAGCAACATTTACAGGGCATTGTACCCTTCACAATGAGCCACAAGAGACAAAAAGGAACAAGACTAAAGAGAAAAAATTAAAGGAAAAAAACATAGAAACAACCCAAAGGCAACACAACAACCGCAGAGCAACAATCGACAGATAGGCATAGGGAGTAGCTAACTGGCATTGTCCCAGTTTTTAATCAGGAGGTCCACCGCCTCATCACCCACCCATTATTTTTTTTCATGGATGTTGTTCCCCTCCAACTCCTCTTTTATAGCATTAGATAGGGTGCTTGTGACAAAGTGATCCAACATCATGGTGAAGTGGGTTAACCCCTGAAACCTTTTGTCAAGAGTGTCCATTCTCTTCACCACATCACACAATTCCACCCCAATATCCATAGCTCCCTGAACCTCTCCAGGCTCATCCACTAGGGGATGCGAAGAGTGAGATTTAGAGCCATCAATGGGAAGCTTGTTGTCCACCGGAGTAAACTGGGGCCTCTCCACATTTTTTTCCTCCACATCTTCAGACTCTTCTTCCTTGTAACCTTTTCTATGAGACTGCTCCTCCTCAGTGTTTTCAATAATTAGCCTCTTCTTGTTGTTCTTGGCTAGCCTCCCGGATCTCCTCCTAGCATTTTCCCCTCCATTCATCTCTATGGTCCCCACAACTATATCCCCTCTGGAGTCTTTCCTAACAACATTCTTTCCCTTGCCATCCTTAGCAGTCAAAGCCAGCGTGCATTTCTCCTTACCTTTTTTGGTTGAAGTGGCCTCGTAGGCTAAGTCAACTTGAGTAGCTTTTAGCTCATAGAGTCCTTCCGCCGCACTAGCATGGGCCTTTCCCAACCCACACTTAAGTTTTTGGGTGGCAAATTTTGCTTTAGGATTCCCCACATTGTCCGAATTGGACTTCCAAGGAGGGCTCTTGGATTCGGTCGAGGAAATATGCACAGTTGAAAGGGGTTCAATGTTCTCGATGTGGACATCGGTGATGGCTTTAGGTGGACAAAGATCAAGATGAAAGTGATACAATCTCAGGATAAGACCCTGATGGAGTGGGAGCGGTGGGAGATCACAGGGGTTACAACTGGCCGATTCTTTGCACTTGTCAACAAAGATTTCAAGGTCCATTAAAAGGAAAAATGGGAAATTGAGCAGCATCTTATGTCTAAGGTGATTTAATAGAGGGAAATGGTAAAAAAAATAGGTTTTAAATCTACCTTCCAACGTAACATATTTCATCAGCTCCATGCACAGTTGGTCCCAGGGCTTTGGGAGCGCGTCCCTCTCAAACCCCGCTTGGTTCTGCATCGGGGCCTCCTCACCTCTGAAAAAGGATTTTAAGCTTTCATGGTCTGGTTTTTTTGTGTGTTTAGGGTATTTTTTCCCAGAACACAGAAAACCCATAGCCTGCGCTATAACTTCTTTACTGATTTCAAACGATATACCACCAATGCAGACGCTTCTATCCTTCCACAAACTGGAAAAATGACTCGATAAGATAGGATCATGGTCGACCAAGCACTCCATGAGTGGAGCAATGCCTCCCTCCTCACAAATGTGCCAAACCAAAGGGTTGTTCTGAAATTCCTCGCAGTTGTCAGGTTCAATCCTAACCCGCTCACCACCCGTACTATCAACCTGCATAGAAAACTCAAAAAATTGCAAAAACTACCAATTGCAGCAACTGTGAATAATAATCACAATGTGATAGTTAAGGAAAGGAATACATCGGAGGATAATAAAACTCGTGTACAGGTCGCATGTGCAGAGAGGAAAATCACCACAGGTTGATTTGACACAAAATTTAATGAATTTATGATTACAGCCAAGAAGGCAAGAGTTGGCGGACATGTAGGGAATGCACAAAAAACCATGCGAAAAGGCCAAAAAACTAAAATTAGCAACCATCTGAATGAATCCAAAGGGATCCCTAGCTAAACTAACTGGCTTGAAGCCCCTAGAAGGGGGCCAATTCTCATCATAAATAGTCAAATCATTATAAATACAATCACACCTCTAGATGCAATGAGTAAATAAAACAAGAAATCCAACAATTCCCAAGAGAATAGATCATACAGTATGGTTCCACAGATATAATGAAGTCACGTCCTTCCATCTATTCCACATCAGGCCGCTAAAATTATACTTGTAACCCACTTTTAAATCCCAACCCCACCACCTCATCCTAACCTTAGAACCCGACCCCATCCACCATGTCCAAAGGATAGACATGTGGATCCTCCTTTCCGTGCCCCACACACATAGATATTTTCTAGGAAACCTCCACCTGTACTCCATACCAATGTTGACACTCATCCACCAGATCACCATAAAAATCTAGTGGGCCCCCCAATCACTCCCGTCATCTAAAGATTAATAATCATTGCAAACCATGGTAGCCTTGCTCCCACACTATTAAAGCTTGAATATTTGGTGGACACCTTTCATTTTTTCTCCAACATCTAGCCGAATCCTAGCCCGAGCCAAGATTAGCCAAGGCATCCACCACATGGTTGCCTTCTCTGAAGATATGAGTCACCTTTTTATCCCTAAATTTGGATAAAAGGAAACTAACATCCAACAAAATGTCCTTAGTATTCCAACCAATTAATCTATCTTTATTCACAACATTTGTTACCGACCTGGAGTCTCCTTCAATGTGGAAATAAGAAATCCCCAGATAAACAACAATTTTGAGGCTCATCAACAACGCACGAGCCTCTACCACTAAAGCTGGCTGAAACCCAATACCTCCAACAAATACCGCCACTAGAGCTCCCATAGAATCTCTGATAACTTCACCAATACTTTCCCTTCTTGGGTTTCCCTTAGCAGCCCCATCAAAATTAAGTTTAAACCATCCTCTATCTGGAGGCTCCCATTTAGTATTTTTTCTAGCTAAAAGTTTCAAATTATTAAAGGAGTTAGCCTTTAAATCTTGGTGCCATTCCTTAGCCATTTTTATTTCGTAATCCATCGGCCCCATCTTCAGGAGTTTCCCCTTAAAGAGAGAGATATTCTCCTTAATGAGCCTAACTCCAATGCCAATCACCTCCTTGGGACTCCTCTCAATATTCCTGAAAACCCTGTTATTCCTCCCTTCCATAAACACCAACCTTAGATAGGGGGGCCTACTTCCAAATTTCACCTGGTAGAGGGTGGAAAAATGGGCCATACCAACCCTGAATAAATGATAAAATTTCCTTGCTCATAACCCAAGGGACATCAAGTTTCTCAAAAGCCAGCCCCCAAACTTCAGCAGCATACAAGCAATGTAATAAAAGGTTCCTGATAGTTTCCTCCCCTTCCCTGCAAAGGAAACATCTATTGGGAAAACAAAAACCTCAAATCCTCAGATTGTCTTGGGTTAGAATCCTGTTATGATAGGTCGTCCACCAGAAAAAAATAATTTTAGGGATCATGTGACGATTCCAAACCTTCTTCCAGGGTTCCACAACAAAATTTTTGTTAGTCAACAGCGTGTAAGCTGACTGAACCGAGAGATCCCCCTGTTTATCTAAAGTCCAAAAAAAACTCATCCTCCTTGTCATAGGAAGGAAACTTGGTGCTGGAGAGCATCACCTGAATGGATCGAGCTAGGTGAAAAAGGTCATGAGAATGGGGGAAACAAAGGGTAAGATCTTTCTAAATCCTAGCTCTGGGAGGTCCAGACACATAGTCACTGATATTTAAGCCAAAGAATCTCCGAGCAGCTCCCATCATCACCCCAAAGCCAGAGTTAGCCAGAGAGGAGTCAATTAGCCAAGTATCTTCCCAGAATCTGATTTTAACCCCATTTCCCATTTTCCATTTAATCCCTTTCTTTAGCAAGGCTTGTATGCTACAAATGCTCCTCCAGACAATAGAGCCTTAGGGGTGAGGTTCTGAAAGACAATCAATCAAGGGCCTGTTCTGGAGATATTTGGAATTCAGAATTTTACACCATTCCTTATTGTTCCTTAACTAGTCCCAACCAACCTTGGCCATCAGAGCCCTGTTGGAGATGACAATCTTCCTAATTCCAAGCCCACCACAATTTTTAGCCTGGCAGACCCTTTCCAATTTCACCAAAGCGAGTTTATTTTTTTCTCAGTACTAGAGCAAAGGAAATTTCTTTGAATTCTTTCAAACTTATCAGAAATGTAATTAGGCATCTTAAAAATGGATAGAAAGTAAGTGGGGATACCTTGAATAGTTGCAGTGAGAAGTTGGTGTTTTCTAGCATGGCTAAGCAAAGAGACCTTCCACCTAGCCAAATTCCTTTGAATCCTTTCTAGAATCGAATTCTAGAATTCTATGGGAACCTCCTTAACCGTGAGGGGGAGCCCAAGATACACCAATGGGAGAGAATCACCAACACATCCCAAAACCATAGTCACCATGTTTTTCAAATTGGGCATGCAATTAAAGAAATAAATCTTGCTTTTATTGTAATTGATGCTTTGACTAGAGCAAGAGGCATAGTTGTTAAGACAAGCTTTCCATTTCCTAGCTTCCACTATAGAGGCCTTCCCAAATTGAAAGTTTTTATCCACAAATTTTTGCACAAGAATCAGATTTAGAGAGGAAGCCGCTCTAACACCTGTAATGGAGCCCTCTGACAGTAGACCCATGAAATTCTTGCTGAGCACACCAAAAATCATAATGAAAAGATAGGGCGATATAGGGTCTCCTTGTCTGATCCCTCTACCAGTAGAGACGAACCCACAGGGGGATCCATTAATCATAATCAAGAACTTGATAGTACTAACACACTCCATAATGAGTTTGATGATCGAACTGTTAAAGCTAAACTTAGCCAAGACCTTCAGGATGAAGTCCCATAAAAAATTATCATAAGCTTTGGAAATGTCAAGCTTGAGAGCCATCCCCGCATTGTTACATCTATCCATTGACTGGAGTAGTTCATTGGTTGTCAAAGTGGCATCGAGAATGTGTCGCACAGGGACAAACCCCTTTTGAGTGTGACTAATAATTTTTTCCAGAAGAGGTTTGACTCGGTTAATAAGGATCTTATAAATGATCTTATAAAAGGTGTTACAAAGACTAATAGGTCGGAAGTCAGACATAGAAAGAGGCTCACTTATCTTGGAGATAAGAGCAATGAAAGTGTGGTTCAATTGTTTGAGGATCCTACCAAATTTGAAGAATTCCCTAGCTGCAAGCACAAGGTCCCCACCCACAGTATCTCAAAATATGTGAAAGAAAGCAGGAGGAAAACCATCAGGCCCAGGGGCTTTGAAAGCCCCCATGCTAAACGTAGCTAGACAAAATTCTTCCATGGAAACAATCCTAAGGATTCCCAAATTATCTTCCTGAGAGATGGAGGTAGGGAGATGTTGGAGAAACTTACAATCCAAAGCCAGGTTGGGTGCCTCAACAGGGGCCGAAAAAAGCCTTCTTGAAATAATTAATCACATAGATCCCAATTTGAGCTTGATTTGAAATCACCTCCCCAGTGACATTTATCAATTTAGAAATTTGATTCCTTTTCTTGTGCTTGATGGCAGAAACATGAAAAAAGGAGGTGTTCCTATCTCCTTCCTTCAACCATTGGACCTTAGACTTTTGCTTCCAGAAGACCTCGTCATTTTTTAAGACCTGTTCCCATTTCATTCTAGCTTCCCTTTCCTGAATGTAAGTCCATTGAATGTCATCACCCTCATCCATATTTTTCTATAAGGTCCTCAACTTTCCCTCAAGCAGTTTTTTCCTTTGAAAAACATCCCCAAACACATTCTTGTTCCATACTTTAACCATTAGTTTAATATGTTTAATTTTAGAGAATATCCTAAACATAAGGGGGTCCTTGGACAAGAATATTCCACCACTCAACAATTTTTTTTTTTGAAATCGAGATGAGTGTTCCACATTATTTCAAAGCGAAAATGATAGGGACCAACAACAAGACGAATATTAGTGGTCAACATAAGAGGATTATGGTCTGACACCGTCCTAGGCAAAGTTATCAGGTTGGCATCTAAGACATTAGTCCAATGAGGAGAGTAGAGGAAGCAGTCGAGCCAAACCTGAATCAGGTCACCACCAGCCCGTCTATTAGACCAAGTGAAATTCTAGCCTAGGAGCTCAATATCAACTAAACCTGAAGAATTCAAAAAATTGGCTAGATCCGACATGCTGTCAGTGTAATCTAGAAGGCCACCACTTTTCTCAGATGAAAACAAGGGAGAGTTAAAATCTCTGGCAACAAGCCAATGACCTTCCTTATTCAGATTAATCTTGGCCACCATGTTATTCCATAAAATACTCCTTGTGTTCCTCTGATTAGAAGCATATATATTAACTATAGACCAAGCTTCTCCAAGAAAGGAGAATGAAACCCCTATACTATTTTTACAATGAAATAATTCATAACCTTGTAGACAAGATGGGTTCCAAAGAATAGCGAAACCTCTTGAAGCTCCCTCGACATCACTATAGACATAGGAAGCATTAGGCCAGAAAAATTTAGCAATTTTATCAAAATTAACCATCAACATTTTGGTTTCTTGAAGAAGACAAACATCAATCTTATGTTCCACTATATAGTCCTTCAG
Source organism: Sequoiadendron giganteum (assembly GCA_007115665.2). Classification (NCBI taxonomy): domain Eukaryota; kingdom Viridiplantae; phylum Streptophyta; class Pinopsida; order Cupressales; family Cupressaceae; genus Sequoiadendron; species Sequoiadendron giganteum. Next base: position 591,466,468 of record CM021108.1, read on the forward strand.
GGTATGTTGTTTTTGTGAGCTATTTAGCCCATGAACGTTCGATGACATAATTCTCATTTCTGACCTTTTTTTGAGGACACATCCAATGTCCTCTGCTTTCCCAGGGAAATCTCATTTGTCGTTTCTCCCGTTATGGTGTATCTCTGAGAGGGTCTCCGTGGCTTAGAATCCCCTCCAACATCAACCTTCTTCTTCCTTCCTTTCTTCTTGGGCATAGTCCATATCCCTTCATCCTCAACTTTCTCAAGCTTTAAGCTCCCCAAAATTTCAGTAGACTCTTCAATCATGCCAGAGCTCTCTTCCTCCCAGATTTCACCATCTTCTATCAAGGCCCCACTGGTCCTTGAAGCGACAACCAAAAATAGAGGGTCAATAGCCGAGGAGCTAGGACCAAAAAACCCATCTGAGACCCCCTTAAGCAAGGGATCAATAACCGAAGAGCCAGGGTCCTGAGACAAAGGTACAAATAAGGGTTTGGCAGCCAAATCCAAAGAGTCACAAGGGTTTAAAATAGGAGGTGGACCAATAGGGGAGGGTGGGTGAGGAGAAATCATAGGTGACTGAATAGTACCTGGGGGAACAAACTCAGAGTCTCTTGGTGGCCTCGAAATATACTCAGACAGAGTAGTGGGATTCAACACATCCATAAACTCCTGACTGATAGTAGATTTGCAATCAAAGATAAGATGCCTTGCTTTGGCACACTTTTGACAGTATACCACAATATTTTCGTAACACACAGGTTGAGTCTAGCTGCCCAACTTAGAACACAAATTGACAGAGTTTGGTAGGATTTTATCAACACAAATATTGACATAGAATCTTGCAAAGACTAACCTTGATTTCGATTTTGTGACAACATCCATGATAACAAATTGACCCAGTGAATCTCTAATAGCTTTGAAGATGGCTTCATCCCAAAAAGCCAAGGTAAGCCTGACAACTTTGTTATTTCTTTCAAACAAATTGTATTTTACACGTATTGGTTAAAAAGAATAGACACACAAATACATATTGGTTAAAAAGAACAACAAAATTTATTTTTCATTGGGTTTAAAATTAACTCTTAGATGGAAAATACTACAAACGGTTAAAATTAACCCCTTTGCTTGAAAAACACTACAAATGGATAAAATGAACCTTGTGCATTCTCTGTTTGTACACATTTTATTTTTAATTTAAAAAGAACACCATGCAAGTGTGATCTAAAATATTCATGTGCTCTCTCTTTGTTTTTAAACAAAGATTGATTGAACTATGAATGTTTTGGTTCGCTTTTGTTAGCCTTAGATATTGGGCTTGATTTGGTGGGAAAAAGTACTCATCCCAAAGCAACTCAAATCAGGAACGCGCTAAAGCCAAGCAGCGCCCAACCGGTATAAAAATTTTAATGTTAAGGAAAGCTTAGCATTACAGAAGCTCCCACAGACCAACAATTGACTCCCCAGTACCCTTGGGGTGTGTCAAAACCTGCAGAGCCTAACCTCTATAGACTGGGATGATAATGCCTCTCGCGTGGCCTTCTAAATGGGTTCCCTAATTAAATCCTTTGTTGTAGAATACCAAAAACCTTCTATTCTTTGGTGCAGAAGCAGTCGTTGCAAAGGAACCCGTACGTGTGCAGTTCTTAGTAGAAATGATCAATTTTCCATGGTAGTTTCATGGAGGTTGGAAGCTTGGTTGACCTAAGAAGTGAGTGCACTATAAGGGGGAGCCCATGGGGCCAAGCTTCTGGATTCATTCGCTAAGGACATGCGGTTCACGAGATCCATAAGAATATCGTCCTTGCAGCCCTAGGATTTTTGTCAATGTGTTTAATGTGGTTGATTTCAATTTTTACAACACCAAGTGTTTGCCAAACTATTTTTAGAAAACTCCCATGACTGAACATCAAACTTGCTGAAATCAGAGTCAAAACTGGTAAAATCTGCAAAGAGTTTCTTCCAAAAATTTCTTTCTGTGATGCAAACGCTGTGTCAAACTACATTTGTCATATTTTGAGCTGCAATCACTTTGATGAGCCGCATTTGAAACATCCTGAGCTGCAATCGCTCTAACGAGCCACATTTGAAACATCCTACATCACATTCACCAATTCGCAATTGCAAAAACTTCACAACCATCTTCTCACTATCAAAATTGAAATCCAAAAATTGTCTTTTCCAGAATTACATCAAGTCTTCCTTTACTATTATTGTTTAAACCAGACAATAAATTTCTCAACTTCCCTTAAACATTGCATTACAGATACCATTTTTTAGGATCACGATAGGGTTCCATTTCCATTCCTTTAGTTGCATTATTAACTCTACCATCTTCTTAGACACTTATCTTTGCAGATTTTAGGAGTAGATTCTTAGCATCCATTGTCAAAACTTTGCATTCATTAGTAGGTTATCATTGGAGCCAATTACCCTTTGTCATTTAGTCAAATATTTTGTGAATTATTTCCCACTCAATAGTCTAGTGTGGAAACTTCACTTTTTCCTCTTTTAGTCCTTTTATGGTCCATTGGTTTTTCAAACCTGAAGCATTTCCAACACTTGGTTTTCTCAAGTAGTCATCTCCTTAGATTTCTCAATAGTGAGTACATCTTAGGCTCCCTTTAGTTGCATACCATTTAGCATCTCCATTTTAGTGTCACACCATTTGCTTTCACAAATATTTAACCTCATTTGCATTTCATAATATTCCTAAAATTCCAAAAAACCCAAAAACATAGTGTCATATTTAGATCATTCTCCCCCATCATCCCAAAGTTGAGCAAAAATTTTATGGTTGAAACTAGATTACAAAAAAATAAAAGACTCATGGATTCCTTTGGACAAGACGCCAACTTTCTTGGTTTCACAAATGGCATGGATTCCTTCCCTAATGACATGAACAATCCTTCTTATAACATGGGAAATTCCAATATCAATCCTTTCAGTGAGATGAACATCACACCCTCTCCACAAGATCTTTTTGAAAAATTTATCCGCGCAGACTCAAATGGGGAAGTCTTTGAAGAAGACATATTAGTTGTTGCCCAACACCCAGAAGTTTTATCTTTTGTGGAAGATGTAGTCTTAAATGACTCCTCTAGATTCCTAGCTATGCTCCTTGACCAAGGGGCTAAGTTACCAAAGGGATTTGATCTTAACACTCTTAGAGAAACATCCCCTAATCCCCCATAACACAATCCTTCCATGGGAGCTTCTTCACAAAATGTCATCAAAACCATCAATGCTACCTCCCTTGGTGATACTACCACCACAACCAACACAACATATGTTGGGGGATCATCTACCCAAACTAATACCACATCACAATCCATCCCCCAAAAAACATCCACCATCCCTTCACAAACAATGGGTGCAACCACCTCAAATCTCTTTGGAACTTCATCTAGTTCCATGGGTACATCAACAAACCTGTTATTAGGTTCTTCAAATGCTATGGCAACCAACTCATCCAACCCTTTTGGGAGAAATAAACGAAGAGTTTTCATTCAAGGCACCCAACCTAATTCATCATAGGTTAATACCAACATTCTTTTGAGCCAAAACACCAACATTCCTCATGGCCACAATTTGTTTTTTGGGCAAGGTAATCAAGGCACCCAATCTTTCACTCCATTTGGGCATCAACACACTCAAAAACAACAAGGCCCTCAAATTCAATCCAACATGGTAGCATCTCACATCCCCACTTATGCCTCTCAAGTTCATACACAATAGCACATTCCTCATCAAAACACTCATTTCCAAAAACCGCACAATCAGAACACTCATTTTGGCCACTGACAACCAATTCCAAATTAACACATCTCATCACAATAGGTGGGCACTCTGTTGTGCAGTTTTTGCACACACGCCCCACTAAAAGTTGGAACCCTCGTTTCTTTCGCTTTTTGGTGTCTTGTCCTTTCTATTTTGGAATTTTTATTGCTTGGGCATGTGCTTTGATGTTCATCCCGTTGGTTAGAATGGCCCATTTATGATTTATATTGACAACCTTAAGTTTTGGGTGCAATTCAAGCTTTTCATTGTGTTTGGGAAAAGTCACCCTAGCCGGACTTTCCCGGTTTCCCTTTGGCACTCTGTAACGACTGCCTTTTTTTCTATCTGGGGAAATTTGTCATGTCTAGATTTTTTCAAGGTCCGTTGCTCTGTCGGATTTCTGGATTTTGGTCTTGGCCGTCTTATCGATTGCATTAATGGTGATTGCACAACTTTTGGGGCAATGTTATATTGAATTTTGGGAAGCAATTTTCCATTTGAGTTTGATTATTTACTTGTCATTTGAGTTTGGAGTGCTTGAGATTGAGGTGTGTTGCTAGATTGTGCATTTGGAGGAGATTTTGAGTGTTGCATTCAGATTTATTGAGCATTGTTCATATTCTTCTTGTGATTGAGGTTGTTTGTTGGCATCCATACTTTCAGTTCCTTCTATTCTCATGTTGTGTGTATATGCCCTCTTCCTCTTTTGGTTTTGATGCTTTACTATATGATTTTTCATATCATTCATTGCTTCGATCTTGCTTCTGTGTGCATGCCATGTTTGGGAGTTTGAGGTTTCCATGTCTTGCCAATCTGTTTGGGTGATTGCCTTGAATATTTTCTTTGAGGATGGTTTCTTGTTGTTATTTTTGGGGCTTGCTTGCATGTGCCACCAATTTCCTTTCCTATTTTGCAAGCAAGGTGTGCCTGAGCTTTTTCGTGCTTTCATGGCAGAGGTTTTTAGGGTTCTTGACCTAGGGCATAGTTAATCCCTTTCAAATCACTGAGGGGTGAGTGTTAAATTCATGGTTAATCCATTGGAGATGTAGGTCAAGTCATTGTCGAGTTGTAGGCTCTTGGTCCATGTTGTTTGATCTATTTGGGTGAGGACGAGGAGAAAATAGGTGCTCGGGTTTTTATTACCTTTATGGAATTCCGCCTCTGCTGGATTTCCCCGAGTATTATTGTTTATCCTTTGTTCTTCGTATTTTTCTATTAAATCCAGACTTTTGCTGGCCTCACGAAATTTTGCTTCCTCTAGATTTTCCCGGTGTCCGTTGCCAGATCGTTCTATCGAGTTCATGCTTCCATGGTGAATTTGTCTTGATTATGCTAAAATTCGCGTTGTTGGGATTTTCCCGAATGTTCTGTGGTTCCTTCATTTTCGTGGATTACTGAAACTATTGCTGTTTTTGGAAATTTCCGTCTCTGGCGGATTTTTCCGAAGTTTTGTGGGGATGAAGAATTTGATGATTACATGAGAAGTTTATTATTGATGTTGTATTTAGATGATCAAATGAACTTATGCTAAGTGGTTTCAAATTATTCTTTTATTAATATGATTGATTAAAGTGATATTGTGGTGTTTGTATGTTTGTTTCGTTGGATTCCACCTGGTCCAGATTTTCCCGAAATTCCTCTCTAGTTTGGATTCTACGGAGGAGGCTAAATCCAAAACTTTGAAATAGTTGATGTTGACACTTGTTGTTTGTTTTGGATCTAATTATGAATGTTTTACTTGTTTGTAGGTCGGATCAGGACAAGATGTTGTTGGGCATGGCAAGGGAAAGGCAAGGGATCCAAGTGCTGAAATTTCTGCTATCTCAGATGCAAAAAAGATAAAGATAGACATAAAGAGTAAGATTCCTAAGAGTAGATTGACTTTCGTTTGGTCAGGGATCACTAATACCAATGTGGGTATGTGGGACTACGAGGAGTTCAAGGTTGAGATGATAGCACAAAACTTCCCTTTGATGGCCAAAAGAACTTTGGAATCCGGTTTAGCACATGTGGCTAGTTTTCCCTCCAAAGTACAATGCTATGAGTTGGTGCTTGAATGTGCCAGAAACTATGACAAGGGAACAAAAAGGATAATTGGCCCTCAGGGAAGGATTGTGGCGAGCTTTGATCTTGTGTCCATTGCTAGGACTTTTGATATACTTGATAGGTCACATGTGGTGGCCTTTGATATGGATACATCAAATAAATACTATGAGGAGAATGTGGTTAAGTCCCAACAGGTGATAAATTCTTGGTTGGAGAAGCCCAAGTCCCACTTCTCTAAGTTTCCAAAATTACTATTCAGACTTAAATTCAAGACGAAATACTATAATGTCATCACTCTCCTCAGTTGGTTGTGTTGGGTCTGAAAAAAATTGGTTTGAATGAACCACGAGAGATTGCCACACTCTCACTACGTTAATGGCCAACTAACAAGGCCAACCAATATGGTTGAACCCTCTACTCTTAAGGCTCTTCTAACCCTAGGCGGGTGCACCTATATGAGTGGCACTAACTTTGAAATATGTTTCCTACTTGACCTAACTATCCACAAATGGAAATTTGATAGTGGAAAGATATGATCTTAATTTGGTATGAATTGTATATGCAATATCAAGGTATGAATTAATATGTTGAATTAAGAGATGTCAAATGAGATGAATAAAACTAATGTAATGAAAATAAAGGAGACCAGTGCCTTATTTGGTAAAATAGAGTCAAATGAAAGCCTTTGATGAGTGGTTTCTATCTAGGAAGTTCTCTGATCATTTGGCATACAATTATGAGTTTATAACTGGTATAAACAGGCAAGGATGTAATTGATAAACCCTACTTGAGGAAGAATATCAAATCTAATTATCTGATTCTTCTTATTGATCCAAATAACATTCCTAGATTACTATAATTAATTGAAAGGAATTTAATTCTTTATTAAAGAATCCAATAAATCAAATCACATAGAAACAAAAAATGTGCACTGATAAAATGAATATATACTTGATATTTCAATTTAAACAATCAAGAAACATCAGATTAGAGACAATCAAATAATCGCAGGAATCCAACAAACAATTGATACTAGAATGAAGCCACTAAATCAACAGTCTTTCATTATCTTCTTCAAAATTCATATATGCAACATAGTCTCCTTGAATACCATCATTCTGAAAATATAGTGCTTACAATAGTCTATCCTATTCTAATTCTATCTTCTAACTACTCTTGATGATATGAGTTCATCTTACATATATATATATATATATATATTATATTTCTAGGGCTACAACCCTTCACAACATCCTTCTGGTGCAACCCTCTTTTTTGATGTAGCCTGTTGTTAAACTATTCTTGGCGAAATAAAATATTTAATTAATTTCCTTTTGGAAAATTAAATATTTTAATCTTCATTTTTTGTTTTGCAATAGTTGTTTTGTTGGAAACTTCACATCCATTTTTCACCCACTAAATATATGATTTGGGTAAAAATAATTACCTGCCTTTTAACTCACTATGCTTTTGTTTCCTTGCATGTGAAATTTAATTTTGATTAATTATCTCTAACACTTGAATTTTCACCTAATAAATACATTTACCCACTCTCGTAACTCCTTCGGTGAAAATTGGTTCATCTGTCCTTTCACATAAAAATATCCTATAGGTAAAATAATTACCTAATGGGTTAGTTCCTCCATAAAATATTTTACCTCCCAAAACACTCATATCTTTGATAAAAAACATTTTCCTTCTAGTGCAAATATTTCATAATCTTTTACCCTTTATGCTTTTAGTCAGTGAAAATAATTATATGCCGTGAAGCTTGTATCTTCTTGAAATAATATTGTTTTCACTATAATCACGTTTTGTTCTATCTTTCATCATAACCATACATTCCCATGTCAGGAGACTTTAAACATTGTTGTGACTTATTTTATTTCCCACTGATACTGATTCTCTCGCTGATATCGGCATGACTTGCTTAGTCGGTGAGACATGAGTTACTTGCTCTAATAATGCATATCTCCCCGAAACATTTTTTCCATATTAATTTTAGAGTTCCCCTTCAAAATATTCACTCTCATAAATTCATCTTTACAAACATCACCATTGAATGAAGAATTTTATTTGAACTTTGCAGGACTCAAGTTCTGATCTTTACTCGAAATGACAGTTTATGTATATTGTGTTTTGAGAATTTTTTTAACTCCACACTTCAAGAGAGTTTAATTAAGATGGGTAACTTGATCTCTCTTAGATTTTGGTATATTGCTGGTGGTGCACAAAATTAATCATGTGCTTTGAATTCTCAAATACTTCTAGTGGCATTTTTGGCTGGATCAAGTGTTTATCCTTTGGAGCATATATTTAATTTCTACAATGAAATATTTAGGGTTCAAAGCTACCAAATCTCAAATGTTTTAAAACATATATCATTTAAATTTTGGGATTTAAGAAAAAAGTTTCAATTTCGGCTACGAGATGAACAAAGTAATTTCATTACGGGCACACGAAGAATCCTAGAGTTATGAAAATTTGCAAGGGATTCTGATAAATTATTTTGGAAGTGGGTTTCTGACGGATTTTGAATATCTCACCAAATCAAGGTACTTCCTTTGTAAATTGGCCCTACCAAAACATGTAGTGAGAAAAATGGATTTTTAAAATAGTGCACCAAATGACCATGGAAGCCAAAAAAATTTAAATTGGAGACATTTGAGGCCAAAAAACCAATTGGGTCATCCTTAGAATTTCAAAATTTGCAACTTTTTTGGAGTGCCAAATCTAGCCCAGGAGTAGTCGCAAAACAATTAAAAAACATACCATAAATCCTCTAATGACCATAGAAATGCACAAAAGTATAGATATATGATCCAATAATTTATTTCAAAAAATGGCCTGTAAAAACACATCCTGAGGTGTGAGATATTAATGTTCAAAGTAGCCCACTCGACATTTTCTGAAACTTGCCACTGCCAATCTTAGCTGAAACTCACCGATTTGCAATTTTGTAAAAATATCAAATCACTTCCTATGAATCCATAACTTAGGAGATTGGTTCATTTAGGGTTCATGAGTATGTGAGAAAATTGGTTTTTCATCAATCTTTGCTGTTTGCAAAATATCAAATGCCAAAGTTGACCTCTGTGAAAGTTTTCTGGAAATGCAGATGTCAAATTTGTTTAAAGTTAGTTTGGTTTTGGCTTTGGAAAAATATCAAATTAGGTGCTATAGCTCTGAAAATTGGCATGTAAGAAGATTAAGATGGGGAGAATTAAGAGCATCAATTGTTTTATCTTGAAAATCATTCAGTTGCTTAATATTGTCCTCAAAACTTGGTCATTTTCGCAGATTTTACTATGTGCAAACAACAACCTTTCTCAGAATCCTTAAACTTGCCATTGTTGGAATCATGTCAAAACTGATCGTATAAAGATGAAAATTGGCATGCACACTCCCATATGTAAATGAACATGCTTGCATAGCGATTTTTCATGAAACTAAGTAGGCTTCAAGTTATGATTTTTCAAACGAGGCTCCTGAAGTGGATCAAACAGTTGAACATCTGAGTGCTGAAATCAATTTTTTTATTATGGCAACTTCAAATTTTTCCAAAATTTGATGGTTCTAACAGGTTGGTTGTAGGGAGTCCAGACCAAAGGAGATGGTGCCATCAAGGATATCTTGTCGACAACAAGGGATGCCATGAGCTCAGTGGATTGGCTGAAGACTGTGCTTGCCCAAGACAAAGAGGATATTGATCTCCTAATGTAGAAAACAAGAACAATCATGGAGTATACTAAGGATAGATTGGTAAAGAGTGGGATTCTTCCTTTTCCAAGGGTTTTTGAGCCTTGGGAATGGTTCGAGATCTTATAGATGAGGCGAAAGGCCTTGAGGAAGATTCACAAACAAGGGAGGCAGATTGAGGACACTTTGACTGGAATTCATGATAAGTGCATCTCATTCTTTGAAATTATGATAGGGAGGAAGAAGTTCACTCCAAAGCATCTCAATTTGGAACAACTCAAGAAATGGTGGAGAGATGTCTATTGTCCAGTCAGTGAGGGTCCAGTCACTAAGCATTTGCTAGATGATGTTGCAATCTACATTGTAGTTATTGATAGGTATTTAACAAATAGGTCTGATTGGGATGGTAGAGTAAGGCAGGCAAGAGATGACATTAAGTCTCTTGAAAGAAGAGTTAGGGTTTTGCCTGTGCCACCTATTGCCGAATTGGATAGAGTGTTGCTGGCAATGCATGGTGAAGTGGATCGAGCTAAGGACAAGGATGGGAAGTAGTTATATAGGGCTACATCAAAGTTTTTGCTTCCCATTATCCACATGCATTGGGCCAAATTTTTGAGATCCTAGGCCGACTTGGATGAAATTGGTCCAAATTGCACATTTCATGTTATATTCGAATATCTTTTGAGGCCGACCTCTTGTATGGCATTTTTATTGTAAAACTCTTATTTGGGCCAACCTATCTTGGGGATTCTCTATAAATTGGGCATGTTTCCTCATTTGTGATATAGATGGATAGGTAGAATAGAATATAGGTTTGAGTGAACTAGGGTTTATCTTCAAGCAAGTATTGTAACAAAAGACTGGAATTGTTGCCATTTTTGGATGACCTAATATAAGAAAGGATATTGTGATTTGGTATCTCTCTTGTGTTGAGTTTTATTTGGCATGGTTCTTGTTGTTCTATCTTTAAAATTGCTTAAGTTCATTGTTAGATAGTTTGGTGATGCTTAGGGTTTCATGTTTGAAATTTTTGCAGTGATCTCTAGTCCATACTTTTTGCAGTTAGCTGATTGTTAGCTACTTTGCAAAGTTAGCCTAGACTTGAAATTGTGCTTAGTTCAGTTATGAATGTTTGTTCATTTCAAATTGCAATAGGATTGTTTTGAATGAATGTTTATGATTTGAAAATCTTTAAATACCTCAGAAGATTGCACTATTCCTATGAGATTTCAGATTTATTTGGGTCAAACAAAAAGTAGTTTATGATAGATCGGTCCATTTTGAGCATCTTATCTTTTGGCATTGTTAGTCTTAGGGTTAGAATTAGTCTTAGAATTATCTCTGAAACCTTTTATCTTTTGTTATTTTCTTTATTATCTGAGTTCAATTGAGGATTTCAAGTATCAACTCATTGTTTAGATTTGATAAATATGAAGTCTAGTATTTTCTTGTAGTAAGGTCCCTTTGTGATTACCAACATTTTCACATTTATCACTGGGTTGTTTTGTTGCATTATCAAGACTTGACATTAGAGACCTTGGGGTTATCTCTTTTCCATAGATATTTACCTTTCAAGAGAGATAGGATATCATATTCTATCTGAGTTGTTGTTGTGCAGAAAACACCATCAATAGATTGGTGCTAGAAGGAGGGCATTAGATAAGAAAGTTGGAGCATTTTTAAACATCATCTCTCCTGAGAGGCTTAGGAGAAGAACTAGATCTACTTGAGGAGAAGAGGAATTTCAAGAAATACAGACCCCTACTAGGTCAAGCAAGGCTAGAAGAGGGGAAGAATCTGTTAGGAATAAGGTGTCTCAACCTTGGATAATTCCTATTCTTATTATTTGTTTTGTAAAATGTATTTCTTGCAAATAATGTAATTAAGTGTGAGTGTACATGTCTAGTTTGCATGTTGATGTGTCACTCCACTTAATGTGTCGGCATCTTGAATTGTGTGTAAGGAGATCATGGCTGAAACGGTTATGACGGATTCCTATGACACGTAAGAGCTATGTCTGGAAGATTCAATGACAGGTGAAGACATGTGGCAATTGATAAAGTTGAGTACTGTACACTCTTCCACGATAGTGGGGTTCGGTTTGTGATGTGAGTGTATTGTTGGAACGTTTTTTCATGCTACCGCATTTTGTCTTCAAGAGTTGGAAATCTCCTGAAAGAACTTGCATTGCAAGTGTGTTGTAACCGTTGTGTTGAAGATAATACATTGTGCAGGTTTTGGAGTGCTGGGGTTTTTTACCGAAAGGTTTTCCCCAGGGTAAATCATTGTGTCATTCTTCATTTTCTGTATGTATGGTATATTGCTGCAATATCTTTGTTAAGTAGATTAACGAATCTGAAATTGTAAGGGTTTAAAACGAATTTGCACCATACTTTCCTTAAGAGATTAGTGTAGGAAGCTGTTTCCGCACCTGAGTTTCCTTACAAGTGGTATCAGAGCCTGATCAACTTTTGATCCTAGTTGTTGGGTAGGGTTTTTTGAGCTAATCTCAAGTTGAGTGGGAGTTTTTTTGTGCAGAGCATTCTGAATCTTATTTGCAGATTGAGATGGCAAGTTCCTCATACAGTAGAATGGAGGTGGAGAAATTTAATGGCACTAATTTCGAGTTGTGGAAACTCAAGATGGAAGACATGCTTGAAGACCGCGATCTATGGGAGGCTACTTCACTTGATGTGAAACCTGTAGCGATACCTCAAGCGGATTGGGATATCAAGGATCGGAAGGCTAAGGGTCTCATCAGACTCTGTCTAGCAGATGCCGTTCTTCTGAATGTTCTTGATGAGACTACTGCAAATTCTTTGTGGAAACGGCTTGGGTCTGTGTATCAGGCCAAATCTCTGGTGAATAAGTTGTTCCTGAGAAAGAAGTTGTATTCTTTAAGAATGGAGGAAGGTGGATCCGTAACTGATCATCTCAATGCATTCAATTTATTGATTGCACAGTTGGCATCATCTGGTGCCAAGATTGAGGAGGAGGATCGATGTATGACCCTGCTTTGTTCCTTGCCGGATTCGTGGGACCATCTTGTGATGGCTCTCGGAAGTACTATAGTCACATTCCGTATGGATGATGTGGTGTCTTCACTGCTGTCTGAGGAGATGCGAAGAAAGACTTCGGATTCGTCTAAGGAAGCCCTTGCTGTTCGCGGGAGATCCAACGACAAAGGAAAGCAGAATGACAATAAGTCAAAGAAGGGCAGATCCAAATCCCGTGGGAGTTCTAAGACTCCTGGAAAGTCCAAGGCGAAATGTTGGAACTGTGATAAATCTGGGCACTTCCGGAGGGACTGCAAAGAACCGAAGAAGAAGAAGAAAGGCTCAGATTCAGCTTCTGAAAAATCTCAAGAAGATGGAGATGCTTTTATTGCAGCTTTGGCAGCCCATGCATCTGATGATGTGTGGTTAGTAGACTCGGGTGCTTCTTTTCACATGACCTCTCATCGAAACTGGTTCTCAAAATATGAAGAGTTTGATGGTGGAAAGGTGTACTTGGGTGATGATTCTCACCTAAAGATAGTTGGACGCGGAAGGGTCACTATCAGATTTCCTGATGGACGAGTAAAGGGAATCAATGGAGTTATGCACATTCCGGGTTTGGCACGAAACCTATTATCTGTAAGTATGTTGAATGATGTAGGTGTGCAAGTTGTTTTTTCGAAAGATGGATGCAAGATGATAAGAGGATCTATGGTGCTCGCTAAAGGTACTAGGAGAGGTACTTTGTTTCAGCTTGATGCATGCATTGCTCAATGCAATAGTTCTTCTGTTTCAAAGAAGAGAGCGGCTATCACTTCATCCCCACCATCTGAACGAGCAGTAAAGAAGATTGTGGCAATGGGTTCCGATGGCAGTGCAGTAAGTGTGCCTAAGGGTGTAAACACTTTGGAAGGCAAGCTTCCTGCAGAAAAGACAATGTTGTGGCATATGAGATTTGGCCACATTGGTGAGAAGGGTCTTAGGACCTTGAAAACTAAAAATCTCGTTGAGGGGCTAAATGATTGTAATCTCGAATTCGATTTCTGTGAACACTGTGTTTATGGTAAGCAAAATCGTGTTCAGTTCTACTCTAGTTCTCACAAGTCTTCTGGACTTTTGGATCTTATTCATTCTGATGTTTTTGGTCCTGTAAAAGTTCCTTCTATCTCCAGTTCTGTATATTTTGTATCTTTTATAGATGATTACAGTAGAAGGACTTGGATATATTTCCTAAAAAGTAAGACACAGGTTTTCAGTCGGTTCAAGGAATTTAAGGCTCTCGTGGAGAATCAGACTGGTAAAAGAATCAAGTGTGTGAGAACTGATAATGGTGGTGAGTTTTGTTCCACAGAGTTTGAACAGTTCTGTAAAGAACGAGGAATCGAGAGACATAAGACAACTCCTTACACCCCGCAGCAAAATGGAGTTGCAGAGAGAATGAACAGGACACTGATGGAGAAGGCTAGGAGTATGCTTAGTGGAGCTGGCCTAGAACAAAAATTTTGGGCCGAAGCTGTTGCCACTGCTTGCTATCTGGTTAACAGATCTCCTACATCAGCTCTTGTTGGTAAGACACCCATGGAGGTGTGGTCTGGTAAGAAGCCTTCAATTAGACATCTTCGTGTTTTTGGTTGTGAAGCTTATGCACATGTTCCAAAGGAGAAAAGATCTAAGTTGGAAAACAAAGCTGTCAAATGTATTTTCATCGGATACAGTGTTGGTGTGAAAGGATACAAGCTTTGGAATCCTATGACTAGTAAGGTGCTGTATAGTAGAAATGTTATTTTCAGAGAGCTAACATCTTCTCCTATTGTGCTACAACCAGATGAAAAAGAAAAGGAAAAAGATGTTGTTCAGTTTCCTCCTACCCCTGAGAAGACTGAACAGAGAGACCATGTTGGGTCTAATGATGAGGAGAGCTCTAGCAGCTCTGATAGTTCGGAAGAAGAGGAAGAACAACCTCAACCTCAGCCCTTGAGGAGATCCATGAGAGAAAGAAAGCAACCAGAAAGGTTTGGTTATTCTATGTTAGATTCCAGTTGTGCTTTTGCTTTGATTACTAACACTGATGAGCCTAGATCTGTGAAAGAGGCTTTGGGCATGGAAGATGCAGGTTCCTGGATTGAGGCTATGGATGATGAGATGGCTTCATTGGAGAAAAACAAAACTTGGGACCTTGTACCTTTGCCTAAAGGGAGAAAATCTGTTGGCTGTAAATGGGTGTTCAAGAAGAAATTCTGTGCAGATGGCAGTGTTGAAAGGTACAAAGCTAGATTGGTTGCAAAGGGGTATTCACAGGTAGAGGGAATAGATTATGGTGAAATATTCTCTCCTGTTGCAAAGTTGACATCCATTAGATTTCTGTTATCTCTTGCTGCATCATATGATTTAGAGATAGAACAGATGGATGTGAAGACAGCTTTCCTTCATGGTGATTTGGAGGAAGAGATTTATATGTCACAGCCTGAGCACTACATTGTTAAAGGTAATGAATCCTTAGTTTGCAGATTAAAGAAATCTCTATATGGTTTGAAGCAATCTCCTAGGATGTGGTACCTTAAGTTTGATGCCTTTGTGTTGTCAATTGGATTTGTAAGATCGAAATCAGATCATTGTGTTTATTTCAGAGTTGAAAATGATCGCCTTCTTATTGTTGCATTATATGTTGATGATATGTTGCTGTTTGGGAAGGGTAAGGGTATGATTTCTGATTTTAAATCTCAGTTGTCAGCACAGTTTGAGATGAAAGATCTTGGGGCAGCAAGGTACATCTTGGGTATGGAAATCAGTAGAGACAGGTCTAACAGAAAACTCTGGTTGAGTCAGAGTAAGTATGTGAAGTCTGTGTTGGACAGGTTCAGCATGGCAGATTGTAGACCACTATGTGTTCCTGTTTCAATGGGAACAAAGTTATCTGTAGATGATTGTCCAAAATCTCCTAGTGAGGTGGAGGACATGAGTAGAGTACCTTATGCTAGTGCAGTTGGCAGTCTTATGTATGCTATGGTCTGTACTAGACCAGACATTGCCCAAGCAGTGGGAGTCCTAAGCCGGTTTATGGCTAACCCTGGACGGGTACATTGGGATGCAGTTAAGCGAGTATTCAGATATTTGAGGGGTACATCAGATTACTCCATATGTTACCATGGTAACTCTTCTGGATCTCCACATTCAGTTTGTATTCGTGGATTTGTGGATTCAGATTGGGCAGGTGATATTAACAGCAGGAGATCCACCAGTGCTTATGTTTTCACTATGTTTGGTGGTGCCATCAGTTGGATGAGTAAGCGACAACCTGTGGTTGCTTTGTCCACTACAGAAGCTGAGTACATGGCTGCTACTCATGCTTGTAAGGAAGCCATTTGGCTTAGGAGATTGTGTTCTGATGTTGGTGTTGATGCAGAACAGATTACTATTTGGTGTGACAGTCAGAGTGCTATTTGCCTTGCGAAGAATCCAACTTTCCATGCCAGAACGAAGCACATTGATGTGCAGTTTCACTTTGTGAGAGATATGGTGGAAGATGGAAAGATAAATTTGGAGAAGGTAGATACTGTGAAGAATGTTGCAGATGCATTAACGAAACCAGTGGGCACTGTGAAGTTCAGATGGTGTTTGGAGTCTATGGGCCTTTTGGCCTATAGCGGTTAATTCCTGTTATGTTCCTATTGCTCTTACAAGGTGTTCGACAAGTGGGAGAATGTTAGGAATAAGGTGTCTCAACCTTGGATAATTCCTATTCTTATTATTTGTTTTGTAAAATGTATTTCTTGCAAATAATGTAATTAAGTGTGAGTGTACATGTCTAGTTTGCATGTTGATGTGTCACTCCACTTAATGTGTCGGCATCTTGAATTGTGTGTAAGGAGATCATGGCTGAAACGGTTATGACGGATTCCTATGACACGTAAGAGCTATGTCTGGAAGATTCAATGACAGGTGAAGACATGTGGCAATTGATAAAGTTGAGTACGTACACTCTTCGATAGTTTTTTAGGGTTGCGAAGATTTGTGATGTGAGTGTATTGTTGGAACGTTTTTTCATGCTGCCGCATTTTGTCTTCAAGAGTTGGAAATCTCCTGAAAGAACTTGCATTGCAAGTGTGTTGTAACCGTTGTGTTGAAGATAATACATTGTGCAGGTTTTGGAGTGCTGGGGTTTTTTACCGAAAGGTTTTCCCCAGGGTAAATCATTGTGTCATTCTTCATTTTCTATATGTATGGTATATTGCTGCAATATCTTTGTTAAGTAGATTAACGAATCTGAAATTGTAAGGGTTTAAAATGAATTTGCACCATACTTTCCTTAAGAGATTAGTGTAGAAGCTTTCCCTGAAGTTTCCTTCTGAATCATCATCTGCTCACCCACTTCCATCATCTCCATTATCCTCATCTTCATCTAACTCCGAAGGAATTCCTATTCCACAACCTCAACCATTCATAAATCAACCATTATCACCCCCACCTCCACCAATGTATTTCCTTTCCAACAACCCATCTCCATTGATCTTTAATAATTACAATGTCATCCCAAGAACCCTAAGCATTTTTTCTTTAAGTTCCATACTCATGACCCCAATAGGACAACAAAAGAGCATATTAGGATTTTCCAGACCTGTTTGAGGGATAAAGGAATTAACCATGAGGATGTGGCATTCAAAATTTTCTCTTATTACCTTGGGGAAGAGGCCTTTTATTGGTATAATCACTAACCTATTGCTTCCATCCATAATTGGACTGAACTAGAGACTGCATTTTTGCAGAAGTTTAAGATTCCCATTAGTGCAAATGAGCTATACCTACAATTTACTGGGGTGAAAAGGGAGATTAATGAGCCAATAGGGTCATTCAATAATAGGTTTCATCGAGCTTATACCAAACTCTAGGCACCTTATTCTGGAAACAAATACATTGCCCTAGAGGTTTACCTTGAAGCCATGGATAGCCTTATAACCACTTTCCTTAAACAAAGGACTACCCCCCCAACTAATTTTCTCACTGCATATGCCGAGGCTGTGAAAGTCAACACGGATTTGAGGCAACACCTATTGGGACCTCTGCCATCCTTAGGACCTGCTGCTCACCCTGAACAAGTTCAGGCCCTCAATTAGGATTTAACCAATCATGCTCCCATGATGAATCCAATACCCTCATTGCCTTTGGTCCCTCATCCAGGTCCTCCATTAAGTCAGGCTCAACCTATGACCTCTTATCCTAAACAAAGGGCTAATCAACCCCTTCATCAACAACAAGCTAGTTTACCTACATATTTACAAAATTTAGAGGTTTTGAATCAAGTTGTTGATTCTGGAGGAATACCTAGATACCCTCCTAGTAATGTGAATTTGACACCATGCAATGGTCTAGATAAGGAGTGGCTGGATGAGTTGTCTAAACAGGTGAAAAAACTAAATATGGAGGTAACATATTTGAGAAATAAGAATAGTCAACTCTAGGCTACTCAAAAGAACATGCAATTTAATTATGGCAGAGAGAACGAGAATTTTGAAAGAGGATTTTGTTTTGAAAGAGGGCAGTATTTTGACAAAAATCAAAATTATGACAAAGGACAAGGCTATGGTCAGAATTTTGATAGACGACAAGGCTCTAGTCAGAATTTTGATAGAAATCAACAAAGTCGACAATGATTTGACAGAGGGCAACCACATAGGCAGAATAAACCATGGAATATTGGACCCAATAATGGAGGGATTCCTACTCCATTGGATCAACCCTCAACTTAGGTAAAGCTTCCAAATGGTGTATACTTGGTAGAGGCAACTTTGTCTGGTTGGTGTAGACTCCATAAGAGCAGTCAAAATTCTAAGTTGGATTGTACTGAGTTTCAGACTGTTGCTTCAATTTTTCAATATGAAGTTGAGAAAAATTCTAGTAGTCAAGAAATTGTGCCCTCAAATCCCTATGATTCGCTAGTGTTGGTACTCAATCATGCACCATTTCCAAAAGGTGAGGAAAATAAACCAAAAGAAGAGTCTAATGATCGAGAGAATGAGGAAGAGCAGGTATTAAATGAAGATGAGATCTCCCAGTTGTTTAACAAGGAAAATGAGAATGATAATGGCCCTTTGGATGAGGAGGAAGTTAGTGTTGAATAAGTTCATATGTTTCAACAACTAGCAAAGAAATATGATTTGAGAAATAGACCTAATAGGAGTCCACAGGCTGGAGGTCCTTTCACTACTCCTATCCCTCCTAAAAATTTTTCTACTCCACTAGATCTGCAAGCTAGTAATAATACACCTTATCCTCATGTACCAACACAGTACTTGTCAAAGGGAAACCATGCTGAAGTTTCAAAAGATAGGCAGGCTAGTGGCTATAAGGAAACCCATGCTGATCTGAATATGGAGACATTGGGAAAATATGTAACTAAAGAATTCAAGAAAATAAAGGTAAGTCTTTCTCCTTTTGAATTATTAAGAGTTCCTATTATTAGGAATGCAGTTTTAGGGTCATATAGTCCAAATATAGTACCGCAGGGGGTAACTGCCAATGAGGCTGTTACTAGGTCTTCTAATTCATAGGCACCTAGAGGCCAAGTTACACCTATAGATAAAGGGAGAGATAAAGATAATGGTCAAGCTGCACAAGATGACACTCAGTTGAGTTTGTTTCAAGGCAATATGGAAACCCCTCCTTTCCTAATTTCTACTCGTATCTTTGGAAAGAATCTGCATAATTGTCTTCTAGATTCAGGAGAATCTACAAATGTTATGCCTTTTGTTGTTTGCAAGGCATTGGGTATTACCCCTATAGCTTCTCAAAATAATTTCACTGAACTGGACAAAACAAAGGTAAGTGTAGTGGGAGAATTGAACATGATCCCCACGTAGCTGGCATCAGATTCTAGGGTGCAACAAGTGATCAACATTCAGGTTGGTGACATTCGTGATACTTATGGATTGATTTTAGGATGGATTTTACCAAGGAATTGAATGGGTATACATCTACAGACCATTCACACATGTGGTTACCATGGAAACGAGTTCCAAATCATATCAAAATTGGAAGAGAACCTGAATGAAGTATGTAATCACTTAATACTAGAATATTTTGAATGAGGTGTTGGTGTCTGAAGTAAGCATGGGAAATTATGTATTGGCTGCATCGGATTTAGAGGATGAAGAGGTCTTTATGTTACAGGACCCCTTGGAGGAATTCGTATCAGAGATCAGTGATTCTGGACCACTAACTAAACAAGCAGATGAAACTGATGATCAAGAAGATGAACTTAGTTTGTTGGATAACTTTTAGGAATTCATCCAGAGGTATATGGAGAATCAGATATAGTTGGGAAGAAGGATCAATTTTGAAGAACTATTTCTTCCCAATTGGTGCAGATTCCATGATGCTCCTCACTCCAAGCTAGAATGTGACTTGTGTCAAACTGCTGTGGAGCAGATACAAAAGTGCATTAATCCAGTCCCAATTATTGGACTTGATGTACAGGGGGAGTTAGATAATGATAAGGATGAGATCCTAATGCTTCCTGAGAAGCCCCATATTTGCAGAAAAGCAAAGGATAAATTAAGGCCACTGGAGCCTAATGGCTGTTGGACATTAAGATTTAAAGGATCTAAATCTAAGCAGGGTGCTAGAGCAGGATTTGAGTTGACCAGTCCTAAAAGTAAGAATTATTTTTCTACTCGTAGACTCCAATTCCAATGCACTAATAATTTTACTGAATATGAAGCTTTGATCCATGGTTTGTTAATGGCATCGAGGAAGAAAGTTAAGATATTACAGGTCTTCAGAGACTCTGAATTAGTAGTCAAATAAGTAAGGAAATAGTATTCATGCCGTGATAGGAGAATGATCAATTATAGGCATAGAGTGTGGGATCTCATTGAGGAATTTGATGCTTTCAATATCCAGTTGATCCCTCATAATAGGAATTAGGTTGCTGACTCTGTAGCACAAGTTGCTAGCACCTTGCAACCTTTATCACTTTTAGGATTGAAGAAGTTTACAGTTGAACTCACTCCAGTACCTTCAGTGCCTAATAATATCATTAATTTCTAGGTATTTGAAGATGATAAGCATATTTTGGATTTTATTACAAAGTTGTGATGTGTTTGCTTCTCAAGTCATTGATGAGATGGAGCCTCAAGAAGTAGAAATAGACTTAGGAGGAATCATTAATTTGAAGACCAACACTATTAGAAGAGGTATGGTGTAGCTTGAAAGAATATTTGATTTGGATAAAATAAGAGACCAGGAACAACAAGTTAAAAGGGAATCCCTCAGCAGCCAGTGTGAAACATATAATATGGGGACACCATATGACATGAAGAATGTTTTTAATGGTAAGGTGTGTACTCCAGAAGAAAGAAAATGGATTTTTGATGCCTTGCACACATATCATGATGTGATAGCATTGAGTTATGAAGATTTGAAAACATACGTTACTTCAATCATTACACACACCATTCCTTCAAAGACAAATGCCAAACCATTTAGACAGAGATAGAGGCCAATCAATGCCCTGTTAGAACCCGTCATTCAGAAGGAAGTGTAGAAGTCACTGTCAGCACAAATTATATTTCTAGTAAGAAATTTTACTTGGGTTGCAAATTTGGTTCCAGTAAGGAAAAAGAATGGAGAAATTAGACTATGTGTGGATTTAAGGAATCTGAATAGAGCATCAAAAAAAGATGACTATCTAGTTCCTTCACTCGATGAAGTACTTAAGATCATTAATAGATCCCATATGATTTCTTTCTTGGATGGATATTCCGGATAAAACCAAGTTATGGTCCAATATGAGGATAGGTACAAGAATGCCTTCACTACAAAATGGGGAACTTTTTCTTATAGAAGGATGCCATTTGGGCTGATTAATGTTGGGGCCACATTCTAGAGAGCTATGTATATTTATTTTAAGGACATAATTGGTAAGTGCATCATTATTTATATGGATGAATTGACAGTTTTTTCTAAGAAAAAAGGTTATCATATAACAGATTTATGTAAAGTATTCCAAAGGTCCAGAGAATTTGGTATTTCACTTAACCCAAGGAAGTGCATTTTTGGAGTCACAGAGGGAATTTTTTTAGGACATATCATATCAGAATAGGGTATTCCCATTGAACCTGAACTAATATAGGCTATCCTGAAGATACAACCTCCTGCAAGTAAGAAAGAGATGAAGTCATTCTTCAGAAAGATTAACTTCATTAGAAAATTTATCATTAGATTTGCAGAGATAGTGAAGCCATTGAATGCTATGTTGAAACAAGAAGAAAAAGTAGAATGGAATGTAGAAGCTAAGGAGGCATTTATAGAAATCAAGAAAGCTATTGTTGAGGCTCCAGTATTGGTGGGTCCAGACTATGCTAAACCTTTTTACATATATTCATTCACTTCTGATCACTCATGTGCTAGAATGCTAACCCAAAAGTCTGATCAAAGAGATGAACATCCTATAGCCTTCATGAGTACTCCTTTATAGGATGCATAATTAAGGTATCACAATGTTGAAAAGTAGGCCTATGCTTTGGTTAGAGCAGTGAAAAATTTCAGACACTATATTCTGAGGAATAAGGTTTTTTCCATAGTGCCTGATCCGACAGTAAAGTTGTTGTTAATACAGAATGAGTTAGGTGATCAAAGAGCCAAATGGGTGACTATGTTGTAGGAATATGATATGGAGATTCAACCCATGAAATTAGTAAGAGGAAAAGGACTCACAAAGACAATGGTTGAGTTAGATCTTGATCTCACAGCTCAACACTATTATCTTCAGGAGGTATCCCTAGGAGATTGGTATGATGAAATTATTTTTTATTTACTGAATCAACAATGTCTTGATCACCTTAGTATAGTTTGAAGGTGAGATTTTCACCTGGAGAGTGGAAGTTTTATGATGAAAGGAGCTATCCTATATAAGAAAAATCATGAGGGTGTATACCTAAGATGTTTGGGAAAGGAAGAAGCTACCAGAGTGATGATTGAATTTCATGAAAGATATGGCACAAGCCATGGTTCTGCATAATCCACTGCAAATCAGATCTTGACGGCAGGTTGTTATTGGCCTACTTTGTTCAAAGATGCACATCAACATGTGAGGACTTGTCACATATGTCAAACTACAACAAGTAAGGAAAAAAATGTGGCCCTTCCACTTCAGCCAGTCATAGAGGTAAAACCATTCGCCCAGTGGGGAATAAACTTCATAGGTCCAATTAATCCTCCATCTTCTACGGGCCACAAGTATATTCTTACCATAACTGATTATTTTATCAAATGGACAGAGGCTATTGCTTGTAAACAATGTACTTCGGGTGTGGTAATCAATTTTCTTGAGTCAGGTATCATTAATCATTTTGGTTTTCCATTGTCCTTAATTTGTGATAATGGTCCTACATTTGCATCACTAAAATTTTCTAATTGGGCATTTGATCATGGGATTGTTATTAAATTTTCATCCAATTACTACCCTCAGGGTAATGGTCTAGCGAAGTCTTCCAATAAGAACCTGTTAACAATTATCCGTAAGTTTCTAGAATAAAATCCTAAGGATTGACACACCCAACTTTGATTTTCTCTCTGGGCAGACCATACTAGATAGAAAGCGTCCATAGGAACCTCTCCTTATCACCTGGTGTGTGGTTTGGAACCTGTATTTCCTATCCAATTGAAGATTCCTACCCTACAATTTATTAATGAATACTACAATGAGGAAGATAAACCTGAAGCTCATTTGGTTGAGTTGTTACACCTTGAAGAGAAAAGAGATGAAGCCCTAGAATTTTTTTCTAAACACCAGGGTGTAGTGAAAATATGGTTTGATAGAAGAGCTAAGGTAAAAGCCTAGAATCTTTGACTTGGTTCTCCACTGGGATAAAGCCCATGACCGTAAGGGAGAGCATGGTAAATTTGATAAATTCTGGCTTGGTCCTTACCAGATTTAAAAAATTCTAGGAGACAAATCTTTTTGTCTAAAAACCCTCACTGGTGAGGATATCCCACTACCTTTTAATGGGCAGTGTTTGAAGCATTATTTTCAACCTTGAGCTATTTACAACTCATCCTGTACATAGTTAGAGTAGGTTTTCTTTCTGCTTTTCTTTTCTTGTTTTCTTTGGTTAGTGTAGGTTTGCTTTGGTTTGTTTTGGTTTCCATTTTGGCCTTTGCTTTTGGGTTTCTTGCTTTCTTGGGGTTGTTGCATTTGTATAACGAGTTATTTTCCTGGGAGGGTTCTAAAAATTTCTTTTACAAACTCTAATCAAATTTTTAGAGTCAAGTGGTGGAATTCCTTTATCTGATGTCCCTTGTACTTAGAATTAGAAGTCACTTTTTTTGGATGAACTTTGAAATATATTTGGGTCTTACACCCTCACACTAAAATAAAAGATTCTAGAGTTGCATGGGGTTCCTGTGTGATCTAGCCTGGTGAAAAATCTTATATTTTGTTTTAGTTCCATTGTGTTCCTCATCCTTGAGTGTGAGTTTTCTTACTTACAAGGTGAAAGGAAGGTTTTATAAAATGTTTTAAAAGAAGAGAGAAAAAGGAAATATTGAAAAAAAAAAATTACCTTCACCTTATTAGGGGTATTCTAGTATCTCTACCGAGGCTATAGACGCCTGGCTGACAGTAGAGCTATTCTTGGGAGCTCACAATGATAACATTGCTAGGTCTATGGATGCCTGATTGGTAGCTAGCCTCTATCTAGGTTGCTTTTGAAGTAAGAACTTTTATGTAGCCTAGTCAGATTTTCTCCAATTCCCATTGCACCTAAGGGATAGGAAATAAATGCAAAATACACACACTTGGACCCTGGTATAGGAAAATTTATTCTTGCTTGTGGTTTCTAAATTTTTTTTCATAGGTGTCTTGATGAAAGGATTGAAACCAAAGATTATGGGTTCTTGATTCTAGTTTGTTCTTGAAATGCTTTGGAGCATTTCCCCAGCAGAGTCACCATTTGTTGTTAAGTTTTTTCACACACACCCCATTGAAAGTTGGGACCCTCATCTCTTTCGCTTTTTGGTGTCTTGGCCTTTCTATTTTGGAATTTCACTTGCTTGGGCATGTGATTTGATGTTCATCTTGCCAATCGGAATGGCCCATTTATGATTTATATTGACAACCTTAAGTTCTAGGTGCATTTCAGGCTTTTCATTGTGTTCAGGAAAATTTGCCCTGGTTGGACTTTCCCGGTTTCCCATTGGCACTTGGTAACGGTTGCCTTTTTCGCTGTTTTCGGGGAAATCTGTCATGTCCAGATTTTTTCGAGGTCCGTTGCTTTGTCGCATTTCCAGATTTTGGTCTCGACCCTTCTTGTCGATCACATTAATGGTGATTGCAAAAATTTTGGGGAAATGTTATATTTAATTTTGGGAAGTTATTTTCCATTTGAGTTTGATTATTTACTTGTCATTTGAGTTTTTAGTGTTGGAGCTTGAGGTGTGTTGCTAGATTGTGCATTTGGAGGAGATTTCAAGTGTTTCATTCGGATTTATTGAGGATTATTCGTATTTTGCTCGTGCTTGAGGTTGTTTGTTGGCATCCTTGGTTTAAGTTCATTCTATTCTCATGGTATGTGGATATGCCTTCTTCCTCTTTTGGTTTTGATGCTTTACTATATGCATTTTCATATCATTCATTGCTTTGATCTTTCTTCTGTGTGCGTGTCATGTCTAAGAGTTTGAGGTTTCCGTGTCTTGCCAATTTGTTCAAGTGATTGCCTTGAATATTTGCTTTGAGGACAGTTTCTCTTTGAGATGTAGGTCAAGTCATTGTCAAGCTGCAGGCTCTTGGTCCGTGCTGTTTGATCTATTTGGGTGAGGACGAGGAAAATATAGGCGTTCATTTTTTCATTACCTTCATGGAATTCCACCTTTGCTCAACTTCCATGAGTCTTCTTGTTTGTCTTTTGTTCTTCATATATTTCTATTAAATCTAGACTTTTGCTAGCCTCACAGAATTCTGCTTCCTCCGGATTTTGCTGGTGTCCGTTGGTAGATCATTCTACTGAGTTCATGCTTCCATGGTGAATTTGTCTTGATTTTTCTATAATCCGCATTGTTGGGATTTTCTCGGATGTTTTGCACTTCCTTCATTTTCTTGAATTACCTAAACTGTTGCTATTTTCAGGGATTTCCGTCTTTGGCAGATTTTTCCTGAAGTTTTGTGGGAGCGAAGAATCTGATGATTACATGAGAAGTTTCTGATTGATGTTGTATTTAGATGATCAAATGAACTTATGCTAAGTGGTTTCAAATTATTCTTTTATTATACTGATTGATTGAAGTGATATTTTTGGGTTTTTATGTTTGTTTTGCTGGATTCCGCCTGGTCTGGATTTTCCCGAAATTCCTCTCCAGTCTGGATTCTGTGGAGGAGGATAAATCCCAAACTTTGAAATAGTTGATGTTGACACTTGTTATTTTTCTTGGATCTCATTATGGTTGTTTTCCTTGTTTGCAAGCCAGATCAAGACAAGATGTTGTTGGGCATGTCAAGGGAAAGTCAATGGATCCAAGTGTTGAAAGTTTTGCTATCTCCGATGCGAAAAAGATAAAGATGGACATAAAGAGTAAGATTCCTGAGAGAAGATTGAATTCCATCTTGTCAGGGATCACTGATACCAATGTGGGTATGTGGGACTACGAAGAGTTCAAGGCTGTGATGGTAGCACAAAACCTCCCTTTCATGGCCAAAAGAACTTTGGAATCTGAGTTAGCACATGTGGCTGGTTTCCCCTCCACAAAACAATGCTATGAGTTAGTGCTTGAATTTTCCAGAAAATATGAAAAGGGAACATAAAGGATAGTTGTCCCTCAAGGAAGGATTGTGGCGAGCTTTGATCCTATGTCCATTGCTAGGAATTTCGATATACCTGATAGGTCACATGTGGTGGCCTTTGATATGGAAAAGACCAAGTCCCACTTCTCCAAGTTTCCAAAACAACTATTTAGACTTAAATTCAAGATGAAATACTATAATGTCATCACTCTTCTCAGTTGGTTGGTTGTAGGGAGTCTAGACCAAAGGAGATGGTGCCATAAAGGATATCTTTTTGACTACAAGGGATATCATGAGCTCAGTGGCTTGGCTGAAGAATGTGCTGGCCCAAGAAAAAGAGGATATTGATCTCCTATTGTAGAAAATAAGAACAATCATGGAGTATACTGAGGATAAATTGGTCAAGAGTGCGATTCTTCCTTTTCCAAGGGTTTCTGAGCCTTGGGAATGGTTCGAGATCTTGCAGATGAGGCAAAAGGCCTTGAGGAAGATTCATAAACAAGGGATGCAGATTCAAGACACTTTGATTGGCATTCATGATAAGTGCATCTCATTCTTTGAAATTATGACATGGAGGAAGAAGTTCGCTCCAAAGCATCTCAATTTGGAACAACTTAGGAAATGGTGGGGAGATGTCTATTGTCCAGTTAGTGAGGGTCCAGTCACTGAACATCAGCTAGATGATGCTGCAACCTACATTGCAATTATTGATACTTAGTTAACAAATAGGGTTGATTGGGATGGTACAGTAAGGTAGGAAAGAGATGACATTAAGTCTCTTGAAAGAAGAGTTAGGTTTTCTCATGTGCCACCTATTGCCAAATTGGATAAAGTGTTGCTGGTAGTGCATGGTGAAGTGGATCGAGCTAAGGACAAGGATAGGAAGTAGTTATATAGGGCTACATCAAAGTTTGTGCATCCCATTATCCACATGCATTGGGCTGATTTTTGTAGATCCCAAGCCGACTTGGATGAAATTGGTGCAAATTGCACATTTCATGTTATATTTGAATATCTTTTGAGGTCGATCTCTTGTGTGGCATTTTTATTGTAAAAATCTTATTTGGGCTGACCTATCTTGGGGATTCTCTATAAATTGGGCATGTTGCCTCATTTGTGATATAGATGGATAGGTAGAATAGAATATAGGTTTGAGTGAACTAGGGTTTATCTTCAAGCAAGTATTGTAACAAAAGAGTGGAATTGTTGCCATTTTTGGGTGAACTAATATAAGAAAGGATATTGCGGTTTGGTATCTCTCTTGTGTTGAGTTTTATCTGGCATGGTTCTTGTTATTCTATCTTTAAAAATGCTTAAGTTCATTGTTAGATAGTTTGGTGATGCTTAGGGTTTCATGTTTGGAATTTTTGCAACCATCTCTAGTCCATACTTTTTGGAGTTAGTTGATTGTTAGCTACTTTGCAAAGTTATCCTAGACTTGAAATTGTGCTTAGTTCAGTTATGAATGTTTGTTCATTTCAAATTGCAATAGGATTGTTTTGAATGACTGTTTATGATTTGAAAATCTTTAAATACCTCAGAAGATTGCACTATTCCTATGAGATTTCAGATTTATCTGGGTCAAACAAAAAGTAGTTTATGATAGATCAGTCCATTTTGAGCATCTTATCTTTTGGCGTTGTTAGTCCTAGGGTTAGAATTAGTCTTAGAATTATCTGCGAAACCTTTTATCTTTTTTTATTTTCTTTATTATCTGAGTTCAATTGAGGATTTCAAGTATCAATTCATTGTTTAGATCTGATAAATTCAAAGTCCAGTATTTGCTTGTAGTAAGGTTTCTTTGTGATTACCAACATTTTCACATAGATCACTGGGTTGTTTTGTTTGCATTGTCAAGACCTGACATTAGAGACCTTAGGGTTATCTCTTTTCCATAGAGATTTACCTTTCAAGAGAGATAGGCTATCATATTCTGTCTGAGTTGTTGCTATGTAGAAAACACCATCAACACACTGAAGCCATCCCTATCACCAACATATGTGATGCTGCCAACAACCCAATTGTGGAAGCACTCACACTCCAACTCGCTTTTCTTCAAACAGAAGTGTTGACCTTGCAACAATCCAACAAAAAGTCTTACATGTCACATGACTTGTGTCCATATCCATTCAACACAACCTTGTATATGCCATCCTTTCCTCATGGATATGTGGTACCTCATTTTCCTAAATACAAAGGCAAAATGAACCCTATTGAGCACATAAGAGAATTCACCACTAGTTGCATGGACATTACCTATGAGAAAACATATCTCATGAGACTTTTTTCTAGAAGTCTTGCAGGTCATGCGCTAGAATGGTTCTCACTATTGCCTAAAGGAATCAAAACATGGGATGAATTAACAAACAAGTTTGTTGAAAATTATGCCTATAACATTGACACGGATATTGACATTGCCTCCTTATGAAAACTTACCCAAGAGGATGCAGGAGAGACTTTTATCCCATTTTTTCAAAGATGAAGAACCTTAGCAAGCAGATGTCTAGTAGAAATACCTAAAAAGGAGAAAGTCACCATGTTTGTAAAAATTCTCCTAGGACCGCTAAGGTATGGATTACAAGTCCATTGTTGCACCACCTTTGTTGAGCTTGTTGAAAAGGGTGTACAACTTGAGAAAGCCTTGATTTCCAAAGGTGAACTAAAATATGGTGGAAAAACCATCAAAACCACCACAAATAATAACCTAGGTAGCTCCAATAACAAAATCAAATACTGGGTTAAGAAAAAACACATTACCAATGATGGTGTGGTCGATGTAAAAATCGTAAATGCAATAGGTCATGTACTCACCATAAAAGGAGTAAAAAATCAAAATACACCTATAACTACACCGACACCAGCTACTAATGCTATCCAAAGCAATCCTTCTCAGGCTAATCAAAGGTAGCTATGTCAACCATGACAATTCCAAAAATGCATATATACCCCTTTGTGTGAACCTATCAAAATTCTCTTGAAGAAAATTCTCCAAAACGTAGTCATAACATTGGAAGAACCTAAACCGTATGACCCTGGTCAGTTCAAGCCATCATGGTGGGATGATAGTGCATTTTGTGATTACCACCATGTCAAAGGGCATAAAACTTCCTCTTGTCATCAGTTGTGAAACCTGGTACAAAACCTTATTGAGAACCACACCATTGAGTTAGACGGTTAATCATTTACGTCTAATGTAGATCATACTATCCACAAGAACCCACTGTAGGATCATAATAAACCCTCCTCATCTGGCATGAAGAATAATAATAATCAAGCCAATCACATCCGTCCTGCCTACAATTATCCCAGAGGTAACATTATTAACAATCTTTGCGTTGCTGATGAGGATGAGTATGTTAATAATATTACCATTAAAAAAGCCCCGGAATGCAATTTCACCACGCATAAAGGCAAGGTCACTATCCCAGGTCCTTCTGTACGTTAGCTTGAAATCACCATACCTGGTCCATCTGCCAAACAGTCAAACCCTAAACCAAAGTTCAACCTTATTGAGAAATTGAATAAAACACCCGCTCAAATAAACATTCTTGAATTGCTTCGTATCTCACCCACACATAAGTTCATCTTGGATAAAGTCTTGCAAGAGTCGTTTGTCCCAACCAACATTAATGTCAACCATTTTGAAACTATGGTCGGATATCTAAATTCGCCTCATCACATTAACTTTTTGAAAAGTGGCTATTCCTTGCCCAAACCATCTCATAATGATGACCTTCATATTGAGGTTTTTGTCCACAAAAATAAGGTTGGACGAGTCTTAGTAGATGGCGAAGCAGGATTGAAAATATGCTCTTTAAAATTGGTTAAAGCTCTTGGCTTCTCCGATGCATGTGTAGATGCTACTAAGAGCATTTTCATCAAGGCATACGATGATGAAGAACACGCTTGTAAAGGTGCCATTAAAATTCCACTCTAGGTGGGACCAGTTATCATAGATACAACATGCCAAGTCTTGGATCGTGACATACATTATAATATCTTACTTGGTCACCCCTGGATTCATGATGTAAAGGCCATTCCTTCCACATACCACCAATGCTTGAAATTCCCCTTTGATGGTACTGAAATCACTATCCCAGGAGATCCTGATCCATTTCAATACCATATCAATTTGGACGCCCCTGCTGAGCACCAGGTACCCATCAATCAGGAAGCCTCAACTTCCATCTCTTCCAAATATATTGACCCATCTGCACTCACCAAATCATCCATTCCATCAAATTTTTCCACACCATCTTCCTTTATTTCCATACCAAGTAAAGACCTTCAAATCTAGGAACTTGGCTATGGAGAATTCAAACTGAATACGACTTACTGTATCACTACAATACGTAAGCCACCTAAAGTCTATGGTAGACCGTGTCTCACAGTCGAGCCCAAAACAACTTTCAAGGTTCCACCGAAAAGTGTTTTCACAATATGGGGGGATATGGGTAATGAAGTCATCATTGACATAGCTAACTGGATCTACAAAGACCTAGAAGAGTTGCCTCCACTACCAGTGCATCTCTATGGAAAAGGCTATGATATATGTAAGGCCCTAGGTTTTGACTGAACAAGTGGTCTTGGAAAGGACAACAATGGAAGGAGGGAACCTATTATCATTTCTGCAAGACCAAGGTACATAGGGCTAGGTTTTGACGAACTCAGAACTGATGATCAATGTACCTATGCACTTTCAAGTGAGGATGTAACGATTCTAGAAAGTGTCAAGACAAGTGAAGAATCCCTTACCGAAACTGACTCTAATGAATGGGAATAGGGATCTAAGAAAAACCAAAGTGACTATGATATTGACAAACTATTCCTCGATCCTGGTCAACTCCCTTTGAAGAACGATTTTGACAAGAGTACAATATTGACTTTCCAAAAATAAGGAATGGGTAAGCACTCCTTGGGATCTAGAAGAACATAAGGTGTCCTCGACAATACTTGAAATATCTTGCCCCATTCCTGAGCCCACCCATGAGCCTAACTTATCTAAGCCCACTATCCATACCTCTGAAAGGCTATCCAGTAGTCATGATGTTGATAATTTTGTGCCCTATTATGACTTTGAGTTCAACTCATCGAAATTGGAGTATTGTCCATCCATCGCATCTGACATGAAAGTTGAAATTGATAAATTTTCCTTCACACTTGAGGCATCAATTTGCACACTTTCTGCATCTTCCCCATCTTTTACCAACACTGATGATGAGATCCCCCTTATTTACCCACAACTGATTGACTGGGACCAACAAGATCCACCAGTGATGGAATATTTTAGAATGATGAGGCAATATAAGAAGTCATGGGGCTCTGAGAAGGCATACCATGGGGTGATCATAAAACAAGATTTTCCATCGACCTAGATTGTGTGGTTTACTTTGGGGAGACTGTGCAATCTTCCAGTCGCAAAAATGCAAAGAATAAGACAAAAAAAGAAATGTATTTAGGTGAAAACTGATGAGTATAGAATTAGTCCACTGTTTTTACCTTATAATGTCCTTTTTATCTATATCCTCAACCCTAATCTTGTCACCGTTTGCTGAAGGAACCTTAATGTTTAATAAAATAAGGAAAGAAATTGGGGATTGATAATTTACCAAAAATCATGATAAATTTGATTGTTTTGTGGGAGGAGATGGTTTAGGAGGAAGTTGAATGTTGTTACAAATGTAGGGACCTCAGGAATCTCATGAAGAAAAATCGGCAAAAGATGTTAGGACTTTTTATTTTGGTTAAAGTTGTTTTAAGTTTCATACTAAAATTGGCTTGCGACCTTTTATCTATCTTAAGACTCTTTGTTTGTGAGTGGCCGAAAGGCCAAATGAACAAATAAGCTTATCTACTATGTTAAGTTTAATCAAACAGTATATATATGTGCATGATAAAACATAATATCAAGAGATATAATTGAGAAATCAGATCCGCGTACTGGAAAGATTGACATATTCTTCTATATTAGTCATTTTATTAGATGAGAATTGGCATGGAGTAGATCGGTGTTTCGTGATTTCCATCATTTAATAATCGACGAAGGTAGGGCCCACTTCTTTGGTCATTGGTGATTTTAGCATTAGATTTATATGCATGGTAATTTGTGTTTTACAATCATTTGGTTAATTTATTTTTTGTGATTAAATGATTAGTTACTATTTTTGAATTGATTTGTTCATTGCAACTGTGTATTTTTTTTGTCTTAATTCTATTGTTTTGATTCTTGTTAAATCATTCAGTATCTGTTGATATGTATGTTTAATTAGATTAATGTTCATTGCAACCAACATCCTTGATTCTGTCTCTGTCATACTTTCCATTCTTCTTTATAGAAGTCTATTTCTCTTCTGTTTTATGTTGGTGATCTATTTTTGCTGCAAAATTATCTCTTTACAAGTTCCTGTCACATATTGTGATAGGAAGTCTGCCACTTGGAATTTTTCTTGAACATAGATTTTCATTAGTATGCATTCATTAACCATTGGTTTCTAAATTGCAGCTCTTTGGCATACTGCCATGACACAATTCAAAAGCTTACATTCTTGGATTGACACTTTAGGATAAACTGAGGAAACCATTTCCAAGAACATAAATTAAGCCTATTTCAAGATAAATTAAACACCACAGTTTAGTCCAATCATTTTTTCACCATTGTCGGGGAACAGTGTTAAAGACCTACATTTGTAGTAAACCAAGTTAAGCACATTGCATTGAGGACAAAATCCACACAATTGTTTGGGTAATTATCCTTAGTTTGCTTTGCTATAGGTCATTTAGGTGTATAAAAAATAATAGAGATAACAAGGGAAGATTTATTAAGAAAGAGAGGGGATGTAGTTCACAACCCAAAAAATCCAAAAACAAGTCAACACCATCTATTGAGGAGCCACAACTTGAGAAATTGCAAGATAAGTTCAAATCATTTGTTAAGAAGGGTAGTTCAACTCAGGAGAAAGTAAAGTTTAAGCTGCCTTTGCTAGAATTACCTGAAACCAATTTAGAGAAGTGTGCTATTGAGGCCACTATTGTTCAAACACCTGCAAGTACCCAACCAAGCTCTTCTGAAATATTATGCGAAAAGGTTGAACAAATTCTCAAGGGGTCTCATGGAGAAGAAGTAGGTCCATTTGCCGAGGAAGGCCATAAACCCTTTACAACCTATTTTACTCCTTGGGCATTTCAAGTAATGGATCCTGAAAACAACAATGAAAATCATAACAAGGTGTTGGCCAACAACAACCCGGTTACTTTTGAGTTTCCAATTACGAATCCCGGGAGAGATGCTCCCATGAAAAATATTCCTCATTCTGCTTTACCTATTTTTTGTGGTGTTTCAGTTGTAGATCCTGATATGTTTTTGTTTGAATTTGATGTGTTGTGTCATAGTTATGACTATCAAAATGACACACAGAAACTCAAACTTTTTCCAGCTACATTGAAGGATGCTGCTTTGCGATGGTTTATGAACCTTTGGAATATCAGAACATGGGTAGTTATGAAAGAACTATTCTTGAACAAATATCAGTAATATTGCAAAACAAAAGAGGTTTGGGATGAGATTTTTTTTATGACTCAAAAAGAAGAAGATTCTATAGAAGACTACCTTGAACGTTTTATGTTTAGTCTTCAACGGTCTCGCCATGAGGAACAAAATGATGATACTATTAAAATGTTATTTCTTAGAGGCATACGAGATGATGTTATGGAAGCATCGAATGTAATAGGAAAAGGAAATATTTCTAAAATGGAATTTACTAGTATTTTTGATATTTGTAGGAATTATTCGAGGTCACAACATTCGAGAAGGAGTTATCCGAGTAACTATTATACCACAAAAAATGCGATAGGTATGATGAAAAGGGAAATAGGTAATTTACTTGAGGACCTTAAAAAATATTTGCTAAGTCATATGGGGAAACAAATAGACACTCTTTACACCCGTAGGAAGCAAGAGGAAGCTAAGAAGGCTTTAGCTATGTTTTGTCTAGTATGCCATAAAAATAATGGTAGTGAGGATTGCCCATATAATAGGACAAACATTTCATCCTTAGAAGAGGCTAGTAAGACCTCTACACTAAAACCTTTCCCTACAGGAACGCCCGAAATGAAATATACTAAGGAACTTGTCTATTACATGGCCCCTAGGTGATCTTTTCCACCACAGGCCATGCACCCTAGTGTGATGAATGATTATCTTGTTTCAGGACCTAGTCAAACCAACCCGTACCAGTCTAGATGGAATGGGGGATGCAAACAACCCCCATACCCTCAGTGGATGGCACAATATCCATATACTTCATAGCTGTGGCAACAAGCATGGAGGCCACAACTGCCACAAACATCAACATATCAACAACCATTCCCATTTCCACCACCTTCTATGGTTAATCCTTACCTTCAGTCACAACAACTACCCAACCTTCAAATCATTGACCACAACCACCGAGACCTACATCTATGCCAACTCAACCAAATCCTAACCCCAATAATAGAGCTACTCAGTGAGTGTATAGCAATGAGCCAATGTGATACTCCACTTATCCCATAAATACATTGGAGATAGATGGAGTCCAGTTAAGATCAGGAAAGGCTCTTTTGGGGCCCACTATTACGAAGGTCAATGAAGAATATGAGCCAAAACCAATTAAGAAACCATGTTTTCCTAAAACGTTTCAATCTGAACCAATACTAAGGGAGGATTCTCACTTTGAATTTGATTTGGTAAATTAATTACGCAATACTAGTATCAAAATTTCTTTATTGCAAGATATCCAGGATATTCCAGTTTACACAAAAATGATTTGTGAACTTTGTACTCGGAAGCAGAAAAAGAAACAAGATCCAAAGACTGTTCAAGTCATTGGAGAATTAGCTGATTTTATGCTTGGGAATTTAACCATTCCAAAATATTCTGATCCAGGGAGTCCGATCTTCAAGGTAACAATTGGTAAAGTGAGTATTTCTAATACTCTTGTGGATTTAGGTGCTGCAATTAATGTAATGACAAATGAAACAAACGATAAACTATACTTGGAAGGACTTAGGCCTACTCCTACAGTTCTTCAAATGGCTGATCGATCTTTGGTTAAACCAGAGGGGGTAATTGAGGATTTAATTCTTTCTATTGATTCATGGGAATATCCGATTGACTTTGTGATTTTGCAGCCAAAGATTAAATTAGGGGGATACCCCCTAATTTTGGGGGGACCTTGGTTAGCAACTACAGATGCTTATATCAATTGTCGATCAGGGAACATGGTCATTTCTAATGGTGATCACAAGAATCAGTTAACTCTATACTTGCTAGCACAACCTTTGTTGTAAACAAAAGATCGAGTGTGGATTGATAGTGACTTGGATGAGACATTACCAATTCTGAAAATTGATAAAGCATTAGATATGGGGGAACCCATGAAAGATAATTTTCTTGTTAAATTTCTTCTTAACAGGTATAGATTTGATGAAGTTTTTAAAAACATGGTTCTCCACTCAGGTATAGATACTCCATGTCCTTTTGGGAATTTTCCTTTGGTTGGTAATTCACAACCTCTCCAATATTTTATCACCTTACATGATTTTTTTCATCATACTTGTTTATACGGTTCATTTTTATCTTTTGATAGGCCATTTGTTTTGCAAGCCTTAGCAATTAATTCACCTATACAATCCGAAGCCATGTAAATTTTGCCTAATTGTACACTTAATATAAACCCACAATTAGCCCATGAACAAAACCAGTACCTTATTACCATGCTTAAAACAAATAAAGATGCATTTGCTTGGGAATACCAAGATATGCATGGTATTCATCCTGATACCTGTACCCACCATATCTATATTGAAGATGAAAGTCATCCAATTAGGCAGCCACAACGACGGCTTAATCCTGCACTGCATGAAATAGTTAAGGAGGAATTACAAAAGCTGTTAAATGTTGGGTTTATATATCCTATCTCAAATAGTCAATGGGTTTTTCCTTTAGTTGTGGTCCCTAAAAAAAATGGTAAATGGCGAATTTGTGTGGATTACAGAGCATTAAATAAATCTACTGAGAAGGATCATTTTCCATTACCATTTATTGATCAAGTATTGGATACTCTTGCAGGTAAGAAATTCTTTTCTTTTCTAGATGGATTCAATGGTTACAATCAAATTTGGATTGCAGTAGAAGATCGAGATAAAACTACGTTTACATATCCTTGGGTAACTTTTTCTTATACAGTATTGCCATTTGGTTTGTGTAACGCTCCTGCTACTTTTCAAAGGGTAGTCTTGAGCATTTTTGCAAATATTGTTAACGATTGTACTTATGAGGAGGCCAAAACTAATTTAGAGAAAGTACTTAAGCGTTGTATAGAAACTAATTTGTCATTAAGTCATGAAAAATTCCATATGCTTATGACTAAAAGAATTGTGCTTGGTCATTATATTTCCTCTAAGGGTATACAAGTGGATCCTAAAAAGATCCAAATCATTCAGGACTTACCTACACCTTCTAGTCAGAATATTTTCTTGGCCATGTAGGGTATTACCGAAGATTTATTCAAAATTTCAGTAAAATTGCTTCTCCTTTGTTTGCTTTGCTTGCTACAGATATTACTTTTTCCTGGACACCTGAATGTCAGGAGGCATTTAAAGCCATCAAAACAAAACTTGTAACCACACCAGTTTTACGAGGACCCAACTGGGAATTGCCATTTCATATCCATACAGATACTTCAGATTGCTCGATGGGGGTTGTACTTGGCCAAAAAGAGGATAATATATTCTACTCTATTTATTACATCAAAAATAATTTCATAGGGGTTGAGATAAATTATACAGTAACTGAAAAATAATTTTTAGCTGTTGTGTATGCGATCAATAAATTTCAGCATTATATTACTAGGTATAAATTATTTGTTCACATGGATCATTTTGCCATTTGATTTCTAATGAATAAACCTGTGGGTACTGGTAGGGTCATTAGGTGGTTGATTTTGCTTCAGGAATTTGATATTACTATACTTGATAAGCCTAGTCGAGAAAATGTGGTTGCAAACTTTTTATCCAGGTTGCAACACTCTGACACAAAGCCCTCTACAGTCGATGATGCATTTCCTGATGAACATTTGTTTGCCATTTCCACCAAAAGCCTATGGTTTGGTCATATTACCAATTATCTAGTCACATGTAATTTTCCACTTCACTTCTCTTCCCGAGAGCGGTGAAAGTTGGTTGGAATTAGTGGCCAATACACATGGATCAATGGATTACTCTTCCGCACTGGCATTGATAATATCATGTGACACTGTGTATGTGAAGATGATGTATTTGATATACTTCGTGCCTGTCACTTAGAGCCATGTGGGGGAAATTTTTCTTCTCAAAGAATCGCTTAGAAAATTCTTACCGTTGGATACTATTGGCCTACACTTTACAATGATTGTAGGTGCTATGTTCATCATTGTGAAAAATTTCAGCACATGGGTTGACCTACGTGATTAGATGAGATTCCTTTACAACCCTAGTTGTTTATCAAACCATTTGAGAAGTGGGGCCTTGATTTTGTTGGGCCAATCAATCCACCCTCATGAAACAAGGAATATATCCTTGTATGCAATGATTATGTCACCAAGTGGGTTGAAGTGGTAGCTCTCAAACATGCCAGAGATTCAAAGGTAGAATATTTCTTGTATTATGAGGTTTTTACAAGGTTTGGTGTACCTCGGGAAATAACCACAAATCAAGGACCACAGTTTACGTCTGAGCTCATTGCTTCTTTGGTTTGTGAGTATGAGATTCGCCATCAAAATTCTTCTCCTTATCATCCTCAAGATAATGGACAAGTTGAAGTTACTAATAGGGAGATTGAAAATATTCTTACCAAGACAGTTGCACTTCATAGGTGTGATTGGGCTACTCGGCTTCTTGAAGCTATGTGGGCTTATCGCACAACGTGAAAAACCACCACTAGTTTGACCCCTTATGAACTTTTCTATGGTAATAAGGCAACCCTTCTTATCGAATTTGAGTTAAAAACTCTTCGCACTGCACTTCAATTGGGTATGAATATTTAAGATGCACACAAAGCACAAATTGATCTATTGCATTCCTTAAGTGAATTACGCTAGGAAGCTCTCTTCCACTCCGAAATTGTTCAAAATAAACATGCCTTATGGCATGACCATCACATCTGTCAAAGGTCCTTTCAACCTAGTGATTGGGTACTTTTATATGATTCTCATTTTCAACACTTCAAGGGGAAGTTTCACACACGTTGGCTTGGACCTTATAAGATTTAGACAATATATGACAATGGTGTTGTTCGTCTCTGCACAGTGGATTTTGAAATAAGGACTCTCGTTGTTAATGGTCATCGCCTTAAACTCTACAAGAAGCCTCTTTCTCGAGAAGCTTTCTTCCTCGCGATGGTTCAAGAACTTACTATTGTTCCTTTTGGTCTCCTCCGGGATTGACCATTTATATAAATAAAATAAAATAAAATAAAAGATCCAACAATGAAAACCTTTGGGCGTTGTTGGCCAGTTAATATTTGTAAACCGGATTCTAGTAGATAATAACTGTTGAATAACCTTAGGGGTGAAAATCGATTATTTGGCACCTCTAGGTGATAGTAGGTTGAAAAACAGGTTGTCGATGACCTATTATCGTTATTAAAACAATAATAATAATAATAAAAAAAACCTTCCTATACCAATCAACACTATAGGAAGCCCCTGTCTACTTTTCTGCCAGGAATGATTCGGCCTTTTCTATGCCTCTCCTGTTCTGCCATGGTTGTTTGTGGCTGTCAGCCAACAACCATTTTTCATCTCGACGCTCTCTTCTTTATGCATGTGTTCGACTCCTATCATTTCTTCCTAGTTCACCTCCTGTCGTTTCTTTGCCAGGAGATGTTATTTCTTTCTGCATGTGTGCCAGGTGTTGGTTGGTTCTTTTCTGCATGATGCCTTGTTGTTTGTTGCTAGCTTATTGCTTCTGTCATCATCTTCTCACAACTATGCTGGCAACTAATTTTGTCATACTCATTCATCATTATTTTGCTCCCCCTTTCACGCCATCTACTTTTGGGTGCCGTCATCCGTCAGTATGACTTCCTGCTTGTCACATCCACCTCCTTTCTGATTATATTTTTGCAAATTTTGAATCTTCTTCGTCATCTCGGTGCATGCACAGTATAATTTGGGTGATTGTGGTAATCGGTAACGGATTTCTCTCTATCTCTTTCTTTATTTTTTTTAATGTTTTGGTTTCCTTCTGTTGAATACTCCTTTGCCCCATGGATGGTTCAACCAATCAGCTGGGGGGACACCTGTCTATGTCATTATGCCTCACAAGGGTTGTCCTTTCCATTATTTCTGCCTTCAAAATCTAGGTTGTCATCGCCATTATTTCCACATTTACTATATTTACCATCACTAAATAGTCACTTCTAAGTTTAACTGTTGAATACTATTTTTCTGCAAATTGTGTCCCTACAAACTCTGGTATTAACTATAGTAAGTTCCTGTGAACATGGTGAGAGGAGACCGACCACGACATGAGCCTATCACAATGCAGAACTTGAAAAAACATGCTGAGGCATATGCAAAATTCGAGAAGGCTCATTGGGATATTTATTTCAAGTGGTTGCGAGGGTTTGATGAGAAGGTGGCATTGGATTTTGCCTATAATTTTTGAAGCCAGAAGGCTACTATTTGAGGGGTTGATATCACGGTTACAATGGACACCATTGCAAAATTTTTTGGACTTCTAGTGAGCGGAGAATAATATTTTCCAAGAAAATCGAAGCAGTCCATATAATTGCAACCAATACGAAAGAATTCTTACAGTGAGGAGAATCTGTAGAGATGGTTTCTGGCCAGGGTACCAAGCTGCAATCTTTACCAGGGCATTGGAAGGCGGTTTCCAGGTACATAATTCAATATATTACTTGTGAAGGAAGATTCCAATATGTCTTTTCCCAACATTTCAAATTGATGCTACATTTATGACAAGGGTTGTTGATTAATTTTCCTTAATTTCTATATCGAGCTCTGCAACGGATGTCCAAAACAGTTTGAAGCGGTAAACCCAACTGTTTATCTCACCATGGCTTGATAAAAATTTTGGTAGTCTGGGAATTAAAATTGTTGACTCCTCCTCGTGATTGGGATTCATTCGTCCATTCTCAAGAAAGTGAGGATACTGAACCCTCTGAGGAAGAGGAATCTTCTGCAGAGGGTTCCTCTAAAGATAATTCCTCGGATGAGGAGTCTGGTTTTGATAAAACACCTAAAAGGACCAGTGATAGGAAAACTAAGGAGAACACTGGTAATTCTTCCGTATAGACCCCAAGACATAGACAGAGAATAACCAGAAGTGCTACAAAGAAAAAATCCTCCAAACTTAATAATTCAACACCTCTGCTTTCTGGTGAGGAAGGTTGTGAGAAACAAGAACCCTAAAAAAAATACCCACTGGTCAATCTAGGGACAGGAAGGGAAAAAAAAGGTTGGATGCTTCATCTAAGTTAGATAATCTAGCTAAGGTAGCTAGTAAAGAGTTGGGTTCTAAAGAAATAGAGGTTCTATTTGAAGTCTCAGGAAAGCGAGGAAAATTTCATAGAGAGTTAAGTAGGGAAAAACATCAGAAGGAAAAAGAGAAAGCATCTAGGAAACAAGCTGACGACCCTCTAGAAAATTCACCCAGTGTCCGCTCAGAAAATGAGCCAGTTGAAAGTCAATAAGAACAAGTAGAGGATATTGGGGTTATGAAATCATCAGGAACAAATCAAGAACAAGAGGTTATGAAGGAAGTAGCCCCGAAAAATGAACAAATTCCAAAAGAACCCATGGATAGTGTTGATAATAACCCTCAAACACCAATTTTTGTAGAAGTTGAAGACATTGCCCATGAAGAGAAAAATACACCCTCTACTTTTGTTCCCCAGGAAAAAGAAAATGTGGATGAGATTTGTGAGAATGTGAATGAAGAATTTGAAGCTGCAGAGGAATTTGAGGAAGAAAGAGATCCACTTCTAAGTATGACAGAAAAGGAGTTCCAGGACCTAAAAGAAGAATTGACTAAGGTACAGGTGGAGAACCAAACATTGCATAGTCTACTTCCATCCAGGAACATGAACATAGGGTTTAGACATTATGGCAACAGTGGATTGATGAATTCAAGGGCACTCTGCAAAAACTCTCAACTCTTCCAGGTTTGTAACTTTTGCATAGGGACATGCAAAATGTCTAGCTGGGGGGAAATGATGAGTATAAAATCAGTCCACTATTTTTACCTTATAATGTCCTTTTTATCTATATCCTCAACCCTAATCCTATCACCGTTTTCTGAAGGAACCTTAATGTTTAATAAAATAAGGAAATAAATTGGGGATTGATAATTTACCGAAAATCATGATAAATGTGATTGTTTTGTGGTGGGAGATGGTTCGGGAGGAAGTTGAAGGTTGTTACAAACACAGGGACCTCAATAATCTCATGAAGAAAAATTGGAAAAAGATATTAGGACTTTATATTTTGGTTAAATTTGTTTTTAGTTTCATACTAAAATTGGCCTACAACCTTTATCTATCTTAAGACTCTTTGTTTGTGAGTGGCCAAAAGGTCGAATGAACAAACAAGCTTATCTGTTGTGTTTAGTATAATCAAACAATATATATATGTGCATGATAAAACATAATATCAACATATATAATTGAGAAATGAGATCCACATACTGGAAAGATCGACATATTCTTCTATATCAGTCATTTTATTAGATGAGAATTAGCATGGAGTAGATTGGTGTTTCATGATTTCCATCATTCAATAATCGGTGAAGGTAGGGCCCACTTCTTCGGTTATTGGTGATTTTAGCATTAGATTTATATACATGGTAATGTGTGTTTTACAGTCATTTGGCTAATTTGATTTATGTGATTAAATGATTAGTTACTATTTCTGAATTGATTTGTTCATTGCAACTATGTAATTTTTTTTGTCTTAATTCTATTGTTTGGATTCTTGTTAAATCATTCAGTATCTGTTGATGTGTATGTTTAATTAGATTAATGTTCACTACAAATAGCATCCTTGATTATGTCTTTTTCATACTTTCTATTCTGCTTTATAGAAGTCTATTTCTCTTATGTTTTATGTTGGTGAACTTTTTTTGCTGCAAAATTATCTCTTTACAAGTTCCTGTCACATATTGTGACAGGAAGTCTTCCAGTTCAAATTTTGCTTGAACATAGAGTTTCATTAGTATGCATTCATCAACCCTTGGTTTCTAAATTGCAGCTCTTTGGCATACTGCCACAACATAGTTCAAAAGCTTACATTCCTGACTTGACACTTTAGGATAAATTGAGGAAACCATTTCCAAGAACTTAAATTAAGCCTATTTCAAGATAGATTAAAAACCATAGTTTAGTCCAATCAAAAACCGCAAGGCACCTCAAAACAACAAAATAGTAAAAATAAAGGACGTATCCGAAGGTGAAAACCTCTCTGAGGCACCTAAGGATGGAGGATTGGACTTTCTTTCCGTAACACAGGAAAAATCGGCAATGCTCATTGAAGACACCATTGAAGTAAAAATAGCCACACTAGAGAATCCTAAAATGGTTCTCCTAGCCGCATCATTAATAGATGAAGAAAAAATTGAGTTCCAATGATTCTTCATAGAAAGGATGGTTAACTTTGCATGGTCATATGCTGACATGCCAAGCCTAGATCCAGAATTGGTATTACATCATCTTCTACTAATTCCAAATATCAAGCCAGTCAAACAAAATTTGCGAAAAATGCATCCAAAAATTGCACTATTAGTAAAGGTTGAATTAAAGAATTTATTGGATGTTGGATTTATAAGATCAATAGAATACGCTGGTTGGATATCCAACATTGTCCCTATCACCAAGCCAAATGGACAAATCCACATCTGTACGGATTTTAGAGATTTGAATAAGGCTTGCCCAAAGGATGATTTCCCATTACCAAATATAGACATGATTGTTGATCTCATGGTAGGGTAGGAGATGATATCTCTCATGGATGGTTTCTTCGGCTATAACCAAATCCAAATTGCAACAAAGGATCAACACAAAATGGCATTCACCTGGCCATGGGGAACATACTGTTGGAATGTCATGCCTCTTGGCTTATAGAATGCAGGTGCCACATACCAAAGAGCTATGACAATAATCTTTCATGACATAATGCATATCCTAATTGAAGATTATGTGGATGACCTATTGGAAAAATATTTGACACATAAAGATCATCCCAAAGTCTTGGACAATTTTTTTAGAGTCACTTCAGGCAAGCTTTTGGGATACATGGTTTCAAGACGAGGCATTGAGGTTGATCCCACAAAATTCAATGAAATTCTAGACTTGCCTCCACCAAAAGGAATTAGCGAGTTGAGAACACTTCAAGGCAGACTGCATTCCATCCACTGTTTCATCGCGCAATTGGTAGACAAGTGTCAACCATTTCAATATTTGTTATGCAAAACTGTTCCCTTTCTATGGATAGAAAAATGACACATAGCCTTCAAAAAAATTAAAGAATATTTGTTGACACCACCAGTCCTAATGCTACCCATTGAAGGCAAGCCATTGATCCTATATGTCTCCACAACTACAAATGCATTGGGGGAATTATTGGCACAAAATGACAATGAAGAAAAAGAAAGAGCCATATACAACATCAGCCGCACATCTATAGGATATGAGTTGAACTATGCAACCATTGAACGTGCATGCCTTGTAGTTGTCTTTGCAATGTAGAAAATTAGACATTACATGCTGAGCCACCAAACACACCTGGTAGCAAGGATTGATCCACTAAAATATCTCCTAAGTCGAGAAGCATTGACAGGCCATTTGGCGAAGTGGGTCATGATATTGACCGAGTATGAAATACAATATGTTGAGCTCAAGGAAAAAAAGGTCAAGTAATAGCAGATCAAATTGTAGATGCACCAATCCAATCCACTCATCCATTGATAACTAATTTTTCGAATGAGTCTATCTTTCATTTAAAACCAGCCTTACCATGGAAGCTATATTTTGATGGGTCCCACATTGGTCACGACTTAGTAGCTGGTATTTTGTTTATCACACCACAAGGGGATTTAATTCCTAAATCATTCCAGATCGCCTTCCCTTATACTAATAACATTGCAAAATATGAGGCATTGGTCACATGTCTCAAGATAGCAATTAAATGGAAAATTCAAACATTGCTCGTATTCGGGGATTCTTAGTTAGTCATCAACC
This sequence comes from Sequoiadendron giganteum, assembly GCA_007115665.2. Lineage (NCBI taxonomy): Eukaryota > Viridiplantae > Streptophyta > Pinopsida > Cupressales > Cupressaceae > Sequoiadendron > Sequoiadendron giganteum. The sequence continues at coordinate 591,511,015 of CM021108.1, forward strand.
AAGTCAATGATGACTATGAAACAAAAGATGAGAATTTATTTCCCTACAAGCGAATGGTGGATAGATTCATGACATATTTCAAAATGATTTCTTTTGAACAAATCCCAAGGACAGAAAATAAGGCATCTGATGCAATGACTACTATTGGATCTCTCATAGACATCCCTAAAAATGTGTCACAATTTGAGTTCTTAGTGGAAAAGTTATTGATGCCTACATATGATATCCCAAAGTCAGAAATGGTTTGCGAGATTGTTGGTCCTAGTTCGCCTTGGTACCAAGACATCTATGATTATCTTAAGTCCCAAAACCTACCACCCAACCCTACCACCCAACATTTCCAACAACCAAAGAAATTCCTTTATCCGAAAAGCCACTAGACACACCATCGTCAGTGACACCCTATACCACCATGGCTTTGATAACACCCTTCTTCATTGTCTCGACACTGATGAAGCCCAAACAAATTTATGAGAAGTACATGAGGGTATATGTAGATCTCATTTGAGTGGTCCAACTTTAGCTCGAAAAGTCACCAAACTTGGATACTATTGGCCAACATTAGAAAAAGATGCTCTTCAGTTTGTCAGAACATGTTAGAAATGCGAGGTACATAGAGACCTAATTCACGTACCTACACAGGAGCTAAGACCGATCACTTCTCCATGGCCTTTTATACAATTGGGACTTGACCTCATGGGAAAGATCCATCCATCCTCCTCTAACTACTATAAATTCATAATCACCACCACTAAGTATTTTATTAAGTGGATTGAAGCCATCCATCTCACTTACATCATCGGTGAGAAAATATCAATGTTTATCCTAAATTACATCACCTGTCGGTATGGTGTTCCAGAGTCCATCGTCATAGATAATGGGAGTCCATTAAAAAATCAGGATGTTCATGAACTCTGTGAGTGATTCCACATCCAACATCATTTCTCCACCCCATATTACCCACAAGGTAACGTCCAAGCTGAGGCATCAAATAAAACAATTCTTCACATTCTTAAGAAGACCGTTAATGACGTTGGCCAAGATTGGCACCTACAACTTAATCCTGCTTTATGGTCCTATCATACCAACATTTGTACCCCCACTGGAGCCACTCCATTTTCCCTGGTTTATGGATCTAAGGCCATATTGCCCATCGAGGTCGAAATCCCTTCTCTTTGAGTCTCCTTGAAAGGAATGATTGATGATGAAGAGTACAGACAGTCTCGCCTACATGAGCTAGAAATGTTACAAGTAAGATGACAAAATGCCTTAAATTATTTGCAGGCATATCAAAATCATCTCTATCGAAGCTATAACAAAAGAGTAATGGTGAGAAAATTTGAAATCGGTGACTTGGTCCTCATGCAGAACCCAAGAAATCAGGCGGACCATGAGAAACTTGGAAAGTTTGAGGCTAATTGGTTTGGTCCCTATATTATTACTGCAACATTCGATTCTAGATCTTATCAACTGGCCACACCTGATGGAGAATAGTTGACATAACCCATCAACAACTTACATCTGCGATATTTCTACAGAACATCTGAGAGCTTGGCTAAAAACCTAAAAATACAAAAAAATAGAAAAATAGAAAAAATCGTCCCTTGATGAAAACCTGGCAAACAGGCGTCTTTGTGACACAAAAAAAATTAAAAAATAGAAAAAATAGTAAAAAGAAATGAATTCATCCAATAGTGAAAACTTGGTAAACATGCGCTTTGGATAAGTACCATGGTGAAAACATGGCAAACAGGCGCCATGTGTAGTCCAGCATTGCTTCACCATCTATTGTTACTCTCATCGCCCTTTATCCACTTTTCATAATCATGACAACTTGGCACATTCAGGACCTTCATCCTAAGTCTTGTCGATTCTGGCCATGGTTAACATTCGGTTGACATCCTCCCTTGCATATCCTTAACTTTTTCCTTGTGTTTGCCTATCTCCATATCATTGAACTTGGGTAATCCCCAGTCTATCTGGGGGCAAGACCTATATTGTGTTACTATAGTGGGTGGTGCACATGATCCCACATTCTTAAAAATTCCTAAAAAAAAAAATCCTAAAAATCTGAGAAAGTCTTGAAAAAATTCTAAAAATTTGAAAAGGTCCTGAAAAATCCTAAAAATCTGAAAAAAGATCTAAAAAATTGAAAATGTCCTGAGAAAACCCAAAAACAAAGTCAAAGTCAATGTCTATCTGGTCAATTCAATTGGTCACGTCAATCAATCTTTTGTCCAAGTCTGAACTATGTTGTCTCAATGCATTTGCTACGTAGGAAAGATTTATCTTTGAATCCCCGAGACATTAGGTCAGTATTTCTAGGTTTGTTAAAATAGAATCATGATTCAAACTTCTATCCTTTGGACAAGGTCATTGGTCATGTCGAACTATGAGGTCTCTGAGTGTACAACATAGGCAAGACCATCAATCGATGAGCCCCCGAGGCCGCACTATTAGTCCATTAGGGTTCATGGCACAACATCTTCACAAACATCAAAATTTCTTCAAATCAGAAAAATCCTCCATCAGTCCCGAGCAAACAATCTATCAACAATCTGTGTCATCAAAATTTTCAATCAATTCAGCATGTCAGAAATGACATGTAATCAAATTTTATCAAGACAATTCAATGTGACAATTTTGGGTTCTTCTTCAGATGTGTCCTTCTGAAAAGCAACTCTCGTCACTTCTTTATTCTTTTGGATGTGTCCTTCCTAAGAATCGTCATCATTATCTGGCATTTTGATGGATTCTCCTAACTCCGAGAATTGATCTCCTAGATATCAACACTTGACATTAAAACACTTGGTAAACTTTATCTATCTTTTTGATGGTTATAATGATATTAGTTCCTTCTGGCATAGGATCCGTGATATATCATGATGATCATCCTTGTCTTTTATAATCACCTTGTTAATAGTTTCTCGAGGATGTCTTGGTTTCAGGATTTAGAGAAGCAATGACTTAACACGATGATTTTCCTATTTGTTTTTGACTATCATGTGGCTAGTTTCTCAAGGAGGTCCTGGCATCAGGATTTAGAGAAGCAACAATGACTCATTATTAGCCTAGTTTTTCTGATAGTTGGTCCTAACAAAATGACTAGGGGCAATTATGTTCCTCGTATGAGTCATGATCATCCTTGTCTATGATTGTTGATCTACATGATGGTTCGACCTTGTACACTATTGATCTACGCCATATCATAGTGTTTGTTGACCATCATGACATTTTCGCCCAATGATGATTAAAGAGAAACAACTAGAATAACACTATAGAGAAGCTTTGAAGGATTTTCTTTCTGCACTAAAATGCATGTCTTTCTTCGCACTAACATCCATCTTCATCTTCTCTCATCTCATTTTTTGATGATATCTAGTGACATACACAAAAAAATAAAGTTTCCTACATAATCATACGAGCATCTAATATTCACATTCCAAATCTGCATAAATCAAATATCATAATTCACATTGCATAACACTATCATTTACATCCATCATGAACCATGATTTACATCAACATTTAGGCATCATAAATAACATCCGCATTAACATATACGCATCACATCATCATATTATACAATGCATACATACATAACCACATCCATAATTGCATTCATAAACATAAGCATATCATTCATACATCTCATAGTATCATAAAAGCATCAGATAGCATCTAGTAAAACATAAAACACTTTAACACAGAATCATATAGGCTGCATCAAAAACCACATCGCATATATATAATCTCAAAAATGTAATGTCACAGGATAGAGTCATATGATATCCCAAAAATGGAGCTCACAGGCTCGAATATCAAAATATGAAAGTATCTAAAAAACAAGTCCTATGATGTCCCTCCTCTATCCTGTGGAGGTGAACTATGAGGTAGTTGTGGCTGACCAATCACATGAAAGGTGACCTAGATCGGAGTACTTTCCTGAGTCTGACTTTGAGATCCCGAAAAATTAGTAACAAGAGGTTGGCTCTGCATGGCTTGGTGTCTTAATGACACTAATCAATGCCCATGCTCTGACCTATGACTGTGGCCTGATGAATGCCTGTGAGAGCTGTGTGACCTATGACCTAATGACTGTCGTGATGAAGTCGACCCCCCCAACACTAGTATGACTGCCACCATGTGACCTACTGCTATTGTGTGTCTGGGTGCCACTGCCTATCCTACTTTAGGATCAGGACAAACTTGCTCATATAGTAACCTATACCGCCCCCTGATCTCTACCATCCTGGCCAATTCTAGAGCCATATCCCCTATTGGCCCAAAGCACAACTTTGCAAACTTAGTAACCCATTGATTTGACTCCTACCGTTAGATAACAGCTTGATCCCTCTCAACCCTGGTAACCTCTAACTCTACTGCCAAGGCCTTGTTCTGAGACAAGGCCGCGTCCAGTATGCTCTGAAGATCTGTGATCCTCTAATCAATAGTGGCATCTGCAAGAAAAATGGGTGACTTGTCACCCTCCACATCTCTGATGATCATCTGCTCTCACAACCTCTAGTCTATCTCATCCCCCCCTCCTCCTCCTCCTCATCCCTCTCCTCCTCTCCTTGAACTTCCTCCACATCTATATCAAGAGGCTATCCCCTAACAAATGGATCCTCCTCTGCCCTCACCTCTACCTCCTCCTCACCCCCTCTAATCTCCTCCCCTACCTCTTGATCACTTGGAATATCTCTCTCCTCACCCTCCTCATGAATGGGTGACAATGGTGCACCACCCACCCTCTACCTAACTCTCCTGGGTTGTCTCTTCCCTTTGTCATCCCTCCTCCTCCTAACACGCCTCCCATATCCTCCATCCCCTCCTCCCTCACCACCCCCATCATCCTCATCTCCTTTTCCTTTATCTCCCTTGCCTCCATCTCTTCCTTTCTCCCGCCTGCCTCCATCTCTCCCTCTGAAACCTCTGCCATATCTTCCTTCATCCCTACCACCTCGACCTCCTCCCCGTAGCCATGGGATGATTGATCTCTGATCTATAGGCGACAAACCATCTAGATCTATCAATGGGATAGGCCGGTGAATCTGCTACTAGGCGTCGAACTCGAAAGATGTACCCGCATCTACTGGACCACCCGTCCACATCCACTGAATTTCAACAAGGCCATTTACCTATTGCTTAGCCACTGTCACTGCTATGGGTGGTCCCTGTATGGTGTCTTTGGAAGCTTGTACATACTCTATGGTGCCTACTGGCACGTCCTATTGCTCTCTGAACTGCCATAGTACCTGCTGGGAAAGGTACATCTCTATGATCCGTTGGCTCTGAACCATCTAGCCAATCAAATACCAAAAATGTTTGCATAATGACAAATAACCATCCTCATCTGGCCACTGACTGCAATCTCTATATGACCTCCATTAAAAACTAATCATGGTGTCAATCTTGTGACGCCAATAACTGGTATCCCCAACATGAGTCTGACTGACTGAACTCGCATACAAATAGACATATGGCATCCCATCACCCAACTGCTGCATTTGTATTGGTGGCCGAAAAACTAGAATACATTCCCATGCCCAGAGCATGAGGAGAGTAGTCCCACAACTGATACTCTGGCACCGATGATAGACAACCTCATGCAAGTAATGATATAGCATGGCCAACAAAGAAGGCCCCTAGGCAAAAATGGTCCTATATCCTTGCATATAGACTAATATATCCCCCCATCCAATAGGAAATCCATGACCACGATGATCTAGAATCAGTAATCCAACAATTAGAGTCATAAGCATAGCATCCCACCTAGGAAACTAGTCGGGCACAACATCCCAACCAATCTTGTAACCATCAATCCCTAGGTCAGCACCATCAGCATCCTCGTACATCTCTGATATTGCATTTCACCCTTGGTGTGGATCATATACAACTCTCTTTCCATTGATTGGTATGCAAAGAATGCGGTACATATCCTCTAGGGTGACCATAGCCTCTCCTATAGGTAGATGAAAAGAGAAAGTCTCTGAGTGCCACCTCTCGTAAAGAGCTATCAACAAACCCCTATTTTCTCAAATAATGGGCATGTATGTGATGTATTATAAACGCAGTGTCATCAGATGCTGTCTCTCCCTGTTGCTCAAACGGTCTCTAAAGGCGTATGTCACCGACTTGAACTCTCGTATATAAATTGCCACAAGTCATCTTTGCATAGGAAAAGACAATAATTATCACACATGGGACAACATTGTTGACAAATTATTACTATTGGGAAGTCAAAGCTGCATCTAAAACTCATATCTGCACAAAGTCAATATTGGTCAACTCTAGTCAACTATAATTGCGTCACATTGACTACAAATGCGTCATGATTCATTACTTGTGGATCTGCACATGGCAGTGGCATCACAATATGTCAAATGCGTCACCTTATCTAGTAATTGTGCAACCTAACAATGATTGTGTCGTGATTTCTCAATTGCGTCATTTGACCTAGAAATTGCATCACAACATTGTAAATGCATCATAGAATGCCTCACTTGCGTTGCAATCTGATGATTGCGTCATTTCCCCTATCATATGCAAACTTTTATACTTTGGCCTATCTACCTAGTGGACTTGCATCATGATTCCAAAAAATGCGTTGAATGCAAAGGCATTTGCGGCTTACACAACAACATTTGCATCGCAACACATGCAATTAACCCCCCACAAACTCTCATAAATGCATAAAATTAAAAATTTACAAGTGGGATAGGGTACTTACCAATGCCTTTGCACCCTTGGGTCATTGGAAGGTCTGCAGATGGTAGCCACAGTGGTTTGTCATGGGAATCACCATCGTCTCCTTAAGCTTTGATCTCTGAAAATGTTATATAGCAAATGAGCAAATGAAACTTGGTTTTTCTTTTTCAACCTATTTATAGGTTGAAAATTAGGGTTTTGACCTAGGAGGCTTGTACTGGAGGCCCATTTGAATATCTTTCTCTGGCATTTTGGCTAGCTTAGCATTCTTCACTGCCAAATTTGATCACGTGATTGTTCCTCTAGCCATTAATTAAATTAATCGGGACACTTTCCAAAAAAAATTGACCCTAAGTCAAAATTCAAAAAAATTCTCGAGGGCACATAGGCACTCTGTACCTTTGCTGGGGCATATTCAAGACTTGTTCTCTTTGCCATAATGTGATAAACTGCATTATGACAAAGAGGGGAAAATGCAAACACATAAAAGTGACCAAAGCCTGCAAGCAATATTTTACCACCTCTCGTCCTAGCATAGTTATGACATTTTAAATATGTTTCTAACCCACCTTCAACTATTAATTGAATAATGCATAATTATTTAATTAATTCATGATCGTCTATTCTTCATGATTATTAAATAAATAAATCTTATTTATTTATTTATTTAATGTGTCACTAATTATCAAAGTTGTCTCATAGTTAAATAAAGTCTCATTTAGTTAATTAGTCTTTATCATTAATGTTCTCTTGATTATCAAATAAATATATTTTAATATATTTATTTAATATGTCACTAATCCCTAAATCCTCTTTTAATTAAATAGATTTATTAGTTTATTTAATTAATTAACTACCTCTTCTAAATTAAATAATTATTCCTAATTATTTAATTTATTTATGTGACACTTCCATCTTTTTAAATAAAACAATTTATTTAAAAATGTCTCACAGGGTTAACTGATTATTCTTTTAGTAATTAATTTCAAAATCAATTACTTATTATCTCACAAAATCCATATTTTGAATTAATTTAATTCAAAATGGAAATATTCTTCTACAAATCAAGTCATTTCTAAAATTACTGATTTTCTAAAATCTCATCTTTTTATTTGTTGATTTTTGCTAATTTCATCTCACTGTCACATTCATTTTCCATCATTGATTTAATTTCCTAAATTAAATCTTGTCCACACATTTGAGGATTTTACCTTTACCCTAATTGAGAGTTTCCATTTTGAATCTTGACCATTGATTCTAGGGCATTTCTTAATCTCTCATCTCATCCATCCATTCAAGATTGCATTTTCTATAAAATGTCGATCTTGTCCTCATTTTCAACATCTCTTAATATTGCAATCTCTTATTATAATATTCTTGCATACTTGTTATCATTTTAACTACTTGCATTCTAGAATACAAATATTTAAGAAATCCTTCAAATTTTTGCTTAGGACTAGGCATTATAGATTTTTCTCATCAAATCTGAGGGCACATTCTTCATCACAATAATTGAAGAAGGTACAATGGAAATCAACCATGGATGAGCAAGTCTTGGTGAGATCGTTTCATTCTATCTCATCATTTCTTTCTTATTTCTCCTTTGCATTCGATTGTTTGAGGATTTTAAATATTATATGCATGTGTTACTAACCTAGTTCCACCTTGCAGAAATTATCCATCATTACACAAACATGTTGATCTTCATCTTATATCTTTATGCTCAGACTACAAAACATCTTTTTTGGCAGGGGATAAAATATATACATTAAATCTCCCCCTAAGCCATAGCTCTTAGCTTAGTTTCTAGAGGAAACATCGACATCAAAGGATGGTACAAATTCTTTTTTTCTATCACTTCCTTCTTTCTCCAAATCTTTTCCATTTCTTTCTTTATTTCAATCAGATCAAAATTTTTGATTGGTTCATTTCTCTTTACCAACTTATCCTTCCTTATGTTTTTGCTTCTACAAAGCTTAGCAATATGTCTAGGTCTATTGAAATTTTGACATACAACATTTTTTTAAATAGTATTGCTTCCATTCATTCTAGATTTGCATTGATTAGCCTTGTGTCCAAATCTATATCATGTATAACAATAAGCATTCAAAGGTTGAATCATTCTACCATTGTTATATGTATTCATCATTTGACTTATGCATTCATTTTTTTATGACCAAATTTTTTACATGTAAAGCATTGACCAGTAAAGGATGGAACATTCTAATTCATTTTGCTTCTACATTCCATTGCTCTATGTCCAAACTTATTGCAAGAATAAAAATAACCATTGAAATAAGGGTACCTTTGAGCATTTGGTTTCTTGATCAGAGGTCTTCTTGCTTCATTTATTTGATTCTTGATCTTGCCATTGTTCTTCTTGTCTTCAACCTTTTCTATTTCATTGATCTTCTTTTTTGCATTAGGCGTCTGATATGCTTTTAAGCTTTCACCTTATTCAAATCCTAAACCATCTTTGTTTTTGAATTCTTTTTGACTTACAATCAACTCATCAAGCATTGTAGAACTTGTCTTGAATTTATCTTCATGACTTATTGATTTCTCTAGATCCGATATCATATTTATGACTTCTTGTTCAAGTCTCACGCATTCAACATAATTTCTTTCCACCATTGCATTCAAACATTCTTCAACTCTTTTTGTTTTTTCAACTTGCACTTTTATTCTGGTGTTGTTTTCATTTGCTTGTTGCAATAGTTCATCGACTTCCTTATGTATTTCTCTAAACTTCTTGATTTTCTCTCTCAATTTTTTGATGCATTCATTTTCTTCTTTAATATTTTCTTTCAAATCTCGATTTCACCTTCAATCCTATCAAGATCTTCAAGAGAAACTTTGAGATCTCCATTGTTTTTAAGCATGCAATCTTCTTCTATGTAGCCAATAGTAGGAATCTCTTTTGGAGGAATAGAAACCTTTCTATTATCCATGTGTTCAATATCCAAGATCTTCCCAAAGTGGTTAAGCTCCTTCCTAGGAACCAAAATTTGATACCAATTGTTGAACACTTGAAATATTGAGAGGGGGGTGAATCACTATTCTATTAAACCATTCAAACATTAGCCATCCAATTACTAAATAATATTCAACTGTTATAAAGAAAGAAAGCATGAAACATCCACAAAATCACATAACACATGAACACAATTATTTTTTTACGTGGAAAACCCAAAATTGAAAAAACCACAGTGAGGGTTAGCTCACAATATATTATAACCAGTTATGGTATATTACATAAATTGTCACTATAAGTGGACTCACTACCCATAGAGAAAAATATAGAATACATAAGATGACTCACAACCTATTTTGAACTGTTACAAATACATCTAAAATATGTGAGAATATAGTTTGAATGAAGCACAATAAAAATCTTTGCACTGATTTTGGATCAATACTCTACCTTTCTCTTTATTCACACAATTCTGAGCTCAACGTTCACATCTTAACTTCACACTTATCTGATCAAATTCACATCACATATCTTGCATTCATCACATCATATCTCAGAACATAAAAAATAATCCAACATATATATATCCACATCAAGTGTAACATAAATTAGTTTACCCCAATTGGATGTAACACGGAAAATTCAACTTGTTAGCCCCAAAACAAATTCTCCCTACTTCTCACAACAATTTAAAATTCAAAACTCGTTAACATAGTTTGGCATGGAGCTAAAATAGATCCCACATAAAGGCTCAACACATATTAACCCTTTGCATACTCATTAAACATGTTAGGTAGGCACAACATAGGACCTACACATTTCCTTCAACTGTTCATCCAATTCACAATTCGTGGACCTAAAAATATGATACCAAATAGAATTCAATCTCAATTGACATATAGAAACATAGCTTCAACATCGCAACGTCGAAGACTCATCCACAAAGGAGTGTGGAATCTCCCACACAGCCACACTATATAGGAAATGACTGTGAAATGCAAGACTAGACTCTATCATTCATATCTTTCATAATACTTCACCAAACCAGATGAAATATTTGATTTAGATTCATCTAACAGCCACAAAAATTAGATTAGAATTGCAAAACAAAATATTTCTTTGCAGAGTGGCATGGACCCGAAAACTAATACACTGTTACACTAAAATGGTAGTTCTAACAAAGTTAAATATTTCCACACAATTGATCTTTCTAGACCAAATCTTCTTACACAAATTATTTCTACAATACCTTAGAAACATGTTAGGATTGATCAGAGTGATCCACACCAATTTTGACATCAATGACAAGACTATATTACATCGTTATGAACTTTATCCATGCTCATGTTGCCAACTGGCATCATCAATGACAATCTCCTCAAACTTCCAACATTATGGGCCCACAATGTAACTTATGTTAAATAAATCTAGGGATTTTTTTTTTAAATAGACATAACTAGAATATTAAACTATAACATGCAATAGTAATCAAAAACTCATATGACATCCAACCTCCTTACTTCATCCACCCTCCAATAAGCTCTAGATGTATGTGATGTATAATGAAGAAATATTTTTTTGCTAACTTCCTAAAGCAAATATAAGAGAGAGTGTATCTATTTTTACATAATAATTTATTTTTTGAATGAATAAGTATAAAGTTAACTAGGAGTTCATATAGATATATGATTTTTTTTACCATTAGAGACACCAAATTATTAACTTTATGTTTCTAAGGTGAATAGATTGTATAAAAGGGTATTGATCAAATAAATATATGAAAAATACTTAATTTTACTACCACTAAAATTGTGATATCTTAATTGAGTTATCATAATCCATAAATCAAACATCCTAGACTTTGTGAGTTATCCAACTATTTGACTTATATGAGTGAATAATCAAAGTTTCCCTTTAAAGCTAATTTTAATTATAACTTTCATGTAATGGTGGTCAAATATAGAAGAGAAATAAGATTGACTTGAGTATATTAATCTTTATACAAAGAAAAAATAAAATACACTTTTTAAGAGTTAACTAATTATTAATATTATTTTTTAATTGAAAAAATATATAATATATATATACGAGATTATGTTTATTCTCATTTGTGTGTGTGATAACATTTTTAATTAATTAATTCTATCTGATAAATTTATATTTATATATTATTATTTTAATATAGACTCCATTACCTATGAACCATTAAATTGCACTATCAATTCATTTGTTTAATTATTTAGCTTGTGTTGTAAAGATAGTCTCATAAGTCACCATTATCTTGTATAATCAAGATTTCTAACTTTGTGCACTTATCTCTCATTGCATTTATAATGGATGAGAATTCTCAACATCAAATTTGTGAAACAAAGCTTAACCCATGAATGCAAATGTGATGTTTAACTTATTTTGTTAGTCTAATAATTTACACCACTATCCAAAATGTCAAGACATTGTCCACGAGTCAATTGAAAACAATAAAATTGGCATCTTACCTTCAAAGGAGTTTAAGTTTCCCACAATCTTTACATATTTCACTCATTACCATATATCAAAATATTTTGTTAGCATTTGTATATACCATTCAAGATGAAGAAGTATTTGACATTGAAATGTAATGCTACTATGTCAATGTATTTAGATATCAGATTTTATATCATTAGCGTGAATCCAAGATATAATGTTGAATATAACATGACGCTACATATAATTTTATAGTGTAATACATAATTCATATTACAAAGATAAATTTTAATACCAAACACAATATATCATTATTGGATATCAACAATAAAGGAAGAAATGAAATTAAATGATAGCACATAATCATTGGGATCTACACTAGTAAAAGTAATCTATACGTTACTGTATAGAAAGCATATCATGACCCACAGACCCAAAAAAGCCAAAATGAATACAAAAAATTTGATATTTTTCATAGAATTATGCAACACCAAATAAGATCATTTCTACCTAATAATTCTATATGTTCTATTTATAATGGTATGCTAATAGAATATTCTACTTGAATCAAATCTATAAATGTGACTTGAACTTGTCTGTTTTGTAAACTATTTGATAGAAATTCCTGTCTATATTTCTTTGAAGGGCATCCATATCATCTTCCTAGGCTCAATTTTGAGCGCAAGAAGCCATGACACTTTTATGTTTTCTTAATTGAAAGTTTCTAAAGAATTTTGAACATACTCTTACCAGGGAATTTTCAGATGCCATTCTACCTTGAGGCATTTTATCAAACAAATTATGTGCTTAGTTTTTTTTTTCCCATTTCAACATATTTTAATGCCTACCCTACATGTGATAGTAGAGAAAAATATTTTTGATTATTAATTAAACTATCACCAAAAAATTTTACTTACACTTGTGAATTATTTTAAGTTTTAGGGAATACCCTCTTTCATTTTGTTGAATCACATTTGATTATTGCTAAGTGATTTCTGAATTTGGTTGTGTGAGAAATTTTTGCATCAACATTTCAGATCACATTCAATGATCCATCATCAATGTCACATTAGATTTCCATTATATGTGAGCATCAAATGCACTCACCACAGAGATTTCTTATATAGTGCTAAAGAATATATTTGTGGGAGGATGAACTTTAAAAGGTATATAAATCAGAGACACTTCTTCTCCCTCATGGTTTGTGGGAAAAAGAGAATTTGATGTGAGGTGATCCACTTTCACATTATGAATTTTTTAATATCTTGTGTCGAATACATTAGTGGAGATCATAAGAAAGTGTTAAGAATAAAAGTAGGCGTTCCAAATCCAATAATAGTTGAAACCCAGCTACGAGGAATATAGTGACGTTTTCATGATCCAACAAATCCAATCTCAACATGGAAAAATCAAAGACTCATCCACAAAGGAGTGTGGAATCTCCCACACAAACACACTATATAGGAAATGATTGTGAAATGAAAAATCAGACTCTATCATTCATATCTCTTAGAACACTACACCAAACCAGATGAAATCTTTGATTTAGATGCATCTAACAACCACAAAAAATAGGTTAGAATTGAAAAGAAAAATCTTTCTTTGTAGAGTGGTGTGGACCCAAAAAATGATACACTGTTTCACTGAAATGGTAGTTCTGATACAGTCATATTTCCACACAATTGATCTTTCTAGACCAAATCTTCTTACACAAATTATTTCCACAATACCTTAGCAACATGTTAGGATTGATCAAAGTGATCCACACCAATTTTGACATCAATGACAACACTATATTACATTGTTATGAACTTTATCCATGCTCATGTTGCCAACTAGCATCATCAATGATAGTCTCCTCAAACTTCCAACATTATGGGCCCACAATGTAACTTTAGGAATTAATTTTTTTAAATAGACATAACTAGAATATTAAACTATAAGATGCAATAGTAATCACAAACTCATATGACATCCAACCTCCTTACTTCATCCACTCTCCAATAAGCTCTAGATGTATGTGATGTATGTTGAATTTCTCTTTTGGTTTTTGTCCTTGATGTCAAAATTATGTTTTAGATTGGCACCTCGGTGATTGATTATCAGTTTACTTTTAGTTGGTTGGAACTCTTTTTTATATTCTATCTTGGCATACTTGGTTTTGGTTTCAACATTATGATGATGGTTTTGATGGTACTGATCTCTTGACTCATGTGCAAATTTCAAGGCATCTTGTTTACAGGATTATGATTCTATGTTCAAGTGGTATAATTCTAGTTTGACAGGTTTGACATTTTGAGCTATATTGTGCTAAGGTGATCTACAGGTTTATATGGTATTGTCATGATCGGATTTGTGTGGTTACTTGGTGTTGATAAGGTTTTGAACTACATCATAGTTGTGTTTTTTTCTTTTCAGCCTTATACAAGTAATGCTTATAAACACTTGGTTTTTGGAATCATAATTGGGGTTAGCATTTAATATTAAGAAAACCCTATCGGTTTTCCTTAAACATTTGATTCCTTCATGAGAAAATGATACGTTGATATCAATTGACATCTTCTTTTCGAAATGGTATGGATATGGCAATATCCTGGAAATCTTTGTAATGCTAATTTGATGCATTATTTTTTACTTAAATTTATTTGCAAATGACTTTAAAGGGAGTCATATGTTTCGAGCCTTGTATGGTAATCATGAAAAGGTCAATAAATTGAACCTCTCTTAGCATAAAATCAAAATTTATAACATTACAAAAGGCATTGAATAAATGCCAAATTTGAATCAGAATTGGCTATGGATGCCAGATCTATGGACCAAATGGAAAGCACAAGAAGAGAGAAAATAATGTGACAAGAATAAATTGTATTCAATGTCAATGATATGATATCAATGTTTGTACAATGAGAGACCCATTGGTTATATAACCAAGGTGAGAACATAGGAGTGCATAAGATTATGACAAGTGTCGTAATCTTATGACATGAGACAACAATGAAAATATATCACTCCACCTAAAGTGGAAAGTCATAATGTGATAACCACCACAAATAGTGGATCACCCACAAAAGGTGGAAACCTAATCACATGATATGTCCATGAAAGGTGGAGGTGATAAAGTAATAAGAAGATAAGTCCACCAAAGGTGGAAAATATGTAACAACTCCTATGTGGTCCCTAAGTAAACTTAAATAAGGTGTAATTATGACCTAGGACAAGGTACAAGACATTTACTTACACCAAAAATTACAAAAGGCATTGAATAAATGCTAAATTTGAATGGGGCTTTATAACATGGAAAATGCCTTTGAATAAAGGTCATATGTGTATCGAGTCTTATGTTTGATATTTCATTAGGCCTTAAGGCTGATAGAAAGTATGAGGATTTACTTGTCAAGTCACTTGGAAAGTGACTGACATCGACTCTTAGTAAAATGCCTTGACGTCTAAGGTAATCGACATGTTGGAAAGACAAGGAAATCATATGTTAATGTTTTTAATTATGGTGTCAGTCTTTTGCATGGATGAATTTGATTAAGTCAAATTACATCAAGCTACAAAATTGAAATGGTATTATGACTTGAAACATCATCGATTTCTTTGCAAAGGATAGATTAGGGCAATCTTATTGTGTTTCACAAGCTTGTGGGTTTGGAACCCTAGTTTTTTTGCCACCATGGAAATTATCTCTCAACCATTAATTAGTCATTTTTGTCTTACTGCAACTCAAATATACTAAATGGAGCTCTCAGTAAGGTCCATGCCATGGTCAGTGTCTTTTTCAGCCGTTTGTCTTTGGGTGAAGGCTCGAACTTGGAAGAAGTTTTGTTGTTTTTACATTCAGCTGGGTTGGTAAATTTCTCCATGATAGATTATATCACACTCACTTCAGGTATTCATCTTATCATTTGAAATTTGAGGAACCATCACTTCTCATTGAACAAAAAAACAAGGGTCAACTAGAGACCCAATAGTGCGAAATGCATTCCCTTAACACTAATACAATAGAGGAGGAGTGATTAAAAAAAGTTTCAATAGCATGAAAAACTACTTGAGATGAGTACAACATGTAAAATAGAGATTACACAAAATTGAGCATTCATAGTTGACACAGGATATACGTGGGAAAACCTTTATAAGTAAAAAACCCACCACACAAAGTCAAGACAATTGTATTAGAGTAACAAAAATGGCTACATACAATATACAGTCTTCTTTGATCAGCTCACAGTAGTACCTTCAAAATTTTCTCACTGTTACAATGTTATTTTTCACATATAGTTCGAGATCCTTTTTTTATTTGCAATCATGTACTCAACTCACATAAATTATACAATGCATTTAATTATACTCAATCAACCGCTGATCATAGGTTACATCAATCTCTAATCAAAACACACCAATGATCTTACCATGTAGATCTTCTTGCATCGAGCCACCCAGGCATTAATGCCACCACCCAAATCAGGTCTTGCTTGCCAACCAAAAATGACTTGCAATAACTGTTGTTGCTACAAATGGCATTGGCCAACTAGAAATAGTCAAACATCCATGGGTTTGATTTGCATTCGCCTATTGCTCCTTCCACTGAGTCCAACTCAGTCAATCACAGGTTTGAACGCATCCAAGCTCCCTCCATTCTTACAACTCCACCATTGAGCTCGGTCGACCCGTCTATGGTATGGCAGTGAGCTCGACCGAGCTCACCCCAACTTTATCGAGCCCTGACATTCCTTCCTATCGGGCTACCGCAATCGGATTAAAGGCTCACCATGGTAAGGTGATAGACGACTTGGAAGACCGTTGGCAGTCTTACCATGCTAACATAGAGGCCGTCAGCTTGATCCTCTGGCAGTCTTACCACGGTGGTGGCGGTAACCACCAAGACCACCATAGGTGGTCTCACCACGGTGAGTGGATTAACCACCTGTGGTATGGTGGTAATCGCCAACAAAGTGACAGGAAGCTTTGTCGCAGCCACCGCAATGAGGGCCACAAAAAACCACAGTAAGGTAGTGGTAGAGCTTCAGACCACCAATAGATAAGGACAATGATTTAGTGTGCTACCGCGGTCACAAAGAGTGACCACCATGGTAGGGAGGTAAAATGCAAAGCTAGATTGAAATACCATTAACTCGGCCACCACAATGAGGAAGCAGACTGCAAGTGGTAATGAGGTAAATGCCAAAAATATTCACTGTGGTACTGCCAAAGCATAATGGAAGACCGCCGCGGTATGGCGATAAAGGCAGAAAACTTATTTTTTCGCCAAGTCTGAAAAAGAAGAGGTCCAAGCTGGTAATTGAGGCATTTTTTCTCAACAAGCTCCCACTTGACGAATATTCCTAGCTTCCTCTAGACTCAAGGAAAAATTACTGATGGTCATGGGCCCCAAGGCCCATCAATTTTGCGCACCATCTGAACTTGTCTATGCTCACATGCTTCTTTAAAGCATCTACAACATTCTTAAAGGTGTCAACCTTTTCCAAACTTACCTTGCCATCTTCAACCATATCCCTCATGAAGTGATATTACACACCAATGTGTTTGGTCCTGGCATGAGTGGTCAGATTCTTTTCCAAACAAATGGCACTCTGACTATCACAACAGATTGACATCTAGCCAACATTAAATCCAATGTCTGAACAAAAATGGTTTAACCAAACAACCTCTTTACAGGTGTGAATTGCAACCATGTACTCTGCCTTTGTCATGGATAAAGAAACTACAACCTGTCACTTACTCATCTAACTAATTGCTCCACCATGAAGTATGAAAGTGTATCCACTGGTGGATCGCCTGTTGTCAATGTCCCCTGTCCAATCTGAATCAACATACTCATGAATGCTAAGAGTCCTCTATGATGCAACCAAAATTTTATGGTAACACAGGGCATAGTCTAAAGTCCCCTTCAAATACCTAAATACTCTCTTCACAACATCCCAATGTGATCTTCCTGAATTTTCCATAAATTAGCTTAGGACTCCCACTACTTGGGCAATGTCTGGTCTTGTACATATCATAGCATACATCACACTTGCAACAACACTTGCATAAGGCACACTGGTTGTCCTCCATCTCAGTAGCAAACTTTGGATAGTCTTCAATAGACAGCTTAGTTCCATCCATGATTGGAACAACAAGCTGCTTGCAGTCATCCATGCTAAACCTCTCCAGAACTATTTTCACATACTTACTCTGACTGACCCAAAACTTTCTGCTTGTTCTGTCCCTGGTTATCTCCATTCCAAGAATGTACCTAGTTGTACCAAATTCTAGGTTTCATTATTTTTCAATGAATCCATCTCTTCATTCATGACATCTAGCCAAAAATTTGAATCAGCCATGTTGATTGCTTCTTTAATAGTCCTAGGTTCATCAGTGCTGGTAATTAAAGCACAAGCATAGTTTGAATCTAACATAGAGAAACCATACCTTTCAGGTTGCCTTTTCTCTCGTGTAGATCTTCTTACAAGTTGAGGTTGTTCTTCAACATCAGAACTTCCAAAGCTTCTTGCGCTCTCCTTAGTCTCAGGTACACCATGTTGCTCTTCCCTTTCTAGAGTGTGGGGAATCTCAACTACATCCTTCTTCTTGTCACTCTGATCAAGTTGTTGATCACTTACTGAAGGTTTTAGCTCATGAAATATCACACTTTTGTTGTACAAAACCTTCTCAGTAATAGGGTTCCAAATATTGTATCCTTTCATACCAACTCTATAGCTGATGAGAATACATTTGACAACCTTGTTATCCAATTTAGATCTCTTTTTATTTGACACATAAACATATGCCTCATAGCCAAATGCACAGACATGCATGAAAGAGGGATTCTTACTAGACCATGCTTCCAAAGGCATATTTTCAACAAGAGCAGAGCAAGGAGATATATTTATTAGATAGCATGTTGTAGCCACAACCTTAGCCCAGAAATTCTGCTCCAGACCAGCCCTGCTTAGCATACTCCTTGCCTTTTCTATCAGCGTCCTGTTCAACCATTCATCAACTCCATTTTGTTGTGGAGTATAAGGCGTTCTCTTATGCCTTTTAATTCCATGATCAGTGCAATACCTTTCAAAATCTATAGAACAAAATTCACCACCATTGTCTTTCCTCAAACATTTAATTTTCCTTCCAGTCCGATTCTCTACCAAACATTTAAATCCTTTAAACCGATTGAACACTTCAAATTTACTTTTAAGAAAGTATACAAACACCCTTCTCAAACAGCCATCAATTAAAGAAACATAATATCTAGACTTCGATAATGAAGAAACATTAACTAGACCAAACACATCAGAATGAACATAATCCAGTATACCAAAAGATTTGTGAGGACTAGAATAAAATGAAACACAATGTTGTTTTCCATAGATATAGTGTTCGCAAAAGTTGAACTCAAGGTTAGAATCATCAAGCCCTTCTACAAGATTTTTATTCTTCAAGGTTTTTAAACCTTTCTCACCAATGTGACCAAGTCTATGATGCCATAGCATAGTCTTCTCAACTAGGAGTTTTACCTCCGTAGAATTTGCAGCCAGAGAAGTGTCTTCATCTTTCTCAACGGGAGAAACATTGCATGATTTTATAGATGCACTATTACAAAGAATAGGTCATGCATCTAGCTTGTACAAAGTGCCAATACGAACACCCTTAGCCAACACCATTACACATCTAGCCATTTTACATCCCTTACTTGAAAAATAAACTTCTACACCAACATCATTTAACTTATTGAGAAAAAGAAGATTTTGAGCCAGACCTGGTATGTGAAGTACGCCACCAATACCTTTGTCTCTCCCGTCAGGAAATTGAATTCTGACTCTTCCTTTGCCAACTATCTCCAATGTTGAATCACTTGCCAAGTATACCTTTCCACCATCATACTTCTCGCATTTAGAGAACCATTCTCTATTGGACGTCATGTGGAAGGACACACCTGAGTCAACTAGCTAGACATCATCCGATGCCTAAGTTGTCAAGGCTGCTACAATGAAGGCATCTGCATCACTTTGAGAAGATTCATTTTTAGAAACATTCTTCTTCTTCTCCTTCTAGTCCTTCCGGATGTGACCAGGTTGCCCATAATTCCAATATCTCACCTTCAAATTTTTACCAGGAGACTTTGATCTCCCTGCAGATTTGGATTTTGACTTCTTGTCCTTCTTCTTTCCTTTCTCCTTTGGTCTACCTCAAACAACAAGAGCCTCTCTGGCCATCTTAGAATACTTCCTTCACATTTCTTCAGACAAGAGCGAAGCAACCACATCATCCATCTTGAATGCGGTGGTTGTTCTTCCAATAGCCATCACAAGATGATCCCAACTGTCAGGTAACCAACACAACAGGAGCATGCAACAACCCTCCTCCTCTATCTTTACACCTAAAGATGCTAACTGAGTAACACTCATATTAAACGATTTTAGATGGTCTACAACAGATGCACCTTCTTCCATCTTCAAGGAGTAAAAATTCTTTCTCAGGAATAACTTATTTACTAGAGACTTTCCTTGATAAATATCACCAAGCTTCTTCCATAATGAAGTTGCAAACTTCTCCTCATGGACATTCAGGATTACATAATTAGCTAGACTCAGTCTTATATGACCTCTTTCTTTAATATCAACAAGATCCCAATCCTCTTGCTTCATACTTTGTGGCATAGTTCAAGACACAAAAATCTAGAGGTCTCCATCCACAAGCAAGTCTTCTATATTGAGTTTCCATAACTCAAAGTTATTGCCATTAAAATTCTCAATCTCTACTCTACCAGATGTACTCGCCATCTCAAATAGAAATAAGTTTTAACACAACAATACTCCCACTAAAACAATATTAGCACAAAAAATGATGTTTCCTAAAAGGATAACACAACTAGCCAGGCTCTGATACCACTTCAAGGGAAGAAAAAGGATACACTAGAGACCCAATAGTGCGGAATAGATTCCCTTAACACTAATACAATAGAGGAGGAGAGCTTAAGACAAGTTTCAATAGCATGAAAAACTACTTGAGATGAATACAACATGTAAAATAGAGATTACACAAAATTGAGCATTCACAGTTGACACAAGATATATGTGGGAAAACCTTTATAGGTAAAAACCCCACAACAAAAATTCAAGACAATTGTATTACAATAATAGAAATAGTTACATACAATATATAGTCTTCTCTGATCAGCTCACAATAGTACTTCTAGAATTTTCTCACTGTTACAATGTTATTTTTCACATATAGTTTGAGATCCTTGTTTTATTTGTGATCATGTACACAACTCACATAAGTCATACGATGCATTTAATTCTACTCAATCAACCACCGAGCATAGGATTCATCAATCTCTAATCAAAATGCATCGATGATCTTCCCATGTTGATCTTCCTGCATCGAGCCAACCAGACATTAATGCCACCACCCAAATCAGGTCCTGCTTGCCAGCCAAAAACGGCCTACAATAACTGTTGTTGCTACAAATGGCATTGGCCAACCAGAAACAGTCAACTTGCCATGTGTCTGATTTGCATTTTCCTATCGCTCCTGCTACTGAGTCCAACTTAGTCAATCATAGGTTCGAGCCCATCCGAGCTCCCTTCATTCTTACCGCTCCATCGCTAAGCTAGGTCGACCTGTTTACGGTATGGTGGTGAGCTCGACCGACCTCACCCCGACTTCATAGAGCCCTGACATTCCTTCCTACCACAATACTGTAGCCAGCTTCAAGCCACACCACAATAAGATGGTAGACAACCTAGGAGACCATTGGCAATCTTACTGCACTACTGCAAGGTCGTCAAGCCACCCCGCAGTAGGGCAATTACTGTTAGCCTGACCCTCTGGCGGTCTTACCGCAACCATCATGGTGAGTGAGCTCATCGACCTTGGTCATGGTAGTAACCGCCAAGACCACCACAGGTGGTCTCATCGCGGCCACCGAGGTGAGTGGATCCATCACCTATGGTATGGCGGTAACTGCCAACAAAGCCGAAGGTGGCTTCACCGTGGCCACCGGAGTGAGGGCCACAACCAACCACGGTAAGGAAGTGGCGGAGCTTCAAACCACCAACGTAGTCACAAAGAGTGACCATCGCGATAGGGTGGTAAAATTCCAAGCTAGACAGAAAGACTGTTACCAGGACCACCGAGGTGAGGAAGGAGACCGCACGCAGTAATGAGGTAACCGCCAAACCCTTCACCACGATACCCCCAGAGCAGAATGAAAGACCACCGCAGTATGGTGGTAAAGGCAGAAAACTAAATTTTTTGCCAAGCCTGAAAAAGAAGAGGTCCAAGCTGGTAATTGAGGCATCGTTTCTCAACACTCATGGCACTAAAATAGAAGAAGATTGTTTGTTCTTTTCTGAAAAATTCTCAAATGGGGTTTATTTTTTTCATGATCATAAATACTGCATTTAAGCTACTCATAGTCTAAATTAGATACCCAAATAAATTATCATATCCATTTCCTCCTGCTTTGAGGGATTGTGTTTCGATTGGTGGGTAATCATGCTTTCTGCAAAATATATCATTCTTTCTCTTGGATTCAGTAGTAGTTGTTCTTGGGTGCACAATAATGGGGATTTAATTACATTTTGTTGCAGCAGTATTCAAGGATATTTTATATGGTGCATGAAATATATGGTTTAATTATTTTTCAAAATAGTATTGCATGTGTAGGTTCCTTGAGTGGATAGTGTTTAGAGTCTTCTTTCTCAAAATATATTTTCCTTGACCATTCTGTCAAAATCAATCCTCCATGTTGAGTACTTCTCTGAATCATTGCAATACCTTGCAAATAGATTCGACAAAAGTTGGATACATTAAAAATTACCTCTGTTGTTTGAAATGAAAGAGATAAGTTTTTGGGTTATAATTTTTGAAATGTAAGTAACACATATTTGTAAGAAGAAAAACAAAGAGAGAGATAACTATTTTTGTTTGCACTATGAGAAATGACAGTGAAAACCAGTGAGAAAATCACAACTATTGTATTGTCTAGAATTCTGGAAGTTCATTCTTGAACTTTGAGGATTTTAGGTATTGTCTGTTAAGAGGCACTTGTCAGAAAACAAATAAATAGAGAAATCCTTTGTATCATTGTATTTTTTGTAAACTGAAACGGGGTTGGTGCTTCTTGAAATTGGTGTTTCAAAATGAGGGGTTGGTGCTCCTTGAGTTGGTGTTCAGAAATCAGCCTATAAGGCATTTTCAAAAGTGGTTTATAAATATAAGCCTAGAAAGGCAGTAGTTTAGGAGTGGTTTTTCTACCCCAGGAGGGTTTTCCACTTGGCATATCTTGTGTCACTTTTATTATCTATTGTTCCATTGATTCATTGTGTGAATGCTTTGTTATGCTAAGTTTCAATGTTATACTTCTAATTACAGTTATATGTGATTGCATTCAATATATGGATGAGTTAATCATTGATAAATGAGAGGATAAAACTGCTTTGTTTCAGTTTATGACATTGATTCACCCCCTCTTAGTATATTTTTCACTCTAAAAATTGGTATCAGAGCATAGGGTCCTATAATAGGTCTATCCAACCTAGGATTGATTCTGGCCTTGGAGTCTATTCAAAATATCTCAAGCTCATGAAGGCACATCCATGACTAGAGCTCCATTATTTGATGGAACTGATTATGTATTCTGGAAAATTAGAATGGAGAATTATCTAACTTCTATTGATCTCGATGTGTGGAGCATAGTGTTAATAGGGTACACTATACCAACTACATTTCCCACAACTTCTGATGAAAAGAAAATATATGAAACTAATGCAAGAGAAAAACATGCTCTCCTATGTGCATTGACTAAAGATGTCTTTATCAAATTCATGCACTGCAACTCTTCTAGGGATCTATTTGGATTAAACTTGAAACTATCTATTGAGAAAATGAAAGGTTAAACAGTCAAAATTCCTCACTCTAAAACACTAGTTTGAAGAAATAAAAATGAGGGATGATGAAAAAGTAGTTGATTACTTCTTGAGAGTTGATGAAATTGCCAATGCTATGAAGGGCCTGGGAGAAGAAGTAAAAGAATTCAATGTTGTAACTAAGGTCATTAGAAAATTACCGACTAAATTTGAAGCTAAGGTCTCTACTCTAGAAGAGAAGAAACACTTTAATTAGCTTACCTTAGACAAACTACAAGGCACTCTAATGATTTCCTATGAAATGATAATCAGTAAAAACAATTCCTCTACAAAATAAATTTCCTTTAATACTGAAAGGAAAGAAAAAGATGAGACTACTGAATAAGAATTTTTTGATTCCAAAGAATCCCATTTTGTTAGAAAGCTCAAAAAGTGGTCTAGAAAATCTAAGGGGAAACTTCCCTTCAAATGTTTAACTGTGGAAAAATAGGCCACTTTGCTGCAAAGTGCCCCTATGGTGATCTGAATAGTGACAATGAGAAATCTGAAAAACTACCTAAGAAAAAGGCATATAGACCTAACCAAAAATTCAACTTCAAAAAGAAGAAGAGTCTTTTTAGCAAAAAATGAAACATACACTAAATCTAAAGATTCTTTAGATGAAGAATATGAAAACCTATTCATGGCTGAAATCATTCAGCAAGAAGATACTAACAACAATGATGTTGAAGATGGCGAAGTTGATCTAGAAGGTGAACTAAAATATGATTTAAATGAGCTAAGAAAACTCAAAAAACAAATACTTTCTCAAGAACAAAATTATGCTCAAGAGAAACTCACAAATCAAGAATTAGTCTCCTTGAAGACTCAACTTGAAGAAGCCAAGAGAGTTGAGGATTGTCTTTGTATTAGTTTAAATCATAAAGATCAAGAAATTTAAAAACTTGAACATGAAATTATTGATCTTAAGAAGACCATTGAGAAGTCTGAGAGTACTCTAAACTAAATGACATGCTTTGTAAGCAAAAATTGAACAAGGATAAAACATGTATTGGGTTCATGAAGGGTGAATGTTCAAATGATAGTGCAAAGAATAATGATGTTTCTACAAACAAATGTTCTGAATCTAATCATCCTGATTCTGATAAGAATCATGTTCATCCTTTTAGGAATAAAAAAACATCATTTAATTTCAACCCTTTCTTTTATGGGTACTATTTTTTTTGCAACAAATTTGGCCACAAAGTGAGCTCTTGCAGGTTTATGAATTGTAGAACACCTAAATTTGGTCATAAGAAACACCCTGGTTTTGCTAGACAAATCATATGCCTTAAATGCAGTACTATGGGTCATTCTACTAAGTAGTGCAAAGTTGATCTGTAATTTAAACAATAGAAAACCAAAAAGGTTTGAAAACCTAAAAAATTCAAAAACATAGAGAAAACTATGCTAGTTCAAACAAATTTTCATTCAAAGAAAAAGGACTTATGGGTCTTGGACAGTGGTTGTTCAAACCACCTGACTGATGACAAAGAAAAAATCAAAAATCTTGAAGATTATGTAGGTGGATATGTGAATTTTGGAGATAATTCCGATATACAAATCAGAGGTAGAGGTTCACTTGTTCTGAATGAGAACACTCATATCTACAATGTGTATTATGTAGAAGGTCTAAAGCACAATATTCTAAGTGTCAGTCAAATCTGTGATAGTGGCTCTGATGTATTTTTCACTTTACAGGGATGTGAGATTAAAAATAAGATTTGAAAGGCTATTGTTGCTGGAAGTGTTGATGCTATAGAAGCTTAGGGCTGCACTTCCTTTGCACGAATTACAAGAAGAAAGCATGAATTAAATGAATAGCCTTTCAACTATTTAATTCATGACTATAACATTTAATAAAGACAAAGGGCCGACCCTAATGGATTCGTATTTACTATTTGTTGCATGGGCCAACCCTGATTGTATTTATCATTATTTATGTTTTCCTAAGAGGGCCGACCTAACTTGAAGAGGTGCCTCTCTTGTATTTATACAAGGTATTACTTGTCATTTAATTCATTTTTCATTCAATTCAAGAAAGTTTGCAATTAAGAGCAAAATTCGTACCTTCATAGCAGTAGTTTGGATTCAAGGAAGATCTCATATTCATTACATAGTTTGCATCTTGGAGAAGGGCGATTTCTTTGTATTAAGTATTCGCCATTTTTGGGCCTAAGTTGTAAGTAGATTTCTACTCTTGTTCTACTTTATATAAGAGATTCATTTGCTAGGTTTTTCTCCCTCAAGAGGAGGGTTTTCCCAGGGTATCTTGTTGTGTTCATTGTCTTATGTGTTGCAATATTATTAAGTGCTTTCCTTTTTTAATCTGATCTAAGAAACACTAACATGGTATCAGATCAGGTTTGAAAAAGATCATGATCAGATTTAGTTTGCAGCAATCACTCTAATCTTTTCCAGTCTATCACCTAATTCAAATTTCAAGATGGTGAATGGTCTGAAAATCGAGGATAGACTCGAAGGAGTTTCTAACTACACATCATGGAGGTTCAGGATCATGCTCACATTGGAAGAGAATGATTTGGCCGAGTTTGTGAAAACAAAATTTTCTGAACCTGAGGAGGAAGAAGAAAAGTTGCAGTGGAGGAAGAAAGATACTAGGGCAAAGAAAGTGTTGGTTGATTTCGTCAAAAATCATATTTTTCTGATTGTCTTCAAGTTGGATACTGCAAGGGAGATGTTCAAAACATTGGAAGAGATGTACGAAATCAACAACACTAGTTGTGCCCTAACCTTGAAGCAACAACTACTTCACATTAAGATGGTGGAAGAAGAGTTTTTCATCACCTACTTCATGAGGATTTCAGAGATAAGAGATCATCTCTCCATAATTGGTCACATGATTGATGACAAAGACTTGACTATGCTTTCTCTCAATGGTCTTCTGCTTTCATGGGAGTCGTTTATTCAAGGAATCAGTGCAAGATCTAACCTTCCCAAGTTTGATCGATTGAGGATTGACTACATTCAAGAGGAGTCGAGACTAACGGCAAGGGGCATTGGTCAAAGTTCAAAGAATGAAAATTTACATGTTCTCATCTCTCATTCATCGAAGAAAGGAAAAGTCTTGAAGAAAGGATTCTTTAAGAGGAATCGAGATAATGGGTCAGATGGTGCTCCTGCATTCAAGAAGAAGTGGGACCTCTCTCATGTTCAATGCTTTAGATGTGACAAATTTGGTCACTATGCGAAGGATTGTCCTACCAGGCCTAATCAACATGCTTCATTTGCGGATGTGATTGAGATCTCTCCCCAAAATGATTCTAGTGAATTTCTACTCTAGTCATGGGCCTATGTTCAAGTTGTGAAGGTTGTGTCTTATCGCAAGAGCAGCGTATCATACCATGTCCACCCTTCAGAATATCTAAGAGATAAGTATTCTTTGTTTTTGTTTACCATTCTAGGCTAAAATTCAGTTTGTTGAGTTGTGCAAATATGACATTATTTACTTAGGATTATGTGTGACCAGTAAATAGTGATCTCTGTGATAAGATTCTTTAGATTTATTCATTGCAATTCATGATTAATGAATTAATTATCTATTAATCTCAAGTTTTTTGTAGTGTTGCATGGTTGAAAAATGTTCATGAATTTTTTTGTAGCCACTAATTCATGCTATTGAGATAGTCAATCATGTATGCTCATAGTTATGGTATGTCTATTTGAGATAGTTGAGTTCCATGAACTATGAGTAACCTCTTGTTAATGATTTCAGGATAAATCAGAAGTGTAAGAGATTGCTTTCAAGAAGAGCGTGATGCATCCTATAGGTTGAAGGATGGAGACTCTACTTGTAGCCTTGAGACTAAATAATTAGTTGAAGTCATCTTTTGGAAAAAGAAGAATTAACCTTAAGAGGGAGTTCTATGAGTCGTTGAGATTGCAATGTTGCAAGGCCAGATGTGAAATTTGTTGAAGTACCTCTTCAAGCAGTTGGGTTCTGGATTGCTCAAGTTGACTTGGATTGGTAGCTCTGCAAACCTATTCAGAATAGAGTGATCTGGAATGCGGTCAAAGAGGACAACCTTGAATGTCTAACAGAGGTGTGTGTTGGAAACAATTTCTCTAAGGCAAGCGTTGCAGGCAATGAAGACAAGTGGTTGATGCAAGTGATTGAAGATTCAGAGGGAGCCTACTGAACCTAAAGAACATGGTTGTGTTGCTCTAGATGTTGTTTCAGTTGAGGCCTGCGATGATATCCTAGTAAAGAAGGAAGCAGTCTTCTGTGGTACTAAGTACAACTAAGGCCGAGTACATTACAACATATGATATTGAGAAAAGATATTCAGTTGAGGTATATCAGCACTGATGAGCAGATGGAAGTCATTCTCATCAAGCATGTCTTTAGGATAATGTTTGTGTACCTTCGAGACAAGCTTGATATGGTGGAGAATGAAGTCCTATCTGAGAGCGAGTCTCAGTATCAGTGATCTTCAGATTTGTTAATGCATTTCTCTATTTGAGAGAGATTTGAGGTGTAAGCCCTTGATAATGCATTTCTCTATTAAGAGAGATTTGAGGTGTAAGCCCTTGATAATGCATTTCTCTATTGAGAGAGATTTGAGGTGCAAGCCCTTGATAATACATTTCTCTATTGAGAGAGATTTGAGGTGAAAGTCCTTGATAATACATTTCTCTATTGAGAGAGATTTGAGATGCAAGTCCTTGATAATACATTTCTCTATTGAGAGAGATTTGAGGTGCAAGTCCTTGATAGTGCATTTCTCTTCAGAAATTTGAGGTGAAAGCCCTTGTTTCCACCCTCTAGGAGAGCCATGGTGGATGTAATGTGTGTGACTCCATGACAGCATCACGTGAGGGAATCTGTGATGATTTATTTGTGCTTTTGTATCACCCTCTGGAGGAGCCATGGTGAAAGTCACATTGAGGTGACAACATCACATTAAGTGATGAGCACTTGTACATACCATCTATGGAGGTAGCCATGATGGTTGATATCACGATGAGGTGATATTCTATTTTGTTTTCATTTTGATATGATGTGTCTTGTGTAGGTGGAAGTTCATCCCTAGCTGAGAGGGAGTGTTGATGTTAGAGCAGCTTAGGGTTGCACTTCCTTTGCACGAATTACAAGAAGAAAGCATGAATTAAATGAATAGCCATTTGGCTATTTAATTCATGACTATAACATTTAATAAAGACAAAGGGCCGACCCTAATGGATTCGCATTTACTATTTGTTGCATGGGCTGACCCTAATTGTATTTATCATTATTTATGTTTTCCTAAGAGGGCCGACCTAACTTGAAGAGGCGCCTCTCTTGTATTTATACAAGGTCTTACTTGCCATTTGATTCATTTTTCATTCAATTCAAGCAAGTTCGCAATTAAGAGTAGAATTCTTACCTTCATAGCAGCAGTTTGGATTCAAGGAAGATCTCATATTCATTACATAGTTTGCATCTTGGAGAAGGGCGATTTCTTTGTATTAAGTATTGGCCATTGTTGGGCCTAAGTTGTAAGCAGATTTCTGCTCTTGTTCTACTTTATATAAGAGATTCATTTGCTGGGTTTTTCTCCCTAAAGAGGAGGGTTTTCCCAGGGTATCTTGTTGTGTTCATTATCGTATGTGTTGCAATATTATTAAGTGCTTTCATTGTTTAATCTGATCTAAGAAACACTAACTGGAGGACTAAGGGAAACATTTACAATCTTCTTGACACATCTGGTAATGAAAATAATCAAGGTATGTGTTTAATGAGTCAAGTTCAAGAAATTTGGTTGTAGCACAAGAGATTAGGTCACATTAACTTTGACTATATGGTTAGGATCAGCAAAAACTAGAATGTAAGAGGTCTTCCCGTCTTAAGATTTATGTGGTCCTACAAGGACTAGATCTATCAATGGTGAGATATATTTCATGTTATTTGTTGATGATTACTCTCGTATGGTATGGGTTACTTTTCTTAAGCATAAATATGAAGATTTTGAACATTTTAAAGTCTTTAGAAAAATGGTTGAAAGGGAGTCAAATTTAAAATTGAAATGTCTCATATCTAAAAAAGGTGGTGAGTTCACCTCACAAGAATTCATTGACTATTGTGAAAGACATGGCATCAAAAGACAATATGTTGTTGTTAGAATACCTCAACAAAATGGGGTTGTTGAGAGAAAGAACAAAACTGGAAAAGAGATGGCAAGGACTATGTTGGATAAAGCAAAATTGCCAAATGTGTACTGGAAAGAAGTTGTTCATACACATTTTTATATCTTGAACAAAATACAAATAAGAGTGAAATCCGATTTCACTTCATATAAATTGTGGTATGGTAAATCTGCCTCAATTAAATACTTGGGAATATTTGGTTGTAAGTGTTTTATCAAAAGAGATGATGATAATTTAGGAAGCTTGCAATCTAAGTTTGATGAAGGTATCTATTTAGGATACTCTACTCATAGAAAATCCTATAAATTCTTAAATAATAGGCTGAATAAGATTATTGAATCTGTCAATGTCAAATTTGATGAAAATCTTCTTTTAGATGTTGAACCTATGCAGGATGATGAGGAAGAATAATTTCAACTTGAAATAAATTTAGAAGGCTTTGAAACAACAAAGCCTAAAGTAGAATGAACAAGTCCTAAACTAGCTGAAGCAAATTCTAAAAATGCTGAAACAAGTCCTGAAAAATGTGTAACAAAAACCTTTTCAAAATCTCTTGCTAGAAACCATCCTAAAAATCTGATTATCGGAGATAAATCTGTAGGAGTTCAAACAAGAAGAAGAACTGTTAACTTTGATGAAAAATCTCACATAGCTAAGCTTACTGCTTTCTATTTAATTACATAGTTTGAGCCAATTGTTTTTTGATGAAGCTCTAATTGATGAATGTTGGCTTAATGCAATGCAGGAAGAAATTGATCAAATTGAGAAAAATCATACTCGTGAGTTAGTCCCAAGACCAGATGACAAAAATTTCATAGCAGGAAAATGGATATTCAGAAACAAACATGATGAAAATAGCCATGTTGTTCACAAAAATACTAGGTATGTCTGCAAAGGATATGCTCAACAAGAAGGTATTGACTTTGGTGAAACCTTTACACCTGTAGCTAGACTTGAATCTATTAGAATATTCCTCGCTTATTCTATTTTCAAGAACTTTACTGTATATCAAATGGATGTCAAAACTGCCTTTCTGAATGGTTATTTGGATGAAGAAGTTTATATAGAACAACCTGTAGGGTTCATTTGCAAAAGCAAGCCTAATCATGTTTATAGACTGAAAAAGGCTCTATATGGCCTAAAACATGGCAATATCTTAGAAATATTTGTAATAATGATTTGATGCATTATTTTTTACTTACATTTATTTGCAAATGACTTTAAAGGGAGTCATATGTTTCGGGCCTTGTATGGTAATCATGAAAAGGTCAAAAAATTGAATCTCTCTTAGCATGGAATCAAACTTTATAACATTACAAAAGGCATTGAATAAATTTCATATTTGTATCGGACTTTATAACATGGCAAATGTCTTTGAATAAAGGTCATATGTGTATTGGGTCTTATGTTTGATATTTCATTAGCCCTTAAGGCCGACAATAGGTATGAGGAATTACTTGTCAAGTCGCTTGGAAAGTGACTGACATTGACTCTTAGTAAAGGGTATGTGCAGGATCATCATGGAAAAAATAGGCCCTTAAGTGGCAAAAAATTCAAAAAAATTAGAGGTAGGCAT
Source organism: Sequoiadendron giganteum (assembly GCA_007115665.2). Classification (NCBI taxonomy): domain Eukaryota; kingdom Viridiplantae; phylum Streptophyta; class Pinopsida; order Cupressales; family Cupressaceae; genus Sequoiadendron; species Sequoiadendron giganteum. The sequence continues at coordinate 591,542,804 of CM021108.1, forward strand.
CTTGACATAAAAATTTGAATATGTTATCTAAATTATTTCAAAAACATGTAAGAATAGAATTTTTACAAAATTGAATCTAGTTTCTAAATTACTAGGTTTATTTACAAAAAAATAAAATCTAATTGGTGAAAATTTGAAATTTCAATATAGTAGTACTTAAATTTCAGGAAAAAATAAGAAGTAGGTGTCTGTCTAACCACCCTAAACAGATTAAAATGATAATATTTTTTTATAAGATTTTAGATATAAGTAGAGGACTCATATCCTGATGTGATGCATATTTTTTTGTAATTTGTTTCAAAGTTAATAATTAATTATAATTTTTTTATGACAACTTAAAAAATGTATAAAGACTCGTATGTCTGACCACCTTAACTTGGTCAAAACTTCATGAAATTCACTTTTTTCTTTTTTAATCTTACAGTATGCAAAGCATAGAATGTGATGCATGTTTTGGATTCAAAAAATATGATACTGTTTGAAAGCTATAAATGTTTTTCAATTAGCCTAAAAATCAACACTTTAGTAGTAATTCAATAGAAAATGAATAATAATTATTTATTAAATTCAATGTAAAGAATAATTTATATTGGTGGAAAGCTGAGAATATCCTTTAAAAAACCTTTTCGTTTCATCAATTTTGGGTAAAAAAAAACTCATCAGCCACAAACCCATCATATTGCTACTTTTTGGCCCATCATAATCCTGCACATACCCTAAAATGCCTTAATGTCTAAGGTAATCGACATGTTGGAAAGACAAGAAAATCACATGGTAATGTTTTCAATTATGGTGTCAATATTTTGCATGGATGAATTTGATTAAGTCAAATTACATGAAGCCACAGACTTGAAATGGTATTATGACTTGAAAGTCATCAATTGCTTTGCAAAGGAAAGATTAGGACAATCTTATTGTGCTTCACAAGCTTGTGGGTTTGGAACCCTATCTTTGTCGTCGTCATGGAAATTATCTCTCAGTCATTACTCAATCATTTTTGTCTTACTCCAACTTAATGATAGTGAATGGAGCTCTTAGTAAGATCCATGCAATGTTCATTGTCTTTTTTAGTCGTTTGTCTTTGGGTGAACGCTCGAACTTGGAAGAAGTTTTGTTGTTTTGTCATTCCGTCGGGTTGGTAAATTTCTCCATGATAGATTCTCTTGCACTCACTTTAGGTATTCATCTTATCATTTGAAATTTGAGGAACCATTACTTCTCATGGCACTAAAATAGAAGACAGTTGTTTGTTCTTTTATGAAAAATGCTCAAATGGGGTTTACTTTTTTTGTGGTCAGAAATATTGCATTTCAGCTACTCATAGTCTAAAATAGGTACCCAGATAAATTATCATATCCTATTTTCTCCGGCTTTAAGGGATTGTGTTTCAGTTGGTGGGTAATCATGCTTTCTGCAAAATATATCACTCTTTCTCTTGGATTCATGTGTAGTTGTTCTTGGGTGCACAATAATGGCGATTTGGTTACATTTTGTTGCAGCAGTATTCAAGGATATTTTATATGGTGCATGGAATATATTGTTTAATTATTTTTCTAGATAGTATTGTGTGTGCAGGCTCCTTGAGTGGATAGGGTTCAGAGTCTTCTTTCTCAAAATACATTTTCCTTGACCTTTTTGGTAGAAGCAATCCTCCATGTTGAGTACTTTTCTGAATCACTGGAATACTTGACAAATAGATTCGATAGAAGTTGGGTACATTAAAAATTACCTTTGTTGTTTGAAATGAAAGACAAGTTTTTGGGTTGTAATTTTTGAAATGTAATTAAGACATATTTGTAAGAAGAAAAACAAAGAGAGATAACTATTTTTTTATGCACTATGAGAAATGACATTGAAAACCAGTGAGAAAATCACAGGTATTGTATTGTCTACACAGGAAGACATGTTTTGTTTTTGAGAAATGACATTGAAAAGGGGTTGGTGTTCCTTGAAATTGGTGTTTCAAAATGAGGGGTTGGTGCTCAGAAATAAGCCTATAAGGCATTGCCAAAAGTGGTTTTTAAAATATAAGCCTAGAAAGGCAGCAATTTATGAGTGGTTTTTCTACTCCAGGACGGTTTTCCACTCGACATATCTTGTGTCACTTTGCTTATCTGTGGCTCCAATGATTCATTGTGTGAATGCTTTTTTATGCTAAGTTTCACTGTTATACTTCTCATTACAGTTAGATGTGATTGAATTCAATATATGGATGAGTTAATCATTGATAAATGAGAGGATAAATCTACTTTGTTTTAGTTTATGTGAAATTCGTTAAATCAGTTTATGACACTGATTCACCCCCCCTCTCAATGTCTTTTTCACTCCAACAATGTATAATGAAGACTTCATTACCTATGAACCATTAAATTGCACTATCAATTCATTTGTTTAATTATTTAGCTTGTGTTGTAAAGATAGTCTCATAAGTCACCATTATCTTGTATAATCAAGATTTCTAACTTTGTGCACTTATCTCTCATTGCATATTTAATGGATGAGAATTCTCAACATCAAAATTGTGAAACAAAGCTTAATCCATAAATGTAAATGTGATGTTTAACTTATTTTGATAGTCTAATCATTTACACCACTATCAAAAATGTCAAGGCATTGTCCACAAGTCAATTGAAAACAATCAAATTGGCATCGTACCTTCAAAGGAGTTCAAGTTTCCCACAATCTTTACATATTTCACTCATTATCATAGATCAAAATATTTTGTTAGCATTTGTATATACCGTTCATCATGAAGAAGTATTTGATATTGAAATGTACCACTACTGTGTCAATGTATTTAGATATCAGATTTTATATCATTAGCATGAATCCAAAATATAATGTTAAATATAACATGAGGCATCATGTAATTTTACAATTTAATACATAATTCATATTAAAAAAAAATTTTGAACACCAAGCACAATATATCAGATATCGACAATAAAGAAGGAAATCAAATTAAATGATAACACATAATCATTGAGATCTACACTAGTAAAAATAATCTATACGTTACTGTATACGAAGCATATCATGACCCACAGACCCACAAAAGCCAAATTGAATACAAAAGTATTCGATCTTTTTCGTAGAATTATGCAGCACCAAATAAGATCATTTCTACCTAAGAACTACATATGTTCTATTTCTAATGGTATTATAATAGCATATCTGAACTTGAACTTGTCCGTTTTACAAACTATTTGACAGAAATTCCTTTCTATATTTGCTTTGGAGGGCATCCATATCATCTTCCCAGCCTCCATTTTGAGCGCAGGCAGCCATGACACTGTTCTGTTTTCTTAATTGAAAGTTTTAAAGACTTTTGGACATACTCTTACCAGGGCATTTCCGGATGCCATGCTACCTTGAGGCATTTTATCAAGCAGATTATGTGCTTAGTTTGTTTTTCCCATTTCAACATATTTTAATGCCTACCCTACATGTGATATCAGAGAAGGAGATTGTTGATTATTAATTAAACTATCACCAACATTTTTTACTTACATTTGAGTGATTTCTTTTAAGTCTCATGGAACACTTTCTTTCATTTTGTTGAATCACATTCGATTGTGTGAGAATTTTTTACATCAACATTTTAGATCACATTCCATGATTTATCATCAAAACCACATTAAATTTGCATTCACCACAGAGATGTCTTATAATAATGCTAAAGAATATATTTATGCAGGTTGAGGAACTTTAAAAGGTATATAAAACAGAGACACTTCTTTTCCCTCACGGTTGGTGGGCAAAAGAGAATTTGATGTGAAGTGATCCACTTTGAGATTATGAACTTTCTATGACTTGTGTCGAGTATATTAGTGGAGATCATAAGAACTTGTAAGACGAAAAGTAGATGGCGTTCCAAATCCAATAAAGGTTGAAACCCAGCTGCGAAGAATATAGTGACGTTTTCATGAGCCAACAAATCCAATCTCAACGTCATGCATGACAACTTAAGCAACGTTAAATCATGGGAAAGATCTATTTTTGTAAGTAGACACCTATTCGAAAACGTGCATTGAACTTATTCTATCTAGATGGTGTTGCATGGACTACAGAGAATTGTCTCGCAAGATCGGATAACAAAGAATTTTATGTGTATCATCCTACTTTTCTTTTCATATGTTTATCATTTCACCACATCTTTCAATAATTTTGTACACAAGATTCAGTTTCCTCCTTGCGTAGCTTGGATCGTCTCGTGCAGTTAAATCAATCGGATTCGATGAAAGGCATCATATCTTATAGTGACAAAGTTATATTTAAGCAATGGAACCAAAAGAAATACATGAATAGTACTACTTCATTCCGTGAATGGAGTTGGGATGTTTTCCAAAGATTCGAAATGCTCTTTGAGTTTATTGAGCGACTCACCGGATCTTTGTTGTATCCTTCTCTTTCCCACTTCCGTGACATACCACTGTTACAGATGGACTTTCAAGAGATTTAAATAGGTCACATCCCTTAGAGGTGGGACATCATTTGGGAAATATTTCTTTGTATGGTCTATAATTCATACAATTTGAGAGATAATGGTTCTAAGAAAATTCACCGTCAATAATTTGTCGTTGGAAAAATTCACCGTCATGACAAATTCATCTTATGGAAAATTAACCACCAGCAATTCATCGTAGTGAATTTTCCATGAGGTGAATTTCGCCTAGTAAACTTTTTTAACGTGACTGGCAGCATTGGCACGACACGCCCTTCGGTACCATAGGAGTGGGGGAGACTAGACCTCATGACCAACCTCTTGCAACAGGAAAGATTTAGCCAACCGAGCTAGGGCCCCCACCCTTTTGTTGTATTTTTTATAAATTGTGTAGATTGATTGTGATTATATAAGATAGACAAGTCTTTAGTAATAGTGAAGTCTCTAGGATAAGTTTCCATATCAAAATGTAATACTATTCTTTTTGAAAAATATGTTGAATAGATTTAGTATATCAAAGTTAATTTTATATGGTAGTAAATTTATTATTATTATTTGATTTTTAAAGTTTGTAAAGTTTATCTATAATTTAGATACAAATGAACAAAATTGTTTATCTATCAACATTAACTAGTTGAAGACTTAAAGCACATTAAGAATATCATCATTAATGTATAGATTGGCATCCAACAATATGCATATAATTGAAAGGAACAAATCACATCTAAAAATAATTTAATTAAATCAATTCTCTCATTTATTCATAATTATAAATATCTTTGAAAAATAATATGTTTACTACTTATTTGAATCAAAACACTTGGAAAGGTCACTCTCACACTAGGAAGATTTGAATGCTATTAGCTTTCATAGATATGGCACACTATGGAATACCTATGCAAAAATACAATAAGTGTCTACTCACACAAAAATGTGTGTTTATTTACATTGTGCAAATCTTTAGCTAAGATAATTATGGGTATACTGTATACCCCAAGTAGGACACACTGTGTCCTTTTTATAATGCCCATAGCCCACCAAACCACTTTATTTTTTCTTCATTGATGTTCATTCCCTTTTCCAATTCATGCTTAAATACATTATACAACCTTCAAGGGGTAGGTTCTAACCATCACACCCTTTCACAATGGTTTCATTTGATTTTATTTAATAAATACAATTATTCTTCCATTTTAAAATAACTTTCATATATATTCTTCATTAATCTTCATTTTGTATGGAAGCTAAGGTAGTGGAACAACTTGTTAGACTAATCTTGAGAGGAGGGTTATGCAAGAAAAAACACAACTTTTCAACAATTATAAAAACTAAATAGAAATAAACATAAATATCATTCATACTATAACATAGTAATAAATGTGCAAAAAACCTTTTAAAAAAAAACCCACTCTAAAAATTTCCCAATATATTATTTAGAAATCAACAAGATTACAGTATATTTGTAAAGAAAATTTTCACAAGATTATCACCAACCAAAGCTCCAAAGGCAACTCAACATCTATAAGTCTCTCAAACTCAACCTCTATCTCAAGCACCTAATATATACCTGAGATACAACACATGAAACCATCAAATAATATTTATAAAATCATGAGCTAAAACTATTCAAATTTTCTCTAATCAAGTATTCCCTATGATGTGTCAAAATATACACCAACACGTATAACTCCCTCTTATAGCTCTTTTTTGTGTCCAACACGTTTTCCCCTTTTTCAATTCAACAGAGAAAACTTTTGAAGGCCACATTTTTTATTGGAGAGTCCAATTCATGAACCATTGGAATTTTTGGAAAGATTTTAAAAATCTCTACCAAGATATAACTAACTTTTCCAATTATGACCACTTTCAAGCCAAAACTAGTCTCTAAGTGCCTTAAATTTAAATTTTAAACTTTTAAAATGGAAACTTCAATATCTTGAAAATTATGCATGATTTTGGGTCAAAAATTTACTAACATATTTGTTTGGCTATTGTGTATCTTTGAGGAGGATCCATCTTTCATCAAACATAAACTTATTATGAATTGAAATGTGGGGAAAGGGATCCCCAAATTTTTATTTTTGGGATTATAAAACTTAGGAATCTCAATAGGCATCTTTCCCTAGGGATTTCATTAGGAAAGAGATCACAAGGTGTAAAGATTGACTTTCAACCTCAATGGTGAACCAATCATTCCTGGATCTCAGTCCTTAGGACAATAGGAAAGATTTGAAACTAAACTGAAATGATTTGAAGCACTCCAGCTAAATGAACAATAAGACCTAATGCATAAAATATAGATTTTCAAATGTGCAGAAATGGAAATGACAGTTTGTAGGAAAATCTGAGAAGGGTTTGATGGCATGTACATACCACCAAAATTTTATTTTGAGGTCTCTTAAGGGATTGGTTCACCCCTAGGTGAATGGGTATTTCTAGGCCTTTCCAAAATTGCAAAAACTGAAGTTGTAGCCCTTTGTCTACACTCTATTCCTATACTTGTAAATCTTCATCTTTGGATCCGGACTTGCAATAAATCTACAATAGAAAATGTTTGTTTGTTTGTATGGGGGTTTGCCTCAGTCAAACCCCAAGTTTGATAATTAAACCTTGATAAAAGATAGATATAATTAATGGCAATTTGTCAGCCCTAAGCTTAAGTGTATCTAAGGTTGTTATGAGCTAAATTATGAATAAAACCTACTCAAGTACATTAGCTTATGATTCCTATATGATAATGACAAGATTCAGTTAGGGAGAAGTCAAAACACCCAAAATAAATCTAAAACATAATGATACCTTGCTATAGGTTTCTAGTAGAATGAAGCTCGAAGATGAGAACACTACAAAACAAGTCATTAGGTTAGATAAAATGACCAAATGTATCTCCCACACCTAGAACCCATCATGTCCTTCTATTGGCATAAACCTTCAATCATGTGACAAAATCTTGATTAAAATTTTCTAAATGGACTTGAAAATATGTAATTACAAATAGTGTTGCTCCAATACTCTGAATTTTGCTTGCTTGAATGTTATCTCTTTTTCATCTAGTTTGAAATTTTTAAAAGATTAGAATTTTATAGGAATTTCTATATAATTTTTTGAATATTAGATCCTGATAGTCAGCATTTATAATTTGAATTTGATACCTTAAAATACTACCAAAAACAAATTTAAAAATAGGTCTTGGCACTTAAAGGGGACCTATATGGGCGAATGGGTCATGGCCTATATTTCTAGGACACACATGATCCAAGGTAGATTAATGTTTGAATGCATTTATTCAATGTGTGTTTCAATGTCAGAAAAAATAGGCCTTGGGATGCATAATAAAGGGAATTAGGGCCTATTTAGGAAGGGTGAAAATTCATAAATGTAAGGTCACTAAAATAGGTCCAAACTAAAAATGAAATTGTACTATTAACTACAAGGGAATACAATTTTATACACTACATTTAACCCCCACTTTAACGGCCATATGAAACTAAGTGCATATGCAAGCTAAAGTACTTGAAAGTAAATCATGCTTCATAAAAGGACACTCATATTATAATTCATTTATGAACTTGGAGAATGAAGCCCCCAATGTAGTTATCTGTAAAACCAAAATATTATGAGCCACATCCAACAAAAGTGATTCATTAGTTGTTTAAATCATCTTAAAAAACATGTCAAACTTCTACATAGAAAAAAATTTGAGGGTAGATGTATCCTCCCTGATTCCACTTGGTTTATGGAGGTGGAATTAGGGTAGCAATCTAACCACATCAAATTGCTAATTTTTATGATGGAAATGGTTATCATAACACCATCTATCAACAATCATTGAATGAGATTGAAAACACAAATATGTATCCAACACAATAGATGTAATCGAAAACAAAGTTTGCTAGCCCCCATTATGATGATTTTAGTGAAATGTGCCAGTAAGAAATTTTACTATATGTTAATGCAAAATCATGTTTTTGACTATCATTTTGACATTTACCATTTTGAAATTGCCTTGTTGCAAAGGAGTGAAGATGTTGAGTTGATGACCCTATGAGCCCCTAAGATTAGATGTCCTATGATCCAAGATTGCAGATGCAATCATCCCATTGGAGGTGAGTTAATTGTACCTTCTCCCTATGATTTTCTTATATTTTTCATTGTTTTTTCCTTTTTCCAAACATCATGGCCCTTAGACCTTGTCCCAAAATGGTAACCCTATCCAAAAATGGTCACCCTTTCCTAGAGCCCTCATCCAAAAATGGTGACCCTATCCCACTTAGGTAGAATATGCAAGGGTGTTTATTCTTTGTTGTTAACTATTTGGTTGATTTATTTTACTATATTATTTATGATTTTATTTGCTTCTTTTAGATTCCACCATGCACCTGACAACATCTGGGAGGATGATTGTTCTCTTTCCTTTATGAGAAAGTTACCCAACTAACTGAGGAGGAGCACAAGACACTTTTTTCTACTAGATTATTTGGGATATACCTCATGCCACCCATGAGGAATCATGATGTGATGGTGATGGCACTGGTAGAGATATGGGATTTAGTAACTTGCACATGTCATCTCCCATGACAATGACATTAGAGGGCACACATCATATTCTTAAGATACCCATTCGGGGTGAGACTGCCCACTTAGTGGAGGATCAGACACACCAATAGATGAAGCATGACATTTAGTATTCTATCAGCTACCATACATTGTATATGAGGATATTGGGGCTTCCATCAAGCTCCAATGGATTCCATATGCTCATTCTCTATTGATTTGATAGATTATGTGTGTGATTATTATTCTAACACTTATGCTTAATCAATGAGCTGCACACCTCAAGGGATGCCTTATTCATAAAATTTGTGATATGGAGCAACATCAAACCATTTTTGGATGGGGTCACAACATGCTCGCTCATATTTATTATGATCTAAGCTGATTTTTTATCGAGAGCTTCATAGTATAGTGCATTGTACACTTCTTTAAGTGTGGGCCTTCGAGCATATCACATGCACTAGACCAATTGGTTTTCCTACCGTGGAAACCCTTGGCTATCTGAGAGCCTATAGCTATACTTTGAGATGAAACTCGAAGTGTGGAGATCTACTACACTAGAGAGTTTGGTTTAATCACTTAAAGGAGGATGATATAGTATGGAGACCATACAAGACTATACCATAGTGTCCAGATCATACATGAAAACTAAACAAGATGCAAGAGGATAGATTGTCGGTTGGATGGCATTACTATATTATTATGCCATTTTATTATGATCACATCATGCATCAGTTTTGCCAGGTTGAGATAGCACCTAGGCCACAACCTACATACTTGAGAGTTGTACAGAGTGGTGTCAGGCAAGGAGACATATGTCATCCTACCATCAACAATGTCATTTTAAGTGACTTAGACAATGAGGACTAAGATGTAACCCTAGTATTTTATTTGGATGATTTAGGCACCACTATAGTATATTAGAGATGGTGGGAAATATCTCAACCTCAACACACCTTCCCTGATGATCATCTCGTAGGTGAAGTTGGACCTCTTCTAAGTCATAGAGATGAGAGAGAGGATGTGGGCATGGATAAAGATACTACAGATGATGATGAAATGGTAGAGGATATAGAAAAGGATTAGAAGGAAATGAGAGAGGAGCTTGATGAGCCAATAGAGGCCGTAAATTTCCCCGAGGATAGATCGACATGTCATACTTGTGTTACTTGAGCACAAATAGCGACTGCAATAGGCACCTCATCCCATGAGCATAGAGATTGCAACCATGCTTCACCTACCACCCTTCCTACTCATGTGAGGAGTCCCAATAGGGAATATATTATATCCTATTGATATCTTGACTAGTAGAGTTGCAATCTAGGTGATTTATCTTTTAAATTTTAGTTATGAATTAATTATGATATATTGTTTTAACTTGTGTTATGCTTTCTTTCTTACAGTTCAGACACGAGAGTGACTATACTTCTTCAGTCAAATCACCTTAGATATGGCACCACCTATGCCCCCACACCAAGGGATAGGAGAGGAGCATAGACCACCACCCAACATGGGGCACCATCCTGACCTATTTGAGCCCTTAGTGAGATGGCATACAGTTTATGAGGATGCTATGAATATTATTCAAGAGTTCAGAGCTTGGGAGGAAGAGTCAAGAGCCACATATGAGGAGCTTTGATTTTCTTAAGAGGACCTTCGAGCCACCTAGGTTCCTTTTGAGATTGAGGCATAGCATTTCATGTGTTTTAAACTCAATAGGTAGCAAGCAGAGGTTACTAGACTTCAGGTAGACAAGGATCAGATAGACTAGGAGCGTGTTGTAGCATTTGTACACAAGGGTATTGCTATAGATGAGGTATGAGGCCCTCAAGATTGGATGAGCTCTATGATTTGTTCCCACTTGACTATCTCCCGGTGAGCACCAATACCGTACCCTAAGGAGTCTAGTAGCCATAGGTCTCACTAAATTTACTATGTTATATCAGACCCAAATTTTGTTACCATGGTGATCATGTATATAATCATTATGATTTTCTATATATATCAACATATTTTATTTTCATGAGTTCTTGTTTTGATTAGATGTCAACGTGATCTAATAAAAAATCTTGGTAAGATTATTTAATAAGTGTATCCATGATCTAATTAAATTATGAGATCTAAATTAAACACCTATGTTTACTTGGATATTACATGTTGATTAAATGTAATTGCATTAACTTAAATGCCCTTATGATCTAATTTTCGAAATTAAATGCATGTAATGATCTAACTTAACACACCATATATGATTGAATAGCATGTAAAAGAAACTAATAATTCAAGTAAATTAACAATTAATCTATATAATTCAAGACCAACCAAGAATGTTTGTCAAGAATGAAGCAATGTGAGATAAAATAGAAAACTATATACCTAATTTAACAACATGATTTAATATACATAGTATTCAAAAGGAATGTTAAGTGTAATATCTATGCAAATGGGCAACATTGATAGGTTCTCTAAGAGGTGTGCCATCCATTTACAATAATGTATATGCTCCATACCCATAATTTTCATCAATTACATAAGGTCCTAGAACTAGTTCAGACTCACTTGGAGCGGCATTAACATCATGTTGATTTTCATATAACACCAAATCCCCTTTGTTAAATGAGCGACGAATGACATTATCATTGTAACTATGCTACATTATTTTGTAATAATCTTGGATATGTTCAAGATAATTTATATGTTGTTCATAAAGCATTTCAAGCTATTGTAATCATTTCTCTTTGTAGGTGTTATTGTCAATAAGGCCCCTAAGAGAAATTCACAATAAAGGAATTTCTAACTCCAAGGGCATTATTGCATAAAAACTATAAACAAGGTTATAAGATACATTTCTTGTGGATTTTCTGATACTTTTGTGTTAATCGCATAACACATAAGATAATTGAGTGTGTCAATCCTTATTATATTTAATTACAATTTTTCATAGGATTTATTTGACCATTTTATTTATTTCTTCTACTTGACCATTAGATTGTGGGAAATAAGTGTTGAAAAATTATGTTGAATATGAAATGTTTCCAAAAAATTATTTACTTCAATTTTAGTAAATGGTGTCCCAATGTCTGAAACTAATGTTGAAGAAAGACCAAACCACACAATAATGTTATCCAAGATGAAACGACAGATTGTATCAATAGTCATGGATTGAAGAGGAATTGCTTCTACCCATTTGATGAAGTGATCTATTGTGGTAATCATAAAAATATGTCCAAAAGAGGAGGGAGGGGAAATTTTTCCAATGAGATCCAAACCCCAAACCAAAAATGGCCAAATAGGAACTTGAGCATGAAGTTTTGGAGCAGAAGTATGAATCAAATTGTTATGTTCTTGAAATTTGTGACACTTATTGACATGATCAAAGCTATCTTGTTCCATCTTTTTCCCAAATTATCCTATACAAGGGTAAGTGAAAAAAGATGGGGGGCCAAAAAGGGGGCTTAAGTGGCCACTTGTTTTTGAAATCAGGAAATACCGATCTTGGACGTAAAATTGAGGATAGTTACTCTCAAAATTTTGAGATGCAACAAAAAAAAGGATCATAGTGCTCTGAGTCTTCTTTCTAAACTACTAATTTATTTTGAAAATGGTTATATTAAGGGGTTTAAAAGAGGGACCCACACAAATTGGTGTTTTTTTTCTCAGAAAAACATAACATAACAACTTTTGTGGGACCGTTGCATGGTGAACTTTTTTTTTGGTACTTTTAAAATCACTTCAGTGAGAAATGAGCTAATAGTATGTAGTTGATGCACGATTTTTCTCATAATTTTTAAGTGCATATTTGATTTTTTACTAATTTTCAAAGTGGAAACTACTTGAAAAATAAAATTTTGGTCTTGCCACCCCTACAAATTTTGGAAACTAATTGAATTTTTTTAATATTTGTAGAATGGAGTCTAGTTTCTATAAATATAATTTATTTGAAGTTTTGATGAATGGTTAATTTATAATGAAAAAAACACCAAACACTGTTTTTTGTCAAAAAAGTGACACAAACAAAATAAATTATAGACCAAAGGCTCATTGTCAAAAAGTGAAAAAAATTACATCATTGGATAGCTAAGAGAGAGCCTAACATTACTCAGGCATTTGATTTGATCAACATTGAAACACGTGAAATCCTCATGGTGAGGATGACCCTGATTATGCAAAATATTGTAGAATTTTCAAAAACATGTCTTTGGTCATTGGGAAGGTCCTCCAAGCCTTTGGGTTGGTATTCCCAAGAAAATACCAAGCCCAAGGCTTGGGGATTCCCAAACAAACATATATATGTATGTATGAATGTAAGATTGTATGTACATATGTACATGCATGCTTGTATGTATGTATGATTGTATGTACATATGCATTATGCTTGTATGTATGTATGTATGTATGTATTTAGAGGGAAGGATAATTTTAAGAGAGCGATAGAGAGAGTTGTCTAGGTAGGGTGGGAGGGAGAGAGAGGTAGAGAGGTATTGAGAGAGAGACTTGAGAGAGGGAGAGGGGGTGGAAGGAAGAAAATAAGAGAGGAGTGGGAGAGAAGGGGTTAGAGTGAGAGGGACTTAGCTAGGTAGGGTGGGATAGATAGAGGGAGAGAGAAAGAGGGGGTGGAAGAAGAGAATTGAGAGGGAGGAAGAGAGAGAGAAGGGGGGAGAGAGTTATGTAGGTAGGGTGTCATAGGGATAGACTTAAGAATGTGAGGGGTGGAGAGAGGGAGAGACTTGAGAGATAGGTAGTGAGATGGAGTGTGAGAGAGAGGTAGTGGGAGAGAGAGGGAGTGAGAAAGATAGACTATGAGAGTGAGAGACCTGGGAGATGGAGAGGGTATGGGAGGGAGTGACCTAAGAGAGAGAAGGGTGGAGTGAGAGGGAATTATCTAGGTATGGTGGGAAGGATATATAGAGGGATGGAGGAGAGAGAGAGATATATATATATATATAAAGAGTTACCTAGGTAGGGTGCTAGAGGGAGAGACTTGAGAGAGAGAGGGGATGGGATGGAGAGACCTAAGAGATAGGGAGAGAGATAGAGTGCAAAGTAGAGGGAGGGAGAAGCAATGGGAGGGAGATAGAGAGATATAGATAGAGGGAGTGAGAAAGAGTGGTAGGGAATGATTGAGCAAGAGGTGCGTAAAAAGAGGGATAGGCTAGATAGAGACAATTAGAGAGGGTAGGAGAGAGGGAGGGAGAGAGGTGAGATGTATATAGAGAGAGAAACGGATAGGGGTTGAGGGATTAGGGTGGAGGAACTATAGGGTTGATGGATTAGGGTATTGGGTTGAGGGTATAGGGTTGAGGGATTAGGGTTGAGGGTAGAGGGTATTAGGTTGAGGGTAGAAGGTAGAAGGTTTAAGGGTTTAGGATTAAAGGGTTTAGGGTTTAGAGTTTAGGGTTTAGTGTTTAGGTTTTAGGGTTTACGGTTTAGGGTAGAGGGTTTAAGGTTTATGTTTGAGGGTATATGGATCAAGAATTAGGTTGAGGGTCCAATGTATAGGGTAGAGGGTATAGGGGTTGATAGTTTATGGTTTAAGAGTTGAGGGTTGAGGGATTAAAGGTTGAGGCTTGATAATTGAGGGATGAGGGTTTAATGTATAGGGTATAGGGTAGAGAGTTTAAGGGTTGACGATTTAAGGTTGAGGGTAGAGGATTGAGGGTATAGGGTTGAGGGTCCAATATATAGGGTAGAGGGTAGAGGTTAGAGGGTTGAGGGATTATGGTAGAGAGTTTACTTTGGTTTAAGGGTTTAAGGGTATTGGGTAAAGGGTATTGCATAGAGGGTATGGGGTACAGGGTACAGGGTTTAAGGGTTTAGGGTTTAAGGGTTGAGGGTACAAGGTTGAGGGATTAGGGTAGAGAGGGAGGGATGGAGGGAGAAGTTAGATAGAGAGGAGAGAAAAGGAGGGAGAGACAAAGATGTATGAGGGTTGAGGATCCAATGTATAGGGTAGAGGGTTGAGAATTGGGGGTATAGGGTTCAAGACCTCTAAGGTTGATGGTTTATGGTAATGGGCTGAGGGTATAGGGTTGAGGGATTAGGGTTTAGGGTAGAGGTTATAAGGTTTAAGGGCTTATGATTTAATGGTTTAGGGTTAAGGGTTAAGGGCAGATGGTTTAAGGTATAGGTTTGAGGGTATATGATTGAAGGATTAGGGTTTAGGGTCCAACATATAGGGTAGAGGGTATAAGAGTCGAGGGTTTAGGGTAGAAGGGTTGAGGGTTGATGGATTTAGGGTTGAGGGTTGAGAATTGAGGGTTGATGGTTTAATGTATATGGTAGAGGGTAGAGGGTAGACGGTTTAAGGGTTAAGGGTTTAAGGATTGTGGGTTGAGGATTTAAGGTTTAGGGTAGAGTGTAGAAGGTTGAGGGTATAGGGTTTGATGAGCCTAGTTTTTGGTCCAAATTAGGGTAGAATCTATAGTTTATTTGTTGAAGTTGATATGGACTTTGATATTAAATGTTGATATTTTCATAAAGTTTCTCTCAAACCATAGACATTGGGTTTAATTCCATTTTTGCCAGTTTTAATGATATTAGCTTATTATGTGGACTATTTATATTAATTTTGCATGTGGTTGATGAATTTTTTTAAGGTGGTTATAGCTGTGCAATTATTATGCATACTAACATTACCATGCAAACATACTTGAGGATACTAATTTGAGGAATGCAACCGCTAGCTAGTCATTGCAGAGGAGGCGTTCAAAGGTCAACTAAAGGACGACGGTGGATATTTTTCCCATGTTATCCATATGCAACTACCTTGAATTAATCTTTCATGATGTTGAGCAGTCATGAGTGTTACTATAGTGTTGAGTCTGTGATTGGACTCGCATGTCTGACCGGATTCTCCTGTATGTGTAGCTGCCCTTTCATTCTTTTCTCTGTTTTCACTAAATGGCATCCTCCTAGTTAGTTGGAGTTGATTGTCCTATTTAGTGGGTAAGATAAATAAGGTTCAAATTCTCCTTCTTCGGGATTTCAAAATATTATCGAGTTGTTGATTATTGATGTTGTATGATCTGATAGTTTACTAAGAATTTCCATGTATGCTACTCTTTTGTAATTGCATTTTCCAATGAATAAGATGAAGTTATGAGTTGAGCATTTGAGTTTACATTAGTTTTAGAGGATACTCATCCAAGGGGGCCCAATTGGTGATTAATCCATCCCTTAGTTTAGTTAGATTAGTTATTAGTTCTATTTAGTACTTAGCTCAAAATCTGGCACGGACTGTTCCTATAGCCACTAGAATTCCATCATGTGGCTGTTCATGCAACCAAAGCAGACAAAGTAGTTCCCTATTTGTTGTTTAGATTTCCATTCTTTTCATGCATGTTCAACTTATTTTATTTGTTGAGTGATGTTTAGTATTTAATTTTTTCCTTTCCATGCAATTTACTTTCAGTATTCAATCTTTCTTAGTTGTAGAATGAAGATGACTACTTTGAAGTTCCTAGTGCACATACTGTGCTGACCCATTTCAAGTTCACTTCCCTGGGTTGACAATTTAAATGTATTTTCATGCTAGTTAAATTGGCTATTCATATCAGATGTCCAATCTTTGAATCATGGTTGTAAAGTATTATTTGTTAAGATCATTGTAGGAGGATGACATTTTTGGCGTCGTTGTTGGGGATGGTGTCAAACTAGGGAGTTCTTTGAAGCCATTTCTAGTTTTCTTTCTATTTTGGTATTTTCTGGAGTTAGCTCTTAGTTTTTATAAGTTATGATCCACTATTCTTTTACCAATTATTTATGTGATTTGATTGATGTTAAGTGATACTACATGCATAGAAGAAGAAGAGATGCTTATGGGAGATTCCTTCTTAATAATCCAGAACCATTTCCGCTAGTAGAGCTTCCAAATCTACCCAGAAAAAAAGAAGAAGAAGAGCCACACCCCTTTGCTGACACATTTCCTGACTTAACCAATTCTGAAGTTTCCATTGAAGATCAAAATGTAGTTGAAGAACCCTTTACTTTGGAAATTCATTAAGCAGGCATGGCTGATGCAAATGGAAACAAGCCTAATAGGAAGAACTAGCCAACTTTTCCTTTTCCCTTTTCTCAACAAAATATCCCTCCTTCAGTCCTTCCTAAGTTCTATGGACTTGTCACAGAAGACCCTAATACATTCTTATTTGAATTTGATATACTTTGTAGAAGTTATGACTATACCACTGATGCCCATAGGCTTAAGCTATTTCCTACCACTTTGAAAGAAGTTGCATTGATATGGTTTATGAGCCTTGGAAGAGATACTTTGGAGACTTGGGAGGACATGAAGACTAAGTTTCTTGAGAAATAAAAAGAGTATTGTAGGGACAGTGATATGAGAGGAGGATACATTTTCAGAATGAAGCAAAAGGAAGATGAAAGCCCGGAGGATTTCATTTCAAGGTTTATGTTTTGATTGCAGAAATATCCACACCATACACTTAATAAAGACTCACTAAAGTTTATTTTCTTGAGAGAAATTAATAAAATTTGCACTGATGCCTTGGACCTAATGGTAGGAGGATATGTCACTCAAGTTTCATGGGAGTATATCAAGAAGATATGCCAGAACTATTCTAGGGCAGCCTTAAAGAAAGGGAGAGCTTACCAATCCTCTATGGGTAAGTCATCCACTAGTGGAGTTTCAAGGATGGATATTACTCATTTACTGGAAAATTTCAAGAAGGATATCATAAAAATATCTAGCTACTCAACTGGATACACTTCAGGCCAAGAAGAAACATGAGGAGGCAAAGGAAATACTAACATAATATTTCCCTCATTGTATATAAAACAAGAAAGACTACAGATGCATGTTGGTAGCTAGCATTGACATCAAGTAGACTCCACCTAATTTCAAACCAATTCAGACTGAGGAAGATCAAGTCTACTTTCTTGCACAGAAAAGGCCATGGGCTCCAAGACAAGGTATGCCACCAGATCCACTATCTTTTGTTGAGCCATATTTTAATTCCTATTCATCTGGTAATCAATGGTAGCCCCCATGTCCATCCAACTATGGAGGATATCCACCACAATCTTGGGGTAACTCTCAAAATTCTTGGCCCAATTATCAAAATGCTTCACCTCAATGGAAGCAACCTCAAGGGAATTGGCAACAGTTTCAAGGAACTTGGCAACCACATCTAGGAAACTAGAAATAAACATCCCAATGTAGAGGTGGATAGTAGTGGCCAAACTAGACAACCAATTGCATGTAGTCACCTTCTCAACCCCAACAACTTGCTATCATGCCTCCCCCTACCAATCTTAGCCCAAATGTTCCTAAACCCACTTAGTTACCAGCTTAGTCCACACCTAACCCAAATAATAAACCACAACAATAGCCTATATACTCTATTGATCCAAATCAATTTTATGCATATGATGTGAATTTTAAGTAACATACATTTGTGTTCAAGAACTAATTTTCCAACTCCTTCCACACCCATCATCATTGAGATTCATGTGGAAGAAGAAGAACCTTTGAATGTTCCCATCCAGTCTGGTGCACCTACAAACCCTGAACCAGTTCCAACCAAACAAGCATCACAAGAACCACCATTCCCATAGATATTGGAATTTTCCAAACAAAAGGAAGACAAAGAGGACACCAATTTTGAAATTCTAGACCAATTGAAGCATATATGTGTCTACATACCCCTATTCCAGGCCATTACAAATGTTCCTATATATGGTAAAGAAATCAAAGAAGCATGCCTCAATTAGCCAGGTAGGAAAAAGAAAGACCCAACTACAGTTCATGTAGTGGGACAACTGGCTAACATCATGCTTGGAAAAGTAACTATCCCCAAGTACAATGATCCAAGTAGTCCTATGGTTGAATTTATTATCAATGGGACACACATAAGTAATTCTTTGATTGATTTGGGTGTAACAATAAATGTATGACTAAAAACATCTTGCAACAACTAAACATTGTAAGTATGACATCCACTCCTACTATTATGCAGCTTGCTGATAATTCCACTGTTAAGCCTGATGGCATAGTAGAGGACCTTGTGGTGATTCTAGACTCTTGGGAGTATCTAGCTAACTTCATGATTCTTTCTCCTAAAGCTACATTAGGCAGGTATCCTATCATCCTTAGAAGTCCATGGTTAGCAACAACATATGCTTATATTGGATGTTGATTGGGTGACATGACCATTTTTGATGGCAGGAGCACCAAAAATCTTGTTCTTTATCCTCTTTCTTAGCCATCCCATGCTGAGGATAATCCTCTATGGCCGCATGTAGGTGGAGAGGCCCAAGAAGCTAACTCTATGATGCAACTTATGATGTTAGGTAGAAGCCCTTTCCTAAAGCCTCAAAATGAAGATGAAGTGTTATCTAATATACTTCATAACCATTGTAAGATAGAGGAGGTTCCACCCTCTCATGTGACTAGTTCTGCTAATCCTCTAAAGACACTTTTATCTACTCTACCTGGTCTTCCCACAACCACTATTTCTGCAGACAGACTTCCTACAACCACTCTTCCTATAGCCACTCTTCTTGCAGACAAACATCCTACAACAACAGGTATATTCCACACAATGCTTCCATATAAACTTAAGGTACCATGCATTCATGAAACAACTATGATAGAGTTAACTACACAAGTACAGGTGTCTGAGGAAAAATATTTGTATATTAATAGAAAATTGGGAGAAAAGCAACAGCTGACATTGCCAAATTTGTTCAAGGCCCACCAAAATGCATTTGCATGGGATTATCATGATATGAAAGGACTAGACCCAAATATTTGTACCCATAGGATATATATCAAAGATGATTGTCAACTGTTCAGGCAGCCACAAAGAAGAATCAACCCTACATTGAGGGAGATTTTCAAAACATAGTTGCAAAAGTTGCTAGATGCAGGCTTTATCTATCCTATCTTAGACAGCCAGTGGGTGTCCCCATTAGTGATTGTGCCCAAAAAGGGAGGAAAATGGTGAGTCTATATTGATTACAGGGAACTCAATGCTTCTACTAAGAAATACCATTTCCCCTTGCCTTTTGTAGATCAAGTATTGGACTCACTTGCAGGAAAGCAGTACTTATCTTTCCTTGATGGATTCAATGGATACAAGCAGATTTAAATTGCACTTGAGGACTAGGAGGAAAAAACTTTCACATGTCCATGGGGTACATATGCCTATTCAGTACTTCCCTTTGCTTTATGCAACACACCTGCAACCTTTGAGAGAGAAATCATTAGCATATTTCCAGACATCTCTCTTGACTGCATGGAAATCTATATGGATGACTCTACCACCTATGGTGCTGATTTTCATGAAGCATTGGAGAATCTCAAGAAATTCTTATAAAGATGTGAAGACAAAAATCTGTTTCTAAACAGTGAGAAGTGCTTCATGATGATGTAGGAAGGTGTAGTTCTTGGCCACCACATTTCCCACAAAGGAATTTAGGCAGATCCTATAAAAATTGAGGTAATTACTAATCTTTCTACACCTGCAAAACAAAAGGATGTTAGGATTTTCTTGGGACATTCAAGATATTATAGGTATTTCATCAAAGACTTCAATAAAACAGCAGCACCCTTGTATACTCTCTTAACCAAAGATATTGAATTCCAGTGGACAGAAAATTGTGCCACAACATTTTCTAACTTGAAGGTAGCCTTGACTCATGCTCCTGTACTTAAGGGACCTAATTGGGGAATTCCTTTTCAAATCCACACTGATGCATCAAAATATTCTATAGGAGTAGTCTTAAGACAGAAATAAGGAGCCATTGAAAATTCCATTTATTTTGTCAGCAAAAACCTACAAGGAGCTAAATTCAATTATATAGTAACATAAAAGGAAATGTTGGCATTGATCTACATCCTGAACAAATTCAGGCACTACATGACAGGCTACCAAATATTTGTGCACATCAATCATGCAACCATTAGATATCTCATGAATAAACCGCTAATCTCAGGAAGGTTAGGCAAATGGCTATTGTTGATGCAAGAATTGGGCATAACCATTATGTACAAACTAGGGAAGGCCAATGTTGTTGCATATTTTATTTCCAGACTGAACACATCAACAGGCAATTAGGCCATAGATGACTCCTTTCCTGATGAGCATCTATTTTCCATTAGTGTGCACACACCCTGGTATTCTAACATAGCTAATTACCTTGTGACAAGGAGAGTTCCTCCTCACTTCTCTCCAAAAGAGAGAAGAGTGCTCATTGAAAAATATTTTCCTTTTACATGGATTATTGGATGCTTGTTTTATACTAGACCAGATCATGTTATGAGAAGATGCATGGGGGAAGATGAGACATATGACATTCTGCATGCATGCAATGATGAACCCTATGGAGGGAATTTTGCAGCCAAAAGGACAACAATGAAGATTTTGAACATAGGATACTATTGGCCTATAGTCCACAAGGATGAAAGAAGATATACAAGGAAATGTGATAAGTGTCAAAGAATGGGCCGACCAACCAAATCAAATGAGATTCCACTCTACCCCCAAGTAGTAGTCACTTTGTTTGACAAGTGGGGATTGGATTATTTGGGACCCATTGATTCCCCATCAAACAGTAAGTCATATATCTTGGTATGGACTGATTATGTAACTAAATGGGTAGAAGTCAAGACCATGAAACATGCCAGAGGCAAAAAAGTTGCAGATTTCCTTTATGAAGAAATTTTCACATGATATGGAGTGCAAAGAGAAATAGTAATTGGTCAAGGAGCTCAATTTACCTCAACACTTGTTACCACACTAGTCAGTGAATATAACATAAGGCATAAAAATTCTACTTCTTATCACCCTTAGGTGAATGGACAAGTTGAGGTAACCAACAAAGAAATTTGAGCCGTTCTAACCAAAAAAGTGGCCATTCACATAAAGGATTGGGCAAATAGATTATCAGAATCAGTTTGGGCCTACATAACCACCTAGAAAACTACTACAAGGTTCACTCCATTTGAGCTACTGTATGAGAAGATAGCTATGATGCCTATTGAATTCAAGCACAAAACTCTTAGAACTACAGTAGACTTAGGGATGAATATATATGAGGTACAAAAAGAAAGAATCATGCAGCTGAGTGTCTTAGATGAGATGAAGGAAAAAAAATTCACCACACTGAAGTCGTGTAGAATCAAAGAATCAAATGGCATGAAAATTTTATCAAAGAGAAGAAATTTTAGCTAGGTGACTGGTCGTTGCTTTATGACTCATGATATTAGGACAATGCAAGAAAATTACAAACAAGGTGGCTAGGACAATATGAAGTTGTTGAGGTCTTTCCCAATGGATCTATTCATCTCATCACCATTGATCATGTCATATTGTATCACAAGCCAGCTTCCAAAGACGAGTTCTTGCAACAATTCAACCAACCTAAAACACCCGAGCTTCCTGCAGCCAAAGGTGGTGGACCTAGTGTACCTCCTTCTGGATGATTACGATAGGTACTTGTCATAATAAAGATTTCTAATTTTGTAGAAGTCCATTTCTTCACCCATCCACCCATCTGTACCACCTTTCTCTCTATTTTCCATGACTTCATTCCACCTCACATCATTCCATTTCATCATTATTGATTGCTATTGATTTATTTCCTAAAAAGGTGAACAGTACTTTCTGCATGATCTTTACAGTGTATCCTCCACAAATTTAGGTATGTGCCCATTAATTTCTCTCTTAATTATATTTTTAGTGCATTGATTTAATCGTTGTATGATTAGTATGGATGTTCACATAATTTTCATACCTCCTATCAAATCACTACTGCCATCTCGCATGTGTGGACATGTCCAAATTTAGGTTGGGGGGGTAGGAAAGATGCAGGTACATTTCCCACATGCCAGCCCATGATTTTTTTGCGTCAGTAAATCTAGTTGAGCCGATTTAAAATTTGAAATGAGGAATGGCTCGTATCTGTGATGTGACACTAAATTACTACCGCCATTCTTTTTCATCATAACTCCTTTTATTACCTCATCTTTTCCATTATTGACCCCATCATAATCTCAAATTGCAAAAGAAGAAAAAAAAAAAGGAAAATTCAGTCGACATTGGTGCAGGACAATATCAGCTAACAAGTGTTGTAGAAAGGAATTTTGTAGAGTGATATAAATTACACAAAATGGGAGGTGGACTAATTTGAAATGACCCTTCAGCTCATGATATCTTATTGCAGGATGCACATTTCTTGCCTGAATTTAGAAATTGTGGTTGGTTAGACTACTTCCTAAAGCTGGATGGTTTCAATGAAGGCATTGCACTTGAGCTCACTTAGAAATTTTCACAGGGAAAAGCTATAGTAAGAGGATTGGAGGTTGTGCCAACTAAGAAGAGAATTGTAGAAGTTACAGGGTTACCTATTGATGGATAACATTACCCTATTTCTAGAGACACTAGGTTAGCAAGGGCCATATTCACAATACATGGTGACCCTCCAATCAGCATACATAAGTAGGGTGCCAAAAGAACCTCTCTGCCTAAGCCAAGGAGGCAGGCAACCATCTACATTATCAGGTACCTCACTTGTCAAGGTCGATTGTCAAACTTACATTCAGTGCATTTCAAAATTTTGAGTCACATGAGGCCCGAAAGAAAGATGAATGTGCCTAACATCTTATACAACCTTCTCTACATCATGGTGGCTGAAACTCAAAAAGGTAGGGAAAAATCTATCTCACACCATTGCCTCATTAAATTTTTGGGTGAAAAATCTTTGCATGATGTAATACCTTAGATGACCTAGGAGGAATTTGTAAATGTTAATCAATTTAGACCTGAGAAGCTGCAATCTAGGGCTTTACCTCATACACGTAGGTCTAGGAGGAGATTAATCATGACTGAAGCCTCCCCTGGTGCTTCAACCTTTGGTCATGGCTCTAGTATGAATTCATTTATAGCAAAAGGGGACATAGACATTAGTTCCTCTAAAACAAGGCACTCTAAAAAAGAAAGTTCTGCATCAAACTCTGATGATGATGTTCCACTTGAAACCCTAGTAAGAACTAGGGCACAAAAGAAGAAGGTAGAGGTAGGAAAAGGAAAATCCAAAACATAGCCTATGGAAAGAGAGGTGCCAAGTCCTAAGAAGAGAAAGACTAACACTATGCATCTTGCAGCCAAAAGAAAATATGGGAAATGTCAAAGAAAAGGATGTATTCAAAGAGGCAGCAAAATTGACCCTAGCAGATCTTGCTACCATTGTATATGAAGTTGAAATTTGAGAGCATGTGGAAAATCCAAATTTCTTGCAGCAAGACCAAGAATTAGATCAGGAGTTCCTACAACAACTACAAGAACAAGAACAAGAGGACATGCAACAATAAGTGGGAGAATAAATTATATCTTCGTAGCCTAAGCTAGTAAGACAACCTAAATCTATGCAAATAGTGTTATATGGGGTGCAACCATCAACAAAAACCCTAGTAGGAATTCATAATCCTCTTGATTTTTCAGTGCATAAAACAATTTTAAATTTATGGAAAGAGATACAAAGGCGAGAACATAAAAATGAAAAGCAAAAAATTGAAAAGTAAATTCAAGAGAGGGATAAAATTATTGAAGAGAAGAATGAGGATATTTCCTCTCTAAAAGAGAGGGTTGGTAGCATTGCAACCCTGGTGCCACAAATTTTAGAATGTAGAACACCTCCAAGAGTTTATGCTCTACACCTGAAGGAAAAATATCTCTCTTTTCAGCTATCAAAAAACATCTCAGGTTTGAATCCCTCAATTGAGACCCCCACTAGATTTCTCAATGCTTATAGGATTGCCTCCCATGAAATGAAGAATTTGTTATGTGAGTTTTATTTACATAATTTTTTTGTAACTCAAGACCAAGATTGGAACCCACTATTGTATGTTGGAGATATCTAACTAAGAGCATTCATGTCTTGGGTGCTAAATAATATTAGCTAGGGAGAGCAATATAATGCTTATAGGAAGATGGAATCCAATATCCCTTTGGACATTAGAGCAGAATCAAGAAACCCCAAGGATATGCATAGAGATTGGAACATAATTATTTTTAGGCCTAGTTATGGTAACAAACTTATGCCTTGAATTGAGGTAGTTTATAGTGAATATGAGGTAAAGACGATAGAAAAAGAGGACACCACAGAAGGATATCTATCACAAAGATGGAACAGTTTGAACCTCATTCCATCCAAAACTATCATGAAAAAATTAAGAGGATTGAAAGGTACATTCAGCTTGGGAGAGCAAAGGGCCGAGAGTGGCTTCCCTTGACTTTTTAGCCACCTATCCTCTTGTGGCATGTTCCAAATTTCAGATTCTACTACTATGACATTGCTGAAGAAAAACAAAGATGGAAAAGACTTGACATAATGAGAGGATTATACTGGGACCCTGACTCACACTCAGCAGACACTGATATTGAGTAGTTATCAGGTGCAAATTTCAGAGCTCTCACCAAATAGAAAAATAGTTCTTCCCCTATTGGAGGACCAACAAGACGTTAAGTTGGGGGAGTGATGAGCCTATTTTTTTGTCCAAATTTGGGTAGAATCTATATTTTATTTGCTGAATTTGACATGGACTTTGAAATTAAATGTTGATATTTTCATAATGTTTCCCTCAAACCATTGACATTGGGTTTAATTCCATTTATGTTAGTTTTAATAACATTAGATTATTATGTGGACTATTTATATTAATTTTTCATGTGGTTGATGAATGTTCTTTAAGGTGGTTATAGATGTGCAATTATTATGCGTACTAACATTGCCATGCACACATACTTGGGTATAATAATTTGAGGAATGTAGCCACCAACTAATCATTGCAGAGGAGACATTCGAAGGTCAACCACATGCAACTACCTTGCATTAATCTTTCATGATGTTGAGTAGTCATGAGTGTTACTGAAGTGTTGATTATGAGGTTGGAAAAGCATGTCTGACTGGATTCCCCTACATATGTAGCCACCATTTCATTCTTTTCTCTATTTTCCCTAAATGGCATCCTCCCATTTAGTGGGAGTTGACTACCCTATTTAGTGGGTAAGGTAAATAAGGTTCGGATTCTCCTTCTTCAGGAGTTTGGAAGATTACCGAGATTACCGAGTTGGTGATTATTGATGTTGTAGGATCTGATAATTTACTAAGCATTTCCAGACATGCTACTCTTTTATAATTGCATTTTCTAATGAATAAGATGAAGTTCTGAGTTGAACATTTGTGTTTACATTAGTTTTAGAGGATAATCATCTAAGGGGGGCCACTTGATGAGTAATTCTTCCCTTAGTTTAGTTAGTTTAGTTATGTTTAGTAATTAGTTCAGAATTTAGCACTGACTATCCCTGTTGCCAGTAAAATTCCATTTTGTGATTGTTCCCGCAACCAAAGCAGACAAAGTAGTTCCTTGTTAGTTGTTCAGATTTCCATTCCTGCCATGCATGTTAAACTTAGTTAAATTGTTGAGTGATGTTAGACATTTACTTTGGTCCTTTCCATTCAATTTACTTTCAGTATTGAATCTTTCTTAGTTGTAGAATGAAAATGACTAATTTTAAGTTCCTAGTGCACATATTGTGTTAACCCATTTCAAGTTCACATCCCTGTGTTGACAATTTAAATGTACCTTCATGATGGTTAAAATGGCTATTCAGATCAAATGTCCAATATTTGAATCATGGTTGTAAAGTCTTAGTTATTAATATCATTGTAAGAGGCCGACAGGGTTGAGGTTTTAGGGTTGAGGGTCCAATGTTTAGGGTAAAGGGTATAGTGGTTGAGGGATTAGGGTTTAAGGGTAGAGGGTAGAGGTTAGAGGGTAGAGTGTTGATGGTTGAGGGTTGAGGGTTGAGGGTTGAGGGATTAGGGTAGAGAGTTTACTTTTGTTTAAGGGCATTAGGGTTGATGGATTAGGGTTGAGGGTATAGGGTATTGGGTTGAGGGTAGAGGGTAGATGGTTTAAGGGTTTAAGGGTTTAAGGGTTTAGGGTTGAAGGTTTAAGGTTTATGGTTGAGTTTTTAAGGGTTTAAGGGTTGAGGGTATAAGGATGATGGATTATGGTAGAGATGGAGGGAGAAGTGAGATAGATTGAAGGAGAGACGAGGATGGAGGTAGAGAGATATATGAGGGTTGAGGATCCAATGTATAGGGTAGAGGGTTAAGAATTGAAGATATAGGGTTGAGGACCTATAGGGTTGATGGTTTATAGTATTGTGTTTAGGGTATAGGGTTAAGGGATTACGGTTGAGGGTAGAAGGTTTAATGGTTTAGGGTTGAGGGTTGAGGGTTAAAGGTTGAGGATAGATGGTTTAGCGTATAGGTTTGAGGGTATATGGTTGAAGGATTAGGGTTGATGGTCCAATATATATGGTAGAGGGTATAGTGGTTTAGGGTTGAGGGTTGAGGGATTGAGCATTCAAAGTTGAGAATTGAGGGTTTTATGTTTTGGGCAGAGATTAGAGGGTAGAGTGTTTAAGGGTTTAGGGTTTAGGGTTGAGGGTTAAGGTTTTAAGGTTGAGGGTAGAGGGTTGAGGGTATAGGTTTGAGGGATTAGGGTAGAGGGTTTAAGGTTTAAGGGTTGAGAGTTGAGGGATTAAGGGTTGAGGGTTGAGAATTGAGGGTTGAGGGTTTAATGTATAGGGTAGAGTGTAGAGGGTTTAATGGTTTAGGGTATAGGGTAGAGAGGGAAAGGTAGAGGGAGGGAGAGATGGAGGGATAATTGAGATAGAGATAAGGAGAGAAGAGGAGGGAGGGACAAAGATATATGAGGGTTAAGGATCCAATGTATAGGGTAGAGGATTGAGAATTGAGGGTATTGGGTTGAGGACCTATAGGGTTGATGGTTTAGGGAATTGGGTTGAGGGTATAGGGTTGAGGGATTAGGGTTGAGGGTAGAGGGTAGAAGGTTTAAGGGTATAGGTTTTAAGGGTTTAGGGTTGAGGGTTAAGGGTTAAAGGTAGAAAGTTTATGGTATAGGTTTGAGGGTATATGGTTGAAGGATTGGGGTTGAGGGTCCAACGTATAGGGTAGAGGGTATAAGAGTTGAGGGTTTAGGGTTGAAGGGTTGAGGGTTGAGGGATTAAGGGTTGAGGGTTGATAATTGAGGGTTGAGGGTTGAGAATTGAGGGTTGAGGGTTTAATGCATATGGTAGAGGGTAGAGGGTAGAGGGTTGAGGGTTGAAGGGTTTAGGTTTGAGGGTTGAGGGTTGAGGGTTGAGGGTATAGGGTATAGGGTTGAAGGATTAGGGTTGAGGGTCCAATGTATGGGGTAGAGGGTATAGGGGTTGATGTATTAGGGTTTAAGGTTTGAGGGTAGAGGGTAGAGGGTTGAGGGTTGATGGTTTAAGGGTTGAGGGATTAACAACTAAGGGACTAGGGTAGATAGTTTACTTGGGTTTAAGGGTATTACGGTAGATGTTATTGGGTTGAGGGTTGAGGGTAGAGGGTTTAATGTTTTATTGCTTAAGAGCTAAGAGTTGAGGTTTTAGGGTTGAGTGCTTAAGGGTTTAAGTGTTGAGGGTATAGGGTTGAGGGATTAGGGTAGAGAGGGAAGGAGGGAGGGAGGGAGGGAGAGATGGAGAGAGAAGTGAGATAGAGTGAAGGAGAGAAGAGGAGGCAGGGAGAGAGATATATGAGGGTTGAGGATCCAATGTATAGGGTAGAGGGTTGATAATTGAGGGTATAGGGTTGAGGACCTATAGGGTTGACGGTTTAGAGTATTGGGTTGAGGGTATAGGGTAGAGGGTAGAAGGTTTAGGGGTTTAGAGTTTAAGGGTTTAGGGTTGAGGGTTAACAGTTGAGGGTAGATAGTTTAGTGTATAGGTTTGAGGGTATATGGTTGAAGAATTAGGGTTGAGGGTCCAATTTATAGGGTAGAGGGTATAGGTGTTGAGATTTTAGGGTTTAATGGTTGAGGGTTGAGGGATTTAGGGTGCAGATTTGAGAATTGAGGGTTGAGGGTTTAATGTAATGGGTAGAGGTTAGAGGGTAGAGGGTTTAAGGGTTTAGGGTTGAGGGTTGATAGTTTAAGGTTGAGGGTAGAGGGTTGAGGGTCTAATTTATAGGGTAGAGGGTATAGGGGTTGAGGGTTGAGGGTTAAGGGTTGAGGGATTAAGGGTCGAGGGTTGAGAATTGAGGGTTGAGGGTTTAATGTATAGGGTAGAGGGTAGAGTGTTTAATGATTTATGGTTTCAGAGTTGAGGGTTGAGGGTTGATGGTTGAGGGTCGAGGGTATAGGGTTGATGGATTAGGGTGTAGGGTCCAATGTATAGGGTAGAGGGTATAGGGGTTGAGGGATTAGGGTTTAAGGGTTTGTTGATGTTGTTTTTTGCACAACAACAACTCAGACAAAATATGATATCCTATCTCTCTTGAAAGATAAATCTCTATGAACAAAGAGATAACCCCAAGGTCTCTAATGCCAGGTCTTGACAATGCAAATAAAACAACTCAGAGATAATGTGAAAGTGTTTGTAATCACAAAGGGACCTTACTACAAGCAAATGTTGAACTCGAATTTATTAGATTTAGCAATATATTGCTACTTCAACACCTAAAATTAACCCAGATAATAAAATAAAATAAAAAAGGATAAAGGTTTAAGAGAGATCCTAAGATTAAAATTACTCCTAAAATCAATCACAAAAATGATGAATGTTGCAAATGGACAAATCTCCAATAAAACCAATTTCTACCTAATCAAGGACAAGCCTGCAACTCCATAGAAATGGTGCAATCTTCTGAGGAAACTAAATATTTTTGGACTATGAAACTTAATCCACATAACTAGTAAATGGTGCAATGTAAACAAGCATCCATAGTTGAACTTAGCACTAAATAAGGCCCATACTAACTTTACACAACAACTTACAATCAGCAAATTGCTAAAAGTATGGACCAGAGATCGATCAACATCATTAACATTTCACCATTATCATGAAAGAACTAAAAACTAACATCGAACATTGAGAATTAAGAACAAGAAACCATAAACTGTCAAAGGTAAATACAAAGTTTCCCAAATCAACAACCCATTTACATTATCTTCTCCTGCATTAAATAACAATTTCCAGTCTCTCTCCTCTCCTACAACTACTGACTTGCAAAATCTAACCCCTAACTTAGCCAATTTTGTCTTTGCATCCTCTAACCAGCTATTCTCTAACATTTTCTAACGCTTCCAAATGAGAAGGCACAACCCTTTTATAGATATTACATTTTTAAATCAAGGGCCAAGATTAAATTCAATCCAATGGCTGCAATTAATCCTCAAGAAACCCTAAGAATTTACATTAGGGTTTTTAAAAGCAATTAAATCTAGGAGCATTAAGAAATCAACAATCTACCATCTTGATTTTTATAAAAAAATTATGATTGGAGAGTAAAAACAGCATCACACATCACTCCATGTTTGAAACATATCTTCCAACTGTAGATAGGTTGTGGCACAAATTCTTATGTAGGTGCATTTTAAATATTTGATTTGCAAGTAAAATCATAGCTTGGAATCTTCTTGGAAGCACAATCTGGACACATATCCATATGCAATTGGGTTCATTTGAACAACTAGGCACCGATTCATATGTAAATCAACATTTAAAATATTTTCCTGATTTTCCTCCTAGCACGAATCCATATGCAAGTCCTCATTTTCTTATTTATTTAATCTTGAAAAATAGATATAATCATTAATAGCTCACATGTGAAAATCCAACCACAAAATATTAAAATTAAGCATAAATAAACCCTTGGAAAATTCAACTCCGTCATAAAATTTTGGAAATTTAATCCCATTAATAAATTTCAGAGTTCAGGAAAATTGTGATAGAAAGTGCAGAAAAAATCCGCCAAGAGGGGAATTTTCTGAATTTGACAGCAGGTCCGGGAAAATTTGCCAAAAAGGAAAAATCTTGAAAATGACAGGAAATCCAGAAAAATCCACCAAGAAGGGAAAATCCCGAAATGATAGGAAAGTCCGGGAAAATCCGTCAGGAAGGAAAAATCCCGAAAATCACAGAAAATCTAGAAAAATCCACTAGGAAGGGAAAATCCCGAAAATGACAGGAAAATCCGCCAAGAGGGAAAAATCTCGAAAATGATAGGAAATTCGGAAAAATCCACCAGGAAGGGAAAATCTCGAAAATGATAGGAAATCCCGAAAAATCCGCGAGGAAGGGAAAATCCCGAAATGATAGGAAATCTGGAAAAAATCTTTGAAACCCCATAACTTTTTTTCTAGAAGGAATTTTCAAAAAGTTTAAAAAGTAACTTGGCCTAATTTTTCATCCTCTATCCATTGGTACAAAAATATTTACACATAACATTTAAATTCACTTCAAAAATCCCCATTTCTAAAATCTAAGGCCCTAAAATGCTTCAAAATACCACCCATATCAAATCAAATCTGGACTTAATTCCAAAATAACCCCCAAGAAGAGAAAAAACCGGAAATTGACAAAGCCAAGGTATAGAGATGTAGAAGAAAAAGAGGGTCCATGCCTCTGATTGGGTGTGTGTGCAAAGAGTGCACAACAGGTTTGATGGTTGAGGGTAGAAGGTTGAGGATTTAAAGGTTGATGGATTAAGGGTTGAGGGTTGATGTATTAGGGTAGAGAGTTTACTTGGATTTAAGGTTATTAGGGTTGAGGGTACAACATATTGGGTTGAGGGTAAAGGGTAGATGGTTTAAGGGTTTAGGGTTTAAGGGTTGAGGGTTGTGGATTTAGGGCTTAGGGTTGAGTCTTTAAGTGTTCAATGGTTGAGGGTATAGTGTTGAGGGATTAGAGTAGAGAGGTAGGGATGGATGGAGGGAGAGATGGAGGAAGAAGTGAGATAAAGAGGAGAGAAGAGGAGGAAGGGACATACATATATGAGGGTTGAGGATCCAATTTATAGGGTAGAGGGTGTAGAATTGAGCATCTAGTGTTGAGGACCTATAGGGTTGATAGTTTAGGGTATTGGATTAAAGGTATAGGGTAGAGGGATTACTATTGAGGGTAGAGAGTAGAAGGTTTAAGGATTTAGGGTTTAAGGGTTTAGGTTTGAGGGTTAAGGGTGAAGAGTTGAGGGTAATGGTTGAAGTGTTCAACATATAGGGTAGATGGTATAGGGGTTGAGGGTTGAGGGTTTAAGGGTTGAGGTTTGAGGAATTAAGGGCTAAGGATTGAGAATTGAGCGTTTAGGGTTTAATGTATAGGGTAGAGGCTAGAGGATAGAGGGTTTAAGGGTTGAGGGTTGAGGGTTTAAGGTTGAGGGTATAGGGTTTAGGGTCTAGGTTTGATGGTCTAATTTATAGGGTGGAGGGTATAGGAGTTGAGGGATTAGGTTTTAAGGGTTGAGGGTTGAGGGTAGAGGGTAGAGGGTTTAAGGTTTAAGGATTGAGGGATTAAGGGGTGAGGGTTAAGGGATTAGGGTAGAGAGTTTACATGGGTTTAAGGGTATTAGGGTTGAGGGATTAGGGTTGAGGGTAGAGGGTATTGGGTTAAGGGTAGAGGGTAGAGGGTAGAGGGTTTAAGGGTTTAGGATTTAAGGTTTGAGGGTTGAGGGTTTAGGGTTGAGGGATTAGAGTAGAGATTTTAGTTGGGTTTAAGGGTATCAAGGTTGAGGAATTAGGGTTGACGATAGAGGGTACTGGTTTGAGGATAGAGGGTAGAGGGTTTAAGGGTTTAGGGTTTAAGGGATAAGGGTTGAGGGTTTAGGTTTTAGGGTTGAGTGTTTAAGGGTTTAAGGGTTGAGTTTATAAGGTTGATGGATTAGGGTAGAGAGGGAGATATGGAGGGAGAAGTGAGATAGATTGAAGGAGAGAAGAGGAGGGAGGGAGAGAGATATATGAGGGTTGAGGATCCAATGTATAGGGTAGAGGGTTGAGAATTGAGGGTATAGGGTTGAGGACATATAGGGTTCATGGTTTAGGGTATTGGGTTGAGGGTATAGCATTGAGGGATTAGGGTTGAGGGTAGAGGGTAGAAGGTTTAAGGGTTTAGGGTTTAAGGGTTAGGGTTAAGGGTTTAGGGTAGAGGGTTTAGGGTATAGGTTTGAGGGTACAGGGTATAGAGGTTGACAGTTTAGGGTTTAAGGTTTGAGGGTTCAATGTATAGGGTAGAGGGTAGAGGGTAGAGGGTTTAAAGTTTTAGGGTTTAAGGGTTGAGGGTTGAGGTTTTAAGGTTGAGAGTAGAGGGTTACGTGTATATGATTGAGCTATTAGTGTTTAGGGTCCAATGTATAGGGTAGAGGGTAAATGGGTTGAGGGATTAGAGTTTAAGCGTAGAGGGTAGAGGGTAGAGGGATTAATGGTTGAGGGTTGAGGAATTATGGTAGAGATTTTACTTGGGTTGAAGGGTATTAGGGTTGGGGGATTATGTTAGAGGGTAGAGGGTTAAGGGTTTAGGTTTTAAGGGCTGAGGATTGAGGGTTTAGGGTTTAGGTTGGAGTGTTTAAGGTTTTAAGGGTTGAGGGATTAGGGTAGAGAGGGATGTTTGGATGGAGGGAGAGATGGATTAACAAGTGATATAGAGAGAAGGAGATAAGAGGAGGGAGGGACTGAGATATATGAGGGTTGAGGATCCAATTTATAGCATAGAGGGTTTTGAATTGAGGGTATAAGGTTTAGGACCTATAGGGTTTATGGTTTAGGGTATTGGGTTGAGGGTATAGGGTTGAGGGATTAGGGTAGAGGGTAGAGGGTAGAAGGCTTAAGGGTTTAGGGTTTAAGGGTTTAGGTATGAGGGTTAATTGTTTATGGTAGAGGATTTAGGGTATAGGTTTGAGGGTGTATAGTTGAAGGATTAGGGTTGAGGGTCCAACATATAGTGTAGAGGGTATAGGGGTTCAGGATTTATGGTTTAAGGGTTGAGGGTTGAGGGTTTAATGTATAGGGTAGAGGGTTTAAGGTTGAGAGTATAGGGTTGAGGGATTAGGGTGTAGGTTCCAATGTATAGGGTAGAGGGTATAGGGGTTGAGGGATTACGATTTAAGGGTTGAGAGTAAAGGGTAGAGGGTAGAGGGTAAAGGGTAGAGGGTAGAGGCTTTAATGGTCGAAGGATTAACGGTTGAGGGTTGATGGATTAGGTTAGAGAGTTTACTTGGGTTTAAGGGTATTAGGTTTGAGGGATTAGGGTTGAGGGCAAAGGGTATTTGGTTGAGGGTAGAGGGTAGAGGGTAGAGGGTTTAGGGTTTAGGGTTTAAGGGATTAGGGTTGAGGGTTTAGGGTTTAGGTTTGAGTATTTAAGGGTTTAAGGGTTGAGGGTATATGGTTGAGGGATTAGGGTAGAGAGGAAGGGATGGATCGAGGGAGAGATGGAGGGAGAAGTGAGATAAGATGAGGTAAGGAAAGATATATATAAGGTTTGAGGATCTAATGTATAGGTTAGAGGGTTGAGAATTGAGGGTATAGGGTATTAGGATGAGGGTAGAGGGTATAAGGCTTAAGGGTTTAGGGTTTAAGGTTTAAGGGTTTAAGGGTTTAGGGTTGAGGGTTAAGGGTTTAGTGTAGAGGGTATAGGGTATAGGTTTGAGGGTATATGGTTGAAGGAGGGATTGATGAAGGGAGAGATGGAGGGAAGAGGAGGGAGGGACAAATATTTATGAGGGTTGAGAATTGAGAGTATATGGTTGAGCACCTATAGGGTCGATGATTCAGGGTATTGGGTTGAGGGTATAGAGTTGATGGATTAGGGTTGAGGGTAGAGGGTAGAAGGTTTAAGGGTTTAGGGTTTAAGGGCTTAGGGTTAACGGTTTGGGGTAGAGGGTTTACGGTATAGGTTTGAGGGTATATGGTTGACGATTAGGGTTGAGGGTCCAATGTATAAGATAGATGGTATAGGGGTTGAGGGTTTAGGGTTTAAGGGTTGAGGGTTGAGGAATTAAGGGTTGAGGGTTGAGAATTGAGGGTTGCGGGTTGCGGGTTTAATGTATAAGGTAGAGGGTAGAGGGTTTAATGGTTTAGGTTTTAAGGGTTGAGGGTTGAGGGATTAAGGGTGAGGGTAGAGGGTTGATGGTATAGGGTTGAGGGATTATGGTTGAGGTTCCAATGTATAGGGTAGAGGGTATAGGGGTTGAGAGATGAGGGTTTAGGGGTTAAGGGTTGAGGGTAGAGTGTCGAGGGTTGAGGCTAGAGGGTTGGGGGTTTAAGGGTTAAGGGATTAACGATTGAGGGTTGAGGGATTGGGGTAGAGATTTTACTTGGGTTTAAGTGTATTAGGGTTGAGGGTAGAGGGTAGAGGGTTTAATTTTTTAGGGTTTAAGGATTGAGGATTGAGGGTTTAGGGTTTATGGTTGATTGTTTAAGGGTTTCAGGGTTGAGTGTGTAGTGTTGAGGGATTAGGGTAGAGAGGTAGGGATGGAGGGAGGGAGAGATGGAGGGAGAAGTGAGATAGAGAAGTCGAGAAGAGGAGGGAGGGACAAAGATATATGACGGTTGAGGATCCAATGTATAGGGTAGAGGGTTGATAATTGAGGGTATAGGGTTGAGGACCTATAGGGTTGATGGTTTAGGGTATTGGGTTGAGGGTGTAGGGTTGAGGGATTATGGTTGAGGGTAGAGGGTAGAAGGTTTAAGGGTTTAGTATTTAAGAGTTTAGGGTTGAGGGTTAAGGGTTTAGGGTATAGGGTTTGCGATATAGGTTTGAGGGTATATGGTTGAAGGATTAGGTTTGAGGTTCCAACATATAGGGTAGAGGGTATAGGGTTTGAGGTTTTATGGTTAAATGGTTGAGGGTTGAGGGATTAAGGGTTGAGGGTTGAGAATTGAGGGTTGGGGGTTTAAAGTATAGGGTATATGGTAGAGGGTATAGGGTTTAAGGGTTTAGGGTTGAAGGTTTAAGGTTGAGGGTAGAGGTTTGAGGGTATAGGGTTGAGGGATTAGGTTTGAGGGTCCAAGTCATAGTGTAGAGGGTATAGGGGTTGAGGGTTAGGGTTTAAGGGTTGAGGGCTGAGGGTTGAGTGTAGAGGATTGAGGGTAGAGGTGAGAGGTTTTAGGGTTTAGGGTTTAAGGGTTGAGGTATTAATGGTTGAGGGTTGAGGGATTAGGGTAGAGATTTTAATTGGGTTTATGGGTATTAGGGTTGAGGGTAAAGGGTATTGGGTTGAGGGTTGAGGATTTAAGGTTTTAGGGTTTAAGGGTTGAGGTTTGAGGGTTTAGGGTTGAGTATTTAAGGGTTTTAGGGTTTAAGGGTTAAGGGTAGAGGGTAGAGGGTTAAGGGTATATGGGAGATAGATAGAAGGATTGAATGAGTGAGAGAGAGATACTTGAGAGAGGGAGAGGGGGTAGGAGGGAGAGACTTGAGATAGACAGAGATAGACAGAGTCGCAAAGAGATAGAGGGTAGAGGGTAGAGGTTTTAAGGGTTTAAGGGTTAAAGGTAGAGGGTAGAGGGTTAAGGTTTGAGGGGAGAGAGATAGAAGGAGTGATTGAGTGAGAGAGAAAGACTTGTGAGAGGGAAAGGGGGTTAAGAGGGAGAGACTTGAGAAATATATAGAGGGAGGGAGTGGGAGAGAGATAAAGGGTAGAGGGTTTAAGGGTCTAAGGGTTTAAGGGTAGAGGGTAGAGTGTTAAGGGTATAGGGGAGAGAGATAGGAGTGAGTAAGTGAGAGAGAGACTTGAGAGAGGGAGAGGGGGTAGGATGGAGAGGCTTGAGAGAGAGAATGGGGGAGGGAGTGGGAGAGAGATAAAGGGTAGAGGGTAGAGGGTTTAAGGGTTAAGGGTAGAGGGGAGAGATATAAGGAGTGAGTGAGAGAGAGAGAGAGAGAGTGACTTGAGAGAGGGAGAGGGGGTATGAGAGAGAGACTTGAGAGAGAGAGGGAGAGAGATAGAGAATAGAGTATTAAGGGTTAAGGGTAGAGGGTAGAGTGGATAGAGATAGGAGTGAGTGAGTGATAGAGAGAGACTTGAGAGAGAGTGTGTGTGTGGGAGGGAGATAGAGGGTAGATGGTTAAGGGTTAAGGGTAGAGGGTAGAGGGTATATAGATAGGAGTGAGTGAGTGAGAAGACTTGAGAGATGGAGAGAGGTTAGGAGGGAGAGACTTGAGAGAGAGAGAGAGGGAGGGAGTGGGAGAGAGATAGAGGGTAGATGGCTTAAGTGTTTAAGGGTAGAGGGTAGAGGATATAGAGAAAGAGAGGGAAAAGAAACCTATTAAAAATAAACTTTCTCATAACGTGAGCACGTTTTGAAGTAGTATTGATATGGTTGTTTGTTTAGAAAGACATAAGGCGCTTGCATTATAATGTGAGCACATTTTTTCCTACTCTAAAATGGTAAAAAAACTGATATACCCATGATCTTAAGGTCCACATTTTGCATATTCTCTTGGTTATGCACGTGTTGCGACAAAAAAAAAATTATTTTTGATGATTTTGTGAAGTGTGCATGCAATTGTTTCAGATTCCACCACCTTTTTCATGATCTGTCTACCACCTTTGCATGAAATAGAAAATATTTCACGTTGAAAATAATATAATATCAATTCAAGTCTAAATTCCATTCAAGAGTGATATAAAATTGAAGTTTGGAGGGGAAAATTCTTTTGAAAAAGTAAAAATTTTGAGGAGTTTGAAGAAACAATAAGCAAAGGCAACATAATTGGGCAGACCACCTCCATTCAAAACTCTGGTTTTTTAGATATGTGAAGTCTTTACACATTTTATTTCATTATATTTTGGTTTTCTTTGATTTTTTTATGTTGCATATTCCATGTTGATCATTGTTTGTTTGTCATTATAACCTTAGCTTGTTAGTGCACATTTTAAAATACACAATTATTTACACTTTCCAATTACATTTTTAAACCACATCTCTTTGAGGCATTTTGCAGTTAAACAATTGACTTACCTTGTCTATGCTTCCAAATTTTGTATACACATATATATGATAGAAGTTATAAGTAAGTATAATAATACATCATTTCTTAATCCTTTACTATGGATGTGCATACCCCTCTCCAAATCTTTCATTTTGGTATAGGCATGTGGGATGTTGTAAAATGTAATGGAATTTGGTTTTACACCTAGAAATTGTATATGCTTGAAATTTTCTAAAGCCTTTTCATTAAATCTATTTTGTGCATATCCTGCAATCATTCTAGTCCATGAGGACATATCTCATTAAGATATTTTTTCAAACAGTTATACCAAGTAGCTAATTTCCTTGTCTATGCTACCAAATTTTTCATACATGACTACCAAAGAATTTTATCAAACAACATAGACAAGGAAATCATCTATTTGAAGACATGCCTCAAATAAATGGGGTATCATAGTGATGTGAATATTTTTAAACAGCTAATTGCATTGTCTATGCTAACAAATTTTCCATACATGTCTCTAAAAAAGTGGAATATACTCCTCCCACATTGATAGATCTTTGAATCTATTTTGGTTTTCATCTATATTTCTAAATTTACCTCATCACCAAACTTACCTCATCACTAACATTGTGATATGTTTTAAATGTTTCCTTGATTAGTCTACCTACAAGGGATTCTAACCCTTCTCCTCACTATTTCAAGAATATTTATTCAAGGATAAGTTAGCAACATGGGGAAAGGTGTAGAATATATTTCAATCATGACATGCCACAAGACACCATGAGACCCTATTTCTATGATGCATTTTTTCATGTTGCCTCTACCTTGTCAACCCTACCGCATTGGAAAGCTAGTGAGCTCACTAGCTTCTCAATGCTCACATGAATTTTTGGATCCAATTCCTTAAATAAAGGTGGTCTTGGGGCATGCCATGATTTAAATATCACCATGAGACCCTATTTCTATGATGCATTTTTCACGCTGCCCCTACCTCGTCAACCCTATTGCATTCGCAAGCTAGTGAGATCACTAGCTTCTCAATGCTCACATGAATTTTTGGATCCAATTCCTTAAATAAATGTGGTGTTGTGGCATGCCATGATTGAAAGATAGGCTCAAAATGGAAGCATGGACAAGGCATGTGAATTTTTTTACAATAATGTTTTCATAGACATGTATGCATAATGTGGTAACATTGAGAAGCTAGTAAGCTCACTAGATTTCCAATGCAATAGGGTTGACAAGGTAGGGGCATCATGAAAAAATACCTCATAGAAGTGGGGGCTCACAATAATGTACATCATTGTGAGCCCCCATCTCTATGAGTTATTTCTTAACTCTTCCCCTATCTTGTCAACCCTACCAAATTGGCAAGCTAGTGAGCTCACTAGCTTGCCAATTCTCTCATCAATTTTTGGATGGAATGCCTTAAAGAAATGTGGCCATGTGGCATGCCATGATTGAAATATAAGCTCAAAATAGAATCATGGACAAGGAATGTGAATTGTTTGACAATAATTTTTCCGTAGACATGTATGAAAAATGTGGTAGCATTGTCAAGCGAGTGAGCTCACTAGCTTCTCAATGCTCACATGAACTTTTGGATCCAATGCCTTAAATAAATGTGGTCTTGTGGCATGCCATGATTGCAATATTGGCTCAAAATGGAAGCATGGACAAGGCATGTGAATTTTTTGACAATAATGTTTTCATAGACATGTATGCAAAATGTGGTAGTATTGAGAAGCTAGTGAGCTCACTATCTTGCCAATGCAGTAGGGTTGACAAGGTAGGGGTAGAGTGAAAAAATTCCTCATAGAAATGGGGGCTCACAATAATTTACATCATCGTGAGCCCCCATTTCTATGAGGCATTTCTTCACATTTCCCCTACCTTTTCAACCCTACCGCATTGGCAAGCTAGTGAGCTCACTAGCTTTCGGATTCTCTCATGATTTTTTGGATGGAATGCCTTAAAGAAATGTGTTCATGTGGCATACCATGATTGTAAGATAGGATAAAAATGGAAGCATGGACAAGGCATGTGAATTGTTTGAAAATAATTTTTTCATAGACATGTCTACAAAATGTGGTAGAATTGACAAGCTAGTGAGCTCACTAGCTTACCAATGCGGTAGGGTTGACGAGGTAGGGGCAACATGAAAAAATTCCTCATATAAATGAGGTCTCATAGTGATGTATAAGGTAGGGGCAGTGTGAATAAATTCCTCATAGAAATGGGGGCTCGTGGTGATGTACATCACCATGAGCCCCAATTTCTACGAGGCATTTCTTCATGCTACCCTACCTTGTCAACCCTACCGCATTGGCAAGCTAGTGAACTACATCACCATGAGCCCCCATTTCTGTGAGGAATTTCTTCACGTTGCCCCTACCTCGTCAACCCTACTGCATTGGCAAGCTAGTGAGCTCACTAGCCTTCCAATGTGGTAGGGTTGACAAGGTAGGGGCAATGTGAAAAAATGCCCCATAGAAATAGGGTCTCGTGATTTTTTGGATGGAATGCCTTAAATAAATATGGTCATATGGCATTCCATGATTCCAAGATAGGTCCAAAATGGAAGAATGGACAAGGCATGTGAATCGTTTGACAATAATTTTTTCATAGACATGTATGAAAAATGTGGTAGCATTGACAAGCACTTGAGCTCACTAGCTTGCCAATGCAATAGGGTTCACAAGGTTGGGGCAGCATGAAAACATTCCTCATAGAAATGGGGTCTCATGGTGATGTACAAATCGGAGCTGCTAATGGAGATCAAAATATCAGAGGAGGCAGACAAGTGAACTATAAACTATGAAGTAAACAAAATGGTTGATTGTAGTAGCATTATGTGTTTGTGAATGATCCCAACCAAGCCAACTAAAATTAAGATCCCTGAGCACCTCTAGTGTAGCTCAAAGGGAGGTGTTTAGGAAAACAAGTGTTTCACACCTGAACCTACGATGCACTGGTGATAAGAAGGCCAGAGCTCGTGGTTAGACCATCCCAACAAAAAATTGGCATTTCCTAGGTTCGATAGATAGTATTTCAAAATTGTAGATGTTGAAGTATCAATGCAAAAGATCAAGAAAGTAATAGAAATTCACAGTTGATATTAAGGGGTACATCACCTTGAGACCCCATTTCTATGAGGCATTTTTTCATGCTGCCCCAACCTTGTCAACCCTACTACATTGGCAAGCTAGTGAGCTCACTAGCTTATCAATGCTACTACATTTTGCATACATGTATATAAAAACATTATTGTCAAACAATTCACATGCCTTGTCCATGCTTCCATTTTGATCCTATCTTGAAATCATGGCATGTCACATGACCAAATTTCTTTAAGGCATTCCATCCAAATAATTCAGTGACCTTTGTCTATGCTAGAAATACTCTTCTACATGATGATTGTAAGTATTGTGTATGAAGCCTTGAATGACATATATTTCATTTATTTGTATGGATTCATTTTTTAGGAACTAATATTTGTCTCATTACCATGCTACAAGTAAAATTATCATCCATTCTAAGGAAATGAAGAAGGAATAAATAAACAGATGAAGAGTATGAAACTAATAAAGAAAAAAATAGAGAATGGATGAGGGAATATTGTCAGAAGAATAAATTGCATACAATTGGTTAAAACAAGCCAATTGAAGAGGAACCTCAACCATCAAAAAGAGAAAAGGAATTGGTGACACAAAATGAATGAATGTGAAAGCATCATGCTAAGATAGATTCAAATACTATAGTTGGAGACACACCCTCTACCACAAGTGAATACGAAGGGACACCATTAACCATAAGTGAATATGGAGGGACACCATCTACCACAAGTGAATATGGAGGGAGATGATCTATTGTGAGTGAATCCGGAAGGACACCATATATTGCAAGTGAATATGAAGGGACACCATCCACCACATCTCAAGTTGAGAGTACATCATCACTCAGATTTGATGAAGAAGGTACACCATCACCCCCATATCAACCTCAAGGTATGTCATCTATTCCACCCTCGATCGAAGGTACATGATCTAGCCCACCTCACTTAAATATTGATGAAATTCCTAACATCGAGATGTATGTACCTAGGAGAAAACCACCTAGAATTTTGCGTAGAAAGCCAAAGTATTTAATTAATATTGATGAGGATATTTTGCAACACACGAAAGGTAAGATTCTAGCACACACTTGTAGAAGATATGTTGATGAGATTTAGAAATTATTCTTTGAAAGGATAAATGAGACCACAAGATTTCAACTATTTGTTGAAATGATGTTGGGTATAAAGTATAGAAACATCATGAAGATTCTTGGGTTGAGAACATTGAATTCTTTGAGTGAAAATACTATTTTAAAGAATCAAATGGATGCTTATGAGTGTGGGTAAGAAATCACACTCAAAGGATAGTAAGTTCACCCAACGTGTCATTACATCGACTTTGGTAAGTAGTCAAACAAGGAGATCTCGTCTCATTAGAAAGATGAGGGAACAATTGAGAATTAATAGAAAAAATTTATCAAGAGCCATTCAAAGGAGGCAAAGAATTGAGTACATAGATTCAAATGAATTATGGGAATTCTCGAGGAGACTCCCATGAAAATATAAACTAGATGTTGAAGAATTAAGAAGAATAATTGAAGACTATTGGAAGAATAACACAAGGCGGTCTCTGAATCAAAGGGATGTGGTAAGAAGGAGAATCAGTAGTTGGAACCATGAGCCACATCCAAAGCATTTTTTGGATATAACTCAAACCCAATTTTTTGGTAAATTTCAATAGGATTATCCTCAAATTCAAATCTCTTAAAGATATTTTGAAATGCATAAACCTTTTTATGTCAAGGTAAATCACACATTCACTACTTTTTGTTATAGACTACATATTGAACTCTCTAACCATTATGATGTTTATTGTTATATATGTTTAGATTTGCATACTAACGATATTTTGTAGGATTGTGGCATTCATGCCCCACCAACATCTTCAAGAGAGTTCTTTAAAAAAAATTATGTGAAATAGTGGATGGCCAAATATTCTACCAGAAACTGTGCTAAGATGGTTCATGTCAGCATTGCGATGGATTGATATGTATGGTAGTATGTCAACATATGGAAAGCACACATGAGGTGGGAAAGCAACTAGTAGAGTTTGGGAAGTATAAAATAGTGGAATACGTTACAAAATATTGTAATAAAGCAAAAATGTGTGATTTGGTTACTCAGAACATTCCAGTGTATCAGTTTATGTAGATGTTTTGTGACAATATAGTGTATGAGTATGCAAGACACACCCATAGAGCTCAATGGTTGGACATGCAATTCAAGTTATGCAAGGAAACCTTTCTAGTTGGCAGCATAGATTAAGTGGTCGACTTTATAGAGAACTACACTCTATAGCCACAGTTTGAGGTGTAGTCACAATATTACAACTCCACACAAGTTTTGATATTTGTGCACATAGCATTCATTCATGTAGCTGATAGTACAGAGGACCAAAGTAAGGTATTGAGGGAGTATCAATTTTATATTATTACATTCTCTAGAGTTCGTGCAAGGTTGCTTCTAGTTCTTTTATACTGATTTAGCTCAAAGGGGCATAGACT
Organism: Sequoiadendron giganteum; assembly: GCA_007115665.2. Lineage (NCBI taxonomy): Eukaryota > Viridiplantae > Streptophyta > Pinopsida > Cupressales > Cupressaceae > Sequoiadendron > Sequoiadendron giganteum. The sequence continues at coordinate 591,586,199 of CM021108.1, forward strand.
ATGGTCGACATATAATATGGTTGAATAACTATATAGAATAGTTCAAGAACTCATGCATGTTCTACTGGTTGAGCAAGATGCATGTCATTACAGGTGTTCAGCATATGTGGAACTTTTGTGAGGTCGAGCATGCAAAGGGGGAGCATGATGGTGCGTGAGCATGTGTCAAAAAATCATTAGCATGAGAAGAGTTAAAGTACAAAGACAATGCAAATTTGGTAGATGAAAAATCAATTATCCAGTGGTGTAATGCTTCGATGGGTTGGGGTAATGAAGGTATGTCTTCAATTCATAGGTTTTTTTGGTTGATGGATGATACTAACATTGCACCATATGAGGATTTTTGTACACTGACAGGAACAAATGATCTACACTCTTTCCTTAGTTCAAATGCAAGTTCATGGAGTATCCATATGTAGAAGATGGCATGCTTTTTTTCTTCATGTACAATGCAAGCCTAGGATGATTTTGAGTCAAAGGAGTGGGTTGAGAAATGGTCGTTAAGTTATCTTAGTCCACTTTACGCATATCGCCCTCCAACGACATTGGAACTAACATGGATGGAAGATCATCAGTTGAGTTTGACCACATATCAAATCTAGTTCAACTAGGTAATATATCTACTTGCATAGTTTTTGAAATTCCTATTGTTATCTTACTTTGTAGTGTATTTCTAATGTTGATTAATTTTATCTAATTTGATACACATATCAATGTAGGGCATGTTTATGCAGTTATTACAGATGAAGACAACGAAGAGGGAATGGATTATTACTTGTGTCAATGTGTTGAGGCCATAAATAAATTAGAGTCCCCAGTTATAGATGGACAAAATATTGAATACCCTACAGGCTCATTTTGTGTTACTGGAACGTGGCTTAGAATGTACCCACATAAGAGTGTTAAATTTTGGTTGTTTTAGGACTTTGACGTGCATCGGAAGATTCTCCATTACACGAACCTTGTCGTGGCATCCAATGTTTGTTTGAACAAATATGGGGGTAGACCTTTGAACAAGAACTTAAGGAAGGTGAATGAGTCTGACCATGAGGAAATACTTGACATAATAAAGAGTAAAGCAGACTTGGATGGTTCATTGGATTGATTTGTAAGTATACACATTGGTTTTTAATAATTTGTAAGTATGCACATTAATTTGTATGATGCCAAAGTTATCATCTAATTTTTATATCATTTATTTAGGTGATTGATGAGGTTATCATACTTGCAAATGTAGCACACTTTATGTTTAGAACTGTGGAAAAGGATACAGAGTTCAATGGTATTTTATTTTTTCTCAAAATTATGCAAAAAAAGTGATGTAGGATATTCTCTATCCATTAATAAACTAAGTGGAAGATTAAATTGTGTTGTTTTTATAACAGGTTACAAGTTTCCAAAAGGTTGGAAAGTAATTTAGTTTGGCTACATTCCATTCATGTTCTATTAATGAGAGGTTTTTGTGTGCAATAGGTATCTTTGAACTCCCAATGAAGATATATGGCCAAGAGTGACTAAGTTGAGAGACTGGCATGCCCATCCTCAATGGAAGCATCAAGATTTAAGCCTTTTTGTTCCCAACTTGGAACCAAATGGTGTGGATTTGTTGTCTATAGGTTCCTTCTATCTATTTTCATTTCATTTACATTTTGGATTCTCTTTCTTTTTCTTCTTTTACTTTTCCAATTTGTAAGAAAACCACTTAAAAATGATAGGTGTCTGCTTGTAGAAAATTTTGATTTATGAGCCATCCAAGAGAATCTTGGCCAAAAAACCAATGCAACATCCTTATTTTGATGATCTTAAAAAATATCAATTATGATTTTAAGCCATTATAAAAGTGTGTGTGAAGCTTAGCAAGGGAATTCCAAGTTATTCATTTGAATTTAACCTCATCATGACTTACCTATGATGTAGACATTATAAGAGCATCTAAAATTTTAAGTTATTCTATTCATGAGAGGTTGTTGTGTGCAATAGGTATCTTGGAACTCCCAATGAATATATATGGCTAGGAGTGACTAAGTTGAGGGACTGGCATGCTTATCCTCAATGGAATCATCGAGATTTAAGCCTTGTTGTTCCCGACTTCGAACCAAATGGTGTGGATTTGTTTTCTGTAAGTGCCTTCCATCTATTTTCATTTCATTTCCATTTTGGATGCTCTTTCTTTTTCTTATTTTTCTTTGCCTATTTGTAAGTAAACTACAAAAAATTGATTGGTGTCTCCTTGCAAAAAAAGCTAATTTATGAGCCATCCAAGAGAATCTCAGCCAAAATATCAATGCAACATCCTTATTTTGATGATTTTGACGAATATCAATTCTGATTTTAAGCCATTATAAAAGTGTGTGTGAAGCTTAGCGAGGGAATTTCAAGTTATTCATTTGAAGTTAACCTCATCATGACTTACCTATGATGTAGACATTATAAGAGCATCTCTAGTTTCAATTTATTCTATTCATGAGAGGTTGTTGTGTGCAATAGGTATCTTGGAACTCCCAATGAATGTATGGCAAGGAGTGACTAAAATGAGAGACTGGCATGCTTATCCTCAATGGAAGCATCAAGATTTATGCCTTGTTTTTCCTGACTTCGAACCAAATGTTGTGGATTTGTTGTTTGTAAGTGTCTTCCATCTCATTTCATTTCCATTTTGGATGCTCTTTCTTTTTCTTCTTTTAATTTTCCTATTTTTAAGAAAACTACTAAAAATTGATTGTTGTATGTTGTGCCTATAGCACACATGCCCTATTTGAAATAGGCACCCTCTCTTTTCGCTTGTGTTGGGCCACTTTTGATTTTCCTCATTTAGCATTACCCTATTTTTATGTCTCAAGTGGTCGAGGAACCCTAGAAGAATCATCTTGAGTCAACCATATTTTGGCTACCCTCAAATTTTCAAAGTCTCAAGTCTTCATGAGATTTCCTTGGTAGTTTTCCTTTGATCTTTAAAACCGGCATCCTCTAGCCAGTGCACGTCCACCCCTACGGGCCACCCTATGTGGGTTTCCCTAGTGCCTTCGTGATTCCAAATAGCTTTCTCACGACGTCCTCCCACCTCATAGGACTCGTGTTTTGGTTTTCCCTTTTCATCACTGATTGCCTGAGCGACCAATGCTTGACTATCATCGACTTAGCATACTCCGTCGTTCCCATCCTTGTTTTCAAAAAAGACTATTCACCAACCACCGTTGTCATCGTACCTAAATTTATGAAGGGTATTAAATGCCACATTTTCTATAAATATCTCAACTTGAGCTATCATTTTTAGAAACATTCCTTTGTAGAACCGTGTTAGAGCCTCTTGCCCTTGCCTCCATCGCACCTGCAGCTTGCCTCCATCGATTCAACCATCGTCGCCAGTGTTTTTCATCAACAGTCGTGTAGGACTCTAAGGTAAGTTTTTCATTACCCTTCACCATGTGTCTTTTTCCTAAAATCTGAAAATGATTAAATTTTCTCGGTAAAAATGATGAAATTAGATAGACAAACACATTCCCCACGAAACCCACATTTTAAAAACTTGAAAATCCTTAAAAAACAACGATCCGGGTTTGGTGGAGCTCATCATTCTTGTCGTTGTTCTTGGGTTTGGCATTCGTTCCCTTCGGGCCTATAGCCCTCCCTCCATCCTCCTTTTCCCTCATAAGATGTTTAACCTTTTGCAATGAAAATCACCTATGTCAGGCTCGCATCCACGAAATGCGCCTTCCACCTGGCCATTGAAAACCTTAAAATTTTTCACAAGTCCAAGGGGATGACCTTTCGACCCTCTCAAGTCCAAAAGAATGGACCTCCATATGTGTGGTGCCCCTAAACTTTGTAGTTCCAAATAGCCATCTGATGGCATCCTCCCAACAAGCGAGTCCCATCGCAGTCATCGCTGATCAAACCTGATTGAGCGAATGCCTGAGTCCTCAATCCATTGCGAGTAGATTACTGTAGAATTCCGTCTATGGGATTCCATCTTGATTTTTCTGTTTCAAACTACCATCCAATCACATCCTTTCGCCCATAGGATCCTATAGTTGTGAGCATTGTCTGAGCTCAGATTTCATGAAAATGACTAAGTCTTGACCAAGTGTGGGGTTCACCTCGCGGACTTCCATCCGCGTACTTTCACTTGGGCTTCACTGATCCAAATGGTCTTCACATAACAACCACCCGCCCGTCAGACCTTGCACTCTTGACTATCTTCAGAGCCCACAGCCGAAGCAAGTTCAATGTGTGCAACCCTTTGTAGATTTCCACTGACCTTTCGGCATCCCAAAATGAGCAATTCAAAATGGCGAGAGGATAGTGTCCTTCCAACTGGTGGGTCCCGATGACACCTTTTCCTAATGGTTGTTTGGTGGAAAAATGATCAATGCACTTATGTCCTGCGGACCTAACCATGAAGGCCTCCCCTACCAGATTTTCATCCCACCGATGTTGTTTCAAACGACCAACTCCTAACGCCCTTCCACACATTTCGGTCGGCACCCTCAAATTTTAAGCACATGGTGATGGTCATCCTCCGGTCTCGTAGGTCTCGCATTGTGGGATTCTACCTTGACAATACCATTTTCAATGGCAAAGCCCCCAAAATAGTTGCTAGCGTAGGGAAACCCGTACCCTTGGGCCCGCATTGTCCAATCTCCTCCAAACGAAAGACAAAGGATTATATTTAGAGGATTTTATGATCTTTAAGCATGAATTATTTGATCTAACAATTTTTTTGCAAGATTTCATTGACACTCCCCCATTTGGTGTATGAATATGCTTACTACATCTCTATTTTGCAGGATTTATGGAACTAGCTGTCAGATCCTCGGGGGCGGTAGTAGAGAAAGACAAAGGAAAGAAGATCACCAAGGCACCTAGGGGTAAGGAGGATAAGGACCAAATGAGATATAAGTTCCAAGGGGACACCCTCAATTCAAAGGTTACCACAGACTGGAAAAAGATCTCAAACACCAATCTAGGACACATTGACATTGACAAATTTAAGTAAAGGGTTTGTATCAACCCTACAATAGGAAATTCTAGAAGGATTAGAGGTAGTGGATTGGCAAAGGTTGTCGGATTCGCACCGGCTCTCATAGCCCCTAAGCTTGTAATGGCCTGCAAGGAGGCATATCAGGAAGATACAAAAAGAAAAGTGGGCAAAGATGGGAATGTATTGGTTGACTTGTCTGCCAAGTCAATAGAGGAGACCTTTCACATCCCTACCTTCAATGAGATGGAGGAGACACCTAAGGAATATGGTAAGAAAATATGGGATGTTGATCCCCTCGAGTGCAAAAATCTCATCAATCAGTACTAGTTGAAGGAAAAGAGGGGTAGCGCTAATAAAGTGCCCCAAGAGCTCTTCTGAAGTGATTTCTACAAAGATTACCATGAATTGGTAACCCTTTTGAGCAGAGCTATGGGCCTCCCAACTGTGGCCTTCCTTCAAGAATGGCTGCTCTATTTTATAGAAGAAATAATCTGAGGGGAAACTAAGTTTTACTGGGCTGGAATGATTAGCAACTGCTTGCACGAGAAATTTTTAGTAGTGAAGAAAACCTCATGGTTCTATATGACATCATACCTAGTCTACTTTCTCGCCAACCATACCAAATATAGGGGATTATTTGTGACACCAAATCCAACTGCAAAAAGGGAGCTAAAGGTGTATGACAAGTACCCTCAGCTCCAATACAAGAATTTCAAGAGGGGCTATCTAAGAGTCAATAACGCCTTCATTTTCCATATCATCAAAATGCTTTGGAGTGACTGTAAAAGAAGGGTCTCACACAGTGCTAATGCTTTGCTCCACTGGTTTGGATTTTTGTTGATACAATTTCCAAATTTCACCTACATTCGAGGTGAGGGTTTCTCTGAGAAACCATATAAGTTGCCCTAGTACCCAAATGACCGGTTGATACTGCTTGAACTCTCTCAGTAGCTACAACATGCACACGCCCTCCTAAGCAATAAACATAGAGTGGGGATCCCTTATCCCCTCTCATTTTTCCATGGAATGTATAAACTTCACACATCCTAGTGTTCGGAGTATTCTGATAAGGAGTTGAAAGAATATAACCTGAGGCTCCACACTGCTCGACTATGAATGGATCTGTATGGAAAGATTAAGAAGATGGTCGGACTTGAATATGCCCACCTACATAATGTTGAAGAATTTTGGGCCAAATTCAAAGATGACAAGGAGGTGTGTATGCGGCAATACATGTGCATGATGGCATACTTCATCAAGATTGTGAAATTGTTCCTAGTGCTAGAGCAAGTAGTTGAAGAAGAAAGCACAGTAGTGGATCCAAGGTATAACGTAGTCACCAACCTACAACTACTGGTAATTGACTGGAATGAAGAATAGTTCAATGACCTCAACATTCTAACAAAGCCTATTGAGGCAAGGACAAGACAATGGGTTGATGGGCAGATTGCTCAATTAAAGTTTAAAGGAGTGACCCTAACATATGGGAAATTTGAAGATACAATGGAAGGTGAGACTGAAACAACCTCTATCGATGTTGCCCCAACCTCCAATTGGAGAGACTTTGGCATCTCCCCCAAATACACAGTCTAAGAAGAGAAAGGAGTCTATTGAGCGTCAACCCAAATCTAAGGATTCTTTGGGGAAGGCTTTAGAAGTTGAAACTTCAAAAAAATAAAGGAGATTAGGCAATTTCACAATGATACCCACCATTTATGAGGACCCACTCCATGAAGGAGAAGAACATGCAAAGTCTCCACCTGCTATGCTTACTGCCCTAGCCACAATGGTCACTACCACTGTTACTCCTCTGCTTGCTTCGTAGGAAAATGTTGCCACCTCCTCGCCCGTAGTGGACATTTCAGTCCACCTTGCCTCTACTTCTCTTGTGGCTCAGATCATAGCTGTAGATCCTCATCTACCACCACTTCCCCACTCTCTTCCTCATCCATTTCTCCATCATCAGCCCTCCCAATAGCTACTACAACAATGCCAATTCCCACTCTCATCGTCCTAGAAGCCTTTTCCAAGTACATGCAGAATATGCCCTCAAAGATTTCTAGAATGTTTGTAAACCCTACAATGCAGGCTGCCCTGTCTCAAGCTATAATTGGCCTCCCCTTCCCTCCTCCTCCTATTGAGCCCCATACGATGGAGGCAACAAAAAGAAGCAAGCAAGAAAATGGAAGAAGAGGTGGATGACTACCATGAGCATCCCCCATATAAAAATTTTTTGATTGATGATGTAGTCCACAAGGAGGAGGAAACACAATCCTCCAAGGAATATGATGAGGAGATTAGTGAAAATTATATTGTGGAAACTTTTTATCTTGAGCTAGAAGAAGAGTTGGCCCAACAACTCAAAGATGTTGAAGAGGAGGTTGAGAAGCAACCTGCCATTGAAGAGAAAGATACTAATGAAGAAATGGAGGACACTGAACCTCCAACATGGGAGAAAGATCTAAACCCCAAGCGTGATAAAGAAATACATCCTTTGGAAGAACAAGAGGAGGAGGAGAAAAGAAAGAAAGAACAAGACAAGCCTCAATAAGAGGTTGAAATGAGAAAAGGCACAAAAATGGAATGTCCTGATAAACATAGGTGTGCACAAGAAGAAGAAGAGAAAACTTCTGAGGGGAAGTAAAAACCCAAAGAGCATATAGCTACTAAATCCCCAAGGAAAGAGATAGTATTCATTCAATATTTAGATGAGGAAGGAGGAGAGAAGCCAGAGTAGGAAACTTTGGGTGGAAAGGCAATGCAAATCCAATACACCCGTGTGAGGAAGAAGGTGGTCATGAATCACCAGAAAGGGAATCTCAGATGCTTGAATGGCTTGAGAAGCAACAAGAGAAGAAGACCCCAACCCTAGTAGATCCAAAGGCAAGGCTGGAAGCCATCTTGGCTCGAGCCCAAATAAGCACGAAGAAGGAAAAAAAACCAAGGGTTAGATCTCATCTGATAATGAATGCATCCAAATCTAGGATAGTGATAATTTCCACCCCAGTGATGGGTGAGGAAGGGTTCAACTATAATATTTATACCATTGATCTGGGGATAGCTACTAGAGAGTAGAAAATTGACCATCATTAGGGATTCGTCACCATGATCGTACACCAAATGCACAAGGATAATAACTCCAAAGAGGAGCTAAAGGAATAGGTTGTGAATCTAACAACCTATATTCAACAATGGTCTTTGACTCAGGAGCTCCCCACTACATCATCAGCTCCCCCATTTATGATCTTAGAAGAGCACATTAGCAAGCTAGAAAAGAGAAATATTTGGACCAAACCTACTAAAGATTGGTTCTGACGAGTAATCTATAATGGTGATGTGGGCATCATTCACTCTGTCCAAACAATAAATAAGTTGCGGGAGTTGCAAAAGAAATTGGAGGGCACTGAGAATATTTTTTAGGGCATCGTGGAACTTTATAGGATCACTTATACAAAGATTGAGGCCATCCTCAAGATTTCCGATAAATTATGGGAAAAGGAGTTAGGTCTGGTAAAGGTTGATCAATGGCTTGTGGAGACCTAGAAAATGAGCTTGGACCATAGAAGGGAGGTCTTGGAGTAAGTATTCCATGAGGTAGGGATCATTTTACCATGGGCCAAAGAAAACAGGGTGGATGTTGAGGACTGTCTCAAGCTAATGACAGATTACGAGATGTTGACCTGCAAGCTCGATGTAGGAAATATTAGCACATTTCCATAAGAAGATAGAAATGGGATTAGCGGGTGTTGCTAACAATATATTTTATGGACTTCACCACCAATACCTCTGTTAAGTCTGAGAAAATAATCAAGGCTACGCCCAAGTGCATGGAGAATTGGGAGCAAATCAGAGGCCGATCAAAGAAATTGATATTTTAGGTAATCCAGTCTGATATAATGGAGTGGGACAAGCTCAAGGTATTGATGGAAAAATATGTGGAGTATGCCACATTAAAAAAGAAGGCTATAAAGCCTATCATAGATGATGAGTTCCTCACAATGTAGCCACAAAAAACAACAATTAGCTAGAGGACAAAGGAGCTATATTGTTGCTCACACAAAGACAAAATGTAATTTTAAATTGCTATATCTTTGGGGGTAGGTGAAACCCTAATGTAAAATAAATCTTGGCCACTCATTCTGCTTTTGGAAAACTATAAATAGGGGGTCTCCTCTCATTTTCAAGAGAGAGTTGAGTTGTTGAAAAGACATGTTGATTGAATGTTAATAGAAATTCATTGATTTGGTGGATTGTTGAGTTCCAACCTCATGTTGCATGATTATTTTTCTCATAGTTAGTGAATTTGAGTAGATTTACTTTTCTATTCTATGTGTTTTAGTTTTCTTTAGTAAATTAGTTAGATGTTGTTCATTGATTTTGGAGATTGCTATGGTGTTGACCTATTTTTAGTTCATACGTTTTGCTGCATATTGATGATATACAACCATGCAAAGTTAGTCTCAACTTTATATTAATGTTGCACTTAAATCTCCTCTTTATTCATATTCATGGTGGATGAAAGGCTTAAATTTGAAGAACTTGGAAGATTGCACTAGTTTCATGATATTGTAGACTTTCTTGGTTAAGTGGAACTAAGTCTTGGGAAGGTTGGCTCACTATAGCAACCTCCATTGTCACTATTCATCACTAGTTTCACATCCAAGAACCTCTTCACTTCCCTGCCCCTTTTCCTTTTTTTAGTGACTTTGAACAAGGTTCATTGCACATTGTAAAGCCAAACCTGAAGCTAAAATAAGAGTTTTAGACTATTGATCAAACCTACAACAATCGTGTAGTAACTTCCCATCTTAAAAACTCCATCAAACAAACCAATCCTTCCCACCTTAACTCACGTAAGTCTGCCTTGTGATTACCAACAAGATCACATTCAAACCACTGAGATATTCCAAGCATTGTCATGACCTGACACCTGAGAGACCTTGGGGTAATTTTTAGCAACTTGTTGTTAGAAATTTCCTTTAAAGAGAGGTGATGTAACTAACATTATCTATGTTGAGAAAGTGCTAAAACACCCATCAAAAGAACTGCTGCTAGAAGGAGGGCTCGATTCATGTTAATTTGGATCGAATCAGTTCATTCTCCCCTGAAATATTTTATAGAGTCCTAAGATCAACACCAAACAAAGGGGAATTTCAAGAGCTACGACCCCCTACCCGAGCTAGAAGAGATAGAAAATGTGAAACATCCGCCTCTGGCACACCTAACCAGACCACTTTTCCTTCATCCTCATTCTCTCCTTCCACCCATTCACCTCCACCTTCTCCTTCACCCTTGGCAGTGCATCTCTCCCCTCAACCATTCCAAACAACCTTCCAGGATGTCGCCTCCCATAGCCTAGGCATTACTTTCCAGCCCAACGCACCCCCTTTCTTGGGTTTTGTTCCATTAGCTACTACCCCTCCACTGCAACCTAAGGTTAGTCTAGCACAACCACCTCCACCTCCACCTCCCATGGCATGGCTAGGAAACAATCAGTCTCCCTTATCCTTCAATGTATTCAATGATATGCCAAAGAATCTGGATGGATTTTGCACGAATTTTAACCCTCGAGATTCACAAAGGACAATAGAAGAACACATTAAGATATTCCAAATAGCCCTAAAGGATATGAAGATTATACACAAGGACGTGGCATGTTGTCTCTTCCCCTATTCCTTGGGGGAGTAGGCCTTTTATTGGTACATCCACTTGCTGAAAGGATCCATCAACATGTGGGACCTCCTAAAGTACACTTTCTTATAAAATTTTAAGATCCAGGTCAGTCCTTCAAAGTTGTACCAGCAATTTGTGGCAATATGAAGAGAGGTCAATAAGCCAATCATCTCTTTTAATGATATATTTCACAGGGCCTATATGAGACTACAAACACCTTATGTGGTTGACAATCCTTTCGCCCACCTGGTGTACTATGCAGCCTTGGACAACCTCGCTTCTACCTTGGTCAAAAGGTTGACCCCTCCATTGGGTCGATTGTTGGACACATACACAAAAGCAGTCAAGTCAAGTAAAGATTTGGGACAACATATTGTTGGTCCACTACCCTTGTTGGGGCCACTCACCCATCCATATCAAGTCCAAGGGATTATCCAAGCTTTGGCACGACAGACGCCCCTGATGAATCCAATTTTGCAACTCACAATGGTGCCTCACCCTAGACAACCATTGAATCAAGTGCCTCCCATGCCTTGATTATTGCAACCCTAGAAGCACCAAGTGTTGGTGTACCTTTAAACTATCGAGTTCCTACCTGCCCATCAAAATCAGTCAAAGGTACAATCGGTCTTCCTTCATAATTCAACTTCACGACCAAACAACACAGAAAAGGACCAGATCGATGAGTTAACGGAAATAATCAAGAAGATGTCAACTGAGATGACACACTTAAGGAACAAGAACAAATAGTTCCAACCTTCTCAAAGAATCATCCAAGCTAACCTAGATCATGACAACCGTGACATCCATGACAGTCATGATGTTGGAGCTCCTTCCGAATAGAACTATGAGAGAAATCATAATTAAGGGAAGAACTTCAAAAAAAAAGGCCTTCCAAGAGAAACAATCAGACATGGAACACAAGGCCAAATAATGGTGGTGTTCCCACACCTCTGGAGCAGCCCAACAACAACAAAAATACCACAAGCGGGTATACCTGGCTGAGGATGCCCTATATGGTATATGTTGCATCCATAAGATAGGCCAAAATTCTGAATTGGATTATCCGGAGTTCCAAACAACCACTGAGATTTTCCAGATAGAGGTCCAAAATGTCGCTGATCACTCGAGATGCAGGGACCTTGTTCCTTCTGAACCATATGATTCATCAGTGTTGGTGGTCAATCAAGCTCCTTTCCCCAAAAGCAAGAGCAATGTGCCTGAGAAGGAGACTATTTATGCCTAGAGTGACGGCAAGGCGAATGAGGTAAGTACCTAAATTCCTTTGGCTCAACTCTTCAATTCAGTATATAATGTTCTGGTAGATGAGGAAGAGACGAGAAAAGATTAATTTCAAATGTTTCACCAAAGGACTACCTTGTATGATCTAACGAATAGACAAGCGGGTGGTCAAGTACGTGGCCCTTTCACCACCTCTTCCCTGCCTAACAACTTTAACACCCCTCTTGACCCAAATGCTAGAAACAACCCAAGCTACCCACATGTACCAACCCAGTACTTTAATTGAAATAGGCAACAAGGGCAGAACCAAAACCAGCCTATTGGCTACTCCCAAAATGTCCCTTTTGAAGCTAAAATTGAACAAATGAGGGAATATGTAGCAGAGGAATTTAAGAAGATCAAGATAATTTTGTCTACCTTTGAGATGCTTAAAGTCCCAGAAGTTAAGAATGCCTTCTTCAAAATGATTAATGGGGCTCCTTCATCCAAGTCAGCCCAAGAAGTACCCACCAAAAGGGTCTCCTTTGAGGATTCACAGAATGAACCTGTCATCTGACAGATTTTCAATAAGAAAGCAAACCCGCCTTCACACCAACAAGCAAACAAACAATGTACCAAAGAACTGGATCAGACTCAGGCCCAAAACAAAAGCGACAACTAAGATAAAGGTCAAGTAGCCCAAGTGGATATCTCCAGAGAGCTATTTCAAGGAAAATTGGAAACCCCTCCCATCCTGACCACCATTAGAATATTTGGGAAGAATCTTCACAATTGCTTGCTTGATTCAGGATCCTCCGCCAATGTCATGCCCCTGGCACTATGTAAACCTTTGGGAATAGTTCTGACTCCCTCTCTATGCAAGGTGATGCAACTTGATAAAACAAAAATTAGCATAGTTGGTGAAATTAATAGAATACCCATGCAAATTAATGCTGATCCAAGGATACAACACATGATAGACATTCAAGTTGTCGATATCCCAGACACTTATGGCATCATCTTGGGCAAGGATTTCACACTGGCATTGAATGGATATTCTTCCACAAACTATTCTCACCTATGGTTGTCATGGAAAGGGTTTCCAAATCAGATCTGTATAGACTGAGAACCGTGCATGAAATTCATGATTACAGAATACAACAACATGAATGAAGTGTTGTTTTCTAAAATAGAGCTAGGGAATTACTTCCCTATGGTGTATCCAGATGACCAAGAGTGCTATGAAGAGGATGCAACCAAAGAGGTCCTTATTTTATTGTGCAGTCTTCTTGTCAACATGACCCACACTCCTCAGAGTACAAGTTTTTTGATTGAGTTAGATGATGAAGATTCCTACGAGGATGGAAATCTCAGATTGCTAGAGGGATTCCAAGATTTCATTAAAAAGTGTGTGCAAGATCAACTCAATTTGGGGGAAAGAATGAATTTTTAGGAACTTTTGTTGCACAGTTGATGCAAGGTACACAATGTTGCCCATTCTAAATTCGAGTGTTGAATGTGCCAAACAAAAATTGAGCACATTAAAGGACAAGTCGCCCCTAAAAGGAAGGCTCAACTAGTACGACTAGATCGAGGCCACACTCCTAAGGTTGTTGAAGTAATGATGTTGTCAGAAGCAAAAACTAGGTCTGATGATTCTAGGTTCAAGGATCCTTCCAAGTTTTTGACGCTACACTTGGATGGGTCCAAATCCAACCAAGGGGTTAGAGTTGGCTTCAATTTGATCAGCCCCACGGGTAAGTCATATTTTTCTACCCACAGACTTTAGTTTTATTGCACAAATAATGTGCCATAATATGAGGCGTTAGTCCTTGGCCACCTAATGGCATTAAAGAAAAGGGTCAAGATGTTACAAGTCTTTGGTGACTCAGAGTTAGTTGTGAAACAAGTAAGAAAGCTCTACTCCTGCTATGATAGAAGACTAAATAATTACAAGCATAGGGTATGGGATCTATTAGAGAACCTAGATGCATTTAACATTCAATTGATCCCACACTCTTAGAATTACATTGCTAATGCCTTGGCCTAGGAGTCCAGTACCCAACAACCCTTATCATTGTCTAGCCTTCAGAGATTCACTGTTGAGCTCACCTCTATCCCGTCTATGTCAGACAATGTGGCCAATTTTCAAGTGTCCAATGATGATAAACACATCTTGAATTTCATCACTAGCTCTGATGTGTTTGCAGCCCAGATAATTGATGAGGTTGAGCCTGAAGAAGCTAAGCTGGACATAGAAGGGGACCTCAACCTCAAGACCAACACCATTCCTAGAGAAATGGTCCAATTAGAGTGAATATTTGACTTAGATCATATCAGTGTTTGAGATTAGCAAGTGAAGAAAGATTCCATCAACAATCAATGTGACACCCATAAACTCAGAACAACCGAGGAATCTAAGAATGTATTCATTAGTAAGGTGTGCACACCAGAAGAAATGAAAAGTATCATTGATTCCTTACAAAATATCATGATGTAGTTTCTTGTAGTTACGAGGATTTGAAGACATATGACACATCAATCATCACACACTATTCCTCTTAGACTTGACATAAGGTCATTTCAACAGTGGCAATGCCTCGTCAATGCATTGTTGGAACCAATTATTTACAAAGAGGTACAAAGTTTGTTATCTACGAGAATCAAATTTGTAGTCTAACACTCCACATGGATGGAAAATCTAGTTTCGTTCAAGAAGAAGAATGGTGAAATCAGGATGTGTGTTGATGATCCGCAATTTGAACAGAGCTTAAAAAAATGATAACTATCATGTGCCTTCATTGGATGAGCCATTGAAAATTATCAATGGTTCTCAAATGATTTCCTTCCCGGATGGGTAATCTAGGTACAATCAGGTAATGGTGCAGTATGAGGACAGGCATTAAACGGTGTTCACCACCAAGTGGGGAACCTTTTCATATAGAAGAATGCCTTTTAGATTGATCAACACAGGTGCCACCTTCTAGCATGTGATGGACATTTCCTTCAAGGACATAATTTCTAAGTGCATCGTCATCTATATGGATGATCTTATGGTATTTTCAAAGACTAGGGGAGACCATGTCTCCGATTTATGTAAGGTCTTCTAGAAATGCCGAGAATTTGGCATTTCCTTAAATCCAAAGAAATACATCTTTGGGGTGACCGATGGAAAGTTGTTGGGACATGTCCTCTTGGAGAAAGGAATTTCCATAGACCCCAAATGTATCCAAGCTATAATGAAGATTCAGCTATCGGGAAACAAGAAAGAGATGAAATATTTCTTCGGAAAGATAAATTTCATTAGGAAATTCATCATGGGATTTGCTAAGATAGTTAAGCCACTCAATGCCATGTTGAAATAAGATGCCAAAGTTGAGTGGACATCAAAGGAAAAATAGGCCATTGAGGAAATCGAGAAAGCAATTACTGATGCACTTGTGTTAGTCAGTTCAGACTATCTCAAGTCATTCTACATCCACTCCTTCACCTAAAATCACTCTTATACCAATATATTGACCCAAAAATATGATGAAGGAAATGAGCACCCAATTACCTTCATGAGTGATCCATTAAAAGATGTTGAGCTGAGGTATCACAATGTGGAAAAAAAATCATATGCTATTTTCAGAGGAGTCAAGAAGTTCAGACACTACATCCTATGAAATAAAGTATGTGCCATAGTGCCTAGCCTAGAAGTGAAGACAGTGCTAATGCAAAATAAATTAGGAGAAAGACGAGTAAAATGGGTTAATTTTCTATGAGTATGAAATGGAGATTCATCCAATGAAACTGGTAAGAGGGAAAGTACTCACCCGAATGATAGATGAAGCCGCAACTAAAGCAAGGCCCGAACTTACAGTTCAATAATATAAACTAGAAAATGTCTCCCTAGGGGAGTGGTATGGAAATATTGTCTATTATTTGCTAAAAAAAAGATGTCTATCCCACTTGCAGTGAGTCCAGAAGCGTTCCCTTAGGTTGAAAAGCAATAGTAATATGCTTGAAGGTTTCATACTTTATAATAAAAAACATGAGGGGATCTATCTCAGATGCCTGGGTAAGGAAGAAGCGGTACACGTACTGAAGGAGTTTCATGATAAATTTGGCATTGGTCATGGATCGGGTCCCTCTACTTCTCATTAGATCTTACGAGTAGGATACTAGTGGCCCACGTTGTTCAAGGATGCCCATAATCATGTTCAGACGTGCCATGTTTTTCAAACCATTGCAACTAGAGAGAAGAACATTGTTGTCCCACTGCAACCTATCTTGGAGGTAAGACCATTCATGCAATGGGGTCTTGACCTAATTGGTTTGGTAAGCCCACCATCTTTTATGGGTCACAGGTACATTCTAACCACCTCTGATTAGTGTATTAGATGGATAGAAGCCATTGCATGTAGGAAATGTACCATAGAGTTAGTTATTTATTTTATGAAAAACTTCATTGTAAATCATTTTGGTTTCCCATACTCTCCCATTTGTGATAAAGGTCCCGCTTTTTCCTCACTAAAATTTTTTGGTTGGGCCTTTGACTATGGCATTTCCTTAAAACTCTCATCCAATTACTACCCCCAATGCAATGGCCTTTTGAAATCAACCAATAAGAACCTAATCTCTTTCATCAAGAAGTTTCTTGATAGGAATCCCAAGGATTGGTACACCCAACTCCATTTTTCCCTTTGGGTAGATCGTACATGTCACAAGGCTTCCTTAAGAGATTCCACATTTCATCTCATCTATGGCCTATAAATTGTGTTCCAGTTCATCAATACCTTCTATGAAGAAGGGGATTGAAGGGAGGCTCACTTAGCTGAGCTACTCCACTTAGAAGAATACGTGACTGTACCATTGAATTTTTTTCCAAATATCAGGGCGTAGTCAAAAGATGGTTCGATCGCCGAGCCAAAGTAAAGGCCTTTATAATTGTTGATCTGGTCCTGTGCTAGGACAAGACCCATGACAAAAAAGGGGGCCATGAAAAATTTGAGAAGCTATGGCTTGGCCCCTTTCAGATTTCTGAAATCCTTAGAGATAATGCTTTTCACTTAAAGACCTTAACTGGTGAAGATGTCTTGTTGCCCATCAATGGGAAGCACCTAAAGCATTATTTCCAAGCCTCATCTTCCTTGGGTTGCTCTTGTAAATACCTATAGATAGGTTAGTTTAGGTTGCTTTTGCTTCTTCGCTTTGTTTTGGTGCCTTGCATCACCTTGGTTTTGGTTATTCCCTGACATCTTTTTCTTTGCTAAGAGAGTCTCTTTGTTTTGGGTGCGGTGACCATGCTCGGTTTGAAAAATGGTTCATTCTACTACCTACTCTTGTTTATTCTTTTGATAAGCATTCATTCCCAACTATCAATTTTTGAACGCCTCCGAGAGTCGGTTTGCTCCTTTGAACTTTGAACTAACTTGGGATTGCATCCTTGTTTGAATCTTGTATGCTTATCATGGATCATACACAAGAACACACTTTAAATATTTCCAAGGAATTGTCTGCTAATTACTAGGACCACTATGTTCCCAAACCCATTGTGAGCTTCAGTGCTTACACAGTTGAGAAAAAGAAAAGAAAGTAATGCAAAGAAACATCAAAAGGAAAAGGAAAAGAAAAGTAAAAATTATGCAACTATATGGGTGCACAAATAACTCTATTGTTGCTATGGATAAATGGCTGGTAGTAGAGCTATGTTCGTGGGGTCATAGCGACAACTCTGTCAAGGCTATGGACACCTGATTGGCAACAAATCAATGTATGGGTTACTTTTGGAGTTAGACAACTTACGTAGCTTGCCCTTGCCTGATTAGTAGTCATCTACACAATCTCTAGGGAAAGGAAATGAACTCACCTCACACACTTCCATGATGACCCCATAACATGATTCAACCAAGGATCCCATCCTCAACTTACTTCTTAGTTCACTTTTGTTAACTACCCCTTGGTCTGCAAAACCAAAGATTCTGGGTTCTGAATGAATATTTATCCTTAGAATGCTAGGAGCTTTCTCCCAATAGAGTCACCATTTGTTGTGCCTATAACACACTCACCCTGTTCAAAATGGGGACCCTCTCTTTTCACTTATGTTAGGTCACTTTTTCTTTGCCTCATTTTGTGTGCCCCTATTTTTTTTTCCTAAGTGGTCGAGGAACCCTAGAAGAATCATCTTGAGTTGACCATATTTTGGCTACCCTCAAATTTTCAAAGTCTTAAGTCTTCGTGGGATTTCCTCGGTTGTTTGCCTTTGATATTTAAAATTGGCGTCCTCCAGTTGGCACAGGTCCGCCCATATGGGCCACCCTATGTGGGTTTCCATAGTGCCTTCGCCATTCTGAATGGATTTCTCACGACGTCCTCCCGCCTCGCGAGACCCATAGTCTGGTTTTCCCTTTTCATTGTTGATTGCTTGAGCGGCCACCACTTGACTATTGTCTGCTTAGTGGACTTTGTCGTTCTTGCCATTATTTTAAAAAATGACCATTCACCAACCATAGATTCCATTGTACTTGCATTTATGAAGATTATTAAATGCCACATTGTCTATAAATAGCTCGACTTGAGCTGTCATTTTAACAAACATTCTTTTACAAAAACGTGTCAGAGCCTCCTACACTCGCCTCCATTGTGCCTGTAGCTTACCTCCACTGATTCAAGCATTGTCACCAGTGTTTTCATCAACAACCATGTGATACTTTAACGTAATTTTTTTGTCACCCTTCAACATGTGTATTTTTCCTAAAATCCGAAAATGATTAAGAGTTTCCCGGTAAAAATGATAAAATTAGGTAGAGAAACACCTTCCCCATGAAACCCATATTTTAAAAACTTAAAAATCCTTAAAAAACAATGATTTGGGTTTGGCTAAACTCATCATTCTTGTCATTGTTCTTGGGCTCGACGGTCGTGCCTTTTGGGCCCATAACCCTCCCACTACCATCCTTTTCTCTTGCAAGATGTTTAAACTTTTGCAACGACAATCGTCTATGTCGAGCCCGCATCCGTAGAATGCCCCTTTCACCTGGATGTTGCAGAACCTTACCAAATTTAACAAGTCCAAAGGGATGACCTTCTAACCCTCTCGGTTCCATAAGTGTGGACCTCCATCTGTGAGGAGCCCCTAAGC
This sequence comes from Sequoiadendron giganteum, assembly GCA_007115665.2. Taxonomy (NCBI): domain Eukaryota; kingdom Viridiplantae; phylum Streptophyta; class Pinopsida; order Cupressales; family Cupressaceae; genus Sequoiadendron; species Sequoiadendron giganteum. The sequence goes on from CM021108.1 coordinate 591,605,197, forward strand.
TTCACCATTCCAAATGACCATCTGATGGCGTCCTCCCGGTAGGTGGGTCCTACTGTAGTCACCGCTGATTGAACCTAACTGAGTGAATACCTAAGTCCGGAATCTATTGCAGGTAGAGTCCTATGGACTTCCATCTGTGGGATTCCATCTAGATTTAGCTATTTCAAACGGTCACCCAATCACGTCCCTCTGCCCATTGGGTCCTACAATTGCGAGCATTGTCTGAGGTCAAATTTCACAAAAATGACTAAGTCCTGACCTAGTGTGGGGTTCACCTCACGGACTTCCATCCACATACTTCCACTCAAGCTTCATCTTTCCAAATGACCTTCACATAACGACCATCCACCCATCGGACCATGCACTCCCGATTGCCATCAGAACCCATAACAAAAGCAAGTTCAATGCGTGCCACCCTTTGCAGATTTTAGCTGACCTTTCACTGTCCCATAATGGCTAACTCAAAATGGTGAGAGGATAACATCCTTTCGACTGGCGGGTCCCAATGATGCCTTTTCCTCCTAGTTTTCCGGTGGAAAAATGATTAATGCACTTACCTCTTGCAAACCTAACCATGCGGGTCTCCCCTGTCGGACTTCCATCTAACCGACGTTGTTTGGAACTACCGATTCTTGATGCCCTTCTTCACTTTCTGACCCACACCCTTAAATTTTAAGCACATGGTGATGGTTTTCCTTTCATCCCATAGGTCCTGCATTGTGGGATGCCACTTGCGGGATACCTCCTTACCAACACCCTTTTTCAATGGCGGAGTCTCCAAATAGGTACCAACATAGGGAAACCTATACCCCTAGGCTTGCATTGTCCAATCTCTTTTGAATGAAAGACAAAGGATGATTTTTAGAGGATTTTATGATCTTTAAGCATGAATTATTTGATCTAACAACATTTTTTTAGGATTTCATTGGCACTCCCCCATTTGGTGTATGAATATGCTGACTACATCTTTGTTTTGCAAGATTTATGGAACCAGTTGTCAAATCCTCGGGGATGGCCATGAAGAAAGACAAAGGAAAGAAGATCACCAAGGAACCTAGGGGTAAGGAGGATAAGGACCAAATGAGATATAAGTTCCAAGGGGAACCCCTCAATTCAAAGGTCACCACAGACTGGAAAGAGATCTCAGACACCAATCTAGGGCACATTGACATTGATGAATTTAAGCAAAGGGTTTGACTCAACCCTACAACAAAAAATGCTAGAAGGATCAAAGGCAGTGGATTGGCCAAGGCTATCGGATTCCCACTATCTTTCATAGCCCCTAATCTTGTCAATAGGGAGGACCTTCCACATCCTTACCTTCAATGAGATGGATGAGACACCTAAGGAATATGGTAAGAAAATGTGGGATGTTGATCCCCTCAAGTGCAAAAAAATCATCAATCAGTACTGGTTGAAGGAAAAGAGAGGTAGCGCTAATAAAGTTCTCTGAGAGCTCTTCCGAAGTGATTTCTATGAAGATTACCATGAATTGGTAACCCTTTTGAGTAGAGCTATGGGCCTCCCAACTACGACCTTCTATCAGGAATGGATTCTCTATTCTATAGAAGAAATAATCTGAGGGGACACTAAGTTTTACTGGGCTGGAATGATTAGTAACTGCTTGCACAAGCAGTTTGTGGTAGTAAAGAAAACCTCATGGTTCTATATGACATCATACCTAGTCTTCTTTCTTTCCGACCATGCCCAATATAGGGGATTATTTGTGGCACAAAATCCAACTCCAAAAAGGGAGCTAAAGGTGTATGACAAGTACCCCCAACTCCAATACAGGAATTTCAAGAGGGACTACTACTGAGTAAATGACGCCTTCATAGGACATATCATCAGAATGCTTGGGGGTGACTCTAAAAGAAGGGTCTGACACAGTGCTAATGCTTTCATCCACCGGTTTGGCTTTTTGTTCATAAAATTTTCAAAGTTCACCTACATTCAAGCCAAGGGTTTCTCTGAGAAACCATACAAGCTGCCCGAGTACCCAAATGACTAGATAATATTGATTGAACTCTCTTGGCAGTTGCAATGTGCACACACCCTCCTAAGCGATAAACATAGAGCGAGGATCCATTATCCCCTCCCCTTTGGCTAGGGAATGTATGAACTTCACACATCCCACTGTGCAGAGTATTCTGATAAGGAGTTGAATGAATATAACCTGAGGCTCCACACTGCCCCGCCACAAATGGATTTGTATGGAAAGCTTAAGAAGATGGTTGGACTTGAATATTCCCACTTGCATAATGTTGAAGACTTTTAGACCAATTGTAAAGACGACAAGGAGGTGCGTATGCAGAAATACATGTGCATAACGACATACTTTGTCAAGATAGAAAAATTGTTCATGGTGCCAGAGCAAGTAGTTGAAGAAGAAAGCGCGGTAGTGGATACAAGGTATAATTCTTTTTCCAACCTACCTCTATTTTCAATCTATTGGAATGAAGAAGAGGTCAATGACCTTGACATTCTAAAAAATCCTATTGAGGCAAGGACAAGATAGTGGTTTGATGGGCAGATTTCTCAATTAAAGTTGCAAGGAGTGACCCTAACATATGGGGAACTCGAAGATACAATGGAAGGTGAGACTGACAGCACCTTTATCAATTTTTCCCCAACTAGAGATACTTCGACATCTCCCACAAATACACAATCTAAGAAGAGAAAGGAGGCTACTGAGTGTCAACCCAAATCTAAGGAGTCTTCGGGGAAGGCTTCAGAAGTTGAAACTTCCAAAAACTCAAGGAGATCAGGTAGTTTCATAGGGATGCCAACCATTTAGGAGGACCCACTCAATGAAGGAGAAGAACAACCAAATTCTTCACCTACTACTCTTACTACCTCAGCCACAATGATCACTACCACTGACACTCCTCCACCTACTTCGTAGGAAATGGTTGCCACCTCTCGGCTCGCAACGAACATTTTAGTCCACCTTCCTCTACTTATCCTATGGCTCAGATCATAGTTTTATATTCCTCATCTGCCACCACTTCCACACTCTCTTCTTCATCAATGTATCCATCATCAACCCTCCTACTAGCTACTACAAGAATGCCAATGCCCACTCTCATCCTCCTAGAAGCCTTTTCTAAGTACATGCAGAATATTCCCTCAGAGCTTTCTGAAATGTTTGGAAACCTTGTAGTGCAGGCCACCCTAGCTCAGGCTATAATTGGACTCTTCATCCCTTGTCCTCCTACTAAGCCCCCTCTGATGGAGGAAACAATGTGAATCTTTGAGGAATTGGATAGGCAACATAAAGAAGCAAGCAAGAAAATGCAAGAAGTGGCAGATGACTACCATGAACATCCCCCATATTAATATTTTTTTATTGATGAAGTAGTCAGTAGTCCACAAGGAGGAGGAAACACAATCCTCTAAGGAAGATGATGAGGAGATAAGTGAAAAGTATATTGTGGAAAATTTTGATCTTGAGCTCAAAGAAGAGATGGCCCAATAACACAAAGAAGTTGGAGAGGAGGTTGAGAAGCAACCCATCGTTGAAGAGAAAGATACTAATGAAGAAATGGAGGACACTGAACCTCCAATAGGGGAGCAAGATCTAAGCCCCAAGCATGATAAAGAGATACCTCCTTTGGAAGAATAAGAGGAGGGGAAGAAAGAAAAGAAAGAAGAAGACAAGCCTCAAGAAGAGGCTGAAATGAGAAAAGGCTCGAAAATGGAATGTCATGATAAACATAGGCATGCACAAGAAGAAGAAGAGAAAACTTTCGAGGGGAAGGACAACCCAAAAGAGCATATAGTTATTGAATCCCCAAGGAAAGAGATAGTATTCATTCAGGATTAAAATGAGGAAGGAGGAGAGAAACCAGAGCAGGAAACTTTGGGTGGCAATGCAAGGTAAATCCAACAAACCTGTGAGGAAGAAGGTGGTCACGAATCACTAGAAAGGGAATCTCATATGCCTGAATGCCTTGAGAAGAAACTGGAGAAGAAGACCCCGACCCTAGCAGATCCAAAGGAAAATCTGGAAGCCATCTTGGCTCGAGCCTAAATCAACACAAAGAAGGAAAATAAATCAAGGGTCAGATCTCATCTGACAATGAATGCATCTGGATCCAAGACATTGCAAATTTCCACCCCAGTGATGGGTGAGGAAGGGGTCAACTATAATATTTCTACCATTGATCTTGGGATAGCTACTAGATAGCAGAAAATTGACCATCTTTAGGGATTCGTTGCCACCATCATACAACAAATGTACAAGGATAAGACCTCCAAAGAGGAGCTAAAGGCATAGGTGGTGGATCTGACAGCCTACATTCAACAATGGTCTTCAATTGAGGAGCTTCCCACTATGTCATTGGCTCCCCCATAGCTGATTTTGGAAGAGCATATCAGCAAGCTAGAAAATGGAAACAGTTGGACTAAAGCTACTGAAGATTGGTTCGGGTGGAAAATCTATAATGGTGATATGGGCATCGATCTTGTGCAAAATAATTGGAGGGCACCGAGAAGATTTTCCAAGGCATCGTGGAACTTTACAGGATCACTTATCCAAAGATTGAGGCCATCCTCATGATTCCCGATAAATTATGGGAAAAGGAGTTAGGTTTGGTAAAGGTTGATCAATGGCTTGTGGAGACTTGGAAAATGAGCTTGGACCATAGAAGGGAGGTCTTGGAGCAGGTATTCCATGAGGTAGGAATTGATTTAGCATGGGCCAAAGAACATAGGGCGGATACTAAGGACTACCTCAAGCTAATGACAAATTATGAGATGTCGGCCCTCGAGCTCGATGCAACAAAGATCAGGCTACATTTCTATAAGAAGATCGAACAGGATCAGCAGGTGTGCTAATAGTAGATTTTATGGACTTTGTCACCAATTCCTCTGTTCAGTTTGAGCAAATAATCAAGGCTATGCCCAAGTGCATGGAGAATTGGGAGCAAATCACGGGCCACTCAAAAAAATTTATATTTCAGGTAATCCAATTCGATATAATGGAGTGAGACAAGCTCAAGGTATTGATCAAAAAAATTGTGGAGTATGCCACATTACAAAAGGAGGCTGGAAATCTTGTCATAGATGATGAGTTCCTCATAGTGTAGCCACAACAAAAAACAATTAGTTACAGGCAAAATAGCTACAATGCTACTCACAAGAAGACAAAATAGGTAAAAGATAAAATGTAATTTAAAATTGCTATACATTTGGGGGTAGGTGAAACCCTAATGTAAAATGAATCTTGGCCACACAATGAGATTAAATCTTGGCCACTCATTTTTCTTTTTGAAAATTATAAATAGGGAGTCTCCTCTCATTTTCAAGAGAGATTTGAGTTGTTGTAAAGACATGTTGCTAGAATGTTAATTGAAATTCATTGATTTGGTGGATTCTTGACTTCCAACCTCATGTTGCATGATGTTTCTTCTCATAGTTAGTGAATTTGAGTAGATTTACTTTGTTGTTCTATTTTTTTCAGTTTGCTTCGGTAGATTAGTTAGATGTTGTTCATTGATGCTAGAGATTGCTATGTTGTTGACCTCTTTTTAGTTTATACTTTTTCCTGCATATTGATGATATACAGTTGTGCAAAGTTAGTCTGAACTTTATATTATTACTACACTTAAATCTAATCTCTTTATTCATATTCATGGTGGATGAAAAACTAAAATTTGTAGACCTTAGAAGATTGCACTAGTTTCATGATACTATAGACATTCTTGGTTAAGTGGAACTAAGTCTTGGGAAGGTTGGCCCACTATAGCAACCTCCATTGCCATCACTAGTTTCAGATCTAGGAACCTCTTCACTTCCCTACCCCTTTTCCTTTTTTTAAGTGACTTTGAACAAGGTTCATTGCACATTGTAAAGCCAAATTTGAAGCTAAAATAAGAGTTTTAGACTATTGTTCAAACCTACAACAATTGTGTAGTAACTTTCCATCTTAAAAAATCCATCAAATGAAATAATCCTTCCCAAATTAACTCACATAAGTCTGCCCTACGATTACCAGCAAGATCACATTTAAACCACTGAAATATTCCAAGCATTGTCATGACTTGACACCCGAGAGACCTTAGGGTAATTTTCAGCTACTTGTTGTTGGAAATTTCATTTCAAGAGAGGTGATGCATGTATGCATTACATGTGTTGAGAAATTGATAAAACACCCATGAATAGTGTCTCCTTGCAAAAAATGTTGATTTATGAACCACCCAAGAGAATCTTAGCCAAAAAACCATTGCAAATTATTTTGATGATCTTGACAAATCTCAATTCTAATTTTAAGCCATTATAAAAGTGTGTATGAAGATTAGCGAGGGAATTTCAAGTTATTCATCTGAATTTAACCTCATCATAACTTACCTATGATGTAGACATTATAAGAGAATCTCAAATTTCAAGTTATTCTATTCATGAGAGGTTGTTGTGTGCAATAGGTATCTTAAAACTCCCAATGAAGATGTAT